>OX451739.1:149074038-150274038 GCA_948472305.1 Vicia faba | reverse complement strand
ATATTTTACGGTTTATATTATACACTCATGTTTTAAATTTATGATGACATATTAATTATTTTGTACATGATTTTTGAAACTAATAAAGTTTCTCCCATTTTGTATAAATGATTTATTCTAGTTTAAACTTTTTTTCTATGTTAAAAGTTTTTTGGTTCAAATTGTTGTGAAATGTTAATTTTTTAATTAATGAGTAAATTATATATATATATATATATATATATATATATATATATATATATATATATATATATATATATATATATATTAGTCAATATTTAATACACCTATCTACTTTTAATATAATAAAATAATCCACTAACATTCTTAATTTTTTTTATTCTAAATCAAACCGCAAAAAGCATGATTACATCCAAAAACAACAACATTTAGCATATACTATTTAATTCTTTTTACAAAACCATAAATTACTGCATCTCCTATACAGTATTGTTCTTTCTTCATCTTCCATTTTTTTTTGTTTTACTATGATTTCGAATTGATTTAGTCACTTAATTATATTTTTAGGTTTGAACTTTGAGTTGTGTTTTTTTTTTATTTAAATTTTTGATAGTTTTTCTCCCTTAATACATGCACATGATTCCAAAATTTATTTATGTACGTTTTAGAAATTGAATTTTAAATCTGTTCTAATTAGATTAAAAAGTAGAAGGTAAGAGATATTAATTTTCTTATTTTTGATGCCTGAAGTGGGAAGTTATTCATAAAAATTCATTAAAAAATGGCAATAAATTATTAAAAATATATTAAATTCATAAAAACATATTAAATTTTAATTTATTTTAACATATTCATGATTTAATAAAATAGTCTCATTAAATAAAAATATCAATCATGTTATACAATAATTGTATGTATCATCTACTTTTAATACAATAAAGTTATACACTCACATTATTACTCTATTATCCAAACTTAAACAATTTAACAAGCTAATTTCGTGCGCCTTAAAATGATTTTGTACGTATAATCATTACATACGCTATTCATTTACCCTAATTAAAAATGTCATTCATTTTGACAGCCAAGCAAAAAGCATGATTACAAAAATATTGATTACAGCAAAAAAGAATGACATTTACTGCATACTATTTAATTCTTTTCTCTAAACCTTAAATTGAAATAATTATTTACGTACTGATCCTTTGGAAATTTCAATTTATCTCTGCTTTTCACAAAACCCTAAATTTGAATAATTATTTACATACTGACATTTTAATACTAGATTTGTAATTTTCTTTGAAACAATAAGACCATTCCTCTACACTGCATCTTCCTCTATTTCTTTTCTTTACAACATTGCATCTCCCATACGGTATTGTTCTTCTTTTATCTTCCACTTTTTTGTTTTATTGTGATTTCAAATTGATTTAGTCACTTAATTCTATTTCGTTTTCAATTGTGAATCGATTTTGGTTTAAATGTGTATTTTGTTATGGTATTGGGATTTTTTTTTAAAGAAAATATAATAAATTTGAACACTGATAGTGAATTTAGATTTGGAATTTGAGTTCTTGAAAGTTGTTTTTTTTTAAAAAAAATTGTATTTGGTTAAAAAGTAGATGGTAAGGATATTAATTTTCATACTTTTGATGTTGATACCTTAAGTGGGATGTTATTCATTTTATATGAAGACTATGAGTTGTAAATTTGTAATAAATTGAAAGTTTAATCATCTCAAAATTACTTTTTTATTTTCATTGTCTATATAATATAGTTTCATGCATATGCCAAAGAATTTGTTGGTGTTTTGATACATTATAAGATATTGATGGCTTTGGTTTCTACATTCATTAAAGATTATCAAGTATGCTATTGGGGAATTGGTATTCTAGTTGTAATCTGTTGTATTTCATCAGCAAATTTTATTTTTATAACTTTATACAAATTCATTTTTAAGCGATAGTCGAATAATTAGTGTCTTTTAACAAGTTGATCGAATGGTATGCATATTTATTCATGTTATTTTTCTAATTATATTTCCTTTTGATTGTCATGTTCATGTAACAAATAAATGATTGATGAAATTTGATATAGATCAATTTAATCAACAGACACGGGAGAAAATGAAATATGAACAGACATAGGAGAAAATTAAAATGAAACTTAGTGTATAGTTGGTCAAAATATCAACAGACGCGGGAGAAAATAAAATATGAAAGCAAATTTCTATCGATTTATATTTATTTATGATGTTCTTTTATAAAAATATATAATATATTAACCATCATTACAAACACTATTAAAATATAATTAATATCATTTAAATTTCATTTTATCAAAATATTATAATATTATGTTTTACGGTTTATATTATACACTAATAATTTTAAATATATGATAATATATTAATTATTTTGTACATGATTTTTAAAACTAATAAAGTTTCTCTCTTTTTGTTTAAATGATTTATTCTAATTTAAACTTTTTTTCTATAAGTTTTTTTGTTTAAATTGTTGTTAAACGTTAATTTTTTAATTAATGAGTAAAATATATATAGTCAACATTTAATGTACCTATTAATATTATTTACTTTGTGTTTTGTGTGTTTATATAATATTATATTGTGTCTCTAAATGATGTGTTGGGCTACTATAATTTTTATTGTGCTCTTTCAAATCTTTATCTATACTAGTATAATAAATAAAAACATATTTATATAATTTTTAAATAAAATTATTTTAAAATAATCATAATAACCTAAATGTAAATGATTTAAAATTACTATAATAATAAATATTTATCAAACAATTTTTTATCAATTTACTTTAAATATTAAAATTATACCAAATCACAACTTATTTTTTTTTTACATGAAAAAAAACACTTAACAATTATATATATTTTTAAATAATGTCATATATTAAACATAACATATTAAATATTTAGATTTTTATAAGCAATTTTCATATAAAGTAATGTATATTATATCATTTCAAACATTTTAAATACGAGAGAAATGTGTGTCACCCAAAAATAGATTAACACAATTGTTTCACAATGGATTAGGATTGGAAAAAGCATAAAAATGTTATGAATAGATCCAATTATCTATATTAGGAAATCAAGTAATTATAATTAAGAGACATCGACGTTTGATTGAATAGTTTTATATTAAAATGAGTTTTAGCTCATGAGTAAAAGTAAACTTAATATTTATAATATATTTTAATTTAGTATTAGGAATATTCAAATTAAAATTACATTTATTTACTTTAAAATTTATTTAGTATGACAAAATGGTAGTATTTATACTAAAAAAAATACTATAAATATATGATTTAATAAAAAAAAACATGAGAAAATTATGATTGATGAATGTAAATTTTTTAATGAAAAACACCCCTTACCATTCCTTTTTTAATTCAAAACATCACCAAAATAATGTGAGTTAATGTTTAAAATTATAAGGTTAAATTGTCATTCTTTCTCTATGAGTAATTATTAAAATATATATTTTAATCTGACTCGGACTATTGAATTTGTATATATTTTATATACATATCTTAATCATCATTAATACTATTGATACTATTGATACAATTATATATTAAATGGGACTACATCACTCGTGTGTAGACAGTGAAAAATCAACTCAATCGAAATGGAGAAGCAATGACTGATGCTCGTATGGTCGAAAAGATTCTGAGATCTTTGACAGATAAGTTGGAAAATATAGTATGCGCAATAAAAGAGGCGACAAATCTTTCGACAATCACTATCGAAGAAGTCGCTGGTTCACTTGAGGCACATGAACAGTGCAAAATAAAGAAGAAGGAGGAGACACTTGAGGATGCAGAACCCAACAGAGACGAAAACACACTTTTCTCTCAAAATTAGCGTGGGAGAGGACATGGTCGTGGAGGACATAATGATGGTAGAAGTTACCAAAATAAAAACTTTGACAGAGGACAGTCAAGTCAACAAAAATGGCGTGGCAGAGGACGTGGCCAGAAAGGTGGTAGGTCGAATTACAATAATATCGAATGTTACAAATGTAACAAACAGGGGCACTATGCGAAAGATTTCAACTTCTACAGTTGCTACAACTGTGGTAAAGTGGGACATCTTGCAAAAGATTGTCGACTCAGAAGAAAGATAGAAGAAATAACAAATCTTGCCCTATAAACATAATCGAATGAAGGATTTCTGTTAATGACTAAAAAGGAAGTAGATGCAGAAAATGTCACTATGTGATACCTGGACCCAGGAGCAAGTAATTATATGTGTGGTTATAATCACTTGTTCAAAGAAATAAATAAAATTGAGGATGGTCATGTTTCCTTTGGAGATGCGTCGAAAGTAAGGGTCGAAGGAAAAGGAACAATCAGTTTCTTTTAGAAGGATGATTTGATAGGATCAATCCAATATGTGTACTATGTACCAAACCTCAAAGAAAATATTTTGAGTCTGGGACAACTCATAGAAAAGGGATATTTGATACTCATGGAAGATCGAAGTTTTCACTTAAAAGACAAGTCAGGATGTCTGGTTGCTCAAGTCAAAATGGGGAGAAATCGAATGTACAAGTTGAATTTGACAAGCATTCGAGAAAAGTGTTTGCAAGTCAATGTCGAAGACCAAGCATCCCTGTGGCATCTACGTTTTGGTCATCTACATTAGGCTGGACTAAGGAGGTTAGCAAAGAAAAATATGGTGCATGGACTGCCAGACGTAGAATTCGAAGGAAAGTTCTGTGAAGAATGTGTGTTTGGCAAACAGACGAGAACTTCTTTTCAAAGGAAGGCAGAATATCAGGCTAAACAAATTCTGGAATTGATTCACACTGACATATGTGGACCAATTACCCCAGAATCCTTCAGTGGCAAAAGGTACTTTATATCCTTTATTGATGATTTCTGAAGGAAAACTTGGGTGTATTTTCTGAAAGAAAAGTCAGAAGCCTTCGAAGTATTCAAGAAGTTTAAGATAATGATGGAGAAATCAACAGACAGGAACATCAAAGCTCTTCGATCAGACAAAGGTGGGAGTATACTTCGACAACCTTTATGAAGTACTGTGAAGAGCAAGGCATAAGGAGATTTCTGACTGCAGCATACTCACCTCAACAAAATGGTGTGGCGGAAAGAAAGAATCGAACAGTCCTCGATATGGTTCGATCAATGCTTAAGAGCAAGAACATGTCAAAGGAATTTTAGGCAGAAGTTGTACAATGTGCAATCTATGTTCAGAATAGATGTCCACATTCGAAGTTGGGAGATTTAACACCTCAAGAATCTTGGAGCGGGAAAAAGCCAACTGTGTCTCACTTCCAAGTGTTTGGAAGTGTGGCTTATGCACATGTACCTGATCAAAGAATAACAAAGATGGAAGATAAGAGTGTGAAATACATACTCATTGGGTATGATGAGAAAACAAAATGTTACAGACTCTTCAACCCAATAAACAAAAAGGTGATAGTGAGTAGAGATGTTCGACTAAACGAAGGAAGCAAGTGGTACTGGAACAACTCGATTGGAGTTATGGTCGAATTACCAGGTGCTATATCGAAAAAAACTTCGACAGAACCAGAAGACTCTGATGATGAAGATGGACTCTCACAGCCCAGGTTGTGAAGTTTACAAGACTTGTATGAAAACACAGAAGAAGTGCATCTCATATGTTTCTTGGCGGACACTGAAGATGTCAGTTTTGACGAAGCAGTGAGAAACAAAAATTGGAAGGATGCTATAAATGAAGAAATTAAGTCCATCGAACACAATGATACTTGGGAACTAGCAGAGTTGCCAAAAGGAAGTCAAACAATTGGTGTGAAGTGGGTGTTCAAGAAAAAGATAAATGCACAAGGTGAAATAGAAAAATACAAGGCGCGACTTGAGGCGAAAGGATACAAGCAGAAAGCAGGAATCGACTATGATAAAGTGTTTGCACATGTTGCGAGAATGGAGACAGTTCGATTGCTCATATCTCAAGCTGCTCAATACAAATGGCAAATATATCAGATGGATGTCAAGTCAGCTTTTTTAAATGGCTTGCTTGAAGAATAAGTTTATGTCAAACAACCACCTGGATACATGAAAGTCGAAAAAGAAGGAAAGGTGCTAAAGCTAAAGAAGGCACTTTATGGGCTGAAGTAGGAACCACGAGCATGGAATACACAAATTGACACATAATTCAAAGAAAATGGATTTCAGCAATGTCCCTACGAACATGCCCTGTATGTGAAGAAGAAAAAAGAGAAAATATTGCTTGTTTCTATCTATGTCGATGACTTAATTTTCTTGGGCAACAATAATCAGATGATAGAAGAATTCAAAGGCACCATGACACAAGAATTTGAGATGACTGGCTTAGGCCTGATGAAATACTTTCTTGGTCTAGAGGTTCGACAAGAAGAAACAGAAATCTTCATCTCACAAGAAAAATATGCAAAAGATATCCTGAAAAGATTTAAAATGGAAAGTTGTAATCCAATTTCGACACCAATGGAACCAGGAGCAAAGTTTTCGAAATTTGAAGGGGGAGAACGTGTCGAAGCAAACAAATTTTGAAGCTTGGTGGGAAGTATCCGATACCTCACATGCACAAGGCCAGATCTTTCGCTGAGTGTTGGAATTGTGAGTCATTTCATGGAAGAACCAGTTTTTTCACACTGGAAAGATCTGAAGAGAATCCTTCGATATGTCCAAGGAATTGTGTCACTTGGAATGTTTTATTCAAAAGCAGATGAATACAAGTTGACTGGCTACTCTGACAGCGATTGGTGTGGTGACATAGATGATCGAAAAAGCACTTTAGGATATGTGTTCCTCATGGGAAACACTGCATTCACCTGGTTGTTAAGGAAGAAACTCATAGTAACTCTTTCGACATGTGAAGCAGAGTATGTGGCATAATCTTGGTGCGTATGCCATGCAATATGGCTGAGAAGATTGATGAGCAGGATGGAGTCGAAACAGGAAGATGCAATAATAATTCAAGTCGACAACAAATCTGCAATCGATCTGACAAAGAATCCAGTCAAGCATGAAAGAAGCAAACACATTGATGTTCGATTCCATTTTATTCGAGAACATGTGAAGGATAGAAGCATCGAACTGAAGCACGCTGCAAGCAAGGATCAAGCAGCATACATTCTTACAAAACCATTGTCAAAGGAGCTATTCGACAGAGGCAATAAAATTTTAGGCATGATGGATCGAAGAAATATTTGAATTTATGGGGGAGTTTTGTTGGTTAAATTCAAATCTACATTGGGTAGTGCAAAAGACATATTCTCTTTGGACAGTGGAAAGTTTATTCCTTAGGGACTTAATAATAGTTAATGCTGTAACATTTAATATTATATCTTGTGATCTTTATATAAATCACTTTGTATTCATATTAAAAGTTAGTTGAATTTTTTATAAAAGCAAGTTTAAATCCCCTCTCATTTTCTCTTCAATTTGATTCTTCTCGGTTATTATCTAGCTTAGAAGGGAGTGTTCTCCAAGTGCTTAGATTTGTATTGGCGCTGGTTATGGGTTGCTGGAAAGAGTTTCCTACAAGGCTAATGAAAAGGCCGAGTATAGCATCGTAGATCGCCAACTGTCAGGACGTCGGCTCTCAAGGGTGGTGATTTGATTAGTGGGTTGGTTCTTCCTCTTGATAGTTAGTGAGAATTCCCCAAGTGCTTGGAGATTTATCAGAATTTGTTGGAAATAAACTAAGCATTTGTTGGAAATCAGAATTCGCACGTATATTATAAATCCAACGTGAAAACAAAATTCGGCAAATATTTTTCATTATTGATTATCATTTCCACCTTACTCTCTAATTGCACCTTGCACGTATAGCATTCCTAGTCAATATATATTTTTTATAGCTCTTAGAAATAATGTTAAAATGACATCCTATCTAATATGTCATTTTTATATTCTTGTGTCTTGTTCATCATGTACTCTGAATAAATGGAATTTGCACTATATGCATGTGCAGGAAGAAGTGGTGGTTAATGCTTGTGTGGTGAAGAGTGGAAGAAATTTGATTGTAGTTGCACTTGAATTCAAATTGAAGAAAATTGGAAATTTGGTTTTTCTTACTCATGCTACTTTCTTTAACATGCCGGTTTCCAGCTTATGATCACTTAACTTTCTGGTGATTCTGCAGTTCCATTTAATGTATGTAATAGTAATAAAATATTTTAAATTAATGGGTTAATACCTATTTTCACTCTTGACATATGGGGTGTATTTGAAAAATCCCCCTGCCAAAAAAAAAGTTCCAATTGTTACCTTGACAAATTTTAAAAGTTTCAGTTTTTACCTTGAGGATGCCACGTCACCTAAAAGGCTGATGTGACTTATATTTTTGTTATATTTTTATTATTATTTTAATGACATGGCTTGATTAGTTGTCATTTTTAATTTTTAATTCCATATGGCATTTATATTAATATTTTATTAATTGAGTGTTAATTTAAAGTTAAAAAAATTTTGTCCTTCAGTAGGAATTGAACCATGGACATACTATCTGCAATGAACGCTTCTTACCACTAGACCAATGAATTTTCTTTGTTACATATATGCATCAATAAATATTAATATCATTAACATATTAATTACAATTATCAATAAATTTTCTTAACTAGTTGGTTTAAATAATTTTAAAAAAAATGTTTTACATATTTTATCTTTTTACTGTAACTTTTTTAAATTTTAAATTTTCAAAAATCACTTAAATTTAAAAAAATCACTTAAATTTTCAAAAATCACTTAAATTTAAAAAAATCATTTAAATTTAAAAAAATAAGTTAAATTAAAAAAAATCACTTAAATTTAAAAAAATCACTTAAATTTAAAAAAATCACTTATATTTTCAAAAATCACTTAAATTTAAATCACTTAAATTTAAAATCACTTAAATTTTCAAAAATCACTTAAATTTTCAAAAATCACTTAAATTTAAAAAAATCACTTAGATTTTCAAAAATCACTTAAATTTAAAAAAATCACTTAAATTTAAAAAAATCACTTAAATTTTCAAAAATCACTTAAATCACTTAAACTAAGTGATTTAAATTTAAGTGATTTTTCAAAACTAAGTGATTTTCAAAACTAAGTGATTTTCAAAAATCACTTAAGTGAGTTAAATTTAAGTGATTTTTCAAAACTAAGTGATTTTCAAAAGTGATTTTTGAAAATTTAAGTGATTTTTGAAAATTTAAGTGATTTTATAAAATTTAAGTGATTTTTGAAAATTTAAGTGATTTTTTTAAATTTAAGTGATTTTTTTAAATTTAACTTATTTTTTTAAAATTTAAGTGATTTTTGAAAATTTAAGTGATTTTTGAAAATTTAAGTGATTTTAAATTTAAGTGATTTAAATTTAAGTGATTTTTGAAAATTTAAGTGATTTTTTTAAATTTAAGTGATTTTTGAAAATTTAAGTGATTTTTTTAAATTTAACTTATTTTTTTAAATTTAAGTGATTTTTTTAAATTTAAGTGATTTTTGAAAATTTAAGTGATTTTTTTAAATTTAAGTGATTTTTGAAAATTTAAAATTTAAAAAAAGTTACAGTAAAAAGATAAAATATGTAAAACATTTTTTAAAAAATTATTTAAACCAACTAGTTAAGAAAATTTATTGATAACTGTAATTAATATGTTAATGATATGAATATTTATTGATGCATATATGTAACAAAAAAAATGCATTGGTCTAGTGGTAAGAAGCGTTCATTGCAGACAGTATTAATCAAGCCATGCCATTAAAATAATAATAAAAATATAACAAAAATATAAGCCACATCAGCCTTTTAGGTGATGTGACATCCTCAAGGTAAAAACTGAAACTTTTAAAATTTGTCAAGGTAACAATTGGAACTTTTTTTTTGACGGGGGGTTTTTCAAATACACCCCATATGTCAGGGGTGAAAATAGGTATTAACCCTAAATTAATTAGTCTGATTCTTATCATAAATATATGTATAGGCTTATTCTCTTTCACCTCTTCCAAAATGCGTTTTAAAATTATATGAATGACCCAGAACGAAATGTGCTTGCTACAAAGAAGTTATTACAAGTCACAGTAGCCATTTTTTGTTCCAATAACAACAAAGGTAATATTAACATTCTATATAAACAACTTTTATCCTTATAAAGTTTTCTTTTCTTTTCGGTTTGGGAAAGTGATTCTTATGATAAAAAAATTTCTAAATCATAGACACATTATAACTTGTGTCCTTTTTATTGAAGTTAATAGTTGTGTTGTTGGAATTCGTTTGAAGTCCCGCGTTGCTTAGATTTCTGTTTTTGGAGTTGAGATCCAAACATATTTAATTTGGTATCTGTTGATATTTGTAAATATATAGTGTTAAGAATATTTGTATATAGAATAGATTCACATTGACTATATCATGATATTAGTTGTAATATCTCTATATATAATAAAGTCTTCGTAGTACTTTAAAAAATAGACGGTTTATTCAAATGTCTCTTAGTCTCTCGTATTTTTACAGGGTATCAGAGCCTACTGAGAGACAACCTTTCACCGTGCTTTATCTGGTTCATCCATTGTCTTTCGATGAAAAATTTATGGAAAAATGTTTCATAACTCTGATTTGCCTTCCATACACCACCGTGACTCATTCTGACACCAGTTTTTGAATTTCTCCGGTCACCACCGGACTGCCACCTCCATCTGCCGCCTAACTACTGTTTCCGGTGATCTTTCAAAAAACTAACCCTACTGGAAGAAGCGCCTCCTGCGATCTGGATGATCCCAATGATTTTTCACCGCCCCACTCGCCATCGTGCAACTCTTCCAGATCTGGTCTCAGATTTTATTTTTCACTCACGGAAAACTATGATCCAGTTCAAATAGATCATTTTCATCCGGTTCACATAATATTTTCTCTTTTCAGAAATTCATGTCTACTTCTCAGAACTTTACGCCAAACTACGATAATTTTCTCAGGTGATGTAGGCATTATCAGAATGCAAATTCCACTGATTTGGTTGCACATACTATTAATTCATATGTTTCCCTCTCTCAGTCATCTTCTCTTGGACCTTGGGTCCTTGATTCTGGTGCGGTTGATCAAGTTACTGGTAATAAAAAGATTTTCTCTTCTCTCTCTACCTTGAGTTTCTTACCTACTATAACTTTTGCCAATGGTTTTCAAACCCAATCTAAATGGATTGGTAATGTTCAAATTCTACATTCTCTCTATGTTACGTTTGTTCTCTATGTACCTAATTGTCAAATTAATTTACTTTTAGTTAGTCGTTTAACTCGTTCTCTTGATTGTATTGTCACCTTCACTAACAATAATGTTACCCTGCAGGTAGGAGTTCAGGACAGACGATTGGCGTCACATGTGAGTCTCAAAGCCTTTTTTAATTCTCAGTGTCATCTCAAACATACTCAGCCAAAGGTTTTTCACTCACTATCCATGCTCAGTTAGGTCATCAGAGTCTTCTCAAATTACAAAAGATGGTGTCAAATTTATCGAAGGTATCTAATTTACATTGTGATTCGTGTCAATTAGGGAAACACGCTTGCAGTCAATTTTCCAATCGAGTCAATAAACGAGCTTCGTTCCCTTGAAATGTGTTCTTTTTTGTAATTTGTATTTGATAAAAAAGTCGATGGTAAGGATAATAATTTTCATACTTTTGATGCCTGAAGCGGGATGTTATTCATTTTAAATGAAGACTATGAGTTGCAAGTTTTGAATAAACTTAAAGATTAATCATCTCAAAATATCTTACTTATTTTTTACTTTCTATAGAATACAGTTTCATGCAAATGCTAAAGAGTTTGTTGGTATTTTGATGCATTATAAGTTACCGATGACATTGGTTTCTACACTCATGAAATATTATCAAGTATGCTATTGGGAAAATTGGTATTCTAGCGGTAATCTGTTGTATTTTATCAACATGTGTTGTTTTTATAGCTTGCTTATACAAATTCATTTTTAGCGGTAGTTGAACAATTAGTGTGTTTTAACAAGTTGATCGAATTGTATACATATTTATTCAAGTTATTTTTCTAAATATATTTCCTTCTGATTGTCATGTTCAGGTAACAAATAAATGATTGATGAAGTTTGATATAGATCATTTTGGTTGGTTTGTTTATGATATCAGTTTGTAGGATATAACCGCTATTTAAATATAATAAATAATATTAATATTTTTATTTGTACCAAAAAATATTAATAATTTTAATATATGAGATGATTGTAGTAGTTTTTTTGTAACATTTATATTATACACATATTATTATAATAATTTTATAATGAGGTATAATTGATCAAAATACCAATGGACACGGGAGAAAGTGAGTGCATCAATTGATCAAAATATCAACGGACACGGGAGAAAGTGAAATATGAAAGCAAATTTCTATCAATTTGTATTTATTTGTGATGTTCTTTAAAATATATATATAATATATTAACAACCATTTCAAACACTATTAAAATATAATTAATATTATTATAAAAAAAATTATCAAAATATTTTAATATTATGTTTTACGGTTCATATTATACACTCATGATTTTAAATTTATAATAATATATTAATTATTTTATAAATGATTTTTAACACTAATAAAGTTTATCTCATTTTGTATAATTGATTTATTCTAATTTAAACATTTTTTCTATGTTGAAAGTTTTTTGGTTTAAATTGTTGTTAAATGTTAATTTTTTAATTAATGAGTAAACTATATAGATAGTCAACATTTAATGGTGCTATCTACTTTTAATATAATAAAGTAACTCACTAGTATTATTACTTTATTATCCTAACTCAAATCGCAAAAAGCATGATTACAGCCAAAAACCACAACCTTTACTACCTATTATTTAATTCTTTTCACTAAACACTAAATTGGAATAATTATTTACATACTGAACTTTTATTTACTTGCGTTGGAAAGTTTCAATTCTTTATGAAATTACATCTCCCATACGTAATGGTTCTTCCTTCATCTTCCATTTTTTCGTTCTACCATAATTTCGAATTCATTTAGTCACTTAATTCTATTTTTAGGTTTGAAATTTGAGTTGTGTTCTTTTTATTTTAATTTGTGATAGTTTTTCTCCCTTAATGCATGCACATGGTTTCAAAATTTATTTATGTATATTTCAGAAGTTGAGTTTCAAACTTGTTTTAATTTGAATAAAAAGTAGATGATCAGAGATATTAATTTTCTTAATTTTAATTTCTGAAGCGGGATGTTATTCATAAAACTTATTAAAAAATTAAAGAAAATTCATAAAAAAATATTAAATTCATAAAAACATATTAAATTTTAGTTTATAGTAATATATTCGTGATTTAATAAAATAGTCCCATTAAATAAAAATATCAATTATATTATATAATAATTACATCTATCATACACTTTTAATATAATAAAGTTATGCACTGGCATTATTAATTTATTATCTTAAATCAAACTATTTAACAAGCTAATTTAGTGCCCTTAAAGTAAATTCGAATGTCTAATCATTACTTAACCTATTCAATTATCCTAATTATAAATTTCATTCATTTTGACAGCAAAACATCAGTTTTTTCTCATTCCAACGCCATTTCTCATTCCAATGAAAAAAAGCATGATTACAGCCAAAAGTTTCAATTTATCTCTACTTTTGACTAAACCCTAAATTGGAATAATTATTTATATAGTGACATTTTATCTACTTGCCTTAGGAAAGTTTCAATTTATATCTAAACCATACAGAATTTGTAATTTGCTTTGAAACAATTCTGAGCTTTCCAATTCCTCTGCTCTCCTCTCATTCTTCTATAAAATACGACAGTAAGACCATTACTCTACATTGCATCTGCCTCTATTTTTGTTCATTATGACATTGTGTTTCCCATAATGTAATGTTCTTCCTTCATCTTCCACTTTTTTGTTTTACTGTGATTTCAAATTGATTTAGTCACTTAATTTTATTATGTGGCTAATTGTGAACTTAATTCTATTCCGTGTTCAATTGTGATTCGATTTGGGCTTATATGTGCATTTTGTTATGGTACTGTGATTTTTGTAAAAGGAAAATATGATAAATTTGAAGACTGGTAGTGAATTTAGATTTGAACTTTGAGTTCTTGAAATGTGTTTTTTTATAATTTGTATTTGATTAAAAAGTAGATGTGAAGGATATTAATTTTCATACTTTTGATGCCTGAAGAGGGATGTTATTAATTTTATACGAAGACTATGAGTTGCAAGTTTTGAATAACCTTAAAGTTTAATCATCTCAAAATTTCTTACTTATTTTTACTGTCTATAGAATATAGTTTCATGTATATGCTAAATAGTTTGTTGGTGTTTTGATGCTTTATCAGTTACTGATGATATTGGGGAAATTGGTATTCAAGCGGGAATTTGTTAGATTTTATCAAAACGTGTTGTTTTTATAACTTGCTTATACAAATTCATTTTTAGTGATACTTGAACAATTAGTGTGTTTTAACCAGTTGATCGAATTGTATACGTATTTATTTATGTTATTTTTCTAAATATATTTCCTTTTGATTGTCATGTTCAAGTAACGAAGGGTATAACAGCTATTTAAATATAACTAATAATATTAATATTTTAATTTGTACCAAAAAGTATTAACAATTTTAATTTATAAGATGATTCTAATAGTTTTTTGGAACCTTTATATTATACACTTATTATACCAACAGACACATGAGAAAGTGAGTGTATAATTGATTAAAATATCAACGGACACGCGAGAAAGTTAAATATGAAAGCAAATTTCTATCAATTTGTATTTATTTTAATATTATATTTTACAGTTTATATTATACACTCGTGATTTTAAATTTATGGTAATATATTAATTATTTTATACATGATTTTTAAAACTATTAAAGTTTCTCTCTTTTTGTATAAATGATTTATTCTAATTTAATTTTTTTTCTATGTTAAAAGTTTTTTTGGTTCAAATTGTTGTTAAATGTTAATATTTTAATTAATGGGTAAACTATATATATAGTCAACATTTAATGGTGATATCTACTTTTAATATAATAAAATAATACACTAGCATTTTTACTTTATTATTCAAACTCAAGCTGCAAAAATAGCATGATTACAGCCAAAAACAACAACCTTTACTACATACTCCCTCCGGTCTCATTTATATGAAAAAATTAACTTTTTATATATATTGAATAAGTAATGTATTTGGACAATATATTGTCCAAATACATTACTTATTTAATGTATCTAAAAAGTTAACTTTTTCTTATAAATGAGACCAGAGGGAGTACTATTTAATTGTTTTCACTAAACCCTAAATTGAAATAATTATTTATATACTGACTTTTATCTACTTGCATTGAAAAGTTTCAATTCTTTACGACATTCCATCTCCGATACGGAATTGTTCTTCCTTCATCTTTCACTTTTTCATTTTACCGTGATTTCGAATTGATTTAGTCACTTAATTATATATTTAGGTTTGAACTTTGAGTTGTGTTCTTTTCTTTAATTTGTGATAGTTTTTCTCCCTTAATGCATGCACATGGTTCCAAAATTTATTTATGTACATTTGAGAAATTGAGTTTCAAATCTGTTCTAATTTGATTAAAAAATAGTTAGTAAGAGATATTAATTTTCTTAATTTTGATTCCTGAAGGGGATGTTATTCATAAAGTTTATTAAAAAATGGAAACAAATTCATAAAAATATATTAAATTCATAAAAGCATATTAAATTTAAATTTATTTTAATATATTCATGATTTAATAAAATAGTCTCATTAAATAAAAATATCAATCATATTATAAAATAATTGTATCTATCATCCACTTTTAACATAATAAAGTTATACATTGCTATTATTACTTTATTATCCAAACTCAAACTATTTAACAATCTAATTTAGTATTTCTTAAGTATTTTCATACGTCTAATCATTACTTAACCTATTCATTTACCCTAATTAAAATTGTCATTCATTTTGACTCCCAAAACATCCTTGTTATTCCAACGCAAAAAGCATGATTACTGTGATATGGTGGGAGAACTGACTTGGGATTTGCGTTTGTTTTCGCACTTGTTCGGTTTAGCAAGAGTCGCCACCGACTTTTTATTTTATCATAAGAAAAGGTCAAAAAGCACAGGAAAGACCTTTGAGATGTTTTCGTGGGTTCGGGGGGTAGATTATGAAAAGGGAATGTGCTAGCACCCTTTTCATCCATGGTTATCCATGGGCTCTTAGTTACTTGTTTTAGATCACTTGCCTTTGCTTTTCAATTGTTTGAAATGGTGCTTTGTGTGTGTGGTTTTGAAAATGTTTTGAAAAAGATGCCTTGTCTAGGAAACCTTTGTAATGATTCTTGTTTGAATATGTACAAAGGTGTGTGTCTTTTTGAAAAGATAATTCAATGTTTTGAAAGTTGTTTTGAAATTGTTTTTGAAGTTGTGGAATGGAGTGTGTTTTGAAAAATGGCTAGGATGTTTTGCAATATTTTTTTATCAAGTAACTAAGAGTTGTCTACCCTATTTACTCAAAGATCTTTCTCATGTTTTAACCCTTTTAACAGTGTTGTTTCACCATTGTATTTAGTGAACAAACTTGTGTTAGGATGTTTAAACGGGACAGGCGCGGGTCATTGTATACAATCATTGAAGACAACTTGTGAGACGCTCTAGCAATTCTTGTAAGGGACGAGATCATTTTATCAAAGGCAACATCGAGGGTCATCGAGGGACTACGATCTTTGTTTATCGAAGGGACATTTGCTAGAGTGTCTCATGCTCGAGGGACATGATTGCATTTTTTGAGGCAACAAACGAGGCTACCCTAGAGGTGCAAGTGTGAATTGTGTATTGATTTTCATGCATTCGTCTTTGTATTAGGTTATCTAGCGGTTGATTTTGAATCTTCGCATATAAACCCTAATTACTATACAGTATATGGAAAGCGATAAATTGCGGGAATTTAAAGTCTAAGTTATTACAAATAAGTATCCGGGGATGGGGGTACAAATGTTTACAAATGGGGATGAGTCTTATCAGAATAGTAATGTCCAAATATTATTTACAACCAAATCGAAACGCCGCATTCTCAATGTAAAAATATAACAAGGTATAAGAATCAAAGAGAATCAAAAGTATTGTGAGATGTATGTGGTTATTTACAAATGATATTAACCTAGTGTAAATTAAGTGTTTATTATTATTTTTGTGTTTTTGTTAGTTTTATATAAACAAAAAGTTTTTAAAGAAAGAATTATTTAACTTGAAAAAAGCTAATATTTATATATTTTAAGTTTTAGAGGTAATGAAAATTATTAATAAAATTTTATACAAAAAGGTAATATATTATTCAATAAATAGAATTAGGTTATGAAAATGTAATGATAAAATAAAAGAGTATTAGTTTTTAAAAGAAAAATATAAGAAAAGAAGTTAGATGGGCTTGGAGAATGTATTTGGCCCAAAGAATAAAAATAAGGTAAGACATAAGGGGGGGTGGCGCCAGTTTGTTTGGGCTTAGGGATTTAGTTTGCTGGGGCAGAAGCCCAAATGCAATGTACAGCGTTTTTGTTAGGGTTGGCATTTGTTTCGCTCAGAATTAGGTTTACAGTTTGAAACGGCGTCGCTCTCCTCTCATCTTCATCCTCTTCATCGTTCTCAAATCAAGAACAAACTGATGTCTTCTCCTCTCTTTAGGCCACCAGAATGCCACCTCTAATCTCTCCTCCTCGTGATTTGTACAAGGCGGCGAAAAAGGTATCCTTTTCCTTCTAACGCGTTTTGGGGTTTTTTAGATTCGTGCATGTTTTATTGTTTCATAGTGTTGATCTTTTGATATTTGTGTTTGTGTGAGGTGCAAAACAGAAAGAGGGGAATTGATACCTTGGGGTTTTGTTTCTGGAGAGGAGGCGGAAGGTTGGACGGCGGCGCTCTCAGGTGGCCGGAGGTGGGAGGCACATGATGACAAGAGCTTGCTTTTTGGTATTTCTACCTTTCTCTTCGAATTGTTTTGTGATGAGATTTCTGAAAACACTTGAATGCTGAGTTCTTTCTTCTTCTTATTTGAACATTGGCTTTTGATGATGATTTTGCATTTCTGAAATATTGCTTAATGATGATGAGCTTCTTCTGAATTTTTGCTTATTGTTGACTTCCTTTCTGACTTCTTCCTCTCTTCTTTGGATTTTGTTGATTCTGTGATGAACTATGTTCTGAGAATACTTGTTGTTGTTGTTGTGGACCTGGTGTTTGGATTTGTTTGAGTTTTGAGAACACTTGCTTCTGAGTTGTTTTTTCTTTGAAGGCAAGTTTGTGTGATTTGTAAAAGGGCTACTTCTTTGAGTTTGCTTGTTTGGTATTTGATGATGGACAACCTGTTTCTGAGGATGCTTGGTACGGCTGGCTTTGACAGGCTTGTTGTTTGTTTTGGTAAGGCAGGCTTGAGCTTGTTGGCAGCTTGTGATAATCTTGCAGTTTTGCTTGTCTTTACAGGTTTTGCAAGTGTGAGAACTTGCAGTTATGCAGGTTGTCCTGCTTGCAGTTTGAAATAGGTTTTGAATAGGCTTGTTTTTGTACAGGCTTTGGCAAGTTGATAACTTGCAGCTTTGCTTCTGGTTTTTTGAAAGCTTTGATGCAGGTTTGGAGTTATACAGTCAGGCTTGGATTAGTGTTTTTGTACAGGCAGGCTTGGGTTATGCAGGCTTGGAGGAAGCAGGCTTCAAGGCTTGTGCAGTTTTAGACAGGCTTGGATCTTTGGTTTGATACAGGCAGGTTTGAGTTAGTGTGTTCACAGGCTTGGTGTTTTGATATCCAGGCTTATGCTTCTGGTTTTGTAAGTGTTGTACCCGCAAAATTTGCCCTCTCATTTCATCAACATTTTTCTCATAACAAGACTCTTGGAACTCAAGATCAAGTTAGGGTTTGCTCTGCTCAAGACCCCTCCTTGCAGTGTTGACCCAAATTAGGGTTTGAGTTTGCACAGGGATGTTTTGACCTAAAATATCCAAAGTGACTTTCATGCTTCATGTTGGATTCACAAGTTTATCCATACCAAGTTTCAAGCCTTGATTCAAATCTTTGCCCAATCAATTGGACAGTTGACCTAGAAAACAGCTGTATTGGGGAAAAAGTCAATTGTGGCCAATTGACAGTCAAACCTCATGATTTTTGACCCACATCAACATAATGAACTCATATGAACTATTTGGTCAAGTTTGGATCATAATTCCACAAGAAATTTGATCAGATCACCAAAAGGGCAAAATGGTCATTTTTAGGGTTTTGACTGCACAAAGGCAATTTTTGACTGATTGACCTAACCAATGGCAATCCAAGCTCACATATGGACTCAAGGACTCAATGGCATTGTCTTGACCCATTCAACAAGTTCAGAAGATCTCAAATGCATAGGATTGATAGATGAATTTTTCAGTCAACTGATCAAAATTTGACTGTATACTGAAAAGTCAAACTTTGACTTTTTGGTCAAAATCAAGTGCCAGGATTCATTTTTCATTAAGACATGTCAAATTATGAAACTTGTTCATCAAGAAACCCAAAATTGCAAATTAGGGTTTTAAAATGAAAAAATTCATAACTTAGAAATTTTCTAAGTTATGAAATTTCCTTATTTTTTCCTAACTTTGTCCCATTTTTTCACCAATATGAAATTGGATTCAAACAAAACTTGAAACATGAAAGTTGTAGTCCATTGCAAAATCTACAACTTTGAATCACAAAGTTTTCTCAAAGGAAGCTTGTATCTCAAGTTATGATTTTTGGAACAAGGGTACAAAACATTTTTAACTTAGAGAAATTTTGCCCTATTCTAGGCAGGATTTTTGTCCAACTTCTTGGAAATTTTTCACATGGTTACACTTGGAGTTTCAATTTGCATTACAAAGATGGATTATAGTACACATTCCAAGCTTTCCAAATTGTCCAAAAACTTCTCAAACACCCTTGTGGTTAGAGAGAATCGAATTTGCAAAGTTGGCCAAAACTCACTTTTGTTCATGACCAAATACATGTTCATGGCAACTTGCATTTTCAAATCAGCTTGTACAATGCTAGCTTGCAGGCCTCAAAACCAGTTTTACACACCTTAATTTAATGCATAACCATTGAGTTGAGGGTTTATTTTGTTCATTTGGACATTGCACACAAAACTAACCCCTAATTGGTAAAAGTGATTTTGCCATTTTTGCAAATGTAGCTTTATGTCAAACCACTATGGATTGAGCCTTGGACAAAGATCTGAGATTGCAAATCAAATCCATGGATTAGAGGGGGCCTAGAGGTTTGTTTGCAGCATACAAGATGGCCTGTACAGGCCTTTGACACAGGACACACTATCTTTGCTTACAATAGAAGAAACCTTGCAAACTCAATCCAACTTTCACTTCCTGCAAGCATAAGCCAGAACAAACTTTGTGAACATCTTCCATAGATCCCAACTGACCTAAAACACGACTGAACCACCTCTCATACCTCAAAAAACACCAAAACACCCTCTTGCTGCAGAAACAGGGCATACCCTGCAACTTGACTTCCATAATACATTCCTGTCGTGCGTTTTGTCCAAAAGGAGTTCAAACACATTCCATTCCATCCACACAAACTATTCCAAGCCCTAAACACAAGCTGTAACTCCCCTAACCTCAGTTGCCATTTTCATTTTTCAATTTTGCAGGTTGTTGTACCCCAAAATTTGCCCTCCCATATTTCTCAAAACATTTCAAGAAAAATTCACAAGTCCATCCCGGCGCGTCATATTCAGGTGTTCTTTCGCCAAGATATCTCTGATAACGTATTCTCAAATTCAGGTTCGGCTCAAGAGTCAATTCTTTAAAGAAGGTATCTGAATGTGTGAGTTTTCTCAAAGAAATATGGTGAAAAAGTGTGCTGAAAGTGCAATTTTTACGCGCTAAAAAATTCATAACTTGAAGATCGTGGCTCGTTTTGAACCCGTTCCGGTGGCCAAAATTCCGTCTTGACAGTATCTACGTTTTCTTCTCTCCCGGCTGGAAGCCAATTTCGATCAAAATGTCTTCAAAAATGTGGATTTATCAAGTATTTTCGTACAGAAAATTTGTGACAGAAGTTTATTTGCGTCATGTTCAGAAAATCATAACTTGGTCAATTTTCATTGAATCGAGCTGGTGCCGGTGCCAAAATTTCACGAATTGAGTTGGCTACATTTTCACAGAAGGTATTGAGTTCAAACCGTATTCAAAAGGTCTTCATTTTTTGCTCAGAGTGCATGACACGCCAAAAATCCTGAATGCTGAATATTATTTCATCTGGGCAGAAACTTTGAAAATTCATAACTCGGTCATTTTTTATCGGATTGGGCTCATATTTTTACACAAGGTCACTGACTCAGAGATCTACAACTTTTCTTCAAAAGTTGAGACCAAATTATGCTCCGATCAATACAAGTTTTTTTATTGAAGAACGTGTCAGAGTCGACACTGGAGCCCAAAATAAGTTTGTCTGAGCTGAAACTTCAAAAATTCATAACTAATTCACCATTTATCCGATTGAGCCGATTTTCGGACAGGAGTTAGTTCTCGATATCGGCTACATTTTGTTTTCACATTTCAACTTCAAAAATTGCACTTAAGTCCCTGCGATTTAGCCTGGAAAGTGACGAACTCAAGTGAACATTGGAGGCCCAATTGCACATTCAAAGCCCATTTTCTTTACCCTAATTTCCATTATATAATCACATTCTTTTCACACAAACAAGAGGAGAGAAAAAAACCTTGCCACAATACTGTCAGAATATCAAATTCTTTCAAGAACCCTAAAACCTTGAAATCCTTATTACAAATCCTTCTCTCACTACAAACAAGCCATCTCAGTTACAAACCAACATCTCACTACTTCTTCAGTAAGAGTAAGGCTGACTTGATCTCCATGATCAAAAGGGCATAAAAGCATTCATGTCACTACTTTTCCAGTAAGGATTTAGACAGGATCCCTTGCAGGTTCATTAAGAAACGTTGAGGCCAAAACACAAATGGCCAAAAGTCAAAAGTCAAATGGCCAAAACAGAACAGCTTACACATGACACCAATACATGGCGAGGCAGACATCTTGAGAATGTTAAGGAACGTTGAGGCCAGAACACAAATGGCCAAAACAAAACAGTTTACACATGACGCCAATAACTGTTTCACCCCTCCAATCAGGCTCGTATACTCCTAAAATCTCTCTCTATTTGTATTATGTTCCTTTAATTAATTAATCATTATTATTTTTATTAATCACTAACCAATTAACATTTTTTCCTAATAAAATCAAAAACACAAAAATATATTTTATTTATTAAAAATAACTTCATCACTTTTATTTTTGTAAATTAATTAATTTAATCAATTTAGCTTTAATTAGATTTAACTTTTAATATTTTTTGCAATATTTAAAATCAATTTAGAATATTAGGTTTTTATTAGCATTAATTTAATTTATTTTATTTCTTTAAAAACTCAAAAATCCAAAAATATTTTAATTAATTAATTAGTTTATTAATTTAATTGTTAACTTAATTTAATTTCTTTTAATCCAAAAATAACCAAAAAATCACTTCCTTTCAAAAAAGGGTCAAAACCCAAAAAACTCGCATCCGATTTAATTTCTCGCACGCGATCCATTTTATCATATTATTGTATCTGTTTCCCGGAATGTAATAGCTTTTCATTAGGACTTTAATTATTTACCGTTTTATTTTACTTTCCGCAATTTAAATTAAAGGGTTTGTTTTTGGCGATGTAAATACCCGACGCCTTGTAATAGTTTAGATTTAATTTCCGCAATTTACTTTCCGCAATTATTAACTGCTATGCATGACAAGACTTGTTCTCAAAATAAAATCAAAACGTAGCTCACCATATAAATGTGCAAAGATAATCTAAACATGAAACCTGACACACATGCACATGCCACTCCTAGGGTACGCCTCACTTGGTTGCCTCGACGTGGTCGTCAAGTATAGGGTATTTTAGAGGTCGCCCTCCTGTCTAAAGATCCAGTTGCCTCGAAACAGTTTCCTCGGATAAAAAGGATCTAGGACATTAGGGTTACCACTAAGATGTCCTACCATTGCTTTGGTGACCACATTGTCCCTTATAATCGAATTAACCCGAATAACTCCAACGATGGGGCTACCTACCTCTCAATGGTGGGATAGTGTTATCTAAAGGACTCTTACACAGCCTAATTCCTTAGAGTAGGTAGATCTCATGGGTACTTGCTCTTTTCAAAAACAAACAAAAATACTTTTCACACTGACACTTCCAAAAGTTTTCAAACAAATTTTTCATACACTCTTGAGGACAGATACAAGAGTTACTTAGAAATTTTTCAAACGAAACTTTTTCAAAACCCACACACACTTGAAAAGAAAATAAATTTTGAAAACATAAGAGCAAGTACCTAAGAGCCCATGGATAACCATGGATAGAAAGGGTGCTAACACCTTCCCTTTCTATAAATCTACCTCCCGAACCGAGAGACATCTCGAAAAGGAATTTTGTTGTGCTTTTGTCCTTTCCATGTTGGAGAACATAAAAGACGGTGGCGACTCTTGCTTACCGCGAGATTTCGCGAACCAGCATTCCAAAACAGTCAGTTCTATTTCCACCGATCACAGAACTGGCGACTCTGCTGGGGATCATTTTATAAGTGAGGTGTACCTTAGGATTAGATCATACTTATGTTTTCAATTGCTTGCTTTGATTGCTTTAAAATTGTGGGCTGCATCGGAGTTTCATAGATCCTAACCCGGATCTAGGGAATACCCTTTTAGGTAGCATAAGCTGTGAGGGACCTGTCCGGTGTGGACCGACACGGGTGAAGCAGTGGCTACGTTGGTGTGACACCTTGGTCTGTACCGATATCCCTTGTGTTGCAACGAGGAGAATATGGGTCTTCTGAGGAGTCATTAAGCACCAACCGACCTTAGAACCCTAAATTGACCCAACTTGGCCATAGAACAGTAGCACCATGCAACACTCATTGAGGCAAAACTTTTGCGATGGTTCTGGCTGCAAGAAAAGATTGTGATGCTGAAGTTATGACTGATCGAGGGTAGTCAGTGATATTGAGATCCTCTAGAACCCGATTACTATTTTCTAGGACAGGTCTTAACCAACGAAACTGAAAGAGGGTAGTACCTAAACTTAATGCTGGCCTAAACTCTAAGGGCTGTCTTGTGTGACTTGTGTGCCTTCAAACATGACTACTTGCATGTTCTTATTATCTGACACATGAGTTCCTTGCAGGTTTTGTTTACAGTCCTTAATCTGGACTCATAACAGGGTTCACCTACATCACTCCACGCATAGCATAATATCATACCATCATACCATTGCATACATCCTGCATAAGGACTAACCCATTTCAAGGATCTCAAGGGCTTGTGATGCAGGTCATGATGAACCAAAATGTCTAGCAAGGGGCAAAGGGGATTTATTTTCCTCTAGCCAGGTTGATGACTTGAGTCAGGGGCTATGACCCACTCGATATGGTGAGCTTTGACTCTTGAAGAAGGACTCTCAACAATATGTAGTGCCTTCAATCAAGCTACAAAATGCAAATTCTAACAATTTTCTTGTTTACCCCGCGAGATCCTTGAAAACATCGCATGCATACATACATATCATTGCATTACAGGTACCCTTTTACAGGTCACTTATCTTCTTCGCTGTTTATTTCAGCAATCATCATGTCTACCGAACCTTCCACTGAACAAGCTATCAAGGCCCTCCAGGCCCGGAATGCCCAGTTCCAGGAGTTGGTTATGAGCCTAGCCCATGGTCAACAGGACTTGAAAACTCTGATTCTGAAAGAGAGGAAGAAGAAGAAGAAGAGGACTGTTTTGTTCAACACCAGACGCATATACGGGAATGGATTACAGAATGAGGTTGAGCTGACTACCTCATCTGTAGGCAAAGACAGTCCACAAGAGAGAAGGGTTCCTAGTCCCGTGGTCTCCGACAACGAGACGGATTATAATGATGAACAGTATCCTCCTGCTGAGGATAGGTACAAACAGCTGGAGGACCGCTTAAGTGCTATGGAGATTCAACATGTTCCCGGGTTGGACTTTGGAGACCTAGGCTTATCCTCTGGGGTGGTGATCCCACATAAGTTCAAGGCACTTGCCTTTGCAAAGTACGACGGAGCTTCCTGTCCTAAGCTGCACCTTCGATCGTATGTAAGGAAGATCCAACCGTATACAGTTGACAAGAATTTGTGGATCCATTTCTTCCAGGATAGTCTTTCAGGGACTCAACTCGAATGGTTCTATCAGCTGGATGGAGCCAGTATTCGTAACTGGGAGGACTTGTCTACTGCGTTCTACAAGCAGTATCAGTATAATTCCGACCTCGCTCCTACGCGTACCCAACTCCAGGGTATGTCACTAGGGACGGGTGAAGGATTTAAGGAGTACGCTCAAAAGTGGAGAGACCTTGCTGGAAGGGTGCAGCCACCTTTAACTGACCGTGAACTTGTTGATATGTTTCTGGGGACCCTGTCTGGTCCGTTATTCAACCATCTGATTGGGAATTCTTCTGCTGGGTTTACAGACCTTATCTTGACTGGTGAGAGAATAGAAGCTGGTATCAAGTCTGGGAAAATACAGAAGGGTGACTCCTCGAACACTGAGAAAAAACCATTCAAGAAAGAATCCAGTGCCGTCTATGGTTCAAGAAGACAGAATAGGTCCAAACACCGCCAAGATGTCAACATGGTAGTTATTTCAAAACCGGCCAGTGCTCCTCAACATCGCAACCAACAAAGGGAAGAGAGACCTAGAAGGCAATTCACTCCCCTCAGCATGACCTTGTCCCAGATATTGCCACAGCTGCTGAAGACCAATTTGGTAACTCTAAGGGACCCTCCTAAGAATCCGAACACTACACCTTCAAGGTATAACCCCAACGCCCGTTGCGCTTATCATTCTGACAGCCCGGGGCATGCTACAGATGATTTTTGGACTTTGAGGAACAAGGTTCAGGACCTAATCGATGCAAAGGAGGTCGAGTTTGAAGCGCCCGAGACCCCCAATGTGATCACTGCTCCCTTGCCAAAACATGGCTAGGACCGAGAGACTTTTGTTCATTTGAATTCTGATATTGTATTTTTTCTTTGCTTATTCAAACAATTATCATGTCAAACTCTCTTATTTCATTAATGCATTACACATGTCTGTTTTGAAGTAATTGTGTTCACTATGCTTAAAATTGCTTTCATTTTTTGTGATGGTCAAACTCTCAATTAAAAATTCTAAGCCTCTGGAGGGGGATGACGAAAACGATAGCATGATCTTTACGGTATGCTTTTGAACAGACCCCGCTGATGAAGTACAGGCATTGCTTCAAATCCTAAACAGTGGAGTTATAAGGAAGATAATCCCTCGTCAACCCCTTTGAGCCAAAGAAGTCGGAGTTTTTCTTTTCACAAATTAAAACCCTTAATTATAACCAGGGGCAGGGTAGTTTTCTCAGTTGATCCAGGTGCACAATGAATGGCATCAAAGGAGTCCTTCCAAAACAAGAGACGGTGATGGTTCCCTATCATCATAAGGACAGGCAGTCGTTATCTTTCAAAAACAAAAGCCCATAAGTCAAAACCTATGAAGGAGACTTACAAAAACTGGGGCATCCCGCTGACTGTAATCATAAAAGAAACAGTTCAGGCAAAAAACAGGGATAGTGAAATAAAAAAGAAAAGAGGTCCTACAAACCCTCAACAAAAAAGAACTGACTGCCTGTTCAAATAAATTGTCAGTATCCGAACCATCACTGGAATATCAGAGCAAAGACTCAAACAGGATCTAAATGCATGATTAGCTGAGTTTAGGATTGAAGAACATCACGAAGAATGGGTGGGTACAAATAAAATTCGAGCCTTTATCCTTTGTTTCTTAAACCGTGAACCAGGCCACGTTATAACCCTTAAAAAGTCCTAGCTGAAGCATGGGTTAGTTCGAAAGCATACTGTTACGAAAGGTATCTTGACTCCTGTAGGGCTCGCTGTAAAATCTTGAGTTGACATCACATTTTACAAAAATTCACTTGTTTTATTGAAACTGCATTTTCAAAAACTTCAAGACAGACATAAGCTTTGCATTCTTGAAATAATATTGTTTGCATATGACTATTTGTTCAACAGCATAGAAATTCGCAGGACGAATATCTAGTGAGCAAAAACCTTCTCAATAAAAAGGATCACCTCAAGTGGAACAACACTTCCAACCAAGGGGCAGACATGATCATTGTCCATCATCTAGGGCAGTTAAGTCAAGATTCAAGGAATCTCCCAAAATGCCAAATAGCCAGGGGCAAATCTCCATCTGAGTCACTTAGGGCATCAGACATGAATCTCGCATGATCGAACGAAGATCTTCTGGTGGTATGGCAACGCAACACTACTGACAGTGAAAACTCCCTACACTCTGAGAGCGTGGACATAGTCAAAAAAGTACTACGCATAATCAAAGACCCGCTAGGTCGACTGGCCTAGGCAAAAATAAGGGCTTCCCGACGAACCAAAAGGGTTCGGGCAAAAATAAGGGATGAAAATGAAAAAATCTGTACACCCGGCAAGTCGAAAACCTGAAAAGGCGGCTTGAGCAAAAAAAGGGTATCCCGGTGGACAGAAAATCCGAAAGGGCGGTCCAGGCAAAAATCAGGGATCAAAAAGCGTACGACTACGTCCCGTCATCTCGTCACTTGCCTACTAGAAGAAAATTTGTCAATCGGCAGTTATCAAGCACCTTATAGGCCTTTTTCTCCCGCAGAAACTGGGGCAATAAGAATTGTCCGAACTGTACAAAATGCTCTGTCCACCAAGGTACCAAGATAGGTTCAGCTGAAGAGTATGACCAAGATACCTTCACCCCCGCAGAGTAAGACAATAATGGTAGCTCTCCCCACTAAGACTTGCAACTACGAATGAATCAGCCATACCCTCTCCCAAGCAGAGTTGGTCTCCCATCAGCCCTAAAAAGGCACAGTATCCCTAGCAAGTCGGCAACACTCTCCCCAAGAAGAGTTAGCCTACTGTCAGCCTGAAGGAAGTTGGGTATTCCCAGAAGATCTCAACATTCCCCAGCAGAGTATGCAGATGTTCCTCAGCAAGCATCCCCGACAGTCTTAATATTCCTCGACAGAAATATAAGATTGTTCCCCGGCGGAATACCAGACACCCCAGTGAAGCCACCTCCCCAATACAGTCCAAAAGTTTCCCCAGGAGAGTAGAATCATCCTCCCCAGTAGGTTCTGGAAGCTTATCCCCAGTAGATTATGGATGCTTGTCTCCTGCAGAGTACGAATGCGCCCCCGGCCATATTCAAAGGTTATTCCCCACCAGGGTCTAACTGGGTTATCCTCAGCTAATTACCACGGAAAGATCGTCCTCGGCGAAGTTCTTCCTACTCCCAGCGGAGTTCATTCAAATTCCCCAACGGAACTTATCAACGGTACCCCCAGCGGAGTTATCATCAAAATCTCAGCGAAGCATCTCTTCCCCATAGAGTATTTCCCTGCAGAGTAATCTCTCCAACAAGTTTATTCCCCAACGGAGTCATCTTCTCCTACCGGTTTATTCTTGTGATCATCATCCCCAGCGGAAACGAAGAACTCTACTCTTCAACATCAGCCTAGGATTCAACAACTTCCCGACATTCGTCAAGGATTTATTTTCCTAGACGAAAATACATTCATAAAAATTTCACGTTTTATACATTTCACATTTACATACATGATAAAGTGCATACGACACTATCTCATTTATTTTTGAACATCATGACATCATGCACTTCATACATCATGACATCATGCACTTCATACATCATGACATTGCATACAACTGATGTTGTGCCTTTTCAGGAAAAAGGTCAATCCAAAGATGATTACTATCAACTGTTGAAGTTCCAGATTCGATACCTGTATCTAGCCAAGGCATATCTGTGAGCGATTGATTGTGGATTCGATACCTGTATCTAGCCAGGGCATATCTGCATGAAGAGTTTGAAGTTCCAGATTCGATACCCGTATCTAGCCAGGGCATATCTGTGAGCGATTGATTGTAGATTCGATACCTGTATCTAGTCAGGGCATATCTATATTAAAGAGATTAAAGGGATAGCTGGGAAATGCTCCAGATATGGATGTTGTTCTTTTGCTTATTCAGATTTTCTCTTCAGAGATAGCTTAGAGATGCTCCAGATGTGGATGCTATTCTTTTGCTTATTCAGAGATAGCTTGGAAATGCTCTAGACATGGATGCTATTCTTTTGCTTATTCAAAGAGATAGCTTGGAAATGCTACAGATGTGGATGCTATTCTTTTGCTTATTCAGAGATAGCTTGGAAATGCTCCAGACATGGATGCTATTCTTTTGCTTATTCAAAGAGATAGCTTGGAAATGCTCCAGACATGGATGCTATTCTTTTGCTTATTCAAAGTTTCTTCTCAGAGATAGCTTGGAAATGCTCCAGATATGGATGTTATTCTTCTGCTTATTCAGAGTTTCCTTTCGGAGATAGCTTGGAAATGCTCCAGATATGGATGCTATTCTTTTGCTTATTCAGAGTTTCCTTTCAGAGATAGCTTGGAAATGCTCCAGATATGGATGCTATTCTTCTGCTTATTCAGAGTTTCCTTTCGGAGATAGCTTGGAAATGCTCCAGATATGGATGCTATTCTTTTGCTTATTCAGAGTTTCCTTTCAGAGATAGCTTGGAAATGCTCCAGATATGGATGATATTCTTCTGCTTATTCAGAGTTTCCTTTCGGAGATAGATTGGAAATGCTCCAGATATGGATGTTATTCTTTTGCTTATTCAGAGTTTCCTTTCGGAGATAGCTTGGAAATGCTCCAGACATGGATGCTATTCTTTTGCTTATTCAGATTTCCTTTCAGATATAGCTTAGATATGCTCCTGACCCGGATGTTATTCTACTGCTTATTCAGATTTCTCTCCGGAGATGACCTAGAGATGCTCCAGATCCGGATGCTATTCTATTGCTTATTCAGAGATTCCTTCTAGAGATAGTTCAGTTGCGACCCAGGCATGGCGACTTTCTGATACTTATTCCAGAGTTCCTTTCAGATATAGCTTAGAGATGCTCCTGACCCGGATGTTATTCTACTGCTTATTCAGATTCAAACTTCTAAAGACAACTTAGAGATGCTCCAGACCCGGAGGCTATTCTATTGTTTAGTCCAGATTCATTCAAAAGACATTCCAGATACGATCCAGATTCGGATGACACTCTGTCACTCACTCAGATATAATATGGATATACCCCAGACACGGTGGTCATTCTACTACTCGTTCAGACGTCAGTAATTAGACACAGACTAGATATGCTCCAGACACGGAAGCCATTCTATTTCACATTCAGATTTAACTATCAACTGCAAGTGCAGATATACTCCAGATACGGAAGTCATTCTGTCCCTTATCCAGATCCCAGATACGGTTCAAATACGATCCAGATTCGGATATCATTTTGTCGCTCTCTCAAACTACCTATCATATCTCCAAATGGCATCTGTAAGCCCAATCCCGGCATCACATTGCTGATACTACACCATGCGAGTGCAAATTTCTGGGCACTTTAGTGTTCAATCATCTTCCACCTTCGGATCACGAAAGGCACGCAAGCCAATCTACATCCTCAGGTTTAAGAAGATTGAACAGGGGCAATTGTTGTACCCCAAAATTTGCTCTCCCATATTTCTCAAAACATTTCAAGAAAAATTCACAAGTCCAACCCGACGCGTCATATTCAGGTGTTCTTTCGCCAAGATATCTCTGATAACGTATTCTCAAATTCAGGTTTGGCTCAAGAGTCAATTCTTTAAAGAAGGTATCCGAATGTGTGAGTTTTCTCGAAGAAATATGGTGAAAAAGTGTGTTGAAAGTGCAGTTTTTACGCGCTAAAAAATTCATAACTTGAAGATCGTGGCTCGTTTTGAACCCGTTCCGGTGGCCAAAATTTTGTCTTGACATTATCTACGTTTTCATCTCTCACGGCTGGAAGCCAATTTCGATCAGAAGGTCTTCAAAAATGTGGATTTATCAAGTATTTTCGTACAGAAAATTTGTGACAAAAGTTTATTTGCGTCATGTTCAGAAAATCATAACTTGGTCGATTTTCATCGTATCGAGCTGGTTCCAGCACCAAAATTTCACGAATTGAGTTGGCTACATTTTCACAGAAGGTATTAAGTTCAAACCGTATTCAAAAGGTCTTCGTTTTTTGCTCAGAGTGCATGACACGCCAAAAATCCTGAATGCTGAATATTATTTCATCTGGGCCGAAACTTCGAAAATTCATAACTCGGTCAATTTTTATCGGATTGGGCTCATATTTTTACACAAGGTCACTGACTCAGAGATCTACAACTTTTCTTCAAAAGTCGAGACCAAATTATGCTCCGATCAATACCAGTTTTTTATTGAAGAACGTGTCAGAGTCAACACTGGAGTCCAAAATAAGTTTGTCTGAGCTGAAACTTCAAAAATTCATAACCAATTCACCGTTTATCCGATTGAGCCGATTTTCAGACAGGAGTTAGTTCTCGATATCGGCTACATTTTGGTTTCACATTTCAACTTCAAAAATTGCACTTAAGTCCCTGCAATTTAGCCTGGAAAGTGACGAACTCAAGTGAACATTGGAGGCCCAATTGCACATTCAAAGCCCATTTTCTTTACCCTAATTTCCATTATATAATCACATTCTTTTCACACAAACAAGAGGAGAGAAAAAAACCTTGCCCCAATACTGTCAGAATATCAAATTCTTTCAAGAACCCTAAAACCTTGAAATCCTTATTACAAATCCCTCTCTCACTACAAACAAGCCATCTGAGTTACAAACCAACATCTCACTACTTCTTCAGTAAGAGTAAGGCTGGCTTGATCTCCATGATCAAAAAGGCATAAAAGCATTCATGTCATTACTTTTCCAGTAAGGATTTAGACAGGATCCCTTGCAGGTTCATTAAGAAAACGTTGAGACCAAAACACAAATGGCCAAAAGCCAAAAGTCAAATGGCCAAAACAGAACAGCTTACACATGACACCAATACATGGCGAGGCAGACATCTTGAGAATGTTAAGGAACGTTGAGGCCAGAACACAAATGGCCAAAACAAAACAGTTTACACATGACGCCAATAACTGTTTCACCCCTCCAATCAGGCTCGTATACTCCTAAACTCTCTCTCTATTTGTATTATGTTTCTTTAATTAATTAATCGTTATTGTTTTTATTAATCACTAACCAATTAACATTTTTTCCTAATAAAATCAAAAACACAAAAAAAAATTTTATTTATTAAAATTAACTTCATCACTTTTATTTTTGTAAATAAATTAATTTAATCAATTTAGCTTTAATTAGATTTAACCTTTAATATTTTTTGCAATATTTAAAATCAATTTAGAATATTAGGTTTTTATTAGCATTAATTCAATTTATTTTATTTCTTTAAAAACTCAAAAATCCAAAAATATTTTAATTAATTAATTTGTTTATTAATTTAATTGTTAACTTAATTTAATTTCTTTTAATCCAAAAATAACCAAAAAATCACTTCCTTTCAAAAAAAGGGTCAAAACCCAAAAAACTCTCATCCGATTTAATTTCTCGCACGCGATCCATTTTATCATATTATTGTATCTGTTTCCCGGAATGTAATAGCTTTTCATTAGGACTTTAATTATTTACCGCTTTATTTTACTTTCCGCAATTTAAATTAAAGGGTTTATTTTTGGCGATGTAAATACCCGACGCCTTGTAAAAGTTTAGATTTAATTTCCGCAATTTACTTTCCGCAATTATTAACTGCTATGCATGACAAGACTTGTTCTCAAAATAAAATCAAAACGTAGCTCACCATATAAATGTGCAAAGATAATCTAAACATGAAACCTGACACACATGCACATGCCACTCCTAGGGTACGCCTCACTTGGTTGCCTCAACGTGGTCGTCAAGTATAGGGTGTTTTAGAGGTCGCCCTCTTGTCTAAAGATCCAGTTGCCTCGAAACGGTTGCCTCGGATAAAAAGGATCTAGGACATTAGGGTTACCACTAAGATGTCCTACCATTGCTTTGGTGACCACATTGTCCCTTATAGTCGAATTGACCCGAATAACTCCAACGATGGGGCTACCTACCTCTCAATGGTGGGATAGCGTTATCTAAAGGACTCTTACACAACCTAATTCCTTAGAGTAGGTAGATCTCATGGGTACTTGCTCTTTTCAAAAACAAACAAAAATACTTTTCACACTGACACTTTCAAAAGTTTTCAAACAAATTTTTCATACACTCTTGAGGACAGATACAAAAGTTACTTAGAAATTTTCCAAACGAAACTTTTTCAAAACCCACACACACTTGAAAAGCAAACAAATTTTGAGAACATAAGAGCAAGTACCTAAGAGCCCATGGATAACCATGGATAGAAAGGGTGCTAACACCTTCCCTTTCTATAAATCTACCTCCCGAACCGAGAGACATCTCGAAAAGGAAATTTGCTGTGCTTTTGTCCTTTCCATGTTGGAGAACATAAAAGACGGGGGCGACTCTTGCTTACCGCGATATTTCGCGAACCAGCATTTCAAAATAGTCAGTTCTATTTCCACCGATCACACAGGTGAACTTCCATAGCACGATACAGAGTGATTCAGAGTAAGCTAGGTGTGGGAAAAGCTTCCTTGGACCTCAGGCAAGCTACTCAGAAGCTCAAACTCCATTGAAGTTGGCCACATTGCTCTACACGATCCAAGCTGAAACAGGTAATCTATGGACTTCTATCTCTCTATCCAAGCATGATTAAGCTTAGGTTTGTGAATGAAACATGTTCTACTCATAGCCCTTAAGCCATACATGTGGTCACTTTTCATTTATATTAAGCATGCTGTGACAATTTTAGCCATGAACATTTGAAAAAAACTAGGTCAGAAATTGGGGGTGATGAAATTCTCCCCGGTTTCTTAGAGTTAGGTCAAGTTTTTTACATGTTTGGAATCATGGTTTGATGCTCTACATTGTTTGTGTTATGAGTTTTGGCTAAAAATCAAAGAATCAGGAGTTTGTATTTTGAACAAAGGAAGCACGCGTTTGGACAAAGCTGAAGGTTGAAGATGACTGGCTTGGGCTGGGCCTGAGTCAGTCTGGCTTTTTGCACCCCTTTTTTCCCATTTGCACCCCCTGGCCCATTATGTGAAATATTTGTTATTTTTGTGTTTTTCTTTTTTATTCTGATTTTATATTTTTAACTCAAACATAAAAAACACTAAAAATATTTTTCCACATTTTTTTACATTTATTTGGCATTTATTTACTTTATTAAACATATGTATGTAAATAAATATAATTCCTTTTCATTTTAAAACCCTAAAAATAATACAAAAATATTTATTTTTTTTAGTTATTATTTTTATTTACATTCTGAAAACATTTTCTTAAATATACATTTTTGTAAATAACTAGTATTTTATTTTTGTATATACTTAGTATATTAAATATATATAATATATACATATACATATTTTATTAAATATTTAGGACAAAAACAATAAAAATAATACCTTTTATTTTTTATTTAATATTTGACACCAAAAATACTTTTTCTACAATATATTTCCTTTTTTTATTATTTTTTGTATAAATTAATATATCTTGTACATAATTAATAAATAAATACTATTTATTCAAAAACTAGGATTTTGTCCCTAAACATAAAAAAATAATCAAAAAATATGACTTTTTTTATTTTGTTTATACTTCAAACATGAAAACCTTTTTACATACATAAAAAATCTTTTTTTTTGCATAATACATTGCGTTTTGATATTTATTTAATTTGTATTTATTTAAATGTTAAATATTTGTATATTCGATATGGTTGTAATAATTTAGATTTTTATTTCCTTGTCAAATATCCCCCAAATTCAAACTTGTATCCCCATCCCCATAATCATGTTGTAATAATTTAGGACTTTAAATTCTCGCACATTTAAAAGTTTCCAAATTATGCCATGATAGACCTAGGGTTTGTATGCAAATAAAACCAACAAATAGCTTGACCTAATTCAAGATAAACATGCATGAAAAACAAACACAATGCACACTTGCACCCTTAGGGTTACTCCACTTGTTGCCTTCAAAAACGGGCCATGTTTGCATGTCAAGTGTCTTTGGCAAAACAAAAACAAATCAAATGATCATAGTCCCTCGATGACGCTATCTTGTTGCCTAAACAAAATGATCATAGTCCCTCAAGAAAATTGCCAAAAATACTTGACACTATTGTATTCATGGTCTATACGATGACCCGCGCCCGTCCCGTTAACATCCTAACACAAGGTTGTTCACCAAATACAATGGTGAAACAACACTGTTAAAAGGGTTAAAACATAAGAAAGATCTTTGAGAAATTTAGGGTAGATAACTCTTGGTTACTTGACCAAACTTGCAAAATAATCCTTGCCATTTTTCAAAACACACTTCACAAACACAACTTCCAAAACAACTTTCAAAAACATTGAAACATCTTTTCGAAAAGACAAACACCTTTGTAAAACATTCAAACAATAATTTTTACAATGGTTTCCTAGACAAGGCATCTTTTTCAAAACATTTTCAAAACCACACACACAAGGCACCATTTCAAACAATTGAAAAGCAAAGGCAAGTGATCTAAGCAAGTAACTAAGAGCCCATGGATAACCATGGATAGAAAGGGTGCTAATACCTTCCCTTTCTATAATCTACTCCCCGAACCCAAGAAAACATCTCAAAGGTCTTTCCTGTGCTTTTTGACCTTTCCTTAGGATAAAATAAAAAGTCGGTGGCGACTCTTGCTCAACCGAAACATTTGCGAAACCAAATGCAAAACCTCAAGTCAGTTCTCCCACCGTATCACAGAACTGGAGACTCTGCTGGGGAAATCTTTAAAAGTGGAGTAACCTTAGGGCTTAGATCACCTTTTGAATGGCTAATTGTTTGCTTTGATTGCTTTACATTTTGGTTCTCTTGTTTGGGCTTGAAATCCTACACCCGTATTTGGGGAAACATTCATAGATAGCAATACGTTGTGGAAACTATGCGGGGTATACCGACACGGTCGAAGCAATAGCTATATTAGTGCGACATATTTGTGAGTACCGGTAACCTTTGAGTTCAATTAAGGAGAGTACGGGGCCGCTGAGTGATGTCACCAAGCACTAATGACCTAGAACCTTACTTGACCATCTTGGCCTTTTATTAGGGGAAGTGAGATGACCGGCTTTGGTGCAGTCCGAAGTTGGTAGATACTCGATACTACACTCATTGAGGGTTGTTTTCTTGGAATATTTTGGTCGCTAGTTAAGTGGCTAAACCAAAACAATGAACATGGAAAACAATCCAATGATATTGAGCTCCTTAGAACCCGGTTACTATTTATAGGACAGATTTTTAAGCCAACTACACTCAAGAGGGTACTTACCTATGAAACCTCATGCAAGCCTGAAACTAGGGTTTTTGTGTGACTTTCTTGTACATGTGTTTGTGCATACATCATGAACATCATAAAGCATCATATGCATCCACTAACCATTTCAAGGGTTTGGATCTTCATCATTGTTCTTGTTTTGTAGGTCATGGAATCTCTTCGCAGGAAAACCATTCAAGTCAACCTTGTGAGAATCCCTCCTCAACTCAAGGAGCTTAGATCCAGAATTCCAAAAAATTCTCTCTTCAGTGAAAGACATGGTAGACTGCTCAGCCTAGTCAACACCAACATTGAAGAAGACATGGTGAAAGTGTTGTTCCAATTCTTTGACCCCCTTCACCACTGTTTCACATTCCCTGACTACCAATTGGTGCCTACTTTGGAGGAATTTTCTCAACTCCTGAGAATTCCTATTCTTGATCAACTACCCTACAACGGTACGGAAAAAGAACCAAATCCTGAAGATGTTGCTCAAGCATTACACTTGCAACCATCTGACATCAAGGGGCATTGGGAAAACAGAAGTGGTATCAAGGGCTTCTTGGCAAAGTTCTTGTTTGAGAAGGAACAAGAGTGTTGGAATTCCCTGGATCTGCAAGCTTTTGAAGAGATTGTGGCACTCCTTATTTATGGGTTGGTCTTGTTCCCAAATCCTGACCAACTTATAGATGTGAATGCTGTCAAAATTTTCATATCCAGGAATCCCATACCTACATTGCTTGGGGACACCCTCCACTCATTTTACACATGAACAATAAGGAAGAGAGGTGTTCTCATGTGTTGTACTCCTCTCCTTGCAAGGTGGTTTATTTCTCACCTTCCACAATCAGTTCTGAAGAATGAGCAAGGCTTAAGGTGGTCACAATGATTGATGACCCTCACACATTCTGATGTACATTGGTGTTCTCGGTCCAGAGAAGATGTCATCATCATCGATCGTTGTGGTGAGTTCCCTAATATCCCATTACTTGGCATTAGAGGAGGTATTACCTACAACCCTTGTCTAGCTTTGAGACAATTTGGATATGCTCGGAGGGATGGCCCTCATGACATGCTGATTCCTGACCTAGTTTTTGACTTTGACAACGATGCACAAGGACTTCGCCAAAGATTCATCAGAGCTTGGAGGGTGCCTAACAAGGTAGATAGCAAGACACTGGGACACAAGAACTCCATCCCTCTTGAGCCTTACCTCAAGTGGGTACGAACTCGCGCCCAGAGTCTTATGATGCCTTACCCTCACATTCTCCCTTTGATCAAAGAGCCTGTTAGGGAAGGAGAGGTTCCATACACCATCCTACATCCTGACATGCCAACATCATGGGAGGAAATGCAGAAGAGTTGGATCCAACTCAAGGAAGAAAGGGATACTTTTTAAGCCAACTTCTACGCCAATGAGAAGAAGGTTTTGGAGCTTACCCGCCGACTTCACGAGGAGGATGTGATCGGTGGAAATAGAACTGACTATTTTTTAAGCTGGTTTCGCGAAATGTCGCGGTAAGCAAGAGTCACCACCGTATTTTATGTTCTCCAATATGGAAAGGACAAAAGCACAGCAAAATTCCTTATTCGAGATGTCTCTCGGTTCGGGAGGTAGATTTATAGAAAGGGAAGGTGTTAGCACCCTTTCTATCCGTGGTTATCCACGGGCTCTTAGGTACTTGCTCTTATGTTTTCAAAATTGTTTGCTTTTCAAGTGTGTGTGGGTTTTGAAAAAAGTTTCGTTTGAAAAATTTCTAAGTAACTCTTGTATCTGTCCTCAAGAGTGTATGAAAAATTTGTTTGAAAACTTTTGAAAGTGTAGGTGCGAAAAGTTGTTTTGTTTTGTTTGAAAAGAGCAACTGCCCATGAGAATCTACCTACTCTAAGGAATTAAGCTATGTAAGAGTCCTTTAGATAGTGTTATCCCACCATTGAGAGGTAGGTAGCACCATTGTTGGAGGTGTTCGGGTCAATTCGATTATAGGGACAGTATGGTCACCGAAGGAATGGTAGGACGCCTTAGAAGTAACCCTAATATCCTAGATCCTTTTTTATCTGAGGCAACCGTTTCGAGGCAACTGGATCTTTAGACAAAAGGGCGACCTCTAAGACACCCTATACTTGATGACCACGTTCGAGGCAACCAGTGAGGCGTACCCTAGGAGTGGCATGTGCATGTGTATTCAATTCAGTTAATGTTTATCCTTGCATGTTATTTGTGAGCTACATATTGGTTTTATTTTACATACATTCTTGCAGGCATATTAGCAGTTAAATGGTTTGCAGGAAAGTAAATTGCAGAAATGTAAATCTAGCTATTACAAGGCGCGGGTCTATACATCGCCAAAAACAAAAACCCGTTTGGAAATAAAGTGCGAGAAAATAAATAAAGTGATAAAGGAGGTCCTAATTACTTATTACATTTCCTGAGCAGATACAACAATATAATGAAAAGAAATAAACTGCGCGAGAGAGAACGAATCGGGACGTCCTAAGGGTTTTGACCCTTTTTTAAGAAAGAATTGAATTTTTGTCCTCTTTTTGTAATTAAATGAAATTAAACCTAATTACTAATTAATCAATTTAATTAAAAGGAAAATATTTTTGTGTTTTTTATGTTTTTAATAAAAAAAAAGAAATTAAAAGTTGAAAGTCCAAATTCTAAATTAATTTTACTTATTAAAAAAAATGTTAAAATTGTTCTAATTACACAACTAATTAATTAATATTATAATTTATTTACAAAATAAGTTAATAAATAATAAAATGTTTTTTTTTGGTTTTATTGAATTTTATGGCAAAAAATTAGTTTGTTAGGTTAATTAACAATAATGATAATAATTAAAAAAAAAAAGAAAATAAAAAAAAGGAAAATAGAAAAAAAGAAATAGAAACCAATGGGGGTGTTGATGGCCCAATGGAGGTGTGAAGCCTGGAAATTGCTGGCCCATTAACCAGCCTTGTTGACTTTTGGAGATTGCCTGGAGCACGTTGACTAGAGAATATAATGTTCCTTCCCTTGTAGCCATTGGATTTGTATTAGGAGACACATGGTTGGCTGATACGCTGGAGTCCATGGTGGAACATGGTTGTGAATCTGCATATGATTATGGTATGAAAAATATGAAACAAATATTGGGGGACCTGGGAATCGAACCCAGGTCCCAATGATCATTTGCCAACACCTGTACCACTGAACCAATTATGCGCGTTTGTTAATATAGTGACAATTAAATATATTATGTAAAACAAAAGTATATGCTGGAAACATAAAAAAACGCGCGTCATATTTGAATGACCCAACCACCTGCTTCCACGTCCTTCATCTTATTCATTTTCTCTGCAACATAAAATCAAATAGCGGGGGTTTTAACCCCCCACAAAATACAAAATGCAAAAATAGCGATTAGATGTACACGTTATATAAAAAGGGCGCGATGGTTTCAATGTCTTCGTCTCATTCAGACGGTTCCAACCATGTGCGTCTGGAGGTCTAATTTTACAGTATGTGAAAAGCCCTAATCTGAGAGCTCTGAAAACCTAGCATTCAACAATGGTGTCTTTTGATTCAGGGCACCATAATCAAATTGAATTGTACCAAAAGCTTCGTATGGTCTCTCTGAACACAAAACAAACCACAAAATACATTAATGATGCATGAATCAAAGGATGCATTTATGGAAAAAATTCAAACCGTGTGACTTGTGCTGGGCGTTTCCTTGAGGTTTATGGCTTGTTTGTGATTGCAATAGATTCCTGGGAGTGTTAGGAATGTGTTTGGATCAAGGAAACACTTTGAATCGTGCTGAAAGGTGGATTTCAGTTTTCAAATTTCTTTGGAATTTTTGGAATTTGGTTTGGCCGTTTGAGAGATGTTCCGGTCGTGAATGAGGTATGGAACACTTGCATATGTATGTATGAATGCAATTAGGTCACATTAAGAGCTTGTATCCTTGTGCAATCAAGTTTGGGATTCTTGGTTTATCACCATTAAAGAACATTCCAAGTTTGTTCAAATTTTGAATTTTATGCTCAAAATGGCCCTAGCACGAATTTGGTATGCTTGCTCATGACACATAAAGGCCATTCAAATCAAAAGATGCTATCCATTTAATTTTTTTAGATTTTATTTGAATTTTATGGATTTAAAATGAATTAAATCAATAAAAATTAAATAAAATAGAAAAATAATTATTTGGTCTTGAGATTAATCATGGGACACGTGGGTGGCATGACAAGGCTGAATCAAGTCGAAGAAAGTGGGCCCTTTTGTCAAAAATTGAAGTTTTAAGGATAGTTGACTTTTGCCATTTCATGAAAATTTCCCAACTTCTTCAATGCATATCTTGCTCAATTTTGATCATATGAACATGTTCTTGGACATTTTGGAAAGGTATTGAAGTCCTCTAACCAATTCCTTTGGTCCCATGTCATTTTGATTTACCAATCTCAATTTATGGTCTTTGACTTAAAGTGCCTTTTTGTTGACTTTTGAAAATGACCTATAATGTTGAAATTGATAACTTTTTGTGAGAGCATTTCTTGTACTTGGGATGCGAAGATGAGTTGTAGGAAATGTCCTCCCCTTCAAGATGAGCATTGGATGGGATTTTTCTGATGAACCATGAAAAAGTTATGCCTTGGTCAAGTTACAGTTGACTTTTCAACTGTCCAAAAATAGAAACTTTTGCATCTTGATGATTTTTGAGCCATTCTTGTGGAATCATGATCAAGACTTGATCAAGTGATGATTGTGGCCTCAAAATAAGATGTTGACCAAAATTTTTGACTTTTGACTGCCAAATGACCATTTTGCCCCTGCAGTTGATTGTGAAGCAATTAGGGTTTTTGACTGTGCAACTTGATGCCGTGAGTCTTGAAACTTGACCTGTAGATGCATGACAATGTATATAGGCACATGAGACTTGATTGGACCACTGAAAACCTCAAATTCTTTGCAAGAACCAAAACCCTAATTTTGACTGGCTTAGGAGGCATTTGACTGTGCAATCCCTTGAGTAGTCTTGAGCCATTTGAAGATTGATCCTTGGCAAACTTTAAGGATATGGGAGGGCAAATTTTGGGGTAAAACAGAGGAGACCCTCAACACTTACATCGCACCAAAGAGGATGCGCAACGTCTTTTTACTTTAAGAAGTTTTTGTAATATTTGGCCCATGGGGAATTTATGTACTGACAAAATTTCTTCTTATTAATATGACGTATGTTCTTTTTGTCTGCAACAATTTTGAATTTCTAAATCCTTGAATGCATTACATGGATAAACATATCATTCATCATATGCATAAATATGTCTTCACACCAGGTTTCCTTATCTTTCTGCTGTTTATTTCAGTAAGATGGATATTGAGCAGACGGTCAAAGATATTCAGGCACAAAACTCGCAGTTTCAACAGCTCCTTATGACCTTGGCAAAGGGTCAGGAGGATCTTAAAGCACTGTTAGGGAATAAAGAGCAAGAAAAAGGAAAAAAGAAAAAGAAAAGATTTGGGGTAGCTACACTGGGAAGAAGATTTGAGAATGAAGCTAGGAGAGTTCTCGAATTCCCCTCCACATCTGACGAGGGGACCAACAAAGGAAAAGGAGTTGCATTACCTTCTGAGTCCGAGGCTGAAGAGGAAGAGGTTGAGGAAGATGAAGATTATTCAGAGCAGCAATACCCGCCAGCGGACGACAAATACAAAAATCTTGAGGATAGACTGGCAGCTATGGAGCTGCAAAGGGTTCCCGGGTTAGATTTTGAAGAATTGGGACTGATTGCTGGGATTGTTATCCCTCCCAAATTCAAGGTACCAACTTTCGCAAAATATGATGGTCTGTCTTGCCCAAAGATGCACCTGAGGTCATATGTCAGAAGAATTCAACCTCATTCATCCGATAGAAATCTTTGGGTACACTTCTTCTAGGACAGCTTGTCCGGTACTCAGCTAGATTGGTTTTACCAGCTTGAGAGGTCAGAAGTGCATAGTTGGGAAGATTTGGCAGCTGCCTTTTATTGCCAGTATCAATATAACACTGACTTGGCACCGACCCGTACTCATCTACAAAGTATGGGGATGGCCTCAAATGAGGGATTCAAATAATACGCCCAGAAATGGCGCAACTTGGCCGGAAGGGTGCAGCCGCCGCTTTCAGATAGGGAGCTAGTTGATATGTTCTTGGGGACCCTATCTGGCCCTTTCTTCAACCATTTGATCGGGAGCTCTTCTGCAGGGTTTACCGAACTGATTCTGACTGGCGAACGGGTGGAAGCTGGTATTAAGAGCGGAAAAATTCAAAGGGATGCCTCTGCATCCGCATCTGTTAAAAAACCATTCCCGGCCAAGAAGGAAGCAACTGCTATATACTCTTAGAAAGGATTGGGAAGAACTGAGCGCCGGCCGAATGTAGGGGCTGTGATGATTCAAAATTCGTCAAATGATCAGCCTCGTAACAATCAGTCTAGACCTAATCATCAACGTGTAGAACAGCCACAACGGTAGTTCACCCGCATTAACATGATGCCTGTATAAGTTCTTCCCCATTTGTTGAAGTTGAATCTGACTGGTTTAAAGGAGGCGCCAAAAAACCCTAACACCACATCTCCATACTATCATGCCAATGCTAAATGTGCCTATCATTCTGACAGCGCCGGGCATGACACCAACAATTGTTGGGCGTTAAAGAATAAAATTCAAGATTTGATAGATGCTAAAGAGGTTGAGTTCAACGCCCCTGAGAAGCCGAATGTAATCTCTGCTCCAATGCCAAAACTTGCCCATAATGTCCATGCTGTTGAAGAGGATCTGTTTGTTTCTGCTGTTGATGATCTGATAACCCCACTACTGACAATCAAATTGAATCTGTTGAAGGCTGGGATTTTCCCAGGTTGTAAAGAAGACTGATACCTTTGTTCCTCCATATCAACCGACTGTCCATTACTGAAGATAGGCATCCAACGCCTAATGGACAACCAACAAATTCTTTTCGAAAAGACTCCCGTTACTCCAACCCTTATCAATGATGTTTCAATAATCACCATTTCCACCAATCTTTCCAAGGTCCCCAAAAGGCCTGTTAAGATTACATCCGCTCCGAAGACTGTACCGTTGAAGATAACCATGCCTGGGCCCGTCCCATACAAATCTGACAAATCGATACCGTGTAATTATGGTGGAGAAATCTACTACCACGGTGTTAAACAAATTGAGATAACTGAAGAGAGCTCTGACGAAGAAACTGCCGACATTGGAAACATTTCCGGTACGAGCAAAATTACCCGAAGTGGAAGAATTTTCTCTCCAGAGATTTCCCCTCCAAAGGCAATCTTTGGACCCTCAGCTACTCCCAAGGTTACTCCTGCACCGGTAAAACTATCTGCAAGAACTCCAATGATTGAAGAAGCTGTTACTCCTGTGGTTGTCCCTTCTGCTGCTGCTGATAAAAGGAAAGGGATCCAAGAAGAGCTCGGCAGGATGAGGGCTCAGCCATTGGTCATCCCCGAAACCTCTAAAAAGAAATGGAGGAGATTATGAAAATAATTAAGAAGAGTGATTATGATGTGGTGGAGCAACTGGGGAAAACCCCCTCGAAGATCTCCATGTTGGCCCTGCTGCTTTGTTCGGAGGCTCATGCCAAGGCCTTGATAAGGTTTTTGAAGACAACCCATGTGCCCCAAGAAACCTCAGCCGATCAATTCCAGGATTGTGTAGCCAGCCTTACCGCCGACAACGGCCTGGGTTTCTATGATGCTGACCTGACTCCGAAGGGAAGAAAGCACAATGACGCATTGCATGTGTCAATTGAATTCCGAGGAACCACTCTCGCCCATGTCTTGGTCGATAATGGTTCTTCTCTAAATGTGCTGCCTAAGAAAGCTCTGGACCGGTTGGATTGTGAAGGCTTGGAGCTGAAACCAAGTAATATCATTGTCAGGGCCTTTGACGGGTCTCAAAGGATGGTGCATGGGGAGGTCGACATTCTCATCAAGGTAGGCACTGAGGTGTTCAACTCCACATTCTATGTGATGGACATCCGCCCATCATACTCTTGCTTTCTAGGAAGGCCGTGGATTCATAATGCTGGGGCAGTCACTTCCTCTCTACATCAGATGCTGAAATACCCTGTTAAGGGTAAAATCATAACTGTACACGGTGAGGAGGAGTACATGATCAGTCATCTGAATTCCTTTCGGTATGTGGAAGTGGATGGAGAATTCATCGAAACACCATTCCAACACTTCGAGGAAGTTTCACCCGAGGTTGCAGTAGCAAAGGCAGTAGCTGAGGTACCCAAGCAGGTGGACAGGATGGCATCTCTGAAAGACGCAAAGGCTGCAATGAAGGAGGGGAAGAGCACAGTGTGGGGTCAGTTGCCTGACTTTCCCCACAAGACAGACAAGTTTGGGTTGGGGTTTACCGTTGCGGGGCAAAAGGCTATGCGTCGCTCCAAAATTGAAAAGACACCCATCAAGATTTCTCCTCATGGAATCAATGCTTTGGAAAACGAAGACGAAGAGGGTAACGTTGAAGATTGGATCTTCCCAACCATTGAAGGGGGACTGCACAACTGGGAGGCGAAAGACTTCGTTCCCATTACTTTCATTAATCAGTAATTTATCTTTCGAACATTTCCTGTTGGTCTGTAATAATTACTAAAACAATCTGCACACTATTTTTCACCTCATGCCTTGCCCGGGGCATGTAGGTCCATTTGTAAGGGCTTGATTCTCTTCATAATCATATGCCATGTTTAATGAATCATTGGACGTTTTTCATTTATAAACTGTTGTGTTCATTTTCTTTCCTTTTGCATTTTTGTTTGTTTAAGGATGGCTATCCCTTACACACACCCACACTCACAAATGCAGGTACCCATCCACTCCGGATTCCATGGGTGACTATTCTGTTGTATCCTTCAATAACTCTGAAGATTTGGTCAATCAGGCTGAGTACGAAGATGACGAAGATTGTGAAGTACCGGGAAAACTAGCCAGACTTCTACAACAAGAATAGAGGGCCATCTTACCTCATGAAGAGTTGTTGGAAACCGTCAACTTAGGAACAGAGGAAGACAGGAAAGAAGTCAAAGTGGGTGCCAATCTGGAACCAAGTGTCAAGGAACGCTTAATACAGCTGTTGAATGAATACGTTGAAATCTTTGCCTGGTCTTATGAAGACATGACAGGGTTAGACACAAATATCGTGGTTCACCGTCTCCCTACAAGAGAGGACTGTCCACCGATCAAGCAGAAGGTTCGCCGAATGAGGCCCGACATGTCTGAGAAGATTAAGGCTGAAGTAATGAAGCAATTCAACGCTGGCTTTCTGGATGTTACATCCTATCCACAATGGGTTGCTAACATTGTGCCCGTTCCCAAAAAAGACGGCAAGGTCAGAATGTGTGTGGACTATCGGGATTTGAATAGGGCTAGCCCTAAAGATGATTTTCCGCTGCCGCACATTGACATCTTGGTTGACAACACAGCTCAGCACAAGGTATTTTCCTTCATGGATGGATTCTCGGGCTACAACCAGATTAAAATGGCCCCCGAGGACATGGAGAAAACAACCTTTGTTACACAATGGGGTACCTTCTGCTACAAGGTGATGCCGTTCGGACTGAAGAACGCAGGGGCAACTTATCAATGCGCCATGGTAGCTTTGTTTCATGATATGATACATCATGAGATTGAAGTTTACGTAGACGACATGATAGCTCGATCGCAAATGGAAGAGGAACACCTTGAACATTTGAAAAAGCTGTTTTCCAGGTTGAAGGAATACAAACTCAGGCTGAATCCAAGTAAGTGCACTTTTGGAGTTAGGTCTGGTAAACTTCTGGGATTTATTGTCAGCAACAAAGGCATTAAGGTCAATCCAGCAAAAGTAAAGGCTATAAAAGAAATGCCTACCCCCCGTACTGAAAAGGAGGTTAGAGGATTCTTGGGACGCTTGAACTATATCGCCAGGTTCATCTCTCACCTGACGTCTACCTGTGAGCCAATTTTCAAACTATTAAAGAAAATCAGGTAGTCGAATGGAACGATGATTGTCAAACTGCTTTTGATAAGATCAAGGAGTATTTGCTAGAACCTCCTATTCTGATGCCACCCGTCGAAGGAAGGCCGCTGATCATGTATCTGACTGTTTTGGATAACTCAATGGGGTGTGTACTGGGTCAACATGATGAGTCTGGTCGAAAAGAGCATGTCATTTATTACCTTAGCAAAAAGTTTACCGACTGTGAGACTCGCTACTCACTGCTCGAGAAAACTTGTTGCGCTTTGGTATGGGCTGCTCGCCGACTAAGGCAGTATATGTTGACTCATACCACTTTGCTGATCTCCAAAATGGACCCGATCAAGTATATCTTCGAGAAACCAGCTTTATCTGGAAGAATTGCTAGATGGCAAATGATCCTGACTGAGTATGACATCCAGTATACTACAAAAAAGCTATAAAAAGGAGTGTACTAGCTGACCATCTAGCTTATCAAGCTATCGAAGATTATCAATCCATGAGATTCGACTTCCCGGACGAGGACATCATGACTTTGGACAACATTGAAGGTAACGGACCGTATGACGGACCTGAAAATGGATCCCGATGGACCCTGTAATTTGATGGTGCTTCAAATGCACTTGGAAACGGTATCGGTGCGGTACTCATTTCCCCAGAAGGTTGCCATACACCTTTCACGGCCCGACTTTGTTTCAGCTGTACCAACAACATGGCCGAATATGAAGCTTGCATCTTTGGTCTCAAGGCTGCTATAGACTTGGGAATCAAATCTTTGGTCGTATTTGGGGACTCAGCTTTGGTTATCAGTCAAATCAAAGGAGAGTGGGATACCAAACATCCTAATCTTATCCCATACAAAGAACATGTCCTAACATTGTTGCCTCATTTCGAGCAGATCACCTTCGAGCATTTCCCGCGAGAAGAAAATCAGTTAGCAGATGCTCTGGCTACAATGTCTTCCATGTTTAAACTCAACTGGGATAACGAGGCTCCCCAAATCACCATCGAGCGAATGGATGAACCTGCGCATTGTCATGAGATTAATACCGAAGAAGTAGTGGAACAACCCTGGTTTCATGAAATCAAAAGGTATCTCCAGACTAGAGAATATCCCGAAGGAGCTTCCGTCAATGACAAAAAGTTCTTAAGGAGATTTGCAGCCAAGTTCTTCCTGAGCAGTGGCATCCTTTATAAATGCAGCCATGATTGTGTTTTACTTCGTTGTGTGGACAAAGCTGAACCAGAGTTAATCATGACTGAGATACACAGTGGCACATTTGGCACCCACTTGAGCGGACATACGATGGCTAAGAAGATTCTAAGGGCAGGCTATTACTGGTCTACCATGGAGGTTGATTGCCATCAACATTCCCGTACTTGTCACAAATGCCAAGTCTATGCCGACAAAATACATATTCCTCCTGTTCCTCTCAATGTTCTGACAGCTCCTTGGCCATTCACAATGTGGGGCATTGACATGATTGGAGAGATCAAGCCCACGACATCCAACGGACATCGCTTCATCTTGGTCGCTATTGACTATTTTACCAAGTGGGTCGAAGCAACTTCCTTAGCCTCTGTTACAAAAAATGTGGTTGCCCGCTTCATCAAGCAGAACCTCATATGCCGGTATGGTGTCCCCGACAGGATCATCATAGACAACGGTACAAATCTGAACAATACTATGATCACCGCTCTATGCGAACAGTTCAAGATTTATCATCACAATTCATCTCCCTATCGGCCGAAGATGAACGGTGTTGTTGAAGCTACGAACAAAAACATCAAGAAGATCATTCAGAAAATGACAATTACCTACAAGGACTGGCATGAGATGTTACCGTTTGCTCTGCATGGATATCGTACCACGGCACATACTTCAATAGGGGAAACCCCATTTTCTTTGGTATATGGCATGGAAGCTGTCCTACCCATGGAAGTTTAGATTCCTTCTTTAAGGATTATGAAGGACGCTGGTTTGAGTGAAGACGATTGGATTCAAACCCGACTTGATCAACTCAATTTGATCGACGAGAAATGACTCACTGCTGTCTCCCATGGTCAGACGTACCAAAAACGGATGATCGAGGCTTTCAACAAGAAAGTCAGATGTCAAGTATACCAAGTCGGAGATCTTGTGATCAAGCGGATCATCTTGCCGCAAAGTGATCCCAGGGGAAAATGGACTCCTACTTACGAAGGACCATTTGTAATCAAGAGCATCTTTTCTGGTGGTGCAATGATTCTGACCACCATGGACGGCGACGATTTGCCACACCATGCGAACGCAGACATAGTCAAAAGATACTACGCATAAAACGACCCGACAAGTCGAAAACCCGAAAGGGCGACTTGGGAAAAAATGGGCATCCCGGTGAACCGAAAACCCGAAAGGCCGGTTCAGGAAAAAATTAGGGATAAAACAAAAAAAATATGTACACCCGGCAAGTTGAAAACCCGAAAGGGCGACTTGGGCAAAAAAGGGTTTCCCGGTGGATCGAAAACCTGAAAGGGAGATTCAGGCAAAAGTTAGGGAATTAAAGCGTATGACTATGTCTCGTCAGATCACTTTAAAGAACAATCTCTTCATCAACAAGCTCCGAGCTTCTGATCAATCCAATCATCGGCGGACGAAGCAATGAATGGACAAGATATTCAGAGTTGTGAAGGCTATAGCAGAATGGGAATCCCATGGAATTGTTACACATAGCCATCTTTCTTTTGTATAAATTTTTTCAAATGTTTGCGACAACATTATCTTACTAGGATGTCTGTCTCATTTGTACAAAGATACTCATAAAAAGTTAATACAAACACTTTTCCAAATACAAAAATTTGCTTTGTCTTCCTTTTGTTTTTTACACTTATGTTTTATTTGAGAAACGTCCAATGTTTTGTTAAATAGGCATATGCATTTGAACATAATCATTTTCTTACAAATCAAGAAAGATGATTGCTGATAGGTTGAAGGTACAAATAGATATCTTGATGCCCTTTCAGAAGAAATCCCCAGCGGAATTAAACTCCAAATTCCTCAACAAAGTTATAATCCAGATCTTAATTCCCCAAACAGATTTAAACTTCAGGATCCTCAGCAGAACAAAAGCTTTCTCAAAGCTGATTTCCCCAGCCAGAGAGCCTTCCAGAATCTAATTCCCCTCAGAGTCAAGTTTCAAGATCCCCAGCGGAGCTAAAACTTCCAACTATCAATCCCCAGCGGAACCAGATTAGTGAACATTCTCCCCACAGAGATACTTCCCATCAAATTGAAGATTATCAGTCTCACTCCTCCAGCATGAGTCTCCCAGGTTCTGAAATCCCCAATAAAGATCATCAAAATTCTCATTCCCCACAAGTCACCAAGGATTTTCAATCCCCAGCAGTGGCTCTAAAATCCCTCAACAACTGAAGATCTTGCTCCCCAAGCAATCGACAGTCAGCAAAGATTTCTGACCCCCAGTAATCAAAGGATTTTCAATCCCCAGCTTCGGTTATGGGTTTATTTCCCCAACATTTGTCAAGGATTTATTCTCCAAAGAAAAATTACATTTCAAGTTGAAAGGTCGTTCAAAATTTCCATCATCACCTGCTGGAAGTTACGATCATCATCGAAAATTCCTTCATCACCTGCTGGAAGTTACGATCATCATTAAAAATTCCATCATCACCTGGTGGAATTCAAGGTCGTTCAAAATTTCCTTCATCACCTGCTGGAAGTTACAACCACCGACAGAATAACGGACAATTGAAGCTCCTGAAAATCTGTTTCTCTCAAGAATGAAGACTCTCATCCTTGAAACCTCAGAAGATTGATATACTCCCAATTTCTGACCCTTAACAGAATGAAGACTCTCATCCTTGAAACCCCAGTAGATTGGCTAACACCCAAGCTCCTGATATTCCCAAAAGAATGAAGATTCTCATTCTCAAAGTGGCATATAACCTGAATTCCTGATATCCCCAACAAAATGAAGATTCTCATTCTCAAAGTGGCATATAACCTGAATTCCTGATATTCCCAACAGAATGAAGATTCTCATTCTCAAAGTGGCATATAACCTGAATTCCTGATATCCCCAACAGAATCAAGATTCTCATTCTCAAAGTGGCATATAACCTGAATTCCTGATATTCCCAACAGAATGAAGATTCTCATTCTCAAAGTGGCATATAACCTGAATTCCTGATATCCCCAACAGAATGAAGATTCTCATTCTCAAAGTGGAAGATAACCTGAGTTCCTGATACTTCCCAAAAGAATGAAGATTCTCATTCTCGAAGTGGCATACAACCCAAGCCCCTGAGTCCCCAACAGTAGTCCCAGGACTTCTCATTTTCAACGATCAAAAGATTCTTGCAATCCCCTGAAGTAGTCAAGGATTCACTTTCCTCAGTAGCAGTCAAGATTCTATTATCTCCGGCTATCCAGGATTCATCTATCCTCAGCAAGACAGCTCATCAGCTTACATGCGCATTCACTACATTCATATATCATAAACATTGATATAACATATATATTGCATCATACATTTCATGCAACATAACTTTGTGTTCCAGCTAACATTTTACCCTTTTCAGGATAAGATTAATAAGCTTTAACTTCAACGTTTGAAAATAGTTTACAGATGCTTCCAAATACGGATGTCAATCTATTGCTCACCAACAACCTAACAGTTCAACATACATTCCAGATGGCATCTTTAATCCCATCCCCCGACAAGATTCTGTCACTTTCCAGATGGCATCTTTAAGCCCATCTCCAAATGGCATCTTTAAGCCCATTCCCTCAAACTACGCTTTGACGAGTGCAAATTTACGGGCACTCTAGTGTCCAATCCTCTTTTACCTTCGAGTCGCGAAAGGCAATCTTGCCAATCTAACTCTTCAGGTTCAAGAAGATTGAACAGGGGCAACTGTTGTACCACAAAATTTGCCCTCTCATTTCATCAACATTTTTCTCATCACAAGACTCTTGGAACTCAATATCAAGTTAGGGTTTGCTCTGCTCAAGACCCCTCCCTGCACTGTTGACCCAAATTAGGGTTTGAGATTGCACAGGGATGTTTTGACCTAAAATATCCAAAGTGACTTTCATGCTTCATGTTGGATTCACAAGTTTATTCATACCAAGTTTCAAGCCTTGATTCAAATCTTTGCCCAATCAATTGGACAGTTGACCTAGAAATCAGCTGTATTGGGGAAAAAGCCAACTGTTGCCAATTGACAGTCAAACCTCATGATTTTTGACCCACATCAACATAATGAACTCATATGAACTATTTGGTCAAGTTTGGATCACAATTCCACAAGAAATTTGATCAGATCACCAAAAGGGCAAAATGGTCATTTTTAGGGTTTTGACTGCACAAGGGCAATTTTTGACTGATTGACCTAACCAATGGCAAACCAAGCTCACATATGGACTCAAGGACTCAATGGCATTGTCTTGACCCATTCAACAAGTTCAGAAGATCTCAAATGCATAGGATTGACAGATGAATTTTTTAGTCAACTGATTAAAATTTGACTGTATAATGAAAAGTCAAACTTTGACTTTTTGGTCAAAATCAACTGCCAAGATTCATTTTTCATCAAGACATGTGAAATTATGAAACTTGTTCATCAACAAAACCCAAAATTGCAAATTAGGGTTTTAAAATGAAAAAATTCATAACTTAGAAATTTTCTAAGTTATGAAATTTCCTTATTTTTTCCTAACTTTGTACCATTTTTTCTCCAATATGCAATTGGATTCAAACAAAACTTGAAACATGAAAGTTGTAGTCCATTGCAAAATCTACAACTTTTAATCACAAAGTTTTCTCAAAGGAAGCTTTTATCTCAAGTTATGATTTTTGGAACAAGGGTACAAAACATTTTTAACTTAGAGAAATTTTGCCCTATTCTAGGAAGGATCTTTGTCCAACTTCTTGGACATTTTTCACATGGTTCCACTTGGAGTTTCAATTTGCATTACAAAGATGGATTATAGTACACATTCTAAGATTTCCAAATTGTCCAAAAACTTCTCAAACACCCTTGTGGTTAGAGAGAATCGAATTTGCAAAGTTGGCCAAAACTCACTTTTGTTCATGACCAAATACATGTTCATGGCAACTTGCATTTTCAAATCAGCTTGTACAATGCTAGCTTGCAGGCCTCAAAACCAGTTTTACACACCTTAATTTAATGCATAACCATTGAGTTGAGGGTTTATTTTGTTCATTTGGACATTGCACACAAAACTAACCCATAATTGGTAAAAGTGATTTTGCCATTTTTGCAAAAGTAGCTTTATGTCAAACCACTATGGATTGAGCCTTGGACAAAGATCTGAGATTGCAAATCAAATCCAGGGATTAGAGGGGGCCTAGAGGTTTGTTTGCAGCATACAAGATGGCCTGTACATGCCTTTGACACAGGACACACTATCTTTGCTTACAATAGAAGAAACCTTGCAAACTCAATCCAAATTTCACTTCCTGCAAGCATAAGCAAGAACAAACTTTGTGAACAACTTCCATAGATCCCAACTGACCTAAAACACGACTGAACCACCTCTCATACCTCAAAAAACACCAAAACACCCTCTTGCTGCAGAAACAGGGCATACCCTGCAACTTGACTTCCATAATCCATTCATGTCGTGCGTTTTGTCCAAAAGGAGTTCAAACACATTCCATTCCATCCACACAAACTATTCCAAGCCCTAAACACAAGCTGTAACTCCCCTAACCTCAGTTGCCATTTTCATTTTTCAGTTTTGCAGGTGAACTTCCATAGCACGATACAGAGTGATTCAAAGTAAGCTAGGTGTGGGAAAAGCTTCCTTGGACCTCAGGCAAGCTACTCAGAAGCTCAAACTCCATTGAAGTTGGCCACATTGCTCTACACGATCCAAGCTGAAACAGGTAATCTATGGACTTCTATCTCTCTATCCAGGCATGATTAAGCTTAGGTTTGTGAATGAAACATGTTCTACTCATAGCCCTGAAGCCATACATGTGGTCACTTTTCATTTATATTAAGCATGTTGTGAGAATTTTAGCCATGAACATTTGAAAAAAACTAGGTCAGAAATTGGGGGTGATGAAATTCTCCCTGGTTTCTTAGAGTTAGGTCAAGTTTTTTACATGTTTGGAATCGTGGTTTGATGCTCTACATTGTTTGTGTTATGAGTTTTGGCTAAAAATCAAAGAATCAGGAGTTTGTATTTTGAACAAAGGAAGCGCGCGTTTGGACAAAGCTGAAGGTTGAAGATGACTGGCTTGGGCTGGGCCTGAGTCAGACTGGCTTTTTGCACCCCTTTTTTCCCATTTGCACCCCCTGGCCCATTATGTGAAATATTTGTTATTTTTGCATTTTTCTTTTTGATTCTGATTTTATATTTTTGACTCAAACATAAAAAACACTAAAAATATTTTTCCACATTTTTTTACATTTATTTGGCATTTTTTTACTTTATTAAACATATGTATGTAAATAAATATAATTCATTTTCATTTTAAAACCCTAAAAATAATACAAAAATATTTATTTTTTTTAGTTATTATTTTTTATTTACATTCTGAAAACATTTTCTTAAATATACATTTTTGTAAATAACTAATATTTTATTTTTGTATATACTTAGTATATTAAATATATATAATATATACATATACATATTTTATTAAATATTTAGGACAAAAAACATAAAAATAATACCTTTTATTTTTTATTTAATATTTGACACCAAAAATACTTTTTCTACAATATATTTCCTTTTTTTATTATTTTTTGTATAAATTAATATATCTTGTACATAATTAATAAATAAATACTATTTATTCAAAAACTAGGGTTTTGGCCCTAAACATAAAAAAAATAATCAAAAAATATGACTTTTTTTATTTTGTTTATACTTCAAACATGAAAATCTTTTTACATACATAAAAAATCTTTTTTTTTGCATAATACATTGCATTTTGATATTTATTTAATTTGTATTTATTTAAATGTTAAATATTTGTATATTCGATATGGTTGTAATAATTTAGATTTTTATTTCCTTGTCAAATATCTCCCAAATTCAAACTTGTATCCCCATCCCCATAATCATGTTGTAATAATTTAGGACTTTAAATTCTCGCACATTTAAAAGTTTCCAAATTATGCCATGATAGACCTAGGGTTCGTATGCAAATAAAACCAACAAATAGCTTGACCTAATTCAAGATAAACATGTATGAAAAACAAATACAATGCACACTTGCACCCTTAGGGTTACTCCACTTGTTGCCTTAAAAAATGGGCCATGTTTGCATGTCAAGTGTCTTTGGCATAACAAAAACAAATCAAATGATCATAGTCCCTCGATGACGATATCTTGTTGCCTAAACAAAATGATCATAGTCCCTCAAGAAAATTGCCAAAAATACTTGACACTATTGCATTCATGGTCTATACGATGACCCGCGCCCGTCCCGTTAACATCCTAACACAAGGTTGTTCACCAAATACAATGGTGAAACAACACTGTTAAAAGGGTTAAAACATAAGAAAGATCTTTGAGAAATTTAGGGTAGATAGCTCTTGGTTACTTGACCAAACTTGCAAAACAATCCTTGCCATTTTTCAAAACACACTTCACAAACACAACTTCCAAAACAACTTTCAAAAACATTGAAACATCTTTTCGAAAAGACAAACACCTTTGTAAAACATTCAAACAAGAATTGTTACAATTGTTGCCTAGACAAGGCATCTTTTTCAAAACATTTTCAAAACCACACACACAAGGCACCATTTCAAACAATTGAAAAGCAAAGGCAAGTGATCTAAGCAAGTAACTAAGAGCCCATGGATAACCATGGATATAAAGGGTGCTAATATCTTCCCTTTCTATAATCTACTCCCCGAACCCAAGAAAACATCTCAAAGGTCTTTCCTGTGCTTTTTGACCTTTCCTTAGGATAAAATAAAAAGTCGGTGGCGACTCTTGCTCAACCGAAACATTTGTGAAAACAAACGCAAAACCTCAAATCAGTTCTCCCACCGTATCACAGTAAGGAAGGCTGATGCTTCTGTTTACAGTTTGTGGTTCTCTCCCCTGAACTCTCTTGTTATATTTATCTTCCCTTGAATTGTTTTTATATATCTTAGGCCTGCCAAAACTGCAAACCTTTTTATTTTACTCTCTTTCTCTCTCCATAAAAAGCATATTTAATTTCTTAATATATCTTTATTCTGAAAATTTGTTGGCCAGGAAATGATGAAATTTTTTGACAAAGTTGCTTGCTTGCATCTTGGTTTTCCTCTGCATTATGTACTTTCTTATTTTCTATATTGACAGTTTGATAGCTTGTATGCAGTTTTTCTATTTTGACAGCTTGGTTGACAGTTTCTTGACAGCTTTTTGATAGCTTGTGCAACTTGGACAACTTGTGCAACTTGGTTTGCTTTGTTTGACATTGCAATTTGGTTTGCTCAGTTTGTGCAACTTGTGCTTTCTTGTGCCTTGTATTATATGCTTGCAAAAAATTATTTTACTTTCCTCTTTGTGAACCAAGAATAGAAATCTTCTTGTGATTTGCAAAGAGGACGAGTAAAACGTGATGAAAACCAAAACAATCTGATTCCAGCCAACAATCTTTAATGATGAGCTTTTATTTATCTGTCTGAAAATACTTTTCATTTTAACTGTATTGACTTCTTTTTTTTGTCTTTGCAGGTAAATACCAGTTGGGATAATGGAAATCAGAGAAGTATGAAGACTTCAAGAGACTTAGAATATAGATTTATTTTCTTTTCAATTCTTGTAATAAATATCATTGTAAATATTGTAAATAAATTTACAGTATTCAAATAACATTTGTAACAACAATTAAAAATAAAAAATCTTTGTCAGATATTTCATTCTTTCTTTTACACTGTTTATTTAAATATTTTAATCTCTTGAATTAAAATGACTGGAAATGCATCCCATTATTTTGACTCAGATAAAATAAATAATCAACAAACGTTGCAGTCTCACAACCTTGCATTAACCACAATATGCCCGACATTCCAATCAATCACATGCTTTGCACAGTTTAAACAAACAAACATCCATACACCTTTCACTTCACTGATCAAACCAATGCTTCAAACTTTCAATCAAAAGCCTCAGCTCCTAGCCCAGATGTTTAGATTTTGAGAAACAAACAACAATCTTGAACAAGCGTAAAACAATGTAACAGTTAATTTGAAATACTTTGGACTCAAATTCTTCTGAGAAATACGAGTGAAAAAACCCTAATTCCAGATTTGCCATCAAAGAAAAGTCTGCTTGATCAAACCCTGAGCCAAACTCAACCAAATCAATAGAAATCCTAATTTTGGATTGACTGACTCAAAATCAATGGAAACCCTAATTTTGGATTGACTGACTCAAAATCAATGGAAACCCTAATTTTGGATAGACTGATAAGAAAAGTCTGTTTGACCGATTCTTGAACCAATCTGAAAAATCAGGGAAAACCCGAAGCTGTGATTTATTGTGAAAAAGGAAGGGCAAATTTTGGGGTACAACAGTTGCCCCTGTTCAATCTTCTTGAACCTGAAGAGTTAGATTGGCAGTTTTGTCGTTCGCGACTCGAAGGTAAAAGATGATTGGACACTAGAGTGCCCAAAATATTTGCACTCGTCAAAGCGTAGTTTGAGGGAATGGGCTTAAAGATGCCATTTGGAGATGTGACAAAATCTTGTCGGAGATGGGCTTAAAAGATGCCATCCAAGAATGTTTGTTGTAGGTGAGTGGATGAGTATCAGAAAGGTATCCATGTTTGGAACATCTCTGAACTGGGGGTCTGAATAAGCAATAGATTGACATCCATGTTTGGAGAATCCGTAAACTGTTATCAGAAGTTGAATCTGAACAAGCGATAGATTAACATCCGTGTTTGGAGAATCCGTAAACTGTTTTCAGAAGTCTTGAAGTTGAATAGTGATCAGTCTGTGTAAAACTTCATTCGAAATTTCCTGAAATGGAACTTGTGTAGAGTTGCTTTATGATGAGTCCGTGTAAAACTGCATCTGAATTTGAGATGGAACCGGTGTAGGGTTGCCTGATGATGAGTCTGTGTAAAACTGCATCTGGAATTGAGAAGGAACCAGTGTAGGGTTGCTTCATGATGAGTCAGTGTAAAACTGCATCTGGAATTAAGAAGGAACTGTGTAGGGTTGCTTCATGATGAGTCCGTGTAAAAATGCATCTGAATCTGAGAAGGAACCGGTATAGGGTTGCCTGGTGATGAGTCAGTGTAAAATTGCATATGGAATTGAGAAGGAACCGGTGTAGGGTTGCCTGATGATGAGTCCGTGTAAAACTGCATCTGGAATTGAGAAGGAACCTGTGTAGGGTTGCTTCATGATGAGTCCGTGTAAAACTGTACCTGAATTTGAGAAGGAACCGGTATAGGGTTGCCTCATGATGAGTCCGTGTAAAACTGCATCTGGAATTGAGAAGGAACTGGTGTAGGGTTTCCTGATGATGAGTTCATGTAAAACTGCATCTGAATTTGAGAAGGAACCGGTGTAGGGTTGCCTGATGATGAGTCCGTGTAAAACTGCATCTGGAATTGAGAAGGAACCCGTGTAGGGTTGCTTGATGATGAGTCAGTGTAAAACTGCATCTGGAATTGAGAAGGAACCGGTGTAGGGTTGCTTCATGATGAGTCAGTGTAAAACTGTACCTGAATTTGAGAAGGAACCGGTGTAGGGTTGCCTCATGATGATTCCGTGTAAAGCTGCATCTGGAATTGAGAAGGAACCGGTGTAGGGTTTCCTGATGATGAGTTCGTGTAAAACTGCATCTGAATTTGAGAAGGAACCGGTGTAGGGTTGCCTGGTGATCAGTCCGTGTAAAACTGCATATGGAATTGAGAAGGAACCGGTGTAGGGTTACCTGATGATGAGTCAGTGTAAAACTGCATCTGGAATTGAGAAGGAACCGGTGTAGGGTTGCTTCATGATGAGTCCGTGTAAAATTGCATCTGAATCTGAGAAGGAATCGGTGTAGGGTTGCCTGAGGATGAGTCCGTGTAAAACTGCATTTGGAATTGAGAAGGAACCGGTGTAGGGTTGCCTCATGATGAGTCTGTGTAAAACTACATCTGGAATTGAGAAGGAACCGGTGTAGGGTTGCCTCATGATGAATCCGTGTAAAACTACATCTGGAATTGAGAAGGAACCGGTGTAGGGTTGCTTCATGATGAGTCAGTGTAAAACTACATCTGGAATTGAGAAGGAACCGGTGTAGGGTTGCTTCATGATGAGTCCGTGTAAAACTGCATCTGGAATTTGAGAAGGAACGGGTGTAGGGTTGCTTCATTATGGTAAAGTAGATAGTTGTCCTGGTTTGTTACAGGTGTTAATTTGGATCTTAAAAAAAAGTTGTTGTCGACCTTTTGCTGAAAAAGGTAAATTGTTAGTTGAAACACAAAGTTATGTTGCATGAAATGTATGATGCAATATATGTGTTTTTGTCAATGTTCATGATTTATGAACATGATGTATGCGCATATAGGTTGATGAGCTATCTTGCTGAGGAAGATAAATCCTGGATAGCTGGAGATAATAAAATCTTTGACCGCTGTCGGGGAAAATAAATCCTTGACTGCCGTTGGGGATTGAAAATCCTTTGATCATTGAAAATGAGAAGTCCTGGGACCACTGTTGGGGAGATCAGGAGTTTGGGTTGTATGCCAATCTACTGGGGTTTCAAGGATGAGAATCTTTATTCTTTGAGAGAAACAGATTTTTAGGAGCTTCAGTTGTCTTTTATTCTGTTGGTGGCTGTAATTTCCAACAAGTGATGAAGAAATTTTTTGATGATGATCGTAACTTCCAGCAGGTGATGAAGGAAATTTTGAACGACCGTGAATTCCAACAGGTGATGAAGGAATTTTTTGATGACGACCGTAACTTCCAGCAGGTGATGAAGGAAATTTTGAACGACCGTGAATTCCAACAGGTGATGAAGGAATTTTTGATGATGATCGTAACTTCCAGCAGGTGATGAAGGAAATTTTGAACGACCGTGAATTCCAACAGGTGATGAAGGAATTTTTTGATGATGATCGTAACTTCCAGCAGGTGATGAAGGAAATTTTGATCGACCGTGAATTCCAACAGGTGATGAAGGAATTTTTTGATGACGACCGTAACTTCCAGTAGGTGATGAAGGAAATTTTGAACGACCGTGAATTCCAACAGGTGATGAAGGAATTTTTGATGATGATCGTATCTTCCAACAGGTGATGAAGGAAATTTTGAACGACCGTGAATTCCAACAGGTGATGAAGGAATTTTTTGATGACGACCGTAACTTCCAGCAGGTGATGAATGAAATTTTGAACGACCGTGAATTCCAACAGGTGATGAAGGAATTTTTGATGATGATCGTAACTTCCAGCAGGTGATGAAGGAAATTTTGAACGACCGTGAATTCCAACAGGTGATGAAGGAATTTTTGATGATGATCGTAACTTCCAGCAGGTGATGAAGGAAATTTTGAACGACCGTTCAACTTGAAATGTAATTTGTTTTGGAGAATAAATCCTTGACAAATGTTGGGGAAATAAACCCATGACTGATGGTCTGTTTAGAGAGATGATAAACTTCTCGAGGACGCTTGAATTTCTTTTCAGAAAGATTTTGGAGAGGTTCATCACTGCCCCTAGTATCAGATGTTTGTGGCATTGTCAGGAAACTTGGACTGTTCGTAACCCTTTGATGAGATTGACGTTTAAATGCCCCAAGTGATGTTGACGAAGACTTGCCCCAGGTTATCCCGCAATTGAGAGATTTCTTGAAATCTTGACTAGACTGCCCCAGGTTCACTGAGCTTTGAAATATTTGTTGAAATCTTGACTGGACTGCCCCAGGTTTAATGGACAATACCATATCAAATCCCCTTTTGTTGATAGGAGATTTTTGTAACGGAAGTGTCATCCCACTTGAATTGATTTTATTCACCGAGAGAGTTTTCGTTCCTCCGAACATTCACTGTTGTGAATTTCTTTGCTGCCAAACAAATAAACATGTGCAAACAATGATATTCAAATAATGCAAAGTTTATGCTTGTCTCAAAGTTTTGAAAAATGCGTTTTTTAGCAGAAAACTTTTTATAAGACAAATTAAACACAAGATTTAGGGCAAAGCCTTACAGGAGTCAGGATACCTTTTGTAACAGTATGCTTTCGAACTAACCCATGCTTCAATTAGGACTTTCGAAGGGTTGTAACATGGCTTGGTTCACAGTTTAAGAAACAAAGGATAAAGGCTCAAAGTATATTTGTACCCACCCGCTCTTCGTGATGTCCTTCAATCCTAAACTCAGTTAATTATGCATCGAACTCTATTCGAGCTTGGAATAACATTTTGGTGATGGTCCACACAAGTTGAAATTTATGGTAGGCAGTTATCATTTTTGTAACATTTTCCATGTTGTTGAGGATTTGTAATGACCTCTTTCTTTTGATTCGTTATCCCTAACTTTCGCCTGACTGTTCCTGTTTTAGAGATTACAGTCAGCGGGATGCCCCAGCTTTCTTAAGCCTCCTTTATAGGTTTTGGCTTAGTGGGCTTTTCTTTTTTGAGAGCTTGACTGCCTATGAGATGAAGGAACCACCACTGTCTTTTGATTCCAAAGGAATGTTTTTGATGTCATTCGTTGTATTACGAACTGGGAGCTTTGCGACTTCAACGCGCATCTTTTGAATTAACTGAGAGACTACCCTGCCCCAAGTTTAATCAAAGGTTTTAATTTGTGTTTAAAACAAAAAACTCCTACTTCTTTGGCTCGAAGAGGTTGACTAGGGATTATCTTCCTTATAACTCCGGTGTTTAGGATTTGAAAGAAATTCATGTACATCGTCAGCAAGGTCTGTTCAAAAGCATATTGTATGAGATTATGGTATTGTTTCGTCATCCTCCCTCTAAAGGCTTGTAGATTTTTATCAAGAGTTAAATATCATAAAGAAAGCATAAGAATAGTGAAAACGAATGGATGAATTCAAGACAAACATATGCAATGCATTAATGAAACAGAGTTTTACATCAACAGATAATTGTTTGAATAATCAAAAGAAATTACAACTTGAAAATTCAAAAGGAACAAAAGTCTCTTGGTTCGAACTTTGTCATTCCAGGTGGAGAACCCTTAGCAGAAGATTTTCATCTCACCATCTGGCATGAATTCCAGCACTCCTTCGTCAATCAAGTCTTGGATCTTGTTTTTTAAAGCCCAACAGTCATCGGTGTCATGTCCAGGACTATGAGAGTGGTATACACAAAATGCATCGGGGTGATAGCTAGGAGTAGAGGTATTGGGTTTCCGAATAGGATCCTTTAAAGCCATTAGATTGACCCCCAACAAGCGTTTCAATATTAGAGATGATGGTATATCGGTCTCAGTGAACTGTCTTCCAGACGTATTTTCCTTACGCCGATTACCCTGTTGACGCTGACGAGGTTGTTGCTGGGCTTGTGACCCTGAAGCAAGTTGAGGAGTTTTTCCCTTGTCTTCTTGTCTCAAAGGGGGTCGAATGATGACTTTATCTTCAACCTTAGGTGTTTTCCCCACTTGGTTGTCCCAAGCAGTTTGTTGACGAGAACCTTGAGCTCCTCTTGTCTTTGAGCCAAGTCTTGAATGAGAGCCATCTGGCCCACCAGTTGTCCCATCATCTGGATCTTCATTGTTTCCAGCTTAATTTGCAGCTCTTCCAACTGATCATTCCTGACACTGCTTGAATTCCCCAAGACCATGCCCCTTGTGAGGAGAGCTTTCACTTCTTCTTGCCCCTGGGACAGGTTCAAGAACATTTCTTGAAGTTGAGCATTTTGATCCTGGATATCTTTGACAGTCCTCTCTAGAGCCATCTCTACTGAAATAAACAGTAGGAGAATAAGGAAACCTGAAAAGGAAAACCTGTTATGATGTGATGCATGACATGTGGATACATGTTTTCAAGAATCTCTCAGGGTAAACACAAGAAAAATGTTAGAGGTTGAACTTTGGTTAACATCTTTGATTGGAGAACTTCGTATTGGTGGATGTATTTCCACGAGAATCAAGCTCACCATGTCAAGTGGGTCATAGCCCCTGATTCAAGTTGTTTCACTTGATCTTTGACGATGTTTGTTTAGAGGAAAATGAAACCTCTTACCCTTTGGTAGACGTCTGGTTCAACGTGCCCCTGCATCAACAGACCCTTGAGATCCTTGAAATAGTTATTGAAAATGCTATGGTATGATGTTATGTACATGTATGAAAAATTAAGCTAGTGTATATACAGGTAGTCATATTCACACCAAGCAAACAAGTCCTTAGGTTTAGGCTTGCATGGGGTTTGTAGGTAAGTACCCTCTTGAAGTTAGTTGGCTCAACCTGTCCTAAAATAGAAACCGGGTTCTAAGGAGCTCAATATCACTGGATTATTTTATGTGTTCATTATTTTGGTTTAGCCACTTAACTGGCGACCAAAATATTCCAAGAAAACAATCCTCAATGAGTGTAGTATCGAGTATCTACCAACTTCGGACTGCACCAAAGTCGGTCACCTCACTACCCCTAAAAAGGCCAAGATGGTCAAGTAAGATTCTAAGAGTTTGTTAGTGCTTCATGACATCACTCAGCGGCCCCGTATTCTCCTTGACTACTTAAGGGCTACCGGTACCCACAAATATGTCACACTAACGTAGCTACTGCTTCAACCATGTCGGTATACCCCGCACAGTTCCCTCACAGTTTATTGCTACTTACCTAAAAGGTGCCCCCAAATCCGGGTGTAGGATTTACAACAAACCCAAACAAGGAACCCAAAAAGTAAAGCAATCAAAGCAATCAAAGTAAGCAGGTATAGGTGATCTAAAACCCTAAGGTAACCCCACTTTTAGAAATATCCCCAACAGAGTCGCCAGTTCTGTGATACGGTGGGAGAACTGACTTGGGATTTGCGTTTGTTTTCACACTTGTTCGGTTTAGCAAGAGTCGCCACCGACTTTTTATTTTATCCTAAGGAAAGGTCAAAAAGCACAGGAAAGACCTTTGAGATGTTTTCGTGTGTTCGGGGGGTAGATTATGAAAAGGGAAGGTGCTAACACCCTTTTCATCCATGGTTATCCATGGGCTCTTAGTTACTTGTTTTAGATCACTTGCCTTTGCTTTTCAATTGTTTGAAATGGTGCTTTGTGTGTGTGGTTTTGAAAATGTTTTGAAAAAGATGCCTTGTCTACGCAACCTTTGTAATGATTCTTCTTTGAATATATACAAAGGTGTGTGTCTTTTTGAAAAGATAATTCAATGTTTTGAAAGTTGTTTTGAAATTGTTTTTGAAGTTGTGTTGTGGAGTGTGTTTTGAAAAATGGCAAGGATGTTTTGCAATCTTTTTTGATCAAGTAACTAAGAGTTCTCTACCCTATTTACTCAAAGATCTTTCGCATGTTTTAACCCTTTTAACAATGTTGTTTCACCATTGTATTTAGTGAACAACCTTGTGTTAGGATGTTTAAACGGGACAGGCGCGGGTCATCGTATACAATCCTTGAAGGCAACTTGTGAGACGCTCTAGCAATTCTTGTAAGGGACGAGATCGTTTTATCGAAGGCAACATCGAGGGTCATCGAGGGACTACGATCTTTGTTTATCGAAGGGACATTTGCTAGAGTGTCTCATGCTCGAGGGACATGATTGCATTTTCCGAGGCAACAAGCGAGGCTACCCTAGAGGTGCAAGTGTGAATTGTGTATTGATTTTCATGCATTCGTCTTTGTATTAGGTTATCTAGCGGTTGATTTTGAATCTTCGCATACAAACCCTAATTACTATACAGTATATGGAAAGCGATAAATTGCGGGAATTTAAAGTCTAAGTTATTACAAATAAGTATCCGGGGATGGGGGTACAAATGTTTACAAATGGGGATGAGTCTTATCAGAATAGTAATGTCCAAATATTATTTACAACCAAATCGAAACGTCGCATTCTCAATGTAAAAATATAACAAGGTATAAGAATCAAAGAGAATCAAAAGTATTGTGAGATGTATGTGGTTATTTACAAATGATATTAACCTAGTGCAAATTAAGTTTTTATTATTATTTTTGTGTTTTTGTTAGTTTTATATAAACAAAAAGTTTTTAAAGAAAGAATTATTTAACTTGAAAAAAGCTAATATTTATATATTTTAAGTTTTAGAGGTAATGAAAATTATTAATAAAATTTTATACAAAAAGGTAATATATTATTCAATAAAAAGAATTAGGTTATGAAAATGTAATGATAAAATAAAAGAGTATTGGTTTTTAAAAGAAAAATATAAGAAAAGAAGTTAGATGGGCTTGGAGAATGTATTTGGCCCAAAGAATAAAAATAAGGTAAGACATAAGGGGGGTGTGGCACCAGTTTGTTTGGGCTTAGGGATTTAGTTTGCTGGGGCAGAAGCCCAAATGCAATGTACAGCATTTTTGTTAGGGTTGGCATTTGTTTCGCTCAGAATTAGGTTTACAGTTTGAAACAGCGTCGCTCTCCTCTCATCTTCATCCTCTTCATCGTTCTCAAATCAAGAACAAACTGATGTCTTCTCCTCTCTTTAGGCCACCAGAATGCCACCTCCAATCTCTCCTCCTCATGATTTGTACAAGGCGGCGAAAAAGGTATCGTTTTCCTTTTAACGCATTTTAGGATTTTTTAGATTCGTGCATGTTTTATTGTTTCACAGTGTTGATCTTTTGATATTTGTGTTTGTGTGAGGTGCAAAATAGAAAGAGGGGAATTGATACCTTGGGGTTTTGTTTCTGGAGAGGAGGCGAAAGGTTGGACGGAGGCGCTCTCAGGTGGCCGGAGGTAGGAGGCACGTGATGACAAGAGCTTGCTTTCTGGTATTTGTACCTTTCTCTTCGAATTGTTTTGTGATGAGATTTCTGAAAACACTTGAATGCTGAGTTCTTTCTTCTTCTTATTTGAACGTTGGCTTTTGATGATGATTTTGCATTTCTGAAATATTTCTTAATGATAATGAGCTTCTTCTGAATTTTTGCTTATTGTTGACTTCCTTTCTGACTTCTTCCTCTCTTCTTTGGATTTTGTTGATTCTGTGATGAACTTTGTTCTGAGAATACTTGTTGTTGTTGTGGACCTGGTGTTTGGATTTGTTTGAGTTTTGAGAACACTTGCTTCTGAGTTGTTTTTTCTTTGAAGGAAAGTTTGTGTGATTTGTAAAAGGGCTACTTGTTTGAGTTTGCTTGTTTGGTATTTGATGATGGACAGCCTGTTTCTGAGGATGCTCGGTACGGCAGGCTTTGACAGGCTTGTTGTTTTGTTTTGGTAAGGCAGGCTTGAGCTTGTTGGCAGCTTGTGATAATCTTGCAGTTTTGCTTGTCTTTACAGGTTTTTCAAGTGTGAGAACTTGCAGTTATGCAGGTTGTCCTGCTTGCAGTTTGAAACAGGTTTTGAATAGGCTTGTTTTTGTACAGGCTTTGGCAAGTTGATAACTTGCAGCTTTGCTTCTGGTTTTTGAAAGCTTTGATGCAGGTTTGGAGTTATGTAGGCAGACTTGGATTAGTGTTTTTGTACAGGCAGGCTTGGGTTATGCAGGCTTGGAGGAAGCAGGCTTCAAGGCTTGTGCAGTTTTAGACAGGCTTGGATCTTTGGTTTGATACAGGCAGGTCTGAGTTAGTGTGTTCACAGGCTTGGTCTTTTGATATCCAGGCTTATGCTTCTGGTTTTGTAAGGAAGGTTGATGCTTCTGTTTACAGTTTGTGGTTCTCTCCCATGAACTCTCTTGTTATATTTATCTTCCCTTGAATTGTTTTTATATATCTTAGGAATGCCAAAACTGCAAACCTTTTTCTTTTACTCTCTTTCTCTCTCCATAAAAAGCATATTTAATTGCTTAATATATCTTTATTCTGAAAAGTTGTTGGCCAGGAAATGATAAAAAGTTTTGACAAAGTTGCTTGCTTGCATCTTGGTTTTCCTCTGCATTCTGTACTTTCTTATTTTCTGTATTGACAGTTTGATAGCTTGTATGCAGTTTTTCTGTTTTGACAGCTTGGTTGACAGTTTCTTGACAGCTTCTTGATAGCTTGTGCAACTTGGACAACTTGTGCAACTTGGTTTGCTTTGTTTGACATTGCAATTTGGTTTGCTCAGTTTGTGCAACTTGTGCTTTCTTGTGCCTTGTATTATATGCTTGCAAAAAATTATTTTACTTTCCTCTTTGTGAACCAAGAAGATAAATCTTCTTATGATTTTCAAAGAGGACGAGTAAAACGTGATGAAAACCAAAACAATCTGATTCCGGCCAACAATCATTAATGATGAGCTTTTATTTATCTGTCTGAAAATACTTTTCAATTTAACTGTATTGACTTCTTTTTTTTGTCTTTGCAGGTAAATACCAGTTGTGATAATGGAAATCTGAGAAGTATGAAGACTTCAAGAGACTTAGAATATAGATTTATTTTCTTTTCAATTATTGTAATAAATATCATTGTAAATATTGTAAATAAATTTACAGTATTCAAATAACATTTGTAACAACAATTAAAAACAAAAAATCTTTGTCAGATATTTCATTCTTTCTTTTACACTGTTTATTTAACTATTTAAATCTCTTGAATTAAAATGACTGGAAATGCATCCCAATTATTTTGACTCAGATAAAATAAATAATCAACAAACGTTGCAGTCTCACAACCTTGCATTAACCACAATATGCCCGATATTCCAATCAATCACATGCTTTGCACAGTTTAAACAAACAAACATCCATACACCTTTCACTTCACTGTTCAAACCAATGCTTAAACCAATCTGAAAAATCAGGGAAAACCCGAAGCTGTGATTTCTTGTGAAAAAGGGAGGGCAAATTTTGGGGTACAACAATTACAGAAAGAAAAAACACATTTATTGTATACTATTTAATTCTTTTCCCTAAACCTTAAATTTGAATAATTAATTAGTTCTTGACTTGTAAAAGTTTCAATTTATCTCTAAATCTATCTGATTTATAGTTTGCTTTGAAACAATTCCAACCTTTCTAATTCGTCTGCTCTCCTCTCATTCTTCTATAAAAACATGACTGTAAGACCATTCCTGTACACTGCATCTGCCTCTATTTCTTTTCTTTACAGCATTGCATCTACCATGTATTTTTCTTCCTTCATCTTCCACTTTTTCGTTTTAACGTGATTTCAAATTGATTGAGTCACTTAATTATATTTTTTTGTCAATTGTGAACTTAATTTTATTTCGTGTTCAATTGGGAATCGATTTTGGTTTATATGTGTATTTTGTTATGGTACTATGATTTTTTTTATAAAAGAAAATATGATAAATTTGAACACTGGTAGTGAATTTAGATTTGAACTTTGAGTTCTTGAACTGTGTTCCTTTTTATTTATTTGTATTTGATTAAAAAGTAGATGGTAAGGATATTAATTTTCATACTTTTGATGCCTGAAGCGGGATGTTATTCATTTTATATGAGACTATGAGTTGCAAGTTTGGAATAAACTGGAAGTTTAATCAACTTAAAATTACTTACTTATTATTTTCTATACAATATAGTTTCATGCATATGCTAATAAGTTTGTTGGTGTTTTGATGCGTTATAAGATAGTGATGACTTTGGTTTCTACACTCAAGAAAGGTTATCAATTAGGCTATTGGGGAAATTGTTATTCTAGCGTTAATCTGTTGTATTTCATCAGCATATAGTGTGGTTTAACAAGTTAATCGAATTGTATATGTTTTATTCATGTAATTTTTTAAATTATATTTACTTTTTATTGTCATGTTCAAGTAACAAACAAATGATTGATGAAGCTTGATATAGATCATTTTGGTCGGTTTGTTTATGATATCAGTTTGTAGGCTATAACCGCTATTTAAATATATAATATTAATATTTTCATTTGAACCAAAAAATATTAATAATTTTAATTTATGAGATGATTGTAGTAGTCTTTTGTAACCTTTATATTATACACCTGTTATTATAATAATTTTTATATTGGAGTGTATAATTGATCAAAATACCAATGGATACGGGAGAAAGTGGGTGTATAATTGATCAAAATATAAATGGACACGGGAGAAAGTGAAATATGAAAGTAAATTTCTATAAATTTGTATTTATTTGTGATGTTCTTTTAAAAAAATATATAATAAATTAATCACCATTACAAACACTATTAAAATATAATTAATATTATTAAAAAAGATTTTTATCAAAATATTTTAAAATTATGTTTTACGGTTTATATTATACACTCATGATTTTAAATTTATGATAATATATTAATTATTTTATACATAATTTTTAACACTAATAAAGTTTATCTCATTTTGTATAAATGATTTATTCTAATTTAAACTTTTTTACAATGTTGAAAGTTTTTTGGTTCAAATTGTTGTTAAATATTAGTTTTTTAATTAATGAGTAAACTATATAGATAGTCAACATAAACAACAACCTTTACTACATACTATTTAATTCTTTTCACTAAACACTAAATTGAAATAATTATTTACATACTGACCTTTTATTTACTTGCCTTTGAAAGTTTCAATTCTTTATGGCATTGCATCTCCCATACGGTATTGTTCTTCTTTCATCTTCCACTTTTTTGTTTTATCATGATTTCAAATTGATTTAGTCACTTAATAATTTTTAGGTTTGAAATTTGAGTTGTGTTCCTTTTTTTTTTAATTTGTGATGGTTTTTCTCCCTTAATGCATGCACATGGTTTCAAAATTTATTTATGTACATTTGAGAAATTGAGTTTCAAATTTGTTCTAATTTGAATAAAAAGTAGATGGTGAGAGATATTAATTTTCTTAATTTTGATTTCTGAAGCGGGATGTTATTCATAAAACTTATTAAAAAATTGAAGCAAATTCATAAAAACATATTAAATTTTAATTTATTGTAATATATTCGTGATTTAATAAAATAGTCTCATTAAATAAAAATATCAATTATATTATACAATAATTACATCTATTATCCACTTTTAATATAATAAAGTTATACACTGGCATTATTACTTTATTGTCCTAACTCAAACTATTTAACAAGCTAATTTAGTGCCTTTAAAGTAATTACGTACGTGTAGTCATTACTTAACCGGTTCATTTACCCTAATTATAAATGTCATTCATTATGACAGCCAAAACATCAGTTTTTCTGATTCCAACACCATTTCTCATTTCAACGGAAAAAGCATGATTGCAAAAAAATGATTACAACCAACAAAAAAGAACAACATTTACTACATACTATTTAATTCTTTTCCCTAAATCCTAAATTGGAATAATTATTTACTTACTGACTTTTTATCTACTTAACTTGGAAAGTTTTAATTTATCTCTACTTTTCACAAAACCCTAAATTGGAATAATTATTTATATAGATACATTTTATCTACTTGCCTTAGAAAGGTTTCAATTTATATCTAAACCATACAGAATTTGTAATATGCTTTGAAACAATTCCAACCTTTCAAATTCCTCTGCTCTCCTCTCATTCATCCGCCTCTATTTCTGTTCATTGCGACATTGTGTTTCCCATAAGGTATTGTTCTTCCTTCATCTTCCACTTTTTTATTTTACCGTGATTTCAAGTTGATTTAGTCACTTAATTCTATTTCGTGGCCAATTGTGAACTTAATTCTATACCATGTTCAATTGTGAATCGATTTGGATTTATATGTGCATTTTGTTATGATACTGTGATTTTTTTTTAAAAATGATAAATTTGAACTTGAATTTAGATTTGAACTTTGAGTTCTTGAACTGTGTTCCTTTTTTTTAATTTGTATTTGATTAAAAATTAGATGGTAAGGATTTGAAGCTGGATGTTATTCATTTTATATGAAGACTATGAGTTGCAAGTTTGGAATAAACTGGAAGTTTAATCAACTTAAAATTACTTACTTATTATTTTCTATACAATATAGTTTCATGCATATGCTAATAAGTTTGTTGGTGTTTTGATGCATTATAAGATAGTGATGACTTTGGTTTCTACACTCAAGAAAGGTTATCAATTAGGCTATTGGGGAAATTGTTATTCTAGCGTTACTCTGTTGTATTACATCAGCACATAGTGTGGTTTAACAAGTTGATCGAATTGTATATGTTTTATTCATGTAATTTTTTAAATTATATTTCCTTTTTATTGTCATGTTCAGGTAACAAACAAATGATTAATGAAGCTTGATATAGATCATTTTGGTCGGTTTGTTTACGATATCAGTTTGTAGGGTATAACCGCAATTTAAATATAATTAATAATATTAATACTTTTATTTGTACCAAAAAATATTAATAATTTTAATTTAGGAGATGATTGTAGTAGTTTTTTTTGTAACCTTTATATTATATATTTATTATAATAATAATGTTTATAATGGGGTATAATTGATCAAAATACCAACGTACACGGGAGAAAGTGAGTGTATAATTGATCAAAATATTAACGGATACGGGAGAAAGTGAAATATGATTACAAAAATATTGATTTGAGCCAAAAAGAACGAAAATTACTGCATACTATTTAATTCTTTTCCCTAAACCTTAAATTGAAATAATTATTCATGTACCGACCTTTTATCTACTTGCCTTTGGAAATTTCAATTTATCTCTACTTTTCATTAAACCCTAAATTGGAATAATTATTTACATACTGACAATTTATCTACTTGTCTTGGGAAAGTTTTAATTATCTCTAAACTCTACTAGATTTGTAATTTGCTTTGAAACAATAAGACCATTCCTCTACACTGTATCTGCCTTTATTTCTTTTCTTTACAACACTGAATCTCCCATACGGTATTGTTCTTCTTTCATCTTCCACTTTTTTATTTTATCGTGATTTCAAATTGATTTAGTCACTTAATTTTATTTCATGTTCAATTATGAACTTAACGCTATTTCGTTTTCAATTCTGAACCGATTTTTGTTTAAATGTGTATTTTGTTATGGTACTGTGATTTTTTTAAACGAAAATATATTAAATTTTAACACTGATAGTGAATTTAGATTTGGAATTTGAGTAATGATGTTTTTTTTTTTTTTAATTTGTATTTGATTAAAAAGTTGACAGTAAGGATATTAATTTTCATACTTTTGATGTTGATAACTTAATAGATGTTATTCATTTTATATGAAGATTATGAGTTGTAAGTTTGGAATAAATTGAAAGTTTAATCATCTCAAAATTACTTATTTATTTTTACTGTCTATGTCTATATAATATAGTTTCATGCATATGCCAAAGAGTTTGTTGGTGTTTTGATGCATTATAAGATACTGATGGTTTTGGTTTCTACACTCATAAAAGGTTATAAAGTATGCTATTGTGGAAATTTGTATTCTAGAGGTAATCTATTGTATTTCATGAGCAAATGTTGTTTTTATAACCTGCTTATACAAATTCATTTTTAGCGATAGTTAAATAATTAGTGTCTTTTAATAAGTTGATCAAATTGTATACATATTTATTCATGTTATTTTTATAATTATATTTCCTTTTGATTGTCATGTTAAGGTAACAAATAAATGACTGATGAAGCTTGATATAGATCAGTTTGATCGGTTTGTTTAAGATATCATTTTGAAGGGTATAACAACTATTTAAATATAATTAATAATATTAATAACCACTTATTATTAATATAATGTTTATAATGGGGGTATAATTGATCAAAATACCAACGGACACGGAAGAAAGTGAGTGTATAGTTGATCATAATATCAACAGACACGGGAGAAAATGAAATATAAAAGCAAATTCCTATCAATTTATATTTATTTATGATATTCTTTTATAAAAATATATAATATATTAACCACCATTACAAATAGTGGTGTTCGCGGTTCGGTTTGTATCGGTTTTAAAGCAAAAACTCATCTGATTCAAAGATTAATTTACTTAAGGTTCGGTTCGGTTTTGGATGATATATTTAAAAAAAATCCAATCTGATCCGATCCAATTTTATGCGGTTTAATTTGGATCGGTTTTTGGATATCCAAATTACACATTATATTTTTATTAATATTATAAAACTACTAATAAATCATAGATTTGATATAATATATAACATATAGTATATTAAAAGTTAATATTACAAAATGAGAGTGATTGATTATGCTTGAAATAATAAAAATAAATAGATTATACCAAACTAATAAATATTATTAAAAAAATTATTATCATCTAATAATAAATTCACATAACATGTCATACTAATAAAAAGTAAATAAGTATCAAAATATATTTATGCGGTTCGGTTTGGTTTGGATCGGTTTTGAAAAATTCATCCAAAATCCAATCCGAACCGATCGGTTTTCATAAAATAACATCCAAACACAACCAATAACTTTCAATTTTTTATGGTTTTCGGTTTTTTGAATCGGTTTTCGGTTTTTTATTTGGATTGGTTTAGATTTGAACACCCCTAATTACAAACACTATTAAAATATAATTAATATCATTTAAATTTTATTTTATCAAATATTTTAATATTATGTTTTACGGTTTATTTTATACACTCCTGATTTTGAATTTATGATAATATATTAATTATTTTGTACATGATTTTTAAAACTAATAAAGTTTCTCTCTTTTTATATAAATGGTTTATTCTAATTTAAACTTTTTTTTATAAGTTTTTTGGTTCAAATTGTTGTTAAATATTAATTTTTTAATTAATTAGTAAACTATATGTAGTCAACATTTAATGTACCTATTAATATTATTTAGTGTGTGTTTTCTGTGTTTATATAATATTATTGTGTTTTTAAACGATGTGTTGGGCTACTATGATTTTTTATTGTGCTCTTTCCAATCTTTATCTATACCAGTATAATAAATAAAAACATATTTATATGATTTTTAAATAAAATTATTTTAAAATATCAAGATAACATAAATGTAAATAATTTAAAATTACAATAATAATAAATTATTTATCAAACAATTTTTTTATCAATTTATTTTAAATATTAAAATTATACCAAATTACAACTTATTATTTTTTTACATGAAAAAAAAAAACACTTGACAATTATAGATTTTTTAAAGAATGTCATATATTAAACATAACATATTATATATAGTCAATATTTAGATTTTTATAAGCAATTTTCATATAAAGTAATGTATATTATATCATTTCAAACATTTTAAATACGAGAGAAACGTGTCACCCAAAATTGGATTAATACAATTGTTTCAATGGGTAAGGATTGGAAAAGGCATAAAAATGTTATGAATAGATTCAATTATGTATATTAGGAAATCAATTAATTATAATTAAGATACATCCATGTTTGATTGAATAGTTTTATATTAAAATGAGTTTTAGTTCATGAGTAAAAGAAAATTTAATATTTATAATACATTTTAATTTAGTATTAGGAATATGCAAATTAAAACTGTATTTATTTACTTTAAAAATGTATTTAGCATGACAAAATGGTAGTATTTATACTAAAAAAAATAATATAAATATATGATTTAATAAAAAAACATGAGAAAATTATGATTAATGAATGCAAATTTTTTAATGAAAAACACACATTATTATTCATTTTTTAAATCAAAACATAACCAAAATAATGTGAGTTAATGTTTAAAATTATCAGGTTAAATTGTCATTCTTTCTCTATGAGTAATCATTAAAATATACATTTTAATCTAATTGCGACTATTGAATTCGTATATATTTTATATACATATTTTAACCATCATTATATACTATTTTTATAAAGGGAAATAAGTTATAAATATTTTTATAATCGGAAAAAAGTTCAATTGTTGCTACAATTATTTTTATAAACGAGAATAAGTTATAAAATTTTTTTATAAACGGGAAAAAGTGAAATGTTGATACAATTATTTTCATAAACGAAACTAAATTATAAAAGGAAAAAACTTACTATTGATATAATTATTTTATAAATGGGAAAAAATTACAAATGTACTTAAACAGAAAAAAGTTTATTGATATAATTATTTTTATAAATAAAAATAAATTATAAATATTTTTATTAATGGACACACATGTTATAAAATCTTGCACCGGTTTGCAAAACCATGATCGTGGGGTGGAGAGTAATCGCGGGCACTGCACCGGTTATAAACGAGAAAAAGTCAAATATTGATACAATTAAATTAATATTGATATGATAATCATAATTTAAGATATTTTTTTCTTTAAATTCATACATAATTTTATATAGATTTCTTAACTATAATTGTATAATATTTATTTAATATTTATATCGACTTTGTGTGACCCGTGTGAACGCATGGGTAAATGACTATTTTATTATTTTCTTAATTTTTTTAGTAAAATATACATTTTCGATAAGTCGACACTACTTAATTTGTATATCTTTTATATACATTTTTTAACCATTACTAAACTATAATTATATATACTCATGTTCTTTTACATAATTTTTATGTATATCTTTATATGGTAAGGATGATTGGAACTTTTTTTCTTTTAATTTATTTATATTTTTATATATATTTCTAAACCTTAACTATATAATATTAATTTAATATTTATATCGATTCTGTATGACTCGTGCAAATGCACGGATTCTTTACTAGTTCATAATTTTATTTGTCCCAAAATATTTAAAATTGCGATATTAAAAATATGCAAAATTCAAATTAAACAATTAACTAGTACTTCCTCTATTTTTTTAATTGTTATTTATTTACTTTTTGGTTCTTTAGTTACTTACTTTCTTAGTCAGGACTTGAAAAATATAGTCTGACACTACTATGATCTAGTTGATGGGAATGCTTTCATAGGTACTAAATAATTAATATCGGTAATCTGCATTAGCATTTGCTAGGTGATTTTTACGCATCTGCACATGTTATGTAGGTGGTAATCAATAAAAAATGTTTAGATTTTTAATTATGAAAAGAAAACTTGTCAATAAGATGAAGCTATGACAAGGCCGAGTATAGCATCGTAGATTGCTAACTGTCAGGATGTCGACTCTCAAGGGTGGTGATATGATTAGTGGGTTGGTTCTTCCCCTTGATAGGTAATGAGAATTCCCCAAGTGCTTGGAGATTTATCAGAATTTGTTGAAAGTCAACTAAGCATTTGATGTAAATCAGAATTCGCACGTATATTACAAATCCAACGTGAAAACAAACACTCACCAAATATTTTTCATTATTGATTGTCATTTCCACTTTACTCTCTAATTGCACCTTGCACTTATAGCATTCTTAATCAATATATTTTTTTTATAGCTCTTTGAAATAATGTTAAATAGACATCCTATCTAATATGTCATTTTTATGTTCATGTGCCTTGTTCATCATATACTCTGAATAAATGGAATTCGCACTATATACATGTGTAGGAAGAAGTGGTGGCTAATGCTTGTGTGGTGAAGAGTGGAAGAAATTTGACTGTAGTTGCACTTGAATTCAAATTGAAGAAAATTGGAAATTTGGTTTATCTTACTCATGCTACTTTGTTTAACATGCCGGTTTCCAGCTTATGATCACTTAACTTTATGGTGATTCTGCAGTTCCATTTAATGTATGTAATAGTAATAAAATATTTTAAATTAATTAGTCTGATTCGTATGATAAATATATGTATAGGCTTATTCTCTTCCAGCTCTTCCAAAATGCGTTTTAAAATTATATGAATGACCCAGAACGAAATGTGCTTGCTACAAAGAAGTTATTACAAGTCATAGTAGGCATTTTTTGTTCCAATAACAACAAAGGTAATATTAACATTCTATATAAACAATTTTTATCCTTATAAAGTTTTCTTTTCGGTTTGGGAAAGTGATTCTTATGATAAATTTTTTTTCTAATTCATAAACACATTATAACTTGTGTCCTTTTTATTGAAGTTAATAGTTGTGTTGTTGGAATTTGTTTGAAGTTCCGTGTTGCTTAGGTTTTTGTTTTTGGAGTTGAGATCAAAACGTATTTAATTTGGTATCTGTTGATATTTGTAAATATATAGTGTTAAGAATATTTGTATATAGAATAGATTCACATAGACTATATCATGATATTAGTTGTAATCTCTCTATATATAATAAAGTCTTCGTAGTACTTTTCAAAATAGACGGTTTATTCAAATGTCTCTTAGTCTCTCGTATTTTAACAGGGTATCAGAGCCTACTGAGAGACAACCTTTCACCATGCTTTATCTGGTTAATCCATTGTCTTTCGATGAAAAATTTATGGACAATTGTTTCATAGCTCTGATTTGCCTTCCATACACGGCCATGACTCTTTCTGACACTAGTTTTTGAATTTCTCCGGTCACCACCGGACTGCCACCTCCATCTACCGCCTAACTATTGTTTCTGGTGATCTTTCAGAAAACTAACCCTACTGGCAGAAGCGCCTCCTGTGATCTGGATGATCCCAACGCTTTTTTCACCGCCCCCCTCGCCACCGTGCAACTCTTCCAGATCTGGTCACAGATTTTATTTTTCACTCACGGAAAACTATGATCCAGTTCAAACAGATCATTTTCATCCGGTTCAGATAATATTTTCTCTTTGCAGATACTCATGTCTATTTCTCAGAACTTTACGCCAAACTACGATAATTTTCTCAGGTGATGTAGGCATTATCAGAATGCTAATTCTAGTGATTCGGTTCCACATACTATTAATTCATATGTTTCCCTCTCTCAGTCATCTTCTCTTGGACCTTGGGTCCTTGATTCTGGTGCGGCTGATCATGTTACTGGTAATAAAAATATTTTCTCTTCTCTCTCTACCTTGAGTTTCTTACCTACTATAACTTTTGCCAATGGTTTTCAAACCCAATCTAAATGGATTGGTAATGTTCAAATTCTACATTCTCTCTATGTTACTTTTGTTCTCTATGTACCTATTTATCAATTTAATTTACTTTTAGTTAGTCGTTTAACTCGGTCTCTTGATTGTATTGTCAGCTTCACTAACAACAATGTTACCCTACATGTGAGTCTCAAAGCCTTTTTTAATTTTCAGTGTCATCTCAGACATGCTCAGCCAAAGGTTTTTCACTCACTATCCATGCTCAGTTAGGTCATCAGAGTCTTCTCAAATTACAAAAGTTGGTGTCAAATTTATCGAAGGTATCTAATTTACATTGTGGTTCGTGTCAATTAGGGAAACACACTTGCAGTCAATTTTCCAATCGAGTCAATAAACGAGCTTCGTTCCCTTGAAATGTGTTCTTTTTTGTAATTTGTATTTGATTAAAAAGTCGATGGTAAGGATAATAATTTTCATACTTTTGATGCCTGAAGCGGGATGTTATTCATTTTATATGAAGACTATGAGTTGCAAGTTTTGAATAAACTTAAAGTTTAATCATCTCAAAATATCTTACTTATTTTTTACTTTCTATAGAATACAGTTTCATGCAAATGCTAAAGAGTTTGTTGGTATTTTGATGCATTATAAGTTACTGATGACATTGGTTTCTACACTCATGAAATATTATCAAGTATGCTATTGGGGAAATTGATATTCTAGCGGTAATCTGTTGTATTTTATCAACATGTGTTTTTTTTATAGCTTGCTTATACAAATTCATTTTTAGCGTTAGTTGAACAATTAGTGTGTTTTAACAAGTTGATCGAATTGTATACGTATTTATTCAAGTTATTTTTCTAAATATATTTCCTTCTGATTGTCATGTTCAGGTAACAAATAAATGATTGATGATGTTTGATATAGATCATTTTGGTCGGTTTGTTTATGATATCAATTTGCAGGATATAACCGCTATTTAAATATAATTAATAATATTAATATTTTTATTTGTACCAAAAAATATTAATAATTTTAATATATGAGATGATTGTAATAGTTTTTTTTATAACATTTATATTATACACATATTATTATAATAATTTTATAATGGAGTATAATTGATCAAAATACCAATGGACACGGGAGAAAGTGAGTGTATCAATTGATCAAAATATCAACGGACACGGGAGAAAGTAAAATATGAAAGCAAATTTCTATCAATTTGTATTTATTTGTGATGTTCTTTTAAAAAAAAAAATATATTAACCATCATTTCAAACACTATTAAAATATAATTAATATTATTATAAAAAAAAAATTATCAAAATATTTTAATATTATGTTTTACGGTTCATATTATACACTCATGATTTTAAATTTATAATAATATATTAATTATTTTATAAATTATTTTTAACACTAATAAAGTTTGTCTCATTTTGTATAATTGATTTATTCTAATTTAAACATTTTTTCTACGTTGAAAGTTTTTTGGTTTAAATTGTTGTTAAATGTTAATTTTTTTAATTAATGAGTAAACTATATAGATAGCCAACATTTAATGGTGCTATCTACTTTTAATATAATAAAGTAACTCACTAGTATTATTACTTTATTATCCTAACTCAAATCGCAAAAAGCATGATTACAGCCAAAAACCACAACCTTTACTACCTATTATTTAATTCTATTCACTAAACACTAAATTGAAATAATTATTTACATACTGACCTTTTATTTACTTGCCTTGGAAAGTTTCAATTCTTTATGAAATTGCATCTCCCATACGTAATGGTTCTTCCTTCATCTTCCATTTTTTCGTTCTACCATGATTTCGAATTCATTTAGTCACTTAATTCTATTTTTGGATTTGAAATTTGAGTTGTGTTCATTTTTATTTTAATTTGTGATAGTTTTTATCCCTTAATGCATGCACATGGTTTCAAAATTTATTTATGTATATTTCAGAAGTTGAGTTTCAAACTTGTTTTAATTTGAATAAAAAGTAGATGGTCAGAGATATTAATTTTCTTAATTTTAATTTCTGAAGCGGGATGTTATTCATAAAACTTATTAAATAATTAAAGAAAATTCATAAAAAAATATTAAATTCATAAAAACATATTAAATTTTAATTTATTGTAATATATTCGTGATTTAATAAAATAGTCTCATTAAATAAAAATATCAATTATATTATATAATAATTTCATCTATCATACACTTTTAATATAATAAAGTTATACACTGGCATTATTACTTTATTATCCTAAATCAAACTATTTAACAAGCTAATTTAGTTCCCTTAAAGTAATTTCGAACGTCTAATCATTACTTAACCTATTCAATTACCCTAATTATAAATTTCATTCATTTTGACAGCCAAAACATCAGTGTTTTCTCATTCCAACGCCATTTCTCATTCCAACGAAAAAAGCATGATTAGAGCCAAAAGTTTCAATTTATCTCTACTTTTGACTAAACCCTAAATTGGAATAATTATTTATATAGTGACATTTTATCTACTTGCCTTAGGGAAGTTTCCATTTATATCTAAACCATACAGAATTTGTAATTTGCTTTGAAATAATTCCGACCTTTCCAATTCCTCTGCTCTCCTCTCATTCTTCTATAAAACACGACAGTAAGACCATTACTCTACATTGCATCTGCCTCTATTTCTGTTCATTGCGACATTGTGTTTCCCATAATGTAATGTTCTTCCTTCATCTTTCACTTTTTTATTTTACTGTGATTTCAAATTGATTTAGTCACTTAATTCTATTCTGTGGCTAATTGTGAACTTAATTCTATTCCGTGTTCAATTGTGAATCGATTTGGGTTTATATGTCCATTTTGTTATGGTACTGTGATTTTTTTTAAAAGAAAATATGATAAATTTGAAGACTGGTAGTGAATTTAGATTTGAACTTTGAGTTCTTGAAATGTGTTTTTTTATAATTTGTATTTGATTAAAAAGTAGATGTGAAGGATATTAATTTTCATACTTTTGATGCCTGAAGAGGGATGTTATTAATTTTATAGGAAGACTATGAGTTGCAAGTTTTAAATAATCTTAAAGTTTAATCATCTCAAAATTTCTTACTTATTTTTACTGTCTATAGAATATAGTTTCATGTATATGCTAAATAGTTTATTGGTGTTTTGATGCTTTATCAGTTACCGATGATATTGGGGAAATTGGTATTCAAGCGGTAATTTGTTAGATTTTATCAACACGTGTTGTTTTTATAACTTGCTTATACAAATTCATTTTTAGCGATACTTGAACAATTAGTGTGTTTTAACCAGTTGATCGAATTGTATACGTATTTATTTATGTTATTTTTCTAAATATATTTCCTTTTGATTGTCATGTTCATGTAACGAAGGGTATAACAACTATTTAAATATAATTAATAATATTAATATTTTAATTTGTACCAAAAAGTATTAACAATTTTAATTTATAAGATGATTCTAATATGTTTTGGAACCTTTATATTATACACTTATTATACAACATACACAAGAGAAAGTGAGTGTATATTTGATCAAAATATCTACGGACACGCGAGAAAGTGAAATATGAGAGCAAATTTCTATCAATTTGTATTTATTTTTGATATTCTTTAAAAAAATATAATATATTAACAACCATTGCAAACACTATTAAAATATAATTAATATAATGAAAATTTTATCTTATCAAAATATTTTAATATTATATTTTACAGTTTATATTATACACTCGTGATTTTAAATTTATGATAACATATTAATTATTTTATACATGATTTGTAAAACTAATAAAGTTTCTCTCTTTTTGTATAAATGATTTATTCTAATTTATATTTTTTTCTATGTTGAAAGTTTTTTAGTTCAAATTGTTGTTAAATGTTAATTTTTTAATTAATGGGTAAACTATATATATATATATATATATATATATATATATATATATATATATATATATATATATATATATATATATATATATATATATATATATATATATATATATATATATATATATATATATATATATATATATATATATATATATATATATATATATATATATATATATATATATATATATATATATATATATATATATATATATATATATATATAATTCAACATTTAATGGTGATATCTACTTTTAATATAATAAAATAATACACTAGCATTATTACTTTATTATCCTAACTCAAACTGCAAAAATAGCATGATTACAGCCAAAAACAACAACCTTTACTACATACTATTTATTTGTTTTCACTAAACCCTAAATTGAAATAATTTTTTATATACTGACTTTTTATCTACTTGCATTAAAAAGTTTCAATTCTTTACGACATTGCATCTCCGATACGGAATTGTTCTTCCTTCATCTTTCACATTTTCGTTTTACCGTGATTTCGAATTGATGTAGGCACTTAATTATATTTTTAGGTTTGAACTTTGAGTTGTGTTCTTTTTTTTTAATTTGTGATAGTTTTTCTCCCTTAATGCATGCACATGGTACCCAAATTTATTTATGTACATTTGAGAAATGAGTTTCAAATCTGTTCTAATTTGATTAAAAAATAGATATTAAGAGATATTAATTTTCTTACTTTTGATTCCTGAAGGGGATGTTATTCATAAACTTTATTAAAAAATGGAAACAAATTCATAAAAATATATTAAATTGATAAAAGCATATTAAATTTAAATTTATTTTATTATATTCATGATTTAATAAAATAGTCTCATTAAATAAAAATATCAATCATATTATACAATAATTGTATCTATCATCCACTTTTAACATAATAAAGTTATACACTGTTATTATTACTTTATTATCCAAACTCAAACTATTTAACAAGCTAATTTAGTGTTTCTTAAGTATTTTCATACGTCTAATCATTACTTAACCTATTCAGTTACCCTAATTAAAATTGTCATTCATTTTGACAGCCAAAACATCCATGTTATTCCAACGCAAAAAGCATGATTACAGAAAGAAAAAAAACATTTACTGTATACTATTTAATTCTGTTCCATAAACCTTAAATTTAAATAATTAATTAGTTCTTGACTTGTAAAAGTTTCAATTTATCTCTAAATCTATCTGATTTATAGTTTGCTTTGAAACAATTCCAACCTTTCTAATTCGTCTGCTCTCCTCTCATTCTTCTATAAAAACATGACTGTAAGACCATTCCTGTACACTGCATCTTCCTCTATTTCTTTGCTTTACAGCATTGCATCTGCCATGTATTTTTCTTCCTTCATCTTCAACTTTTTCGTTTTAACGTGATTTCAAATTGATTGAGTCACTTAATTCTAATTTTTTGTCAATTGTGAACTTAATTCTATTTCGTGTTCAATTGGGAATCGATTTAGGTTTATATGTGTATTTTCTTATGGTACTATGATTTTTTTTATAAAAGAAAATATGATAAATTTGAACACTGGTAGTGAATTTAGATTTGAACTTTGAGTTTTTGAACTGTGTTCCTTTTTTAATTATTTGTATTTGATTAAAAAGTAGATGGTAAGGATATTAATTTTCATACTTTTGATGCCTGAAGCGGAATGTTATTCATTTTATATGAAGACTATGAATTGCATGTTTGGAATAAACTGGAAGTTTAATCAACTTAAAATTACTTACTTATTATTTTCTATACAATATAGTTTCATGCATATGCTAATAAGTTTGTTGGTGTTTTGATGCATTATAAGATATTGATGACTTTGGTTTCTACACTCAAGAAAGGTTATCAATTATGCTATTGGGGAAATTGTTATTCTAGCGTTAATCTGTTGTATTTCATCAGCATATAGGGTGGTTTAACAAGTTGATCGAATTGTATATGTTTTATTCATGTAATTTTTTAAATTATATTTCCTTTTTATTGTCATGCTCAAGTAACAAACAAATGATTGATGAAGCTTGATATAGATCATTTTGGTCGGTTTGTTTATGATATCAGTTTGTAGGCTATAACCGCTATTTAAATATATAATATTAATATTTTTATTTGAACCAAAAAATATTAATAATTTTAATTTATGAGATGATTGTAGCAGTCTTTTTGTAACCTTTATATTATACACCTGTTATTATAATAATTTTTATATTGGAGGGTATAATTGATCAAAATACCAATGGATACGGGAGAAAGTGGGTGTATAATTGATCAAAATATCAATGGACACGGGAGAAAGTGAAATATGAAAGTAAATTTCTATAAATTTGTATGTATTTGTGATGTTCTTTTAAAAAAATATATAATATATTAATCACCAGTACAAACACTATTAAAATATAATTAATATTATTAAAAAAGATTTTTAACAAAATATTTTAAAATTATGTTTTACGGTTTATATTATACACTCATGATTTTAAATTTATGATAATATATTAATTATTTTATACATAATTTTTAACACTAATAAAGTTTATCTCATTTTGTATAAATGATTTATTCTAATTTAAACTTTTTTACAATGTTGAAAGTTTTTTGGTTCAAATTGTTGTTAAATATTAGTTTTTTAATTAATGAGTAAACTATATAGATAGTCAACATAAACAACAACCTATACTACATACTATTAAATTCTTGTCACTAAACACTAAATTGAAATAATTATTTACATACTGACCTTTTATTTACTTGCCTTTGAAATTTTCAATTCTTTATTACATTGCATCTCCCATACGGTATTGTTCTTCTTTCATCTTCCACTTTTTCGTTTTATCATGATTTCAAATTGATTTAGTCACTTAATTATATTTTTAGGTTTGAAATTTGAGTTGTGTTCCTTTTTTTTTTTAATTTGTGATAGTTTTTCTCCCTTAATGCATCACATGGTTTCAAAATTTATTTATGTACATTTGAGAAATTGAGTTTCAAATTTGTTCTAATTTGAATAAAAACTAGATGGTGAGAGATATTAATTTTCTTAATTTTGATTTCTGAAGCGGGATGTTATTCATAAAACTTATTAAAAAATTGAAGCAAATTCATAAAAACATATTAAATTTTAATTTATTGTAATATATTCGTGATTTAATAAAATAGTCTCATTAAATAAAAATATCAATTATATTATACAATAATTACATCTATTATCCACTTTTAATATAATAAAGTTATACACTGGCATTATTACTTTATTGTCCTAACTCAAACTATTTAACAAGCTAATTTAGTGCCCTTAAAGTAATTTCGTACGTCTAGTCATTACTTAACTGGTTCATTTACCCTAATTATAAATGTCATTCATTTTGACAGCCAAAACATCAGTGTTTTCTGATTCCAACGCCATTTCTCATTTCAACGGAAAAAGCATGATTGCAAAAAAATGATTACAACCAACAAAAAAGAAGAACATTTACTGCATACTATTTAATTCTTTTCCCTAAATCCTAAATTGGAATAATTATTTACTTACTGACCTTTTATCTACTTAACTTGGAAAGTTTTAATTTATCTCTACTTTTCACAAAACCCTAAATTGGAATAATTATTTATATAGTTACATTTTATCTACTTGCCTTAGAAAGGTTTCAATTTATATCTAAACCATACGGAATTTGTAATATGCTTTGAAACAATTCCAACCTTTCCAATTCCTTTGCTCTCCTCTCATTCATCTGCCTCTATTTTTGTTCATTGCGACATTGTGTTTCCCATAAGGTATTGTTCTTCCTTCATCTTCCACTTTTTTATTTTACCGTGATTTCAAATTGATTTAGTCACTTAATTCTATTTCGTGGCCAATTGTGAACTTAATTCTATACCATGTTCAATTGTGAATCGATTTGGGTTTATATGTGCATTTTGTTATGATACTGTGATTTTTTTTTAAAAATGATAAATTTGAACTTGAATTTAGATTTGAACTTTGAGTTCTTGAACTGTGTTCCTTTTTTTTAATTTGTATTTGATTAAAAAGTAGATGGTAAGGATTTGAAGCTGGATGTTATTCATTTTATATGAAGACTATGAGTTGCAAGTTTGGAATAAACTGGAAGTTTAATCAACTTAAAATTACTTACTTATTATTTTCTATACAATATAGTTTCATGCATATGCTAATAAGTTTGTTGGTGTTTTGATGCATTATAAGATAGTGATGACTTTGGTTTCTACACTGAAGAAAGGTTATCAATTAGGCTATTGGGGAAATTGTTATTCTAGCGTTAATCTGTTGTATTACATCAGCACATAGTGTGGTTTAACAAGTTGATCGAATTGTATATGTTTTATTCATGTAATTTTTTAAATTATATTTCCTTTTTATTGTCATGTTCAGGTAACAAACAAATGATTGATGAAGCTTGATATAGATCATTTTGGTCGGTTTGTTTACGATATCAGTTTGTAGGGTATAACCGCTATTTAAATATAATTAATAATATTAATATTTTTATTTGTACCAAAAAATATTAATAATTTTAATTTAGGGGATGATTGTAGTAGTTTTTTTTGTAACCTTTATATTATATATTTATTATAATAATAATGTTTATAATGGGGTATAATTGATCAAAATACCAACGTACACGGGAGAAAGTGTGTGAGTGTATAATTGATCAAAATATCAACGGATACGGGAGAAAGTGAAATATGATTACAAAAATATTGATTTGAGCCAAAAAGAACGACAATTACTGCATACTATTTAATTCTTTTCCCTAAACCTTAAATTGAAATAATTATTCATGTACTGACCTTTTATCTACTTGCCTTTGGAAATTTCAATTTATCTCTACTTTTCATTAAACCCTAAATTGGAATAATTATTTACATACTGACAATTTATCTACTTGTCTTGGGAAAGTTTTAATCATCTCTAAACTCTACTAGATTTGTAATTTGCTTTGAAACAATAAGACCATTCCTCTACACTGAATCTGCCTTTATTTCTTTTCTTTACACCATTGAATCTCCCATACGGTATTGTTCTTCTTTCATCTTCCACTTTTTCATTTTATCGTGATTTCAAATTGATTTTGTCACTAAATTTTATTTCATGTTCAATTATGAACTTAATTCTATTTCGTTTTCAATTCTGAACCGATTTTTGTTTAAATGTGTATTTTGTTATGGTACTGTGATTTTTTTAAACGAAAATATATTAAATTTGAACACTGATAGTGAATTTAGATTTGGAATTTGAGTAATGATGTTCTTTTTTTTTTAATTTGTATTTGATTAAAAAGTTGACGGTAAGGATATTAATTTTCATACTTTTGATGTTGATAACTTAAGTAGATGTTATTCATTTTATAGGAAGATTATGAGTTGTAAGTTTGGAATAAATTGAAAGTTTAATCATCTCAAAATTACTTATTTATTTTTACTGTCTATACAATATAGTTTCATGCATATGCCAAAGAGTTTGTTGGTGTTTTGATGCATTATAAGATACTGATGGTTTTGGTTTCTACACTCATAAAAGGTTATAAAGTATGTTATTGGGGAAATTTGTATTCTAGAGGTAATCTATTGTATTTCATCAGCAAATGTTGTTTTTATAACTTGCTTATACAAATTCATTTTTAGCGATAGTTAAATAATTAGTGTCTTTTAACAAGTTGATCGAAATGTATACATATTTATTCATATTTATATCGACTTTGTGTGACCCGTGTGAACGCATGGGTAAATGACTATTTTATTATTTTCTTAATTTTTTTAGTAAAATATACATTTTCGATAAGTCGACACTACTTAATTTGTATATCTTTTATATACATTTTTTAACCATTACTAAACTATAATTATATATACTCATGTTCTTTTACATAATTTTTATGTATATCTTTATATAGTAATGATGATTGGAACTTTTTTTCTTTTAATTTATTTATATTTTTATATATATTTTCTTAACCTTAACTATATAATATTAATTTAATATTTATGTCGATTTTGTATGACTCGTGCAAATGCACGGATTCTTTACTAGTTCATAATTTTATTTGTCCCAAAATATTTAAAATTGCGATATTAAAAATATGCAAAATTCAAATTAAACAATTAACTAGTACTTCCTCTATTTTTTTAATTGTTATGAAAAGAAAACTTGTCAATAAGATGTCGACTCTCAAGGGTGGTGATATGATTAGTGGGTTGGTTCTTCCCCTTGATAGGTAATGAGAATTCCCCAAGTGCTTGGAGATTTATCAGAATTTGTTGGAAATCAACTAAGCATTTGATGGAAATCAGAATACGTACGTATATTACAAATCCAACGTGAAAACAAACACTCGCCAAATATTTTTCATTAATGATTATCATTTCCACTTTACTCTCTAATTGCACCTTGCACTTATAGCATTCTTAATCAATATATATTTTTTATAGCTCTTTGAAATAATGTTAAATAGACATCCTATCTAATATGTCATTTTTATGTTCATGTGCCTTGTTCATCATGTACTCTGAATAAATGGAATTTGCACTATATGCATGTGTAGGAAGAAGTGGTGGCTAATGCTTGTGTGGTGAAGAGGGGAAGAAAACTGGAAATTTGGTTTATCTTACTCATGCTACTTTCTTTAACATGCCGGTTTCCAGCTTATGATCACTTAACTTTCTGGTGATTCTGCAGTTCCATTTAATGTATGTAATAGTAATAAAATATTTTAAATTAATTAGTCTGATTCTTATGATAAATATATGCATAGGCTTATTCTCTTTCAGCTCTTCCAAAATACGTTTTAAAATTATATGAATGACCCAGAACGAAATGTGCTTGCTACAAAGAAGTTATTACAAGTCATAGTAGGCATTTTTTGTTCTAATAACAACAAAGGTAATATTAACATTCTATATAAACAATTTTTATCCTTATAAAGTTTTCTTTTCTTTTCGGTTTGGGAAAGTGATTCTTATGATAAATTTTTTTCTAAATCATAAACACATTATAACTTGTGTCCTTTTTATTGAAGTTAATAGTTGTGTTGTTGGAATTCGTTTGAAGTCTCGCGTTGCTTAGGTTTCTGTTGATATTTGTAAATATATAGTGTTAAGAATATTTGTATATAGAATAGATTCACATCGACTATATCATGATATTAGTTGTAATTTCTCTATATATAATAAAGTCTTCGTAGTACTTTTCAAAATAGACGGTTTATTCAAATGTCTCTTAGTCTCTCGTATTTTAACAGGGTATCAGAGCCTACTAAGAGACAACCTTTCACCATGCTTTATCTGGTTAATCCACTGTCTTTCGATGAAAAATTTATGGACAATTGTTTCATAGCTCTGATTTTCCTTCCATACACGGCCGTGACTCTTTCTGACACCAGTTTTTGAATTTCTCCGGTCACCACCGGACTGCCACCTCCATCTACCGCCTAACTACTGTTTCCGGTGATCTTTTAGAAAACTAACCCTACTGGCAGAAGCGCCTCCTGCGATCTGGATGATCCCAACGATTTTTTCACCGCCCCACTCGCCACCGTGCAACTCTTCCACATCTGGTCACAGATTTTATTTTTCACTCACGGAAAACTATGATCCAGTTCAAACAGATCATTTTCATCTGGTTCACGTAATATTTTCTCTTTTCAGATACTCATGTCTATTTCTCAGAATATTACGTCAAACTACGATAATTTTCTCAGGTGATGTAGGCATTATCAGAATGAAAATTCTAGTGATTCGGTTCCATATACTATTAATTCATATGTTTCCCTCTCTCAGTCATCTTCTCTTGGACCTTGGGTCCTTGATTCTGGTGCGACTGATCATGTTACTGGTAATAAAAATATTTTCTCTTCTCTCTCTACCTTGAGTTTCTTACCTACTATAACTTTTGCCAATGGTTTTCAAACCCAATCTAAATGGATTGGTAATGTTCAAATTCTACATTCTCTCTATGTTACTTTTGTTCTCTATGTACCTAATTATCAATTTAATTTACTTTTAGTTAGTCGTTTAACTCGTTCTCTTGATTGTATTGTCACCTTCACTAACAACAATGTCACCCTACATGTGAGTCTCAAAGCCTTTTTTAATTCGCATTGTCATCTCAGACATGCTCAGCCAAAGGTTTTTCACTCACTATCCATGCTCAGTTAGGTCATCAGAGTCTTCTCAAATTACAAAAGTTGGTGTCAAATTTATCGAAGGTATCTAATTTACATTGTGATTCGTGTCAATTAGGGAAACACACTTGCAGTCAATTTTCCAATCGAGTCAATAAACGAGCTTCGTTCCCTTGAAATGTGTTCTTTTTTGTAATTTGTATTTGATTAAAAAGTCGATGGTAAGGATAATAATTTTCATACTTTTTATGCCTGAAGCGGGATGTTATTCATTTTATATGAAGACTATGAGTTGCAAGTTTTGAATAAACTTAAAGTTTAATCATCTCAAAATATCTTACTAATTTTTTACTTTCTATAGAATACAGTTTCATGCAAATACTAAAGAGTTTGTTGGTATTTTGATGCATTATAAGTTACTGATGACATTGGTTTCTACACTCATGAAATATTATCGAGTATGCTATTGGGGAAATTGGTATTCTAGCGGTAATCTGTTGTATTTTATCAACATGTGTTTTTTTTATAGCTTGCTTATATAAATTCATTTTTAGCGTTAGTTGAACAATTAGTGTGTTTTAACAAGTTGATCGAATTGTATACGTATTTATTCAAGTTATTTTTCTAAATATATTTCCTTCTGATTGTCATGTTCAGGTAACAAATAAATGATTGATGAAGTTTGATATAGATCATTTTGGTCGGTTTGTTTATGATATCAGTTTGTAGGATATAACCGCTAGCATACCATAAAATGTGATTAAAATTAGAGATTCGAAATTTAAAATTTTACCAAACCGGTGTTGTCAAATGGGGGCGTGCTAGGCGTGTGATGGATTGCTCTTGGGCCTTGTAAGACTCTTGAGGACTTCAAGAGGGTGGTTTGAGGCTTGATGTCAATTGAGAGAGACCGGAACCACGAGATATGACTTGCACCAATTCTTTGATTTCTGGAGAGCTTTTTTGAAGAGCTTTTAGAGAACTTTTTGAAGAGCTTTTTGAGAGCTTTTTAGAGAGGATTTTCGTCCCTTTCAAGCTTGTATGGATCTATATTTATATAGGAGAATGAGGAGACAAGAAAGCATGGAAAGAATCTCCCTCATAATGTTGTGTTTTAAGACCATGATCAAGATTTGAAAAAAATGCCATATTTGATGATTTTATGCCATTTTTAGATGTGGATGAACCTGGACATATTTGAAAATTTATTGCACGAAATCAATTGACATAAAACACCACAAAACTTCCCCAAAATGGATTCACATCAAAATTTACATTATTTCTATTATTTATTTGTTTAATTCTGAATTTTAATGAATAAAATATAAAAATAAATAGCATAAATAGTAGAAAAATATATGGGTGGGCTTAGAGGTCGTGGACCATGTTAGGAATGAGTTTCAAACTTGAAAAGATAGGTCCATTTGGAAAAAATCCAAGTTTGGTCAATATTTGCTTCATGCATTTTTTCAAAAATTGTCCAACTTTGACAATGCATATCTCTCTTAATTTTGACTCTATGGAGGTGTTCTTGGACTTTTTAGAATATTGAGATGTCCTTTAATCAACCCTTTTGTTATAATCTCATTTTGATATTCCATGCTCATGTATGAAGCTTTGACAAAAAAGGTGTTTTTGTTGACTTTTCAAAATGACCTATAATGTCCTAATTCATAACTTCTTGTGAGTGCATATTTTGATCTTGGGAGCTGAATATGGATTGTAGGGAATTGCATCCTCTTAAAAATGAGCTTTGGATGGGTCATTTATCATAACGTATGAGAAAGTTATGCTTGGTCAAAGTTGAGTTGACTTTTCCTACAAAACCCTAATTTAGCAACTTTTGAGTCTTGCTGAATTGTAAGCAATCCTTGATGAATCATGATCAACCATTGATCAAATGATGAAATATACTTCAAAATGAGAATTTTGACAAAAAATCTTGAAGTTTGACTGTATGTAGGTCATAGTTGACTTTTGCCCTAGTAGAGTCGATTTTTGGACCTTTGAGCAATTGACTGAGCAAAATTCCTCTACAAGGCTTGAAGCTTGACATGGATGATCTTGAGAACATATTAGGACATTGGTGAGAACTTGGGGTCATTTGGACTCAAGGATCTTAATGCAACATGAAACCCTAATTTGGGGTAGACTGCCTTAGGAGAGAGCTTGTCTGGCCAACCCTTGGATTATCTTGAGCAACTTGAGGATCTTTCTTGCAATATTTTGAGAAATATGGGAGGGTAAATTTTGGGGTACAACAGCTGCCCCTATTCAATCTTCTTAAACCTGAGGATGTAGATTGGCTATCATGCCTTTCGTGATCCGAAGGTGGAAGGTGATTGAACACTAGAGTGCCGAGAAATTTGCACTCGTATGAAGTGGTATCAGCCTTGTGATGTCGGGAATGGGCTTACAGATGCCATTTGGAGATTGCTGACGGGAGGAAGGGCTTAAAGATGCCATCTGGAGGAGTGTCGATCGCATAAGAGATTCCTTAGCGAGAGCTTGTGTACCTGTTGTTGTTGAAGATTCCACTGGGGAAGTCTAATTTTTGTTGAGATTTAGAAACTTGCCTGTACTTCAACTAAGAGAACATCTCTCTGAGTTTTAAGAACTTGTCCGTAATTCAACTGAGGGGGAAACATCTTCATCGAGATTTTAAGAACTCGCCCGTAATTCAACTGAGGATAACTCTGCTGAGATTTAGGAACTCGTCTGTAATTCGACGGAGGAACTTGTCGAGATTTAGAACCTTATCTGTAATTCAACTGAGGATAATGTTGTTGAGATTTAAGAACTGGTCAGTACTTCGAATGAGGGAAACATTTTCATCGAGATTTAAGAACTCGCTTGTAATTCAACTGAGGATAACTCTGCTGAGATTTAGGAACTCGTCTGTAATTCGACAGAGGATTTTGCCGAGATTTAGGACCTTGTCTGTAATTCAACTGAGGATAATTCGGTTGAGATTTAAGAACTGGTCAGTACTTCGAATGGCGGAAACATTTTCATCGAGATTTAAGAAATCGCACGTAATTCAACTGAGAAAACACTGCTGAGATTTAGGAACTCATCTGTAATTTGACGGAGGAACTTGTCGAGATTTAGAACCTTATCTGTAATTCAACTGAGGATAATTCTGTTGAGATTTAAGAACTGGTCAGTAGTTTGACTGGGGGAAACATCTTCATTGAGATTTAAGAACTCGCCCGTAATTCAACTGAGAAAACTCTGATGAGATTTAGGAACTCGTCTGTAATTCGACGGAGGAACTTGTCGTGATTTAGAACCTTATCTAGAATTCAACTGAGGATAATTCTGTTGAGATTTAAGAATTGGTAAGTACTTCGACTGAGGGAAACATCTTCATCAAGATTTAAGAACTCGCCCGTAATTCAACTGAGGATAACTCTGCTGAGATTTAGGAACTCGTCTGTAATTTGACGGAGGATTTTGTCGAGATTTAGGACCTTATCGGTAATTCAACTGAGAATAATTCTATTGAGATTTAAAAACTGGTCAGTAATTCGACTTTGGGGAAACATCTTCATCAAGATTTAAGAACTTTCCCGTAATTCAACTGAGAGAACTCTGCTGAGATTTAGGAACTCGTCTGTAATTTGACGGAGGACTTTGTCGAGATTTAGGACCTTATCTGTAATTCAACTGAGAATAATTCTATTGAGATTTAAGAACTGGTCAGTAATTCGACTTTGGGGAAACATCTTCATCAAGATTTAAGAACTTGCCTGTAATTCAACTAAGAGAACTCTGCTGAGATTTAGGAACTCGTCTTTAATTCAATGGAGGACTTTGTCGAGATTTAGGACCTTATCTGTAATTCAACTGAGAATAATTCTGTTGAGATTTAAGAACTGGTCAATAATTCGACTTTGGGGAAACATCTTCATCAAGATTTAAGAACTTTCCCGTAATTCAACTGAGAGAACTCTGATGAGATTTAGGAACCTATCTCTAATTCGACGGAGGAACTTTGTCGAGATTTAGGACCTTGTCTGTAATTCAACTGAGAAAACTCTGTTGAGATTTAAGAACTTGTCAGTAATTCGACTTAGAGGGAAACATCTTCATCAAGATTTAAGAACTCGCCCGTAATTCAACTAAGAAAACTCTGCTGAGATTTAGGAACTTGTCTGTAATTCAACGGAGGAACTTTTTTCGAGATTTAGGACCTTGTCTGTAATTCAACTGAGAAAACTCTGTTAAGATTTAAGAACTTGTCAGTAATTCGACTTGGAGGGAAACATCTTCATCGAGATTTAAGAACTCGCCCGTAATTAAACTGAGAAAACTCTGCTGAGATTTAGGAACCTGTCTGTAATTCAACGGAGGAATTTTGCTGAGATTTAGGACCTTGTCTGTAATTCAACTGAGAAAAACATCTCTGCTGAGATTTAAAAACTTATCAGTAATTCGACTTGTGGAAACATCTTCATCGAGATTTAAGAACTCGCCCGTACTTCAACTGAGAAAACTTCTCTGCTGATATTTAGGAACCTGTCTGTAATTCAACGAAGGAACTTTGTCGAGATTTAGGACTTTGTCTGTAATTCAATTGAGAAAAACATCTATGCTGAGATTTAAGAACTTGTCAGTAATTCGACTGAGGGAAACATCTTCATCGAGATTTAAGAACTCGCCCGTAATTCAACTGAGAAAACTTCTCTGCTGAGATTTAGGAACCTGTCTTTAATTCAATGGAGGAACTTTGTCGAGATTTAGGACCTTGTCTGTAATTCAACTGAGATAAACATCTCTGCTGAGATTTAAGAACTCGTCAGTAATTCGACTTGGAGGGAAACATCTTCATTGAGATTTAAGAACTCGCCCGTAAACCAGCTGAGAAAACTTCTCTGCTGAGATTTAGGAACCCGTCTGTAATTCAACGGAGGAACTTTGTCGAGATTTAGGACCTTGTCTGTAATTCAATTGAGAAAAACTATTGAGATTTAAGAACTTGTCATTAATTCGACATGGGGAAACATCTTCATCGAGATTTAAGAACTCACCCATAATTCAACTGAGAGAACTTCTGTGTTGAGATTTAGGAACTTGTCTGCAATTTAACGGAGGAATTTTGTCGAGATTTCAGACCTTGTCTGTAATTCAACTGAGAAAAATATCTCTACTGAGATTTAAGAACTTGTATGTAATTCAACTAAAGTAAAAGCTTCATAGCTTTGAATTTTGTGAGAATTTAACCGCATCCTTCCTGAAAGGTAAATGTTATTTGTATGTAATGCATGATACGCATCAGGAAATGATGTTCTCAAAATAAATGAGATTATGTTGTATGATGCTTATATGCATGTGTCATGATGTATGGAAATGTAATGTTTTTAGATGGGGAAAATAAATCCCAAATAGCTGCTGGAGAAAGAGCTGAATTCTTCGCTTCCGCTAGGGATAGTGAATGAAGATGACTGTAAGAATAAACCTGCAGGAGAGGATAACTCCGTTGGGGAGTGAACTGATGAGGAGAATACTCTGTGGGGAAGAGATACTTTGTTGAGGATTCCACTGATAAATTCAGCTGGGGATGAATTACCGTTGCTGGTGATACTGAATCCTGTTGGGGATTGAATTCCTGTTTATGAAAGGAATGAACTCCGCTGGGGATGATCTTTCAGCTGCGACTTCACTGGGGATAACCTTTTAGGCTCTTCTGGGGACAGTCTTCCATAGTCTACTGGGGATGATTCTCCACACTCCATTGGGGGAAGCTTTTTCAGACTGCTCTGGGGAAAAATTCAAACTCCACTGGGGATATGTTATACTCTGTCGGGGATATTAAGACCTTTTAGTGTCGATGGTAGATAAACTCTACTTGGGGAGAAGATTACCGATTCATTCACAGTTGCGAGTCTCAGCTAGGGAGAGCTAACATTACTGTCTTTTTCTTACTCTGCGGGGAGTGAATGTTACTGGGACGTGTGCTGAGGATATGACAATGGCTTTGCCTCAAGACTTTTCTGCCCCAGTATCTGCGGGAGAGGGTTCCTGCGGAGGCCTTGTGGATCGAGTATTATCCCAACCTATGAGGTGATTGGTATATTTCGATCGAAATGACAAGTCTTCTTCTGGTAGGCAAGTGACGAGATGACGAGATATAATCATACGCTTTAATCCCTAACTTTTGCCTGGACTACCCTTTCGGGTTTTCAGTCCACCGGGATACCCTTTTTTTCCCAAGCCGCCTTTTCAGGTTTTCAGCTTGCCGGGTGTACAAATCTTCTTTTGTTTTCATCCCTTATTTTTGCCCGAACCCTTTTGGTTCACCGGGAAGCCCTTATTTTTGCCTAGGCCAGTCAACCTAGCGGGTCTTTATTCATGCACAATATTTTCTGACTATGTCCACGCTCTCAGAGAGTAGGGAGCTGTCATTATCGGCAGCATTGTGTTGTCATACTACCAGAAGATGTTCGTTTGATCATGCAAGATTTGTTGCTGGAATTTATGTCCAATGCCCCAAGTGATTCAGATGGAGATTTCCCCCTGGCTATTTGGCATCTTTGAGAGATTCCCTAAATCTTGACTTGACTGCCCCAGATGATGGAAGATGATCATGTCGTTCCCCTTGGTTGGAAGTGTTTTTTCCACTTGAGGTGATCCTTTTATTGAGAAGGTTTTTTGTTCACTAGATATTCGTCGTGCGAATTTCTCTGCTGTTTGAACAAATAGTCATATGCAAACAATGTTGCAAAGCTTATGTCTGTTTTGAAGTTCTTTGAAAATGCAGTTTTCAATAAAACAAGCAAATTTTTGTAAAATGTGATGTCAACTCAGGATTTTACAGCAAGCCCTACAGGAGTCAGGATACCTTTTGTAACAGTATGCTTTCGAACTAACCCATGCTTCAGCTAGGACTTTTAGGGGTTATAACGTGGCCTGGTTCACGGTTTAAGAAACAAAGGATAAAGGCTCAAAATTTATTTGTACCCACCCGCTCTTCGTGATGTTCTTCGATCCTAAACTCAGCTAATCCTGCATTATATCCCGTTTGAGTCTTTGCTCTGATATTCCAATGATGGTTCGGATACTGACAATTTATTTTGAACAGGCAGTCATTTTGTTGAGAGTTTGAAGGATCTCTTTCCTTTTGATTTTTATTATCCCTATTTTTTTCCTGAACTGTTTCTTTTTGTGATTACAGTCAGCGGGATGCCCCAATTTTTTCTTAAGTCTCCTTCATAGGTTTTGACTTAATGGGCTTTTATTTTTGAGAGATAATGACTGCCTGTCCTTACGATTATATGGAACCATCACCGTCTTTTGTTTCGGAAGGACTTCTTTGACGCCATTCATTGTGCACCTGAATTAACTGAGAAAACTACCCTGCCTCAGGTTATAATTAAGGGTTTTAATTTGTGAAAAGAAAAACTCCAACTTCTTTGGCTCAAAGGGGTTGACGAGGGATTCTCTTCCTTATAACTCCACTGTTTAGGATTTGAAACAATGCCTGTACATCGTCAGCGGGGTCTGTTCAAAAGCATACTATAGAGATTTTGGTATCATTTTCGTCATCCTCCCTCTAAAGGCTTAGAATTTTTAAATCAAGAGTTGATCATCACAAAAATTAAAGCAATTTGAATATAGTGAATACAAATGGATTGATTCAAAATAGACGTATGCGATGCATTGATAAAGTAACAAAGTTTGAGATGAATATATGTTTGAACAATCAAAAGAAAATTACAAATTGAAAATTCTAATGAACAAAAGTCTTCTTGTCTGGTCTTGTCACTTTAGAGGACGTGCCTTGGAGGGATGGTAGAAGAACTCAGCCTGACCATCTTGTGTGAATTCCAATGCTCCTTCATTAATCAGGTTTTGAATTTTGTACTTCAACTTCCAACAATCGTCAGTATCATGCCCCGAGCTGTTAGAATGGTATGCATACCTTGCATCAGGATTGTAGTTGGGTGAAGAAGTCTTAGGATTCAGATGAGGTCCTACCAACGTCACCAGATTCAATCTCAACAGGTGTTGCAATGCTTGGGACAGCGGCATGTTGAGCTTAGTAAACGGCCTCTGATTAACCCATTGTTTATGGCAAGGTTGTTATTGGACCCGTGAGGTAGTAGCAACTTAGAGAGGTCTATTCTTCACCATACCAGACCCTTGTCTTCTTGGAGGCTGACCAATGACTTGGTCCCCAGCCCCAACTGTTTGCTTCATACTATTGTGTCGGTCTTGATGGAGCTGGCTGATAATGCTTCTCAGCTCTTCTTGTTCCCGAGCTAAGCCTTGGATAAGAGCCATCTGCCCCAGCATCTGGGTTTTCATGGCACCTAACTCAGCTTGCAGTTGTTCCAACCGTTCGTCCTTATTGTCTTTAGGACTTTTCTTGACCAAGTTCCCGATGAGGAGTGTTTTCAACTCTTCCTGCCCCTTGGATAGGTTTAGGAATACGTCCCTGAATTGAGCTTCTTGAGTTTGAAGATCTCTATTGTCTTGTTTGAGAGCCATTGCTGAAATAAACAGCGAGGACATGAGAGACCGGTATTGGAAGACCTGTTATGCAATGATATGTATGATATATGTATGCAATGTTTTCAAGGATCTCGCGGGGTAAACAAGAAACTGTTAGAATTTGTTTGCAGATTGATTGAAGAAGCTTCGTGTCGTTGAGAGTCCTTCTTCAAGACTCAAGCTCACCATATCGAGTGGGTCATAGCCACCGACTGAAGTCATCGTGTTTTGACCTCTAGACGACATTGGCTAGAGGAAAATAAATCCCCTTTGCCCCTTGCTAGATGTTTGATTTACCATAACCTGCATCACAAACCCTTGAGATCCTTGAAATGGTTAAGGAAATGTTAAGGCATGATGTTATGATGTGTATGCTATACGTTTAAGCAAAAGTGTGAGGTTCTGTACGTAAACCCTGCAATAAATCCAAATTATTGGATAAGGACTGTAAACAAAACCTACAAGGAACTCACGTTGTCAGATAACAAGAATGTTCAAGTAGTTCAAGTTTGAAGGCACACAAATCACACAATAGCCCTTAAATTTCAGGCTGGCATGTAGTTTAGGTATTACCCTCGTTTAGTTTAGTTGGTTCAACCCTGTCCTAGAAATAGTAACCGGGTTCTAGAGGATCTCAATATCACTGACCACCCTCGATCGGTCATAATTCCAGTTTAGCAACCTTTTCTTGCAGCCGGAATCATCGCGAGAGTTTGGTCTCAATGAGTGTAGCATACTGCTACTGTTCTATGGCCAAGTTGGTCAATTATAGGTTCTAAGGTCAGTTGGTGCTTAATGACCCCTTAGAAGACCCATATTCTCCTCGTTGTGCCACAAGGGATATCGGTACAAACTAAAGTGCCACACCAACGTAACTACTGCTTCAATCGTATCGGTCTATGCCGTACAGTTTCCTCACAGTTTATTGCTACTTACCTAAAAAGGTGTCCCCCAGATCCGGGTTAGGATCTATAGTAACTCCGATACAAAGCCCACAAAATAAAGCAGACAAATCAAACAATTGAAAACAATATGATGAACTATTCCTAAGGTACACCCCACTTATTATTTTCCCCAGCAGAGTCGCCAGTTCTGTGATACGGTGGGAAGAACTGACTATTTTTTGGAATGCTGGTTTGCGTTTTGCGTTTGTGTTTGCAAAATGTCGCGGTAAGAAAGAGTCACCACCGACTTTTATTTTATCCAACAAGGAAAGGAAAAAAGCACAGAAAAATTCCTTTTTCGAGATATTTCTGAGTACGGGGGCTAGATTATAGAAAGGGAAGGTATTAGCACCCTTTCTATCCGTAGTTATCTACGGGCTCTTAGGTACCTGCTCATCATTTTCAAAATTGTTTTCTTTGTGTTTGTGAGTTTTGAAAAGTTTTTGTTTTAACTTCGATTTAACTCTTGCGTCTGTCTTCAAGAGTGTTTTGAAAACTTTGTTTGAAAAGGAGTGTAAGTGTGAGAAAAGTTTTGTTTTGGATGAGCAAGTATCTAAGAGCTAATCTACCTACTCGAAAAAGGAATCTTTCTATGCTAATTTCCTTTAGACAATGATATCCCACTATTAGTGAGTAGGTAGCGTCATCGTTGGATTTTGAGGGTCAATTCGAATGAGGGACGTACGGTCACTAGAGCAATGTTAGGATGCCTTAGCGGTAACCCTAATGTCTTAGATCATTTGTTTGAAGCAACAATATCCGAGGCAACCATTTCGAGGCGACTATGATATTTTAGATAAGAGGGCGACCTCTAAAACGACCTATACTCAATGACCGTTTATGAAGGCAACCAAGTGGGGTGTACCCTAAGAGTGCGCATGTGCGAGTGTGTCGTTTTCAGTTATTTTTATCATTGCACATGTTAAGGGTGATCTAATTCGATTTTAATATTAAACATTCATTCTTGTCATGCAAACCCTATTATCAAACATCTAGCACTTGTATAATTTGAGGAATTAAAATGCGGAAATTTAACTAACTATTACAAGGCGTCGGTTATTTACATCGCCAAAAGCAACCCTTTGAAAATAAAAGCGATAAATGTAGAATAAACATCCTAATTAAACTATTATATCCCATGAGCAGTTACATTAAATATCGTAAAAAAATAAATAAATAAAAACGGTAAAGGTAAATAGTCCTAATTAAATTATTACAAACTGTGAGCAGATACAATAATTGGGCAAAATAATAATAAAGCGCGCGATTAAAAATTAGATCGACGAGAAATTATGGTTTTGACCCTTCTATCCTAATTAAAAAAAGAAAATGTTTTTTTGTTGTTTTTAATATTTTTTTAAGAAAAGAAATTAGATTTTTAAATTAAATGCAAAATTGATTGGTTATTAAATTAATTAATGAAAATAATTAAATGGCATATTTTTGGGTTTTTGTTATTTTAGGAAAGAAATAAAATAATTAAGTTAGTAATAAAACCTATTTATTATAATTAATTTTAATTATGTAAAAAGAAATTAAAGTTGTCTAATAATTAATAACCTAATTAAATTAATTACTTTTTTTTAATAAAAATAAATATCTTGAATTTAATTGGATAGAAAAATGTTTTGTGATTTTTTTATAAAAAAGAAAATAATTTGATGGGTTAGTAAAATAAATAAATGAAATAATATAAATATAAAAGAATTAGAGAAAAGCAAATTGGGCCTGCAATGTGGGGGTGCAATCATCAGAAATCTCTAGGCCCGAATCTTCAAAAGCTTCATGCTCTAACTATGGTGTTTTTTTTTATTCTTGCGTGGAACCTATGATTCAAACATCCATAACTGTTCTATATAAACTCAAACAAACGTTAGCATACCATAAAATGTGATTAAAATTAGAGATTCGAAATTTAAAATTTTACCAAACCGGTGTTGTCAAATGGGGGCGTGCTAGGCGTGTGATGGATTGCTCTTGGGCCTTGTAAGACTGTTGAGGACTTCAAGAGGGTGGTTTGAGGCTTGATGTCAATTGAGAGATACCAGAACCTCGAGATGTCACTTGCACCAATTCTTTGATTTCTGAAGAGCTTTTTGAGAGCTTTTTTGAGAGGATTTTCGTCCCTTTCAAGCTTGTATGGATCTATATTTATAGAGGAGAATGAGGAGACAATAAAGCATGGAAAGAATCTCCCTCATAATGTTGTGTTTTCAGACCATGATCAAGATTTGAAAAAAATGCCATATTTGATGATTTTATGCCATTTTCACATGTGGATGAACCTGGACATATTTGAAAAGTTATTGCACGAAATCAATTGACATAAACCACCATAAAACTTTCCCAAAATGGATTCACATCAAAATTTACATTATTTCTATTATTTATTTATTTAATTATGAATTTTAATGAATAAAATATCAAAATAAATAACATAAATAGTAGAAAAATTTATGGGTGGGCTTAGAGGTCATGGACCATGTTAGGAATGAGTTTCAAACTTGAAAAGATAGGCCCATTTGGAAAAAATCCAAGTTTGTTCAATATTTGCTTCATGCATTTTTTCAAAAATTGTCCAACTTTGACAATGCATATCTCTCTCAATTTTGACTCTTTTGAGGTGTTCTTTGACTTTTTAGAAAGCTTGAGATGTCCTTTAATCAAACCTTTTGGTATCATCTCATTTTGATATTCCATGCTCATGTATGAAGCTTCGACAAAAAAGGTGTTTTTGTTGACTTTTCAAAATGACCTATAATGTCCAAATTCATAACTTCTTGTGAGTGCATATTTTGATCCTGGGAGATGAATATGGATTGTAGGGAATTGCATCCTCTTCAAAATTAGCTTTTGATGGGTCATTTATCATAAATTATGAGAAAGTTATGCTTGGTCAAAGTTGAGTTGACTTTTCCTACAAAACCCCAATTTAGCAACTTTTGAGTCTTGATGAATTGTGAGCAATCCTTGATGAATCATGATAAAAAATTGATCAAGTGATGAAATATACTTCAAAATGATAATGTTGACAAAAAATCTTGAAGTTTGACTGTATGTAGGTCACAGTTGACTTTTGCCCTAACACAATCGATTTTTGGACCTTTGAGCAATTGACTGAGCATACTTCCTCTGCAAGGCTTGAAGCTTGACATGGATGATCTTGAGAACATATTAGGACATTTGTGAGAACTTGGGGGTCATTTGGACTCAAGGATCTTAATGCAACATGAAACCCTAATTTGGGGTAGACTGCCTTAGGAGAGAGCTTGTCTGGCCAACCCTTGGATTATCTTGAGCAACTTGAGGATCTTTCTTGCAATGTTTTGAGAAATATGGGAGGGAAAATTTTTGGGTACAACACTTGCTAATTTTCTTTAGGGTTAGAATTTAATGATCATGGTTAAGGTAATTGTCTAAACATTGCATCTGTAGGAATACTTTAGGGGGTGTTTTGGTTTTTAACAAAAGTTTTCTGCACTTTATTTTCTGTTGGGTAAGATCGAAAGCCGTCCAACCATTGATAAACTTGGTTAGTCTTAATTTCTAAAAGAGAGAGAAAGTGTTTTGTTCAATTAAGTAAGAACCATTAATTTTTTAGAAGAAATGATTTCAAAACCTTTTTCGGATGCGTTTATAGGTTTAAAATTCTAATCATCTATTGGTTAGAAGTTCTGAGTCAAAATCAATTTTCAACTTAGTCAAGTAACTATATTTCTTGAAAATAGGTTTATTACTTTAACACAATACGCACCTTTTATCCGTGACAGTAAAAGGCATTAATTAAAGAATAAACTCGATTCTGAATACGCGAAAGCGACAGTTCCTATTAAATTAGTTCTTTTCAAAGCAGAAAATATTGTCCCATAAGTAGTTATATTAGAAGCATTTTAGAGTATTATCTGACTATTATGATTTACATTCGAACCCGTTTCTTTTATCTGAATTAACATCTTTTACTTTATTTACTCTGTCTTCTATAAAACCCTGATTTGACATGCCTTAGATAAAGATAGTGACAATAAAATTTGATAGATTGACATTTTGGTCTCTGTGGGATCGATAATCTTTTATATTACTTTGACGTGATTCATTTACTTGCGAATGCCACGCATCACTTATGAATATTGGCGCTTCCGTTCCTAAAAAATGCAACACCGACGTTTTTTTGACTCTTTCATTTGGAATTTCATCAAAGTAGATAAAATCCAACCTGGTCGAATCTCTTGCACTGTTATTTCCAAACCACCTATCTGTGTAACCTCATTTTCTCTCTTTCTTTAAAAAAAAAATTCTTTATTCTATGTTGCGATTGTTTTCTCACTTTCTTTGCTAGAATTTCATAATAGTTATGGGACACTGCATGGAGGGAGTGTTGAGTCCTTGGTGGAAGTTTTGGCAACTGTCTGTGCTAAAATGGTAGTTCTTGAGGGCATACAACTTTTTCTTGGGGAGATTAGAATTTCTTACCTCTCTGGAACTCCAATAAATGTTAGTTCTTGTTTTCATAAATAACTTTTCAATGATCGAGACGCCTAAATCTTTTGAGTGGTATGTGTAATAAGCTGAAGTTAGTTTCAGTTGAATTGTGAAAAAAAAATTTAAGCGTTCATATACATTAATCGTGAAATATGTATATGAAGCTTAATCATGAAAAAATGCGAGGCTCTGTACCGTAGGCTGTGCTGTAGGCCACCTTGCCACCTTCAAGATCACCCTTTCTATGATGTCCATGGCAATACTAGCCTGTGTTTGCTTTCAAGTTTGCAACCTTTTCACCATGTGTTAGTTACTGTGAAACTTCTAGTTGTGGTTTTGCAATGACCACACATCATAGTCACACTACCATTACATATGTTTCCTTTAACTATATTAGAATATTTTCTTTCTTATGAGAAAATGTCTCCAAAAGAAAGCATACAATTTTATGTCTTTAGTTAGTATGAAGATGTATCATATCGAGATGACAATTTTATCTATAGTTGCAAAGAAGCATTGAAGATGCATCTGAGAAGTACTGGTAGAAATATTTTAAAATGAATCAAATAATATTTTGGATTATTGAGAATCAGAGAACAAGAGAGAATCAGACGAGGAAATAGATTTATATTTTCTTAAGTTTAAGTTACAAACTAGAATCCACCTTTACACAAGTTCTAAGTGGAGTACATCATAAGTTATTTAACCCTAATCACATACAATCATAACTAACTGCTGTAACTGAACTTTGGTGGTTGTTACAACTGATTTCTCAGGCTTTTACTGAGATTACTTGTGATACAAGCTACTTTGAACCATCATGCTCCTTTTTCATATGATTCTGCAACTTGTCTTCTAAGTCTTAATCCTTATTTTCTTTGTCATTCAAAATCCTCCCACAAGCTTGAACATGGTAAATGTTTATCATTCCAAGCTTGGACACAAGAACTGAACTTTAGAGGAGCCGAGGCCTTGGTTAGAAAATCTTCTAATTATTCTCTTGTAATGTTCTTGTGTATATATAGGAAGAAGTTTTAACACACCCTTTTGAACCTTTTCTCTTACAAAATGGAAATCTACTTCTAAATGCTTTTTCTTTCATGAAAAACATGATTTGTTGCAATGTAAATTGCACTTTGGGAGTCACAATTTTGTACATAGTTGGAAACAAGTATTAATGATGTATTTGAGAAATACTTGTGGAAATATTGTAAAATGAACTGAGAAATATTTTGGATACTTTCTGGGTATATGTCACAAAGTATCGGATGCATATCACTATCATATAAGTTTTTCACCGATACTTTGACCCTTTTGAAGTATATGTGTTTCATATATGATAGATAAATAACATAGAGTTCAACCATTTAGAATGGTTCCTTATGCTATCTGAAGAATTGTGATGATTTATTCTCAGTTGCATTTTGAAACAACAGAGCAAAGCTGAGGAAATTAACAGCATGGCAGTATCCATAAAGAATTCTGATTGGTGGTTATACTTTTTGGTTCTTTAGTAGATTGCTAACTGTCAGGACGTCGGCTCTCAAGGGTGGTGATATGATTAGTGGGTTTGTTCTTCCCCTTGATAGGTAATGAGAATTCCCCAAGTGCTTGGAGATTTATCAGAATTTGTTGGAAATTAACTAACCATTTGTTGGAAATCAGAATTCGCACGTATATTACAAATCCAACGTGAAAACAAACACTCGCAAAATATTTTTCATTATTGATTATCATTTCCACTTTACTCTCTAATTGCACCTTGCACTTATAGCATTCCTAATCAATATATATTTTTTATAGCTCTTAGAAATAATGTTAAAATGACATCCTATCTAATATGTCATTTTTATGTTCATGTGCCTTGTTCATCATGTACTCTGAATAAATGGAATTTGCACTATATGCATGTGCAGGAAGAAGTGGTGGTTAATGCTTGTATGGTGAAGAGTGGAAGAACAAAGGATAGTTTTCCATAAGTTTTGATAAACTTTCAGCAAGTTCGTCTCTAGTAAATTCAAAGAATACCTCTTTTGGTTCTGACTCACAGTCTAAGTCATCTGATGTGGTAGCCACCAGAGCTAGGTTGGCGTTCTCATATTCAGAATTAGATTCATCTTCAGAGGATTCTGAGTCGTCCCAGGTTGCCATCATCCCTTTCTTTCTACCAAACTTTTTCTTTGGTTTTTCTCTTTGAAGTTTTGGACAATCACTCTTGTAGTGTCCAGGTTCTTTGCATTCATAACAGATTATCTCTCTTCTGTTTGAATTTTTGTGTCCAGAAGATTCTGGTTTATCTTATGACTTCTTGAAGTTCCCGAACTTCTTCTGTCTGTGCTTCCACAACTGATTGATCCTTCTGGAGAGCAAGGATAGTTCGTCTTCTTCTGACGCAGATTCTTCAGAGTTTTCCTCTTCAGCCTGAAAATCGTTAGTTTCATATTTTTTAATTGATTTAAGGGCAACAGACTTACCTTTCTTTCGAGGCTCGTGCTCATCAAGTTCTATCTCATGACTTCTGAGAGCGCTGATCAGTTCTTCAAGAGACACGTTGTTCATATCTTTTGATACTTTGAAAGCAGTGACCATAGGTGCCCATCTTCTAGGTAAGCTTCTGATGATATTTTTAACATGGTCTGCCTTAGTGTATCCCTTGTTCAAAACTCTCAGACCAGCGATCAGAGTTTGAAACCTTGAGAACATAGCTTCTATAGATTCACTTTCTTCTACTTAAAGGCTTCATACTTCTAGATGAGAGCCAGAGCTTTAGACTCCTTCACTTGAGCATTTCCTTCACGAGTCATTTTGAGAGACTCAAACATATCATGTGCTGTATCTCTCTTTGTGATCTTTTCATATTCCATTTTAGAGATAGCATTTAGAAAAATATTTCTAGCTCTGTGGTGATTTTTGAAATCAGCTTTTTGTTGTCTATCCATATTTTTTCTATCAATCTTGTTTCCTTCCGAGTCTGTAGGATGTGTGTAACCATCCAAGACTATATCCCATAAATCACTATCATGACCTAGAAAGAAACTTACTAGTCTATCTTTCCAATATTCAAAATCTTATCCTATAAATACAGGAGGTTTATTGTAGATATTGTTGTTTTGTTCAGTTGCCATTTGTGTTTTCTTCTGGATCTTTTCCTGACACGGTTAAGTGTTGCGCTCAAAGTCAAGCTCTGATACCAATTGAAGGGTGAGAAAACACTTATAAGGGGGGGGGGGGGGTTGAATAAGTTTCTCTTTTTCTTTTTCTTAAAGGCTCAACATTAATGGAAAGACACGGTTATTTTTATCCTGGTTCGTTTGAAGTCAAACTACTCCAGTCCACCCGCCAAGGTGATTTCGCCTTTCTCAACAAGGACTTAATTCACTATAATCAACTGATTACAATCACATAACAACTGTTATGACTAACAATGCACAAGTAAACTTACAAGTGACTAATACCACTAAGACTCAAACTAGTCATAGTCTTCTTTAGAAATCTGACCAAACTTGGTCTCTCAAGGAACAATTACAAGAGTTAAATCTTTACAGATAATACAACAAATTTGCTTCTAAAAAATCTATATCACAACTGTGATTTTTCACTAAGATTAGTATTGCACAAAGTGTATGTAAAATAATTTGTGAGCCCAGAATATTTTCACGCAGTTCTTGCTTCTCTTGAATTTGGTGAGTCGTTGGCTTGTAATAAATGATCTTCTATATATAGTAAGAAGAAAATAACTGTTGCTTCCTTCAAAAGTGGAGAGCAATAAATGTTTGCATATTTGCTTGCAGTATTGTATTTTCCAATGAACTAGCTGAGACATTTGAGTGCATGTAGCCGTCTTTGCATTAAATGAGAAAATGACACTTTGTCAGAACATGTTTCCTGAAACTTGACAAGACTTGTTAGCTTCTATATTCTTTCAGAACTTGCTTTACGTCTTTCTTCAGAGCATGCTTGCAATATCTTCTTATCAGCACTTGCTTGCTAAGTACTTCTGATCATCGCTTGTTTTGAAAGAACTTCTGAAACATAGTTTACACAGAAACTTGCTAAGCGTTAGAAGATGCATTAAATAATTTCTTATCAGAGTCAGCATCAGAACTTACGCTAAAACAAATAGTTCTTTCATCAAAGAACTTCCTCATTTGTTTTCAGCTCAGCACATCAAAATGCTTATGTCATAACATTATCTGAAACAAGTAAATATGTTCATCAGAGTATCAATTATATAAAATATATTTTATTGTTATCATTAAAACTCTGAGATATGATTAGAACCAATCTTGTTCTAACAACAACTATACTTCTACAATATGTAGTGAAGTGAGATATTTTCAACTTGGGTGTTGAGTGAGGCATTATTTATTTTAAAATCCAAGTCATATCCTCCACTTTGAGATGATGAAAATTCTTCTTTCTCATGATTGTGGGTAGTAAGTATGTTTTCCACACGAACAATGACGATGATGTCTTATCTCTTAAAATCAACCAACACACTTGTGTTTCAAATTTTTAAAAGAGGCACTACGTGTACCCTGATCCCATATTGCACGAAAGGTGGTACGTAGGCACTAAAGGTTCGCAACTGCGACGGATGCAAAAATCATAAAAAATACTTCTCTTCTCACCTCCACCATCTATTTCTATACAACATATTTTATAGCTAAAATATATAGATTTTTCAAAGAGGTTCCTGCAGAGTACTGTAGATATTTAGAGTGATAATACCTTCCCTTTGCATAACCAACCCCCTTACCTTGAATCTTTCCCCCTCTTTTTGGGTTATTCGCTCTTTTCCCATTACTATGGAAACAATAAAGTGCGGTGGCAATTTTTATTTTTGATTTGTATAAAGTCTAGTCAATCCAATGGCTTAGTCTTGAACATTTCTACCGCTACAACTGTGGTTTTTTTAAACGAAAATATAATAAATTTGAACACTGATAGTGAATTTAGATTTTGAATTTGAGTAACGATGTTCTTTTTTTAAAATTTGTATTTGATTAAAAAGTAGATGGTAAGGATATTAATTTTCATACTTTTGATGTTGATACCTTAAATAGATGTTATCCATTTTATATGAAGACTATGAGTTGTAAGTTTGAAATAAATTGAAAGTTTAATCATCTAAAAATTACTTATTTATTTCTACTGTCCATACAATATAGTTTCATGCATATGCCAAAGAGTTTGTTGGTGTTTTGATGCATTATAAGATCTTGATGGCTTTGGTTTCTACACTCATGAAAGGTTATCAAGTATGCTATTGGGGAAATTGGTATTCTAGAGGTAATTTGTTGTATTTCATCAACAAATGTTGTTTTTATAACTTGCTTATACAAATTCATTTTTAACGATAGTTGAACAATTAGTGTATTTTAACAAGTTGATTGAATTGTATACATATTTATTCATGTTATTTTTATAATTATATTTCCTTTTGATTGTCATGTTAAGGTAACATATAAATGATTGATGAAGCTTGACATAGATCAGTTTGATCGGTTTGTTTAAGATATCATTTTGAAGGGTATAACAACTATTTAAATATAATTAGTAATATTAATATTCACTTATTATTATAATAATATTTATAATAGAGATATAATTGATCAAAATACCAACGGACACGAAAGAAAGTGAGTGTATAGTTGATCAAAATATCAACAGACACGGGAGAAAATGAAATACAAAAGCAAATTTCTATCAATTTAAATTTATTTATGATGTTCTTTTATAAAAATATATAATATATTAACCACCATTACAAACGCTATTAAAATATAATTAATATCATTTAAATTTTATTTTATCAAATATTTTAATATTATGTTTTACGGTTTATTTTATACACCCGTGATTTTAAATTTATGATAATATATTAATTATTTTGTACATGATTTTTAAAACTAATAAAGTTTCTCTCTTTTTGTTTAAATGATTTATTCTAAATTAAATTTTTTTCTATGTTGAAAGTTTTTTGGTTCAAATTGTTGTTAAATGTTAATTTTTTAATTAATGGGTAAACTATATATATAGTCAACATTTAATGGTGATATCTACTTTAAATATAATAAAATAATACACTAGCATTATTACTTTATTATCCTAACTCAAACTGCAAAAATAGCATGATTACAGCCAAAAACAACAACCTTTACTACATACTATTTAATTGTTTTCACTAAACCCTAAATTGAAATAATTATTTAAATACTGACTTTTTATATACTTGCATTGAAAAGTTTCAATTCTTTACGACATTGCATCTCCGATACGGAATTGTTCTTCCTTCATCTTTCACATTTTTGTTTTACCGTGATTTCAAATTGATGTAGTCACTTAATTATATTTTTAGGTTTGAACTTTGAGTTGTGTTCTTTTTTTTTTTGAATTTGTGATAGTTTTTCTCCCTTAATGCATGCACATGATACCAAAATTTATTTATGTACATTTGAGAAATGAGTTTCAAATCTTTTCTAATTTGATTAAAAAATAGATAGTAAGAGATATTAATTTTCTTACTTTTGATTCTTGAAGGGGATGTTATTCATAAAGTTTATTAAAAAATGGAAACAAATTCATAAAAATATATTAAATTCATAAAAGCATATTAAATTTAAATTTATTTTAATATATTCATGATTTAATAAAATAGTCTCATTAAATAAAAATATCAATCATATTATACAATAATTGTATCTATAATCCACTTTTAACATAATAAAGTTATACACTGCTATTATTACTTTATTATCCAAACTCAAAGTATTTAACAAGCTAATTTAGTGTTTCTTAAGTATTTTCATACGTCTAATCATTACTTAACCTATTCAGTTACCCTAATTAAAATTGTCATTCATTTTGACAGCCAAAACATCCATGTTATTCCAACGCAAAAAGCATGATTGCAGAAAAAAACATTTACTGTATACTATTTAATTCTTTTCCCTAAACCTTAAATTTGAATAATTAATTAGTTATGAATCTTTTATTTACTTGCCTCGGAAAATTTTAATTTATATATACTTTTCAGTAAACCCTAAATTGGAATAATTATTACATTTTATCTACTTGACTTGTAAAAGTTTCAATTTATCTCTAAACCTACCTGATTTATAGTTTGCTTTGAAACAATTCCAACCTTTCTAATTCGTCTGCTCTCCTCTCATTCTTCTATAAAAACATGACTGTAAGACCATTCCTGTACACTGCATCTGCCTCTATTTCTTTTCTTGACGGCATTGCATCTGCCATGTAATTTTCTTCCTTCATCTTCCACTTTTTTGTTTTAACGTGATTTCAAATTGATTGAGTCACTTAATTCTATTTCGTTGTCAATTGTGAACTTAATTCTATTTCGTGTTCAATTGGGAATCGATTTTGGTTTATATGTGTATTTTTTTATGGTACTATGTTTTTTTTATAACAAAAAATATGATAAATTTGAACACTGGTAGTGAATTTAGATTTGAACTTTGAGTTCTTGAACTGTGTTCCTTTTTTTTTTAATTTGTATTTGATTAAAAAGTAGATGGTACGGATATTAATTTTCATACTTTTGATGCCTGTAGCGAGATGTTATTCATTCTATATGAAGACTATGAGTTGCAAGTTTGGAATAAACTGGAAGTTTAATCAACTTAAAATTACTTACTTATTATTTTCTATACAATATAGTTTCATGCATATGCTGATAAGTTTGCTGGTGTTTTGATGCATTATAAGATAGTGCTGACTTTGGTTTCTACACTCAAGAAAGGTTATCAATTAGGCTATTGGGGAAATTGTTATTCTAGCGTTAATCTTTTGTATTTCATCAGCACATAGTGTGGTTTAACAAGTTGATCGAATTGTATATGTTTTATTCATGTAATTTTTTAAATTATATTTCCTTTTTATTGTCATGTTCAGGTAACAAACAAATGATTGATGAAGCTTTGTAGGGTATAACCGCTATTTAAATATAATTAATAATATTAATATTTTTATTTGTACCAAAAAATATTAATAATTTTAATTTATGAGATGATTGTAGTAGTTTTTTTGTAACCTTTATATTATACACCTATTATTATAATAATTTTTATATTGGAGTGTATAATTGATCAAAATACTAATGGATACGGGAGAAAGCGAGTGTATAATTGATTAAAAAATCAATGGACACGGGAGAAACTGAAATATGAAAGTAAATTTCTATAAATTTGTAATAATTTGTGATGTTCTTTTAAAAAAATATATAATATATTAATCACCATTACAAACACTATTAAAATATAATTAATATTATTAAAAAAGATTTTTATCAAAATATTTTAATATTATGTTTTACGGTTTATATTATACACATGATTTTAAATTTATGATAATACATTAATTATTTTATACATAATTTTTAACACTAATAAAGTTTCTCTCATTTTGTATAAATGATTTATTCTAATTTAAACTTTTTTACTATGTTGAAAGTTTTTTGGTTCAAATTGTTGTTAAATATTAGTTTTTAAATTAATGGGTAAACTATATTGATAGTCAACATAAACAACAACCTTTACTACATAATATTTAATTCTTTTCACTAAACACTAAATAGAAATAATTATTTACATACTGACCTTTTATTTACTTGCCTTGGAAAGTTTCAATTAATTATGACATTGAATATCACGTACAAAATTGTTCTTCCTTCATCTTCCACTTTTTGGTTCAACCGTGATTTCAAATTGATTTAGTCACTTAATTCTATTTTTAGGTTTAAAATTTGAGTTGTGTTCCTTTTTTTTTAAATTTGTGATAGTTTTTCTCCCTTAATGCATGCACATGGTTCCAAAATTTATTTATGTACATTTGAGAAATTTAGTTTCAAATATGTTCTAATTTGAATAAAAAGTAGATGGTGGGAGATATTAATTTTCTTAATTTTGATTTCTGAAGCGGGATGTTATTCACAAAATTTATTAAAAATTTGAAGCAAATTCATGAAAACATATTAAATTTTAATTTATTGTAATATATTCGTGATTTAATAAAATAGTCTCACTAAATGAAAATATCAATTATATTATACAATAATTACATCTATTATCGATTTTAATATAATAAAGTTATACACTAGCATTATTACTTTATTATCCTAACTCAAACTATTTAACAAGCTAATTTAGTGCCCTTAAAGTAATTTTGTACGTCTAGTCATTACTTAAATGTTCATTTACCCTAATTTAGATTTGGAATTTGAGTTCTTGAATGATGTTTTTTTTTAATTTGTATTTGATTAAAAAGTAGATGGTAAGGATATTAATTTTCATGCTTTTTATGTTGATTCCATAAGTGGGATGTTATTCATTTTATATGAAGACTATTAATTGTAAGTTTGAAATAAATTTAAAGTTTAATCATCTCAAAATTACTTATTTATTTTTACTTATACAATATAGTTTCATGCATATGCCAAAGAGGTTGTTGTTGTTTTGTTGCATTATAAGATACTGATGGCTTTGGTTTCTACACTCATGAAAGATTATCAACTATACTATTGGGGAAATTGGTATTCTAGCGACAATCTATTGTAATTTATCATCTTGTGTTGTTTTTAAAACTTGCTTATACAAAATCATTTTTAATAATATTTAAACAATTAGTGTGTTTTAACAAGTTGATCGAATTGTATACGTAGTTATTCATGTTATTTTTTTAAATATATTTCCTTCTGATTGTCATATTCAGGTAACAAAGGGTATAATAGCTATTTAAATATAATTAATAATATTAATATTTTTATTTGTACCAAAAACTATTAATAATTTTAATTTATCAGATGATTGTAGTAGTTTTTTGTAACTTTAATATTATAGACTATTATAATAATAATGTATATAATGGGGGTATAATTGATCAAAATACCAACGGACACAGGAGAAAGTGAGTGTATAACGGACACGCGAGAAAGTGAAATATGAAAGCAAATTTCTATCAATTTGTATTTATTTTTGATATTCTTAAAAAAAAATTATAATATATTAACAACCATTACAAACACTATTAAAATATAATTAATATTATTAAAATTTTATCTTATCAAAATATTTTAATATTATATTTTACAGTTTATATTATACACTCTTTACGACACTGCATCTCCCATACGGAATTGTTCTTCCTTCATCTTTCACTTTTTCGTTTTACCGTGATTTGGAATTGATTTAGTCACTTAATTATATTTCGAGTTTTGTTTTTTTTACTTTGTGATAGTTTTTCTCCCTTAATGCATACAGATGGTTCCAAAATTTATTTATGTACATTTGAGAAATTGAATTTCAAATTTGTTCTAATTTTATTAAAAAATAGATAATAAGAGATATTAATTTTCTTACTTTTGATTCCTGAAGCGGGATGTTATTCATAAAATTTATTAAAAAATGGAAGCAAATTCATAAAAATATATTAAATTCATAAAAATATATTAAATTCATAAAAACATATTAAATTTTAATTTATGGTAATATATTCATGATTTAATAAAATTGTCTCATTAAATAAAAATATCAATCATATTATACAATAATTGTATCTATCATCCACTTTTAATATAATAAAGTTATACACTGCTATTATTACTTTATAATTTTTAACTCAAACTATTTAACAAGCTAATTTAGTGCTTGCTAAGTATTTTCATACTTCTAATCATTACTTAATATATTCATTTACCCTAATTAAAATTGTCATTCATTTTGACAGCCAAAACATCCTTGTTTCCTCATTCCAACGCAAAAAGCATAATTACAGCAAAATAGAACAACATTTACTGTATACTATTTAATTCTTTTCCCTAAACCCTAAATTAGAATACTTATTTACGTATGGATCTTTTATCTACTTTCCTTGGAAAGTTTTAATTTATCTCTACTTTTCACTAAACCCTAAATTGGAATAATTATTACATTTTATCTACTTGACTTGGGAAAGTTTTAATTTATCTCTAAATCCCTACCTGATTTGTAATTTTCTTTGAAACAATTCCAACCTTTCTAATCCCTCTGCTCTCCTCTCATTATTCTATAAAACATGATTGTAAGACCATTCCTTTACACTGCATCCTCCTCTATTTCTTTTCTTTACAGCATTGCATCTGCATGTATTTTTCTTCCTTCATCTTCCACTTTTTCGTCTTAATGTGATTTCAAATTGATTTAGTCACTTAATTTTATTTCGTGGTCAATTGTGAACTTATTTTTATTTCGTGTTCAATTGGGAATCGATTTTGGTTTATATGTGTATTTTTTTATGGTACTGTGATTTTTTTTTATAAAATAAAATACGATAAATTTGAACACTGGTAGTGAATTAAGATTTGAAGCTCTTGAAATGTGTTGCTTTTTTTTAATTTGTATTTGATTAGAAAGTAGATGGTAAGGATATTAATTTTCATACTTTTGATGCCTGAAGCGGGATGTTATTCATTTTATATGCAGACTATGAGTTGTAAGTTTGGAATAAACTTAAACTTTAATCATCTCAAAATTTCTTAGTTATTTTTACTGTCTATAGAATACAGTTTCATGCATATTCTAAAGAGTTTGTTGGTGTTTTGATGCATTATAAAATACTGATGACATTGGTTTCTACACTCATGAAAGCTTCATTTTAAGCGATAGTTGAACAATTAGTTGAACGATTAGCGTGTTTTAACAAATATTTCCTTTTGATTGTCATGTTCAGGTAACAAAGGGTATAACAGTTATTTAAATATAATTAATAATATTAATATTTTAATTTGTACAAAAAAATATTAATAATTTAAATTTATGAGATGATTGTAGTAGTTTTTTTGTAACCTTTATATTATACACTTATTATAATAATTATAATAATAATAATAATAATTATAATAATAATAATAATAATAATAATAATAATAATAATAATAATAATAATAATAATAATAATAATAATAATGTTTATAATGGGGATATAATTAATCAAAATACCAACGTACACGGTAGAAAGTGAGTGTATAATTGATCAAAATATCAACGGATACGGGAGAGAGTGAAATATGAAAGCAAACTTCTATCAATTTGTATTTATTTGTGATGTTCTTTTAAAAATATATATAATATATTAACCACCATTACAAAAACTATTAAAATATAATTAAAATTATTAAAATTTTATTTAATCAAAATATTTTAATATTATATTTTACGGTTTATATTATATACTCATGTTTTAAATTTATGATAACATATTAATTATTTTGTACATGATTTTTGAAACTAATAAAGTTTCTCTCATTTTGTATAAATGATTTATTCTAGTTTAAATTTTTTTTCTATGTTAAAAGTTTTTTGGTTCAAATTGTTGTGAAATGTTAATTTTTTAATTAATGAGTAAATTATATATATATATATATATATATATATATATATATTAGTCAATATTTAATACACCTATCTACTTTTAATATAATAAAATAATACACTAACATTCTTACTTTTTTTTTATTCTAAATCAAACCGCAAAAAGCATGATTACATCCAAAAACAACAACATTTAGCATATACTATTTAATTCTTTTCACAAAACCATAAATTACTGCATCTCCTATACAGTATTGTTCTTTCTTCATCTTCCATTTTTTTTTGTTTTACCATGATTTCGAATTGATTTAGTCACTTAATTATATTTTTAGCTTTGAACTTTGAGTTGTGTTCTTTTTTTATTTAAATTTTTGATAGCTTTTCTCCCTTAATACATGCACATGATTCCAAAATTTATTTATGTACATTTTAGAAATTGAGTTTTAAATCTGTTCTAATTAGATTAAAAAGTAGAAGGTAAGAGATATTAATTTTCTTATTTTTGATGCCTGAAGTGGGAAGTTATTCATAAAAATTCATTAAAAATGGCAGTAAATTCTTAAAAATATATTAAATTCATAAAAACATATCAAATTTTAATTTATTTTAACATATTCATGATTTAATAAAATAGTCTCATTAAATAAAAATATCAATCATATTATACAATAATTGTATGTATCATCTACTTTTAATACAATAAAGTTATACACTGACATTATTACTCTATTATCCAAACTTAAACAATTTAACAAGCTAATTTCGTGCGCCTTAAAATGATTTTTTAGGTCTAATCATTACATACGCTATTCATTTACCTTAATTAAAAATGTCATTCATTTTGACAGCCAAGCAAAAAGCATGATTACAAAAATAATGATTACGGCAAAAAAGAATGACATTTACTGCATACTATTTAATTCTTTTCTCTAAACCTTAAATTGAAATAATTATTTACGTATTGATCCTTTGGAAATTTCAATTTATCTCTGCTTTTCACAAAACCCTAAATTTGAATAATTATTTACTGTTGGCTGAAGATTTTGATAATATTATTAGAGGCCAAGTGAATTGAACGTTTCGATCGAAATGAAACAAAGCGTCATGTTTCGAAATACCAGAAGCAGTGTTTCGAATAAGCATATCAAAGCTTGGAGCTTCGAGTGGCAATTATGGGAACATATCTAAAGAAGTCTCGAAATAACAACAAGGCCGTGTCTGGGAAGTGCGTTCGAAACGGAGAAGTACCAAAACATTTGAAATTCAAATGAGAGCGGGACGTTCGAAGTTTAAAATTTATGTGCTGGAGCATTTGGAGACACGTGGAAACAAGAGAGAGGCATTGTTCTGCATGTTCTGAACGTGGCATAATCCTATAGCAAGACCGTTATGGTCGAATTAGTTTAAATAGAAGTCTTAGTATTAGGATTTCGTGTGTCATATCTATTGTACTAAATAGTCAGTAACATTCAAATTACCACATGGCAAGGGAAACGAATGCAAGAGCAATGTACGTATGATAGCACCACATGTTTATAATTTAATGAAAACCTTTTATCATTTCCAGCACTTTCCTTTATCTTTCTGCCAAATACCATTTACGAGTTTTCTCATTCAAAGTCTTTTTACTTCGAAATCTCTTCATTAAAGCCTTACATTTCAATGCTTTCTTTACATTTCAAGCACTTTACATTTCAGAAAACTGTCATACTTTTCATGCCTTTACCTTCAAGTTTTGTCTTTCGAAAGTCTATTTTTACTTAAAGTCATTTACACATTTCTTGCATTAAACGCTTTCTTCATATTTCGAATCCTTTACGTTCCAGAGCATCTTTTACATTAACTGTTTTTATAATTCGAAGCCATTTACTTACCTTTTATGCAATTTTACATGTCTTTACAATTAACATTTATTCATGCAACTTAGTTTCGTACACGCATATTTTGATTACACCTTTAGACCTTTAAGAGAGAAATCGAAATAAGCCAAACACCTATACAACACTCAAACACCAACCATGAATATCTGTTCGATCATGAGAGTTACCCTAATGACCAAGGGATCCTAGGATCAATCTAGTCGATCCTGTGAGTTACCAGAGAAATTGAATAACAGTCAGTAAGTTTATTCGATAGTTTGGAAGACTAGCAGTTGTTTACCAGAAATCACTGGAAACAAATTGGCACGCCCAGTGGGACCAATAATTGGACATTAGAAATAAAGATTGTTGAGACATAACCATTATAAAAACGTTGGAACCTAAGAAGTTTGCTGTTTTATGAACCTAAGAAGTGGTAAAATAACCAACAGCAACCAACCCTTATCCAGAAGAAAACGTTTGACCAAGATGTCTAATTCTGAAAATCAACAAGGGGAACAAAATGCCCCACATACAACAGGCACTAGTGTGTCTACTTCGATGGGAACGTCTAATGTGATCCCTTCGAATGCACAGTCGGTTGCATCTTCAACCAGTAATATAGCCACCAATGGAGCAAGTGGCATATCAACTAATAATTCGATCTTAGGAAATACTGGAACCATTGGTTATCCTGGGGGATTCGTTCCTCCATCAGGGACACAATCCCATTTCGCCACTCCACTAACTAGACCACCCGGTTTCGATGGAAATAGAACCTGAAATTCCACTTATGGAATGCCAACATCTTTTATGGCAGGTTTACACAATTCCACATCAAATTCATCACCATAATTAGGGTCTGGGTCTGGGGCGAACCAGTTTATGACAAACAACCAAGGGTCAGTGGGTTATAGCACAATGCCTATTTTAACCACAGAAAACCAGTTGGCTTTTAGGCAATTAATGGATGACAGTAACCATAATATGATAGGGGTGTTAGCACAAACTATGCAGGAAATATTTGCCCCAATAGTTCAAAATGTGACTGTGACAAACAGGGAAAACGCTGACAACATGAGTCGAATAGCAGATTTCTTTGCTCCCCCAGAAAGGCGTAGGCAGAATCAGGCGGGATTTCGAGCAAACATGCCTGTTATAGAACAAATTGCTAACGACCCAAATTATAGACCACCTAGAGAAGAAGTTATCTTAGGGGCCAGGGCACCAAGGTTAGAAGCCCCAATAATCCCAGGCCCACAAAGAGAAATTATGGAACCAGGGGCAAGGGTCGAAAGGCTAGAAGCCCCAGAGTTTCGAGAAGAACAACCTAGGGGGTTGTCCTGGTCGGTCGAAATCAAGATGTTGATGCTGTCGTTCATAGAATTCGAAACGATAACATCTTGGCAGAAAACAATCTAACCACCATGATAGAGAGAGTCATGGCCCAGAATGGCCTCAACACAGGAATGAGAAGGCCAAATTATTCTTCTCCTATATTAGATTGCATAATGCATACTGATTTACCAAGGGGATATAAAGTCCCTAAATTTACAAAGTTCGCTGGGGATACCAATGAGTCAACAGTCGAACACATAGCGAGATATCTAACGGAAGCGGGAGATATAGCCAATAATGAAGATCTCAGGATCAAATACTTCCCAAGTTCCTTGACTAAAAACGCCTTCACATGGTTTACCACTTTGCCTCCTCGGTCCATTGATACTTGGGCTCTCTTGGAGAGATTATTCCATGAACAATTGTACATGGGACAGTCGAAAATAAGCTTGAAGGAATTAGCCAGTGTCAAGAGAAAGTTCACCGAACCCATAGATGATTATCTGAATAGATTTAGGCTTTTGAAATCCAGATGTTACACAGTAGTGCCTGAACATGAGTTAGTCGAAATGGTTGCTGGTGGTTTGGATTACTCTATTCGAAAGAAACTAGACACTCAATATTTGAGAGACATGGCTCAGTTAGCCGATAGGGTTCGACAGGTCGAAAGGCTAAAGGCCGAAAAGGCCAGAGTCTTTAAGAATAGCAAGAAAGAAAGGATTTCCTATGTTGGAACTGAGGAAGCAGAAGAATATCCTGAATTCGAATTCGAATAGGTCGAAATCGACCTCGCTGAATTAAAACAGGCTCCACCTTACTCCTGCAAACTATTGGTTCCCACGAAAGGGAAAGAGATTGTTGAAAATGAGAAAAGTGACAAATTCCTAAAGAAGGTTTATACCTTCGATGTCACTAAATGTGACGAGATTTTTGACTTACTTGTCAAAGATGGCCAACTCATTGTGCCATCAAATGTCAAAATACCTCCTTTAGATCAGAGAAAGAAGAGAGGGTTTTGCAAATATCATAGTTTCCTAGGCCACAAAACCTCACAATGTTTTCTTTTCAGGGACCTAATTCAAAATGCAATCAAAGATGGCAGACTAAAGTTTGCTGATAAGGCGAAGATGAAAGTGGACGAAGATCCCTTGGACGTCGCAGACACCAACTACTCCGAGCCTGCATGCATTGGAGAGATTAACATGGTGGAAACTGACCAAAGTGACGCCCTAACAAGAGAGGAAGGTACTGAAACTAAAAACTGGGTGATGGTCGAAGTCGATAAGGAGGTCACTGAAGACATCCAGAAGATACCAGAGACTTCGATTGAAGCAGCACCTGTAGCTGTTGCAAAAGAAACCCAGGCTACTGAAGGCCAGGGAAATCAAAACCAAGAACTAACACAGGTCACTGAAGGCTTGAGGCTGGAATTGGAGAAAGTCCAAATCACGAAGCCAACTTCCCCTCAGAAGGAAATATGGGACACTCTAGGGGAACCCAGTGGAAAATTTGACTATTTGGTCAAATATTCTGCCCCAGAGAGTTCGAAGGTTCACATTGAGGATATAAAGCCCACAGGATGGGGCGATGATGAAGCTAGGGGGGAAGATGTTGAGATAAATATGGTGGATATGGAGAGGCCTCGCTCTGAGATGGAGGAAGTAGAAAAATACTTAGAAAAAGAGAAGTATAGAATGGAGGATAATCACACTGGAGATGCTAGTCTCAAGGATTACCTCATGACATGCCACAAAGGAGATTCAGACATGATATTGTGCCCTAGGTGCAGCATCCTCTGCAATCAGAGAATCACTGCGAATTTCGAGAGGGTACAGAGGACTCGAACTGGCAACAATTGGCGCCAGGATAACCAGCTTTTTAGGTGTTATCCCAAGGCTGGAGAAAGTTTGCTGGAATTTGTGTTTCGCTGCTACAAAGGGGCAACCAAGTGTTTGATTTGCCCAAGGTGTTCTGCTGTGTATGACCAGAACATGGCCAGGGCCTTCGAAACGATTCCCTTCGCCCCTTGCTGGAACCATCAAGAAACTGTCCATATGGGCCCACGTTTCGACAACAGACACAAACAACAAAGGCCTGATAGCCCTCACCCCAAGGCTGCTCGAAGAGTGACTTTCAAACTCCCTGCTGAAGTGCCAACCGACAGATGGTTACAAGTCAGAAATGACAAAGGCAAAGATAGATGGAGAAACGCCGAACGAAATGCACGCCATGCTGTGACATACAGAAGGCAATTCAACACAGCAAAAAGGGAGGAGGTAAGATTAGAAAATTACAAAGGAAGGAACCCCATGTCAAGATCCCAGTGGCGCAGGCAACAAAGGATTCGAAAGGCTGAAAGGGAAGCTGTGGCAAACAAAGGGGTCACTTCAACAAAGAACCAAGGTGAATCTAGCACCAACAAACCAAAAAATCAAACTGAAGGCAAACCTCCAGTTAATAGGAGGCTTTTCTCTGAAGTACAACGGGATGAACCAAAGGAATACACTCCAGGCCCAGAAGAGGACGAAGACATGATAACAGATAACTTCAAATCGGAGGGGGAGTCTTCATTCAACCTAAACTGTAACGTGGTATCTGTGCTTCCCTGTGAATTTGGGCAGGAAACTGAAATTGATGAATATGAGGAAGAAGATACCACATATTTGATGAAACATAGGCCTGTGTGCTACTATGTGATGGACAATGGGGCTGTTGAGGAACAAAATGCATTCTTCGAACGTCAAGAACCTGCTATGAAGAACCATCTTAAGCCACTTTTTATTCGGGCAAAAGTTGGTGTCCATGGTGTGAACAAGGTTCTAGTAGATGGGGGTGATGCATTCAATTTGATACCCCATTTCATGCTGAAAAGATTAGAGATCCGCGAAGGAGACATCAAGCCCCATAATATGGTTCTGTCCAATTATGAGGGAAAAGTGGGCAAAACACTGGAAGTGGTCCAGTTGGAATTGACAATAGGCTCAAGCTGTAGACCCACCATGTTTATGGTGATCGAAGCCAAGGCCAACTATAAATTATTGCTGGGAAGGGAGTGGATCCATGGCGTGGGGGCAGTTCCTTCGTCAATGCATCTGCGACTAGTTCTGTGGAGAGATGATGGAATCGTGGAAAACATCGAAGCAGACCAGAGTTACTTTATGTCAACAGTTAATTTAGTTGACAAGAGGGATTATGATAAAAATCTGGCAAAGATTTCTCCGTGTGTTCCAAATGATGAGATTAACGAAACCAGAAACGCCCACTACTACATGACCCTTCGCCATGATGGCCTTTACTGGGATAGAACAATAATCAGTGAAGAAGAGGGAGTCGAAGCCACTATACAAATCGGCCAGCAGGTTGGGACTTCGACAACCTTATCCATGACTGAGTCCACCTTTTTCGAAAGGATTTCGGCCTATATGGCTGAGAACGAATCAAAAGCGTCCTTAGAGGCTGAAATAAATAAATTAACTGTAAAGATGAACGAAGTAAGTGGGGATGGCTCGAAATGCTCACCCTTCAGAGAATTTGAGATGGATCAAAGGTTGGATGCCATCTACGATAAAGAACCCTTAGGCTTCGAAAGGGACCCCATAAACTCAGGTGCCAAAATGTTGGCACAAGACCCACTCGAAGAAGTCAACTTAGGGGATGAAAAAATGAAAAGAATAACCTACATAAGTGCAAAACTTAGCCCAGGCCTCAAGAAGGAAGTAATTGAAGTCCTCAAGAAAAACAAAGATTGCTTCGCATGGGATTATGACGAAATGCCTGGTTTAAAGAGGGAGTTGGTCGAACACAGACTGCCAATCAAAGATGGCAAGAAGCCCATCAAACAAACTCCCAGAAGATTCGCACCAGCGGTTCTCACAAAAATTAAAGCTGAGATCGAAAGGTTGCTGCGTTGCAAATTCATCAGAACAACAAGGTACGTCGAATGGTTAGCAAACATAGTACCTGTTATTAAGAAAAATGGTTCTTTAAGAATTTGCATAGATTTTAGGGATTTAAAAACTGCAACCCCTAAAGATGAATATTCCATGCCTGTGGCAGAGATGCTAGTAGATTCTGCTGCAGGGTTCGAATACTTAAGTATGTTAGATGGATACTCTGGGTATAATCAGATTTTCATTGCTGAAGAAGATGTTGCAAAGACAGCATTTCGTTGGCCAGGAGCCTTATGCACCTACGAATGGGTGGTGATGCCTTTTGGTTTAAAGAACGCTAGGGCAACTTATCAAAGGGCAATGAATTCAATTTTTCATGATTTCATTGAAACCTTCATGCAGGTGTATATTGATGATATAGTCATCAAATCTATATCTGCAGAAACACATTTGCATCATTTGAGCCAATCATTCGAGTGAATGAGAAAACATGGCTTAAAGATGAATCCCCTTAAATGTGCATTTTTTGTGCAGGCTGGAGATTTTCTTGGTTTTGTGGTTCACAAGAAAGGGATTGAAATCAACCAGAACAAAACTAAAGCCATAATGGAGACGAAAGCACCTACGTCAAAAAGGGAGTTGCAATCTCTGCTAGGGAAAATTAACTTCCTTAGAAGATTCATTTCGAACCTGAGTGGAAGAACCCAAGCTTTCTCTCCGTTACTTCGTCTAAAGCAAGGCCAAGCCTTCGAAGGGAACGAAGCCCACCAGGAGGCATTTGACAGGATAAAAAGATACCTCTCTCAGCCTCCTATTTTGTCTCCACATTCATGGGGGAAGCCCATGAGATTGTACATATCTGCCTCTGAAGTTAGTATAGGTAGTATGCTAGCACAAGAAGATAGCAATGGTATCGAAAGAGCCATATACTATTTAAGTAGAGTACTAAATGATGCAGAGACCAGATATAGCAATCTAGAAAAGCTATGTCTCTGTTTGTATTTCTCTTGTATGAAACTCAAGTATTATATAAAGCCTGTTGATGTTTATGTTTCATCTCATTTCGATGTCATTAAACATATGCTTTCAAAACCAACAATGCATAGCAGAGTTGGTAAATGGGCTTTAGCCTTAACAGAATATTCTTTAACTTTCATGCCTTTGAAAGCTATGAAAGGTCAAGTGATTTCTGACTTCATTGTGGACCATTCTTTGGTTGAGCAGACTGTCATGAGTTACGTCGAAATGCAACCATGGAAATTGTACTTTGATGGTTCAACCCACAGGAATGGAAGTGGCGTTGGAGTCCTTCTAATTTCTCCTGAAGGAATTCCAACAAAATTCAAGTATAAATTAGATGGTCCTCGTTGCTCGAACAACGAAGCTGAGTATGAAGCGCTCATTGTTGGACTTGAAGCTTTGTTGGAATTGGGGGCAACTAGAGTCGAAATTAAAGGAGACTCAGAATTAGTGGTCAAACAAATTACAAAGGAATATAAGTGTATAAAGGAAAACTTGATGATATACTTCATCATAGTCAATAGGCTACTAAGGAAATTTGAATACATGGATATTCAACACATACCAAGAATAGAGAACCAAGAAGCAAATGACTTAGCACAGTTGGCTTCGGGTTATAAAGTTTCTACCAGGAACTTTAAGGATTTAGTTGAATTAAGGGGTAGAGTTATGGCTACTAGATTCACACCATCAGATCTGGAAAGTATGAAATTGGGATATGCTGAGAAACAGGGATTCAAAATATTAGCCATAAATACTTTGTCAGATGCAGATTGGCAAAGTCCACTGAAGAGTTATTTAGCAGACCCAACTCTGAACGTGGATAGAAAGACAAAATACAGAGCATTGTCATATCTCCTCATGGGGAACGAATTGTTTAAAAAGACCCAAGAGGGTGTATTATTGAAATGCCTAGGAGAAAGTGAGGCATACCTAGCATTGTCAGAAGTCCACAATGGGGCATGTGGGGCACATCAAGCAGGCCATAAAATGAAATGGCTGTTATTTCGATACGGCTTGTATTGGCCTAGCATGCTCAAAGATTGCATAGACTTTGCTAAAGGATGTGAGGAATGTCAGAAACATGCAGGGATTTAACATGCCCCTGCAAGTGAGTTGCATTCGATCATCAAACCATGGCCATTTAGAGGATGGGCATTGGATTTGATAGGAGAAATAAATCCTGCTTCGTCCAAAGGACATAAATATATCTTGGTAGGAATAGATTATTTTACCAAGTGGATCGAAGCTATACCATTAATAGTTACTGATCAAGAGGCTATTATTGAGTTTATACAAAAGCACATTATTTATAGGTTCGGAGTGCCATAGAGCATAACCACAGACCAAGGCTCGGTGTTTACTGGTAGAAAGATGCAAGAATTTGCCCAAGAAATGGGGTTTAGATTGCTAACATCAACGCCATATTATGCTCAAGCAAACGGTCAAGTCGAAGCAGCCAATAAAGTGATAATAGGATTAATCAAGAAGCATATTGGAAAAATCCAAGAAACTGGCACAAAACTTTGGACCAAATATTATGGGCTTGTAGAACATCTCCTAAGGAAGCTACTAACACTACGCCTTTCCAACTCACATTTGGTCATGATGCAGTGTTTCCAGTAGAAATCCATCTACAATCAGTTCGAATTCAGAGACAAAACGAAATCCCAGCTGCATTATATTGGGAAATGATGATGAATGAATTAGTTGAGTTGGACGAAATTAGATTACATGCATTGGAAATTTTGATGAGACAAAAAGAAAGAGTGGCCAGAAGATACAACAAAAGGGTGAAGAAAAAAGTATTCATTATTAATGACTTAGTTTGGAAAGTCATATTGCCCATGGACAAGAAAAATAAAGCATTAGGTAAATGGTCACCTCATTGGGAAGGACCTTTTCGAATATTAAAAGTATTCTCAAACAATGCATATGAAATCGAAGAACTGGTGGATGATAAGCGTATCCTAAAGGTTAATGGGAAATATTTAAAGAAATATAAGCCACGCCTGTAGGAGATTTGAATAGTAACAACGTAACCAAGATATTATAGAAGGCCAAAATGGCAAGATGAGATGCCAAAATGGCGTTGTTCGAATATTACATATAAGAAACCAAAATTGTAGTCAAATAAACACTGAAATTTAGAAATAAGAGTTATTTTTCAATCGGTTGAAAGTGCTTCGAAATGATTCAAGCCTCTGTTGAGCGAAACGCCTGGCTCCTTCCAAGGTTGCCACTTCTCCTTTAAGTTGTTCTGCAGTTTCCATTTCTGCAAGCCCCTGGTTGAGAAGCTCTTTGAATTGGTTACCAGCAGTATTGGTTTCGAAGGCTATTTGTTGTTCTTTAGCCTCCTTAAACTTCTGTTGAAGTTACAGAATCTGCCTTTCCCAAAGAAGTATGGACTCAGCTCGAGCCTCATAATCAGTTTTCGCCTGCTTTAGATGCATAGCTTGATCTTCAGCTTCTTGAGAGAGTTTCGAAGCTTGTTCATAAGCAGCATCCATGGCAATGCGTTTCTCTTGAACCTTCTTGGCAGCAGATTCGTCTTGGAGAAGGTAACCAGTTATGTTGTCCAGCAAAGCCTGAAGATCGAATAAGAGAGTACTAACTGTCAAGGAGCAGGTAGAAAGATTGACCTTTGTAAGCAACTCCTTCATAGTATAGCAAGCAGTGCTATCTTGTTTGAGCACTTCGAATATATCCACATTGAGAATTGTTTTCCTTATCTTATTAAGAAGTACAATCCTTTCATCTGTGGGAAGAGGATAGCTGGTCGAACTTGTGCCAGCCCTAGCAAGTGGGACGTCCCTTTGAGCCAGCTTTGCCTTCATATACCCAATAGGGTCATTTCGTCTCAGGAGTGCAAGCTCCTCGTCAGTCATTCGAGACAAAGAGGATTGAGGGAGTTCCACACGGAGGGGAGTCACGTCCATTTCAACCTCCATGGGTTCGTTGGTTGCATCACCATCCCATTCATTCGTTTCGTGCTCTTGATCTTCTTCATCATCATCCAAGTCCACCACTTCGAGGCCTTCCTTTTCACTGCTATTTGCGTTGGACTCCGTCCCAGTAGTCGAACCATCATTGGCATCCTCCTCCTCAGACTCTTCGTCTGCAGATTCTTCGTCTCTTTGCCCAAAATCAGCTTTCTCTCCTTCAGTTTGAGTGTCCTTTGGGTCCTCTTGAAGAGTTTCAAGAGGGGACTTTTGAAGAGAAGCTCTTTGCAAATCCTCTGCAAATGTTTGAAGTGGTGTTTCGTTTGTCTCTTTCAGAGGAATGGAGGTACCTTGATCATCCTGCTTTTCAGAAGTTCGAGCCAGAACCGCCATATTGGAGGAACCTTTATTTTGTACAAGGTTGCTGGAATCTCCTTGAGGAGAGGAGTTGAGTGGAGCGGCAGCTTTGGACGGTGAGTTCGAAGTAGTGGAAGTTGGATTCAAGATGTTCTGCAAAGAGCAACAGAATGTTAAAAACATGCACCAAGGTAATAAGAAATTATTATTTTCAAAGAGATTTAAAGTTCAATTTACCTGTGGACTCTCGGAGGAGAGGTTACTAGCTATGCGTTCCAACATTGTGTTGGAAGTCGAAGGTGGAATTTTGGATTTGGGTGAGGGAGCAACATCCCTGGAATCTAGTCCAGAGACACTAGTTGGAACGGTACTTTTCGAAATATCTTTCTTTTGCTTCTTCTTCGAAGCAGTTGGTAAGTTTCCTCCAGCCTTGGGGTCTTCCCCAGTGGTGCTTGATTTCCGCTTCTTGGGAGTAGTAGGAGGAAGTTTGTTGGTCTGAAAAGATTCAAACAAAGAGTTAGATGCAAACCATAAAACACGAGAGAATTCGAAACATCAAGGCTAAGTGATTACCGTTAGAGTTGGAACACTGGTTGTTGTTGTTATTGTTGTTGTTGTTGTGGTTGCAGCAATAGTTGTTGTTTCAGATGGAGTCACTTTGTCAGTAGTTTCGATGGAGGCTTGAGAGGCGCTCCCTTCTTTCGACTTCGAGGCAGCGGTCTTTATCCTGATGGCTGAAAGTCGAAAAAATTAAAGCAAAGGTTAAAGATATGGAAAATGAAAGACGTTTGGGATTTTCCCAAGCATTCACACCTGTGCCTTGATCAGATTTAATTGACATGGCAGAAAGGTCGTATCGAAGGTGTCCTGGGAAATCGTGAAGCCAGTGTCGAGCCCATGTCACAGTCTCAGATGGCTTTGGTTTCCTTTGAAGATGTTTGAACATCTCTTTCCAAGTGAACCACCAAGGATATGGGGGAAACCAAGCCAGAGCCAGTTCTGAGGTAGGTAATCTAGGAAATTTAGGTGGATGCATTTCGAATGCCAACCTATACCTATCCTCAGGTGACAACCCTGAAGGAAGTTTTAACTTAGAAACTTTTTGTTTGAATTTTTCCTTCAAGGTCTCAGCCGCTTGATACACAGTGGATTCCAAGCGCGTGGGGTCATAAGTAGTTTCAAAATAATTTTGGAAAGCTTTAATCTCTTTCGCATGAGTACATATACCTTTCTTTGCTGGTACCTGCACATCGAAGGCATCAATTAGTTTTTGTTGAAATGTAAGTGTATCGAACATATAGGTTTGATAAAACTTGGTCCACCATTCCAGAAACTCTTTAGCTGTGAGATGGGTAGGTTCGAAGGTTATCAGCTCAAACTGGGCAAAGCCTTGATATTGTTCTTGCTGTATTTTGGCTTCCCGTGCCTTGAAAGTTCGCCCAGAGGTAATGGCACTCTCAGTTTGAAATAAAGGTTCAGGAATTAGTTGGCATAAGCCAAACTGTCTCGAAACAAAATTTGGCTGGTAAGCGAAAAGAAAAATCTGATTCTTGGCTGGAGTTATTCTTGAAGAAATGAGTCTAGGTAGCAAAAAAGCTCTCCATACATCCTGAATCTCCTTGCTCTTGATAGCTTCTGAGAGAGCCATGGTGAACCAGGAAGGTCCATGAGCCCTCGAAGCAAAAGGCGCCATGCTCTCTTCGAACTTGTGCCTTTTGGAGAATATCATGATGTACTTCGAGAATAGGACTTTGAAGTCATCTTTGTCGTCATTTGGAGTTAATCTTCGAAGCCTAGTGCCTTCGACTATCCTATCAATTATCTCAGGGTATTGTTCGTCAATGGTGTTGGCAGTTGACAAGGAGGGTTCGAACATGGCATTTAGCCATAGTTGAAGTAACCAAAAAGGGCCAGCCAACAGCATATTCTTGGAGGTATGGGATTTGAGGCTCGAAACAGCTGACCTTAGGCTTTCATAGAGGTCAACTAAGAGCAGTTCACTTAAGCACACTCTTCGATTTTCATGCAAATCCCTAGCCAGAGGAATGAACCTACTGGCTACCTGTAGGGATCTACTGCAGAAGACGTATCTTGACAGCCATAGGGTTAGGAAAGAAATGTGTTCTACGTCAGACACATTGTCTCCCTCAGTATGGTAGTGACTGATAAATTTGGAAAACCTTGCTAGTTTGACTTCGAAGTCAATTATGCTTGAGTGTTCTTCGTTGTCGGGGATGTATGTTTCTCCTACTGGCGATAGCCCAGTAATGGCCGCTATGTCGAAGAAGGTAGGGGTGATCATTCCACCTGGGAGATGGAAAGTATTATAGGTACTGTCCCAGAAATAGAGGGACGCGAATAGCAGAGGATGGCTGTAAGTGAAACCAGGCTTCGATAGCTTAATCAAATTATAGATACCTAATTCTTCCCATTGCTGGGATTTCTTAGCTTCTACTTTCTTGAACCAATTTTGATAAGCAGTATCGAAGGTGGGGCAAGATCGAAACGGTTTAAAATTACTTTTTACATAGTCTAATACAAAGGGGTCCTTAGGAGGAACAGTTGGATTTTCTATGGTGTTTGAGCCAAAAGATTCTATTGCCTTAGGGGCGTCCATTTTGTTAAACAAGGGTTTGAAACTATAGCAAACTGGGAAAATTGTCCTGGTATCTTTTAAAATTTCAAAAACCGTAAGAGGGCCATTTAAAGCTAACCTCTTACCAGCAACGGTGGTAGGAATGAGTACCTGTGACGCATACATCATTTCTTTTTCCTTTGAGATCATCTGAGGAGCAAGAACGGATTGACCTTGGTGAGTGATAATCTTACTTTCCATTGTAGTTCCTGCAGTTTTTCCTTTCTTCTTGGAAACCTTTTTGAGTTGGGATGAAGTAGAAGAAGACATTTTTGAAGGATGTTGAAAGCTTAGGGTTTTTGGCGAGAGAAAGAGGGTAAAAGATTCAGAATGTGAAAAGAAAAGAAAAATACTAAGTTGATGATGTTTATTAATGTGGAAGTTTAAGCATCCACTGAATGAGGGTGTGATACGTGGAAATCATGGGTTGGTTTGATGAAGAGGTGGCGTAAAGTTAACATGGGTAATAGGCGTGATTTAAAGATAATCATTGTTTGTAACTGCACCATACTGTGAAGTGGCTCCAGGCAATTAAGGAATCCAAAAAGTGTTATGATTGACGTGACTGGAGTCAAATGCATTAAATGTTACGATGATTCGAAGGTCGCATCAAAATCTTGTGTAGATGTTTAAAATAGGTATTTCTCAGAGAGATCGAAATACATATTTTAAAGGGGCATTTTGTTGGCTGAAGATTTTGATAATATTATTAGAGGCCACGTGAATTGAACGTTTCGATCGAAATGAAACAAAGTGTCATGTTTCGAAATAGCAGAAGCAGTGTTTCGAATAAGCATATCAAAGCTTGGAGCTTCGAGTGGCAATTATGGGAACATATCTAAAGAAGTCTCGAAATAACAACAAGGCCATGTCTGGGAAGTGCGTTCGAAACGGAGAAGTACCAAAACATTTGAAATTCAAATGAGAGCGGGACGTTCGAAGTTTGAAATTTATGTGCTGGAGCATTTGGAGACACATGGAAACAAGAGAGAGGCATTGTTCTGCATGTTCTGAACGTGGCATAATCCTATAGCAAGACCTTTATGGTCAAATTAGTATAAATAGAAGTCTTAGTATTAGGATTTCGTGTGTCATATCTATTATACTAAATACTCAGTAACATTCAAATTACCACATGGCAAGGGAAACGAATGCAAGAGCAATGTACGTATGATAACACCACATGTTTATGATTTAATGAAAACCTTTTATCATTTCCAGCACTTTCCTTTATCTTTCTGCCAAATACCATTTACGAGTTTTCTCATTCAAAGTCTTTTTACTTCGAAATCTCTTCATTAAAGCCTTACATTTCAATGCTTTCTTTACATTTCAAGCACTTTACATTTCAGAAAACTGTCATACTTTTCATGCCTTTACCTTCAAGTTTTGTCTTTCGAAAGTCTATTTTTACTTAAAGTCATTTACAGATTTCTTGCATTAAACGCTTTCTTCATATTTCAAATCCTTTACGTTCCAGAGCATCTTTTACATTAACTATTTTTATAATTCGAAGCCATTTACTTACCTTTTATGCAATTTTACATGTCTTTACAATTAACATTTATTCATGCAACTTAGTTTCGTACACGCATATTTTTATTACACCTTTAGACCTTTAAGAGAGAAATCGAAATAAGCCAAACACCTATACAACACTCAAACACCAACCATGAATATCTGTTCGATCATGAGAGTTACCCTAATGACCAAGGGATCCTAGGATCAATCTAGTCGATCCTGTGAGTTACCAGAGAAATTGAATAACAGTCAGTAAGTTTATTCGATAGTTTGGAAGACTAGCGGTTGTTTACCAGAAATCACTGGAAACATTTACATACTGACATTTTAACTACTTTCCTTGGGAAAGTTTTAATTTATACCATACTAGATTTGTAATTTTCTTTGAAACAATAAGACCATTCCTCTACACTGCATCTGTCTCTATTTCTTTTCTTTACAACATTGCATCTCCCATACGGTATTGTTCTTCTTTTATCTTCCACTTTTTTGTTTTATTGTGATTTCAAATTGATTTAGTCACTTAATTCTATTTCGTGTTCAATTGTGAACTTAATCCTATTTCGTTTTCAATTGTGAATCGATTTTGGTTTAAATGTGTATTTTGTTATGGTATTGGGATTTTTTTTAAAGAAAATATAATAAATTTGAACACTGATAGTGAATTTAGATTTGGAATTTGAGTTCTTGAAAGATGTTTTTTTTTTAAATTTGTATTTGGTTAAAAAGTAGATGGTAAGGATATTAATTTTCATACTTTTGATGTTGATACCTTAAGTGGGATGTTATTCATTTTATATGAAGACTATGAGTTGTAAATTTGTAATAAATTGAAAGTTTAATCATCTCTAAATTACTTTTTTATTTTCATTGTCTATATAATATAGTTTCATGCATATGCCAAAGAATTTTTTGGTGTTTTGATACATTATAAGATATTGATGGCTTTGGTTTCTACATTCATTAAAGGTTATCAAGTATGCTATTGGGGAATTGGTATTCTAGCTGTAATCTGTTGTATTTCATCAGGAAATGTTATTTTTATAACTTTATACAAATTCATTTTTAAGCGATAGTCGAACAATTAGTGTCTTTTAACAAGTTGATCGAATGGTATGTATATTTATTCATGTTATTTTTCTAATTATATTTCCTTTTGATTGTCATGTTCATGTAACAAGTAAATGATTGATGAAGCTTGATATAGATCAGTTTAATCAACAGACACGGGAGAAAATGAAATATGAACACACACGGGAGAAAATTAAAATGAAACTTAGTGTATAGTTAGTCAAAATATCAACAGACACGGGAGAAAATGAAATATGAAAGCAAATTTCTATCAATTTATATTTATTTATGATTTTCTTTTATAAAAATATATAATATATTAACCATCATTACAAACACTATTAAAATATAATTAATATCATTTAAATTTCATTTTATCAAAATATTATAATATTATGTTTTACGGTTTATATTATACATTAATAATTTTAAATATATGATAATATATTAATTATTTTGTACATGATTTTTAAAACGAATAAAGTTTCTCTCTTTTTGTTTAAATGATTTATTCTAATTTAAACTTTTTTTCTATAAGTTTTTTTTGTTTAAATTGTTGTTAAACGTTAATTTTTTAATTAATGAGTAAACTATATATAATCAACATTTAATGTACCTATTAATATTATTTACTTTGTGTTTTGTGTGTTTATATAATATTATTGTGTGTCTAAATGATGTGTTGGGCTACTATGATTTTTAGTGTGCTCTTTCAAATCTTTATCTATACTAGTATAATAAATAAAAACATATTTATATAATTTTTAAATAAAATTATTTTAAAATAATCATAATAACCTAAATGTAAATAATTTAAAATTACTATAATAATAAATATTTATCAAACAATCACTAGTGCATAAATGACTTTTTACATCGGGTAAAATTGACTTTTTACATCGGTTTTGGGTCCGATGTAAAGTCAGGTGATATAGTAAATCAGGGACTTTTTACATCGGTTCTGGGACCGATGTAAAAAGTCCCTTTTTTACATCGGTTATAATATCAGAACCGATGTAATAACCTGTTATTATGCACATTTTCTAAAAAATTGATCCAGTTTTTTACATTGGTTGGAAGTAATACCCGATGTAAAAAGTACCTTTTTTACATCGGTTATAATATATGAACCGATGTAAAAAACAATTATTATGCACATTTTTTTAAAAAATTGATCCAGTTTTTTACATCGGTTGGAAGTAATACCCGATGTAAAAAGTCCCCAGTGACGCGACTTTTTACATCGGGTATTACTTCCAACCGATGTAAAAAGTCCCTTTTTGAAAGTTTTTACATCAGTTTTACTAATAACCGATGTAAAATGTATGAAATTTTTTTGGAATAGATTATTTATTTTCTGGGTTTCCCTATACAAATATAATTTGTACCCATTTTTTCATATTTTTCCAATATCAAACAGACTATATTTATGTCGCTATATAGATTTCATAGCTTTCCAACATCACATATATCACATTTAGGACGATGTTTTCATATTTTTCACAACAAACTTACAAATTGAACAATTGTATTGCAAACTTGTATTGTATTACAACATACAAACTTACAATTACAAATTCTTCACAAAATATAAAACAATATTCAACTATTTATAAGTCTTTTTCAAAACTTACAATTACATAATATTCACAAAATATACATATACTAAAATATTCAACTATTTCTAAGTTTCCAAACTTGAATTACCAATATAAAATCTTCGGTAGACAACACCAAAATCATATTGCCTGACAATAAATAATAACAATTAACATCAGCAAAAAAATCAAGAAACTCAACACATGAGAAAAAACCACATGTATTGTGCAAAAACCACAACTTATACAATTCTATAAAACTCACCAAGCTAAACTTAAGTTCCATGTAAGTCAAAGAAACATTTTGCCCAACGAAGTCGCAAATCATACAAATCATCTGGTGTTAATTTTGTTGGGTCATCAAATACCTATAATACATAAATATAACAATATAGAGTTATTTTTTAAAAATTCATATTAAGTCGAAAAACAAAAAGTAAAGAACAAAGTAAAGTTATTTTTAGTATCTGCATCCAATTCTCGGTTATATTAGCAGAGACAATATCCAACATATTTTTCATCACATAGTATCCACAATCATTAGAGTTATGTTGTTGCCTTGTCTACAATTGAATGACATAATTAGTGAATATTTATCGTATATATTTAACTATAGAATTACAATTTACATCACACTTACATTGGGATGAAGTCATGTAGCCTTTTTTCTATTTCCATTTGCCATTTGATGAATCCCAAAAGAACTAATACATAAATTGTAATGAAAAAGAAAATGCAAAAAAGAAAAGAAATAGAATTAGAACGAACCCCAGAATGATTTGCAGAAGACGGGACCGATGAATCGGCGACGAGGAAGCAGTTGAAACGGCGATGTAACAGGCGGCGACGGTGAGCCGTTGAAACGGCGAGGAATCGGGCGGAATCGGGCGGCGACGGTGAGCCCGTGACGGTGTTGGGTGTTGGAGGCGGTATGCGTCGCGGAAGTGGTGTTGGCGGCGACGGTGTAGGCAGCGACGGTGTTGGCAGCGTCGTGGAAAAATGGGTCGATAATGGAAAATGTACAGTTTTCGCGAATAAAAGAAAATAATGTTTATACTTTTTTACATCGGTGGAAACCCCCACCGATATAAGGGGTTGGGCTATTACATCGGTGGAAACTCCCACCTATTTAATAGTTTGATTTTTTTTTTTAATACGTGTTAGGCTATTACATCGGTGGAAACTCCCACCGAAAATTTGAGACACACGGCATCTTATGCAGACATGCTTTAAAAAAAAGTTTTAGATTTTATGAATATCAAGCTAATTTCACAACACTATGCTCCAAAATGATGGACACGAGATGCAAGGTGTGGAAGTAACCGAGATTGGAAAGGGGATCATATTGGATTGGACAAAAAAGCCCATTTCATGAAGCGACATAATCCTCAAATGGTTAAAATGACCAATCAAGCGTCATAATCTCATGAAACTCACACTTTTTTGTCTAAAGAGTATGAAGAGTGTGAGAAAAATAATTGAAAGTATATTGACTCAAAAGTATATGGAAGGAGAGTCTAATGGGATGTGTAATGCATCCATATCAATTTCAAATGAAAAAAAACGACCAAAATGTGGATATTGTTGATGTTGGTGGAGTGGAGCAAAAGGCATAAAGAAGCGAGAAGAGGAAAATCTATCACAGAAAAAAAGAAATAGAAATTTGGTAAAATACTTTTTACTTTCTCTCAATGCTTAACTAGAATCTTAGTATTACTATCTCCTATTAATAATACATGTTAGTTACTTTTACTCTAAATTGTGTAGGAACAATCCATAACAGCATGTGATGATCATGTACATACTGTGCAAGAACAATCCAGAGGAACAAGTGATGGTAATGGAAGTTACAGCGAGGCTACAACCCAATTGACACAATATGGAGTCAAGTTAACATAATAGGAATGTTCAACTTCTTTTAGACATTTATGCAGAATAATTCCGCGTTTATTACAATTTTGATGTACATGACAGAATTTTGAACTAGTTTGGTGCTTTATTTTTTATTGGTTTATGTTCATGTTGTGGAACAGGTTTATAACCAGTGTATTGAGCTTCTGTTTAGATACTAGTTTATGCTATACACTAGTTTATGTTTTTTTGAATGGTTTAAACATGTTTTTTTGAATTGGTTTATGTTACACTTGTTTACTAGTACATTAGTATAAAGCAATTAACAAGTTTTTGAATTGGTTTATGGTACTTGAATTTGAGATAGTAGTTCTGCTACATAACAAGTGTTTAGAATAAATCAATAATTCTATGAAACAACTCTCCACCAAAAGTTTTGCTACATCAGTTTAAGCATGAACTTTAATTTCTTCATTACGAGATAAGTTAATATAAATTATACATAGACATGTTAAGTTATTTTTCCTTATTTTGGTGAAAGAATGGGTTACTTTAGTACTTGAAGAGTGTTATCATGATAAACATGTCCTAGAGAAGTAGTATACTGTTTGAATTATTACCGTTCCATCTTCCAGGTCTAGCGTAAGAATTGGTATACCGTAAGAATTATTACCATTACTTTAGTTTGAATTTTCAAATTCTTTTACACTCTGGTACTCTATCTAGCTTTTAACAACTGTTTCACAACAACTTGTACTACCTTTCTGTTTGGAAAACACTAAGAGCACTAACTCAAGAGAGGTGAGGCTATCGCAGAGGTCTAGTAACTTGGGTGAGGTAGACACTGGCTACACTGAAAGTAATTGGATCTTGCGAGTGCTTATACCTTGAAGTAACAACATTTCATACAGTGCTTAGCAAGAAATGCAGAATTTTTTATTGTCCTACACCCTTTTTACACACTAAATCCCAATATATCATCTACTTCATTCAATAATGCATAAAAATGCTGAAATTGTAATGAAAAAGAAAATGAAAAAAGAAAAGAAATAGAATTAGAACGAACCCCAGAATGATTTGCAGAAGACGAGACCGATGAATTGGCGACGAGGAAGCAGTTGAAACGGCGATGTAACAGGCGGCGACGGTGAGCCGTTGAAACGGCGAGGAATCGGGCGGAATCAGGCAGCGACGGTGAGCCCGTGACGGTGTTGGGTGTTGGAGGCGGTATGCGTCGCGGAAGTGGTGTTGGCGGCGACGGTGTAGGCAGCGACGGTGTTGGCAGCATCGTGGAAAAATGGGTCGAAATGGGTCGATAATGGAAAATGTACAGTTTTCGCGAATAAAAGAAAATAGTGTTTATACTTTTTTACATCGGTGGAAACCCCCACCGATATAAGGGGTTGGGCTATTACATCGGTGGAAACTCCCACCGATTTAATAGTTTGCTTTTTTTTTTTAATACGTGTTAGGCTATTACATCGGTGGAAACTCCCACCGATTTAATAGTTTGCTTTTTGTTTTTAACACGTGTTGGGCTATTACATCGGTGGAAACTCCCACCGATTTAATAGTTTGCTTTTTTTTTAACACGTGTTTGTCTATTACATCGGTGGAGAGTCCCAACCGATGTAATAGCTTACTTTTTTTTTTTTTACACACGTTTTTATGATTTTTCAATATAATTTATATATTAATTCAAAGAATCACTTTTTACATCGGTGTTTATTTAAACCGATGTAATAGCTTACTTTTTTCTTTTTTACACACGTTTTTATGATTTATCAATATATTTTATATATTAATTCAAGCACATTTTTTACATCGGTTTTTATTTAAACCGATGTAATATATTGCTTATATTTTTTTAACTTTTTTGTCACCTTGTTTCTTATTTACAAAAATGCCACCGTATTTTTTTTCTGGAAATCTTTTACATCGGTGGATGAGAATGCCCGATGTAATAGGTGACGAAAAAAAAATTTTCCCTTATTTTTTATATCATTGGAAATACCTGATGTAAAAAGTTTGTTAACTGTATTTTTTACATCACCTATTTTGATACCCGATGTAAAAACCTTTTCTCAAATGTCTTTTTTTTAGTAGTGAATTTTTTTATCAATTTACTTTAAATATTAAAATTATACCAAATCACAACTTATTATTTTTTTTACATGAAAAAAAACAGTTAACAATTATATATATTTTTAAAGAATGTCATATATTAAACATAACATATTAAATATTTAGATTTTTATAAGCAATTTTCATATAAAGTAATGTATACTATATCATTTCAAACATTTTAAATACGAGAGAAATGTGTGTCACCCAAAAATAGATTGACTCAATTGTTTCACAATGGGTTAGGATTGGAAAAAGCATAAAAATGTTATGAATTGATCCAATCATCTATATTAGGAAATCAAGTAATTATAATTAAGAGACATCGACGTTTGATTGAATAGTTTTATATTAAAATGAGTTTTAGCTCATGAGTAAAAGTAAACTTAATATTTATAATATATTTTAATTTAGTATTAGGAATATTCAAATTAAAATTACATTTATTTACTTTAAAAATTTATTTAGTATGACAAAATGGTAGTATTTATACTAAAAAAAAATACTATAAATATATGATTTAATAAAAAAAAACATGAGAAAATTATGATTGATGAATGTAAATTTTTTAATGAAAAACACCCCTTACCATTCCTTTTTTAATTCAAAACATCACCAAAATAATGTGAGTTAATGTTTAAAATTATAAGGTTAAATTGTCATTCTTTCTCTATGAGTAATTATTAAAATATATATTTTAATCTGATTGGGACTATTGAATTTGTATATATTTTATATACATATCTTAATCATCATTAATACTATTGATACTATTGATACAATTATATATTAAATGGGACTACATCACTCGTGTGTAGACAGTGAAAAATCAACTCAATCGAAATGGAGAAGCAATGATTGATGCTCGTATGGTCGAAAAGATTCTGAGATCTTTGACAGATAAGTTGGAAAATATAGTATGCGCAATAAAAGAGGAGACGAATCTTTCGACAATCACTATCGAAGAAGTCGCTGGTTCACTTGAGGCACATGAACAGTGCAAAATAAAGAAGAAGGAGGAGACACTTGAGGATGCAGAACCCAACAGAGACGAAAACGCACTTTAACGCACTTTTCTCTCAAAATTAGCGTGGGATAGGACATGGCCGTGGAGGACATAATGGTGGTAGAAGTTACCAAAATAAAAACATTGACAGAGGACAGTCAAGTCAACAAAACTGGCGTGGCAGAGGACGTGGCCAGAAAGGTGGTAGGTCGAATTACAATAATATCGAATGTTACAAATGTAACAAACAAAGGCACTATGCGAAAGATTTCAACTTCTACAGTTGCTACAACTGTGGTAAAGTGGTACATCTTGCAAAAGATTGTCGACTCAGAAGAAAGATAGAAGAAATAACAAATCTTGCCCTAGAAACATAATCGAATGAAGGATTTTTGTTAATGACTCAAAAGGAAGCAGATGCAGAAAATGACACTATGTGGTACCTGGACCCAGGAGCAAGTAATTATATGTATGGTTACAATCACATGTTCAAAGAAATAAAGAAAATTGAGGATGGTCATGTTTCCTTTGGAGATGCGTCGAAATTAAGGGTTGAAGGAAAAGAAACAATCAGTTTCTTTTAGAAGGATGATTTGATAGGATCAATCCAATATGTGTACTATGTACCAAACCTCAAAGAAAATATTTTGAGTCTGAGAGAACTCATAGAAAAGGGATATTTGATACTCATGGAAGATCGAAGTTTTCACTTAAAAGACAAGTCAGGATGTCTGGTTGCTCAAGTCGAAATGGGGAGAAATCGAATGTACAAGTTGAATTTGACAAGCATTCGAGAAAAGTGTTTGCAAGTCAATGTCGAAGACCAAGCATCCCTGTGGCATCTACATTTTGGTCATCTACATTAGGCTGGACTAAGGAGGTTAGCAAAGAAAAATATGGTGCATGGATTGCCAGACGTAGAATTCGAAAGAAAGTTCTGTGAAGAATGTGTGTTTGGCAAACAGACGAGAACTTCATTTCAAAGGAAGGCATAATATCAGGCTAAACAAATTCTAGAATTGATTCACACTGACATATGTGGGCCAATTACCCCAGAATCCTTCAGTGGCAAAAGGTACTTTATATCCTTTATTGATGATTTCTGAAGGAAAACTTGGGTGTATTTTCTGAAAGAAAAGTCAGAAGCCTTCGAAGTATTCAAGAAGTTTAAGATAATGATGGAGAAATCAACAGACAGGAACATCAAAGCTCTTCGATCAGACAGAGGTGGGAGTATACTTCGATAACCTTTATGAAGTACTGTGAAGAGCAAGGCATAAGGAGATTTCTGACTGCAGCATACTCACCTCAACAAAATGGTGTGGCGGAAAGAAAGAATCGAACAGTCCTCGATATGGTTTGATCAATGCTTAAGAGCAAGAACATGTCAAAGGAATTTTAGGTAGAAGTTGTACAATGTGAAATCTATGTTCAGAATAGATGTCCACATTCAAAGTTGGGAGATTTAACACCTCAAGAATCTTGGAGCGGGAAAAAGCCAACTGTGTCTCACTTCCAAGTGTTTGGAAGTGTGGCTTATGCACATGTACCTGATCAAAGAATAACAAAGCTGGAAGATAAGAGTGTGAAATACATACTCATTGGGTATGATGATAAAATAAAATGTTACAGAATCTTCAACCCAATAAACAAAAAGGTGATAGTGAGTAGAGATGTTCAACTAAACGAAGGAAGCAAGTGGTACTGGAACAACTCGATTGGAGTTATGGTCGAATTACCAGGTGCTATATCGAAAAAAACTTCGACAGAACCAGAAGACTCTGATGATGAAGATGGACTCTCACAGCCCAGGTTGCGAAGTTTACAAGAATTGTATGAAAACATAGAAGAAGTGCATCTCGTATGTTTCTTGGCGGACACTGAAGATGTCAGTTTCGATGAAGCAGTAAGAAACAAAAATTGGAAGGATGCTATGAATGAATAAATTAAGTCCATCGAACGCAATGATACTTGGGAACTAGCAGATTTACCAAAAGGAAGTCAAACAATTGGTGTGAAGTGGGTGTTCAAGAAAAAGATAAATGCACAAGGTGAAATAGAAAAATACAAGGCGCGACTTGAGGCGAAAGGATACAAGCAGAAAGCAGGAATCGACTATGATAAAGTGTTTGCACATGTTGCGAGAATGGAGACAGTTCGACTGCTCATATCTCAAGCTGCTCAATACAAATGGTAAATATATCAGATGGATGTCAAGTCAGCTTTTTTGAATGGCTTGCTTGAAGAATAAGTTTTTGTCGAACAACCACCTGGATACATGAAAGTCGAAAATAAAGGAAAGGTGCTAAAGCTAAAGATGGCACTTTATGGGCTGAAGCAGGCACCACGAGAATGGAATACACAAATTAAAACATACTTTAAAGAAAATGGATTTCAGCAATGTCCCTACGAACATGCCCTGTATGTGAAGAAGAAAAAAGAGAAAATATTGCTTGTTTCTATCTATGTCGATGACTTAGTTTTTACTTGGGCAACAATAATCAGATGATAGAAGAATTCAAAGGCACCATGACACAAGAATTTGAGATGACTGGCTTAGGCCTGATGAAATACTTTCTTGGTCTAGAGGTTCGACAAGAAGAAACATAAATCTTCATCTCACAAGAAAAATATGCAAAAGATATTTTGAAAAGATTTAAAATGGAAAGTTGTAATCCAATTTCGACACCAATGGAACCAGGAGAAAAGTTTTCGAAATTTGATGGGGGAGAGCGTGTCGAAGCAAATAAATTTTGAAGCTTGGTGGGAAGTACCCAATACCTCACATGCACAAGGCCATATCTTTCGCTGAGTGTTGGAATTGTGAGTCATTTCATGGAAGAACCAGTTTTTTCACACTGGAAAGCTCTGAAGAGAATCCTTCTATTTGACCAAGGAATTGTGTCACTTGGAATGTTTTGTTCAAAAGCAGATGAATACAAGTTGACTGGCTACTCTGACAGCGATTGGTGTGGTGACATAGATGATCGAAAAATCACTTTAGGATATGTGTTCCTCATAGGAAACACTGCATTCACCTGGTTGTTAAGGAAGAAACTCATAGTAACTCTTTCAACATGTGAAGCAGAGTATGTGGCAGCATCTTGGTGCGTGTGCCATGCAATATGGCTGAGAAGATTGATGAGAAGGATGGAGTCAAAACAGGAAGATGCAATAATAATTCAAGTCGACAACAAATCTGCAATAGATCTGGCGAAGAATCCAGTCAAGCATGAAAGAAGCAAACACATTGATGTTTGATTCCATTTTATTCGAGAACATGTGAAGGATAGAAGCATCTAACTGAAGCACGCTGCAAGCAAGGATCAAGCAGCATACATTCTTACAAAACCATTGTCGAAGGAGCTATTCGACAGAGACAAGAAAATTTTAGGCATGATGTATCGAAGAAATATTTGAATTTATGGGGGAGTTTTGTTGGTTAAATTCAAATCTACATTGGGTAGTGCAAAAGACATATTCTCTTTGGACAGTGGAAAGTTTATTCCTTAGGGACTTAATAATAGTTAATGCTGTATCATTTAATATTATATCTTGTGATCTCTATATAAATCACTTTGTATTCATATTAAAAGTTAGTTGAACTTTTTATAAAAGCAAGTTTAAATCCCCTCTCATTTTCTCTTCAATTTGATTCTTCTCGGTTATTATCTAGCTTAGAAGGGAGCGTTCTCCAAGTGCTTAGATTTGTATTGGCGCTGGTTATGGGTTGCTGGAAAGAGTTTCCTACAAGGCTAATGAAAAGGCCGAGTATAGCATCGTAGATCGCCAACTGTCAGGACGTCGGCTCTCAAGGGTGGTGATTTAATTAGTGGGTTGGTTCTTCCTCTTGATAGTTAGTGAGAATTCCCCATGTGCTTGGAGATTTATCATAATTATTTGGAAATAAACTAAGCATTTGTTTGAAATCAGAATTCGCACGTATATTACAAATCCAACGTGAAAACAAAACTCGACAAATATTTTTCATTATTGATTATCATTTCCACCTTACTCTCTAATTGCACCTTGCACGTATAGCATTCCTAGTCAATATATATTTTTTATAGCTCTTAGAAATAATGTTAAAATGACATCCTATCTAATATGTCATTTTCATGTTCATGTGCCTTGTTCATCATGTACTCTGAATAAATGGAATTTGCACTATATGCATGTGCAGGAAGAAGTGGTGGCTAATGCTTGTGTGGTGAAGAGTGGAAGAAATTTGACTGTAGTTGCACTTGAATTCAAATTGAAGAAAATTGGAAATTTGGTTTATCTTACTCATGCTACTTTCTTTAACATGCCGATTTCCAGCTTATGATCACTTAACTTTCTGGTGATTCTGCAGTTCCATTTAATGTATGTAATAGTAATAAAATATTTTAAATTAATTAGTCTGATTCTTATCATAAATATATGTATAGGCTTATTCTCTTTCACCTCTTCCAAAATGCGTTTTAAAATTATATGAATGACCCAGAACGAAATTTGCTTGCTACAAAGAAGTTATTACAAGTCACAGTAGCCATTTTTTGTTCCAATAACAACAAAGGTAATATTAACATTCTATATAAACAACTTTTATCCTTATAAAGTTTTCTTTTCTTTTCGGTTTGGGAAAGTGATTCTTATGATAAATGTTTTTCTAAATCATAGACACATTATAACTTGTGTCCTTTTTATTGAAGTTAATAGTTGTGTTGTTGGAATTCGTTTAAAGTCTCGCGTTGCTTAGTTTTCTGTTTTTGAAGTTGAGATCCAAACATATTTAATTTGGTATCTATTGATATTTGTAAATATATAGTTTTAAGATATTTGTACATAGAATAGATTCACATCGACTATATCATGATATTAGTTGTAATATCTCTATATATAATAAAGTCTTCGTAGTACTTTAAAAAATAGACGGTTTATTCAAATGTCTCTTAGTCTCTCGTATTTTTACAGGGTATCAGAGCCTATTGAGAGACAACCTTTCATCGTGCTTTATCTGGTTCATCCACTGTCTTTCGATGAAAAATTTATGGAAAAATGTTTCATAAATCTGATTTGCTTTCCATACACCACCGTGACTAATTCTGACACCAATTTTTGAATTTCTCCGGTCACCACCGGACTGCCACCTCCATCTGCCGCCTAACTACTGTTTCCGGTGATCTTTCAGAAAACTAACCCTACTGGAAGAAGCGCCTCCTGCGATCTGGATGAACCCAATGATTTTTTCACCGCCCCACTTGCCACTGTGCAACTCTTCCAGATCTGGTCTTAGATTTTATTTTTCACTCACGGAAAACTATGATCCAGTTCAAACAGATCATTTTCATCCGGTTCGCATGATATTTTCTCTTTTCAGATATTCATGTCTACTTCTCAGAACTTTACGCCAAACTACGATAATTTTCTCAGGTGGTGTAGGCATTATCAGAACGCAAATTCTAGTGATTTGGTTGCACATACTATTAATTCATATGTTTCCCTCTCTCAGTCATCTACTCTTGGACCTTGGGTCCTTGATTCTGGTGGGGCTGATCAAGTTACTAGTAATAAAAAGATTTTCTCTTCTCTCTCTACCTTGAGTTTCTTACCTACTATAACTTTTGCCAATGGTTTTCAAACCCAATCTAAATGGATTGGTAATGTTCAAATTCTACATTCTCTCTATGTTACGTTTGTTCTCTATATACCTAATTGTCAATTTAATTTACTTTTAGTTAGTCGTTTAACTCGTTCTCTTGATTGTATTGTCACCTTCACTAACAATAATGTTACCCTGCAGGTCGGAGTTCAGGACAGACGATTCGCGTCACATGTGATTCTCAAAGCCTTTTTTAATTCTCAGTGTCATCTCAGACCTGCTCAGCCAAAGGTTTTTCACTCACTATCCATGCTCAGTTAGGTCATCAGAGTTTTCTCAAATTACAAAAGTTGGTGTAAAATTTATCGAAGGTATCTAATTTACATTGTGATTCGTGTCAATAAGGGAAACACACTTGCAGTCAATTTTCCAATCGAGTCAATAAACGAGCTTCGTTCCCTTGAAATATGTTCTTTTTTGTAATTTGTATTTGATAAAAAAGTCGATGGTAAGGATAATAATTTTCATACTTTTGATGCCTGAAGCGGGATGTTATTCATTTTATATGAAGACTATGAGTTGCAAGTTTTGAATAAACCTAAAGTTTAATCATCTCAAAATATCTTATTTATTTTTTACTTTCTATAGAATACAGTTTCATGCAAATGCTAAAGAGTTTGTTGGTATTTTGATGCATTATAAGTTACCGATGACATTGGTTTCTACACTCATGAAATATTATCAAGTATGCTATTGGGGAAATTGGTATTCTAGCGGTAATCTGTTGTATTTTATCAACATGTGTTGTTTTTATAGCTTGCTTATACAAATTCATTTTTAGCGTTAGTTGAACAATTAGTGTGTTTTAACAAGTTGATCGAATTGTATACGTATTTATTCAAGTTATTTTTCTAAATATATTTCCTTCTGATTGTCATGTTCAGGTAACAAATAAATGATTGATGAAGTTTGATATAGATCATTTTGGTTGGTTTGTTTATGATATCAGTTTGTAGGATATAACTGCTATTTAAATATAATTAATAATATAAATATTTTTATTTGTACCAAAAAATATTAATAATTTTAATATACGAGATGATTGTAGTAGTTTTTTTGTAACATTTATATTATACACATATTATTATAATAATTTGATAATGAGGTATAATTGATCAAAACACCAATGGACACAGCAGAAAGTGAGTGCATCAATTGATCAAATATCAACGGACACGGGAGAAAGTGAAATATGAAAGCAAATTTCTATCAATTTGTATTTATTTGTGATGTTCTTTAAAATATATATATAATATATTAACCACCATTTCAAACACTATTAAAATATAATTAATATTATTATAAAAAAAAATTATCAAAATATTTTAATATTATGTTTTACGGTTCATATTATACACTCATGATTTTAAATTTATAATAATATATTAATTATTTTATAAATGATTTTTAACACTAATAAAGTTTGTCTCATTTTGTATAATTGATTTATTCTAATTTAAACATTTTTTCTATGTTGAAAGTTTTTTGGTTTAAATTGTTGTTAAATGTTAATTTTTTAATTAATGAGTAAACTATATAGATAGTCAACATTTAATGGTGCTATCTACTTTTAATATAATAAAGTAACTCACTAGTATTATTACTTTATTATACTAACTCAAATCGCAAAAAGCATGATTACAGCCAAAAACCACAACCTTTACTATCTATTATTTAATTCTTTTCACTAAACACTAAATTGGAATAATTATTTACATACTGAACTTTTATTTACTTGCCTTGGAAAATTTCAATTCTTTATGAAATTGCATCTCCCATACGAAATTGCCTTGGAATAATTATTTTAGGTTTGAAATTTGAGTTGTGTTCTTTTTATTTTAATTTGTGATAGTTTTTCTCCCTTAATGCATGCACATGGTTTCAAAATTTATTTATGTATATTTCAGAAGTTAAGTTTCAAACTTGTTTTAATTTGAATAAAAAGTAGATGGTCAGAGATATTAATTTTCTTAATTTTAATTTCTGAAGCGGGATGTTATTCATAAAACTTATTAAAAAATTAAAGAAAATTCATAAAAAAATATTAAATTCATAAAAACATATTAAATTTTAGTTTATAGTAATATATTCGTGATTTAATAAAATAGTCTCATTAAATAAAAATATCAATTATATTATATAATAATTACATCTATCATACACTTTTAATATAATAAAGTTATGCACTGGCATTATTAATTTATTATCCTAAATCAAACTATTTAACAAGCTAATTTAGTGCCCTTAAAGTAATTTCGAACGTCTAATCATTATTTAACCTATTCAATTACCCTAATTATAAATTTCATTCATTTTGACAGCAAAACATCAGCGTTTTCTCATTCCAACGAAAAAAGCATGATTACAGCCAAAAGTTTCAATTTATCTCTATTTTTGACTAAACCCTAAATTGGAATAATTATTTATATAGTGACATTTTATCTACTTGCCTTAGGAAAGTTTCAATTTATATCTAAACCATACAGAATTTGTAATTTGCTTTGAAACAATTCCGAGCTTTCCAATTCCTCTGCTCTGCTCTCATTCTTCTATAAAATACGATAGTAAGACCATTACTCTACATTGCATCTGCCTCTATTTTTGTTCATTGCGACATTGTGTTTCCCATAATGTAATGTTATTCCTTCATCTTCCACTTTTTTGTTTTACTGTGATTTCAAATTGATTTAGTCACTTAATTCTATTATGTGGCTAATTGTGAACTTAATTCTATTCCGTGTTCAATTGTGAATCGATTTGGGTTTATATGTGCATTTTGTTATGGTACTGTGATTTTTGTAAAAAGAAAATATGATAAATTTGAAGACTGGTAGTGAATTTAGATTTTAACTTTGAGTTCTTGAAATGTGTTTTTTTATAATTTGTATTTGATTAAAAAGTAGATGTGAAGGATATTAATTTTCATACTTTTGATGCCTGAAGAGGGATGTTATTAATTTTATACGAAGACTATGAGTTGCAAGTTTTGAATAACCTTAAAGTTTAATCATCTCAAAATTTCTTACTTATTTTTACTGTCTATAGAATATAGTTTCATGTATATGCTAAATAGTTTGTTGGTGTTTTGATGCTTTATCAGTTACTGATGATATTGGGGAAATTGGTATTCAAGCGGTAATTTGTTAGATTTTATCAAAACGTGTTGTTTTTATAACTTGCTTATACAAATTCATTTTTAGCGATACTTGAACAATTAGTGTGTTTTAACCAGTTGATCCAATTGTATACGTATTTATTTATGTTATTTTTCTAAATATATTTCCTTTTGATTGTCATCATGTTCAAGTAACGAAGGGTATAACAGCTATTTAAATATAACTAATAATATTAATATTTTAATTTGTACCAAAAAGTATTAACAATTTTAATTTATAAGATGATTCTAATAGTTTTTTGGAACCTTTATATTATACACTTATTATACCAACAGACACAGGAGAAACTGAGTGTATAATTGATCAAAATATGAACGGACATGCGAGAAAGTTAAATATGAAAGCAAATTTCTATCAATTTGTATTTATTTTAATATTATATTTTACAGTTTATATTATACACTCGTGATTTTAAATTTATGGTAATATATTAATTATTTTATACATGATTTTTAAAACTATTAAAGTTTCTCTCTTATTGTATAAATGATTTATTCTAATTTAAATTTTTTTCTATGTTAAAAGTTTTTTTGGTTCAAACTGTTGTTAAATGTTAATATTTTAATTAATGGGTAAACTATATATATAGTCAACATTTAATGGTGATATCTACTTTTAATATAATAAAATAATACACTAGCACTTTTACTTTATTATCCAAACACAAGCTGCAAAAATAGCATGATTACAGCCAAAAACAACAACCTTTACTACATACTATTTAATTGTTTTCACTAAACCCTAAATTGAAATAATTATTTATATACTGACTTTTATCTACTTGCATTGAAAAGTTTCAATTCTTTACGACATTCCATCTCCGATACGGAATTGTTCTTCCTTCATCTTTCACTTTTTCATTTTACCGTGATTTCGAATCGATTTAGTCACTTAATTATATATTTAGGTTTGAACTTTGAGTTGTGTTCTTTTTTTTAATTTGTGATAGTTTTTCTCCCTTAATGCATGCACATGGTTCTAAAATTTATTTATGTACATTTGAGAAATTGAGTTTCAAATCTGTTCTAATTTGATTAAAAAATAGTTAGTAAGAGATATTAATTTTCTTACTTTTGATTCCTGAAGGGGATGTTATTCATAAAGTTTATTAAAAAATGGAAACAAATTCATAAAAATATATTAAATTCATAAAATCATATTAAATTTAAATTTATTTTAATATATTCATGGTTTAATAAAATAGTCTCATTAAATAAAAATATCAATCATATTATACAATAATTGTATCTATCATCCACTTTTAACATAATAAAGTTATACACTGCTATTATTACTTTATTATCCAAACTCAAACTATTTAAGAAGCTAATTTAGTATTTCTTAAGTATTTTCATATGTCTAATCATTACTTAACCTATTCATTTACCCTAATTAAAATTGTCATTAATTTTGACTCCCAAAACATCCATTCCAACGCAAAAAGCATGATTACAGGAAGAAAAAAAACATTTATTGTATACTATTTAATTCTTTTCCCTAAACCTTAAATTTGAATAATTAATTAGTTCTTGACTTGTAAAATTTCAATTTATCTCTAAATCTATCTGATTTATAGTTTGCTTTTAAACAATTCCAACCTTTCTAATTCGTATGCTCTCCTCTCATTCTTCTATAAAAACATGACTGTAAGACCATTCTTGTACACTGCATCTGCCTCTATTTCTTTTCTTTACAGCATTGCATCTGCCATGTATTTTTCTTCCTTCATCTTCCACTTTTTCGTTTTAACGTGATTTCAAATTGATTGAGTCACTTAATTCTATTTTTTTGTTAATTGTGAACTTAATTCTATTTCGTGTTCAATTGGGAATCGATTTTGGTTTATATGTGTATTTTGTTATGGTACTATGATTTTTTTATAAAACAAAATATGATAAATTTGAACACTGGTAGTGAATTTAGATTTGAACTTTGAGTTCTTGAATTGTGTTCCTTTTTTTTTATTTGTATTTGATTAAAAAGTAGATGGTAAGGATATTAATTTTCATACTTTTGATGCCTGAAGCGGGATGTTATTCATTTTATATGAAGACTATGAGTTGCAAGTTTGGAATAAACTGGAAGTTTAATGAACTTAAAATTACTTACTTATTATTTTCTATACAATATAGTTTCATGCATATGCTAATAAGTTTGTTGGTGTTTTGATGCATTATAATATAGTGATGACTTTGGTTTCTACACTCAAGAAAGGTTATCAATTAGGCTATTGGGGAAATTGTTATTCTAGTGTTAATCTGTTGTATTTCATCAGCATATAGTGTGGTTTAACAAGTTGATCGAATTGTATATGTTTTATTCATGTAATTTTTTAAATTATGTTTCCTTTTTATTGTCATGTTCAAGTAACAAACAAATGATTGATGAAGCTTGATATAGATCATTTTGGTCGGTTTGTTTATGATATCAGTTTGTAGGCTATAACCGCTATTTAAATATATAATATTAATATTTTTATTTGAACCAAAAAATATTAATAATTTTAATTTATGAGATGATTGTAGTAGTCTTTTTGTAACCTTTATATTATACACTTGTTATTATAATAATTTTTATATTGGAGTGTATAATTGATCAAAATACCAATGGATACGGGAGAAAGTGGGTGTATAATTGATCAAAATATCAATGGACACGGGAGAAAGTGAAATATGAAAGTAAATTTCTATAAATTTGTATTTATTTGTGATGTTCCTTTAAAAAAAAATATAATATATTAATCACCATTACAAACTCTATTAAAATATAATTAATATTATTAAAAATGATTTTTATCAAAATATTTTAAAATTATGTTTTACGGTTTATATTATACACTCATGATTTTAAATTTATGATAATATATTAATTATTTTATACATAATTTTTAACACTAATAAAGTTTATCTCATTTTGTATAAATGATTTATTCTAATTTAAACTTTTTTACAATGTTGAAAGTTTTTTTGTTCAAATTGTTGTTAAATATTAGTTTTTTAATTAATGAGTAAACTATATAGATAGTCAACATAAACAACAACCTTTACTACCTACTATTTAATTCTTTTCACTAAACACTAAATTGAAATAATTATTTACATACTGACCTTTTATTTACTTGCCTTTGAAAGTTTCAATTCTTTATGACATTGCATCTCCCATACGGTATTGTTCTTCTTTCATCTTCCACTTTTTCGTTTTATCATGATTTCAAATTGATTTAGTCACTTAATTATATTTTTAGGTTTGAAATTTGAGTTGTGTTCCATTTTTTTTTTAATTTGTGATGGTTTTTCTCCCTTAATGCATGCACATGGTTTCAAAATTTATTTATGTACATTTGAGAAATTGAGTTTCAAATTTGTTCTAATTTGGATAAAAAGTAGATGGTGAGAGATATTAATTTTCTTAATTTTGATTTCTGAAGCGGGATGTTATTCATAAAAATTATTAAAAAATTGAAGCAAATTCATAAAAACATATTAAATTTTAATTTATTGTAATATATTCGTGATTTAATAAAATAGTCTCATTAAATAAAAATATCAATTACATTATACAATAATTACATCTATTATCCACTTTTAATATAATAAAGTCATACACTGGCATTATTACTTTATTGTCCTAACTCAAACTATTTAACAAGCTAATTTAGTGCCCTTAAAGTAATTCCGTATGTCTAGTCATTACTTAACCGGTTCATTTACCCTAATTATAAATGTCATTCATTATGACAGCCAAAACATCAGTGTTTTCTGATTCCAACGCCATTTCTCATTTCAACAGAAAAAGCATGATTGCAAAAAAATGATTACAGCCAACAAAAAAGAAGAACATTTACTGCATACTATTTAATTCTTTTCCCTAAATCCTAAATTGGAATAATTATTTACTTACTGACCTTTTATCTACTTAACTTGGAAAGTTTTAATTTATCTCTACTTTTCACAAAACCCTAAATTGGAATAATTATTTATATAGTTAAATTTTATCTACTTGCCTTAGAAAGGTTTCAATTTATATCTAAACCATACGGAATTTGTAATATGCTTTGAAAAAATTCTAACCTTTCCAATTCCTCTGCTCTCCTCTCATTCATCTGCCTCTATTTCTGTTCATTGCGACATTGTGTTTTCCATAAGGTATTGTTCTTCCTTCATCTTCGACTTTTTTATTTTACCGTGATTTCAAATTGATTTAGTCACTTAATTCTATTTCGTGGCCAATTGTGAACTTAATTCTATACCATGATCAATTGTGAATCGATTTGGGTTTATATGTGCATTTTGTTATGATACTGTGATTTTTTTTTAAAATTATAAATTTGAACTTGAATTTAGATTTGAACTTTGAGTTCTTGAACTGTGTTCCTTTTTTTTAATTTGTATTTGATTAAAAAGTAGATGGTAAGGATTTGAAGCTGGATGTTATTCATTTTATATGAAGACTATGAGTTGCAAGTTTGGAATAAACTGGAAGTTTAATCAACTTAAAATTACTTACTTATTATTTTCTATACAATATAGTTTCATGCATATGCTAATAAGTTTGTTGGTGTTTTGATGCATTATAAGATAGTGATGACTTTGGTTTCTACACTCAAGAAAGGTTATCAATTAGGCTATTGGGGAAATTGTTATTCTAGCGTTAATTTATTGTATTTCATCAGCACATAGTGTGGTTTAACAAGTTGATCGAATTGTATATGTTTTATTCATGTAATTTTTTAAATTATATTTCCTTTTTATTGTCATGTTCAGGTAACAAACAAATGATTGATGAAGCTTGATATAGATCATTTTGGTCGGTTTGTTTACGACATTAGTTTATAGGGTATAACCGCTATTTAAATATAATTAATAATATTAATATTTTTATTTGTACCAAAAAATATTATTAATTTTAATTTAGGAGATGATTGTAGTATTTTTTTTGTAACCTTTATATTATATATTTATTATAATAATAATGTTTATAATGGGGTATAATTGATCAAAATACCAACGTACACGGGAGAAACTGAGTGTATAATCGATCAAAATATCAACGGATACGGGAGAAAGTGAAATATGATTACAAAAATGGTGATTTGAGCCAAAAAGAACCACAGTTACTGCAAACTATTTAATTATTTTCCCTAAACCTTAAATTGAAATAATTATTCATGTACTGACCTTTTATCTACTTGCCTTTGGAAATTTCAATTTATCTCTACTTTTCATTAAACCCTAAATTGGAATAATTATTTACATACTGACAATTTATCTACTTGTCTTGGGAAATTTTTAATTATCTCTAAACTCTACTAGATTTGTAATTTGCTTTGAAACAATAAGAACATTCCTCTACACTACATCTGCCTTTATTTCTTTTCTTTACAACATTACATTTCCCATACAGTATTGTTCTTCTTTCATCTTCCACTTTTTCGTTTTATCGTGATTTCAAATTGATTTAGTCACTTAATTCTATTTCATGTTCAATTGTGAACTTAATTCTATTTCGTTTTCAATTGTGAACCGATTTTTGTTTAAATGTGTATTTTGTTATGGTACTGTGATTTTTTTTAAACGAAAATATAAAAAATTTGAACACTGAGAGTAACTTTAGATTTGGAATTTGAGTAACGATGTTCTTTTTTTAAATTTGTATTTGATTAAAAAGTAGAAGGTAAGGATACTAATTTCCATACTTTTGATGTTGATACCTTAAGTAGATGTTATTCATTTTATATGAAGACTATGAGTTGTAAGTTTGGAATAAATTGAAAGTTTAATCATCTCAAAATTACTCATTTATTTTTACTGTCTATACAATATAGTTTCATGCCTATACCAAAGAGTTTGTTGGTGTTTTGATGAATTATAAGATACTGATGGCTTTGGTTTCTACACTCATAAAAGGTTTTCATGTATGCTATTGGGGAAATTGGTATTATAGAGGTAATTTGTTGTATTTCATTAGCAAATGTTGTTTTTATAACTTGCTTATACAAATTCATTTTAAGCGATAGTTAAATAATTAGTGTCTTTTAACAAGTTGATCGAATTGTATACATATTTATTCATGTTATTTTTATAATTATATTTCCTTTTGATTGTCAACAAATAAATGATTGATGGAGCTTGATATAGATCAGTTTGATCGGTTTGTTTAAGATATCATTTTGAAGGGTATAACAACTATTTAAATATAATTAATAATATTAATAATCACTTATTATTATAATAATGTTTATAATGGAGGTATAATTGATCAAAATACCAACGAACACGGAAGAAAGTGAGGTTATAGTTGATAAAAATATCAACAGACACGGGAGAAAATGAAATATAAAATATGAAATATAAAATATCAATTTATATTTATTTATGACGCTCTTTTATAAAAATATATAATATATTAACCACCATTACAAACACTATTAAAATATAATTAATATCATTTAAATTTTATTTTATCAAATATTTTAATATTATGTTTTACGGTTTATTTTATACACTCGTGATTTTGAATTTATGATAATATATTAATTACTTTGTACATGATTTTTAAAACTAATAAAGTTTCTCTCCTTTTATATAAATGATTTATTCTAATTAAAACTATTTTTCTAAAAGTTTTTTGGTTCTAATTGTTGTTAGATATTAATTTTTTAATTAATGAGTAAACTATATGTAGTCAACATTTAATGTACCTATTAATATTATTTAGTTTGTGTTTTCTGTGTTTATATAATATTATTGTGTTTTTAAATGATGTGTCGGGCTACTATGATTTTTATTGTGCTCTTTCCAATCTTTATCTATACCAGTATAATAAATAAAAACATATTTATATAATTTTAAAATAAAATTATTTTAAAATAATCAAGATAACATAAATGTAAATAATTTAAAATTACTATAATAATAAATTATTTATGAAACAATTTTTTTATCAATTTACTTAAAATATTAAAATTATACCAAATATCAAGTTGTTATTTTTTTACATTAAAAAAAAAACACTTGACAATTATAGATTTTTTAAAGAATGTCATATATTAAACATAACATATAATATATAGTCAATATTTAGATTTTTAAGCAATTTTCATATAAAGTAATGTATATTATATCATTACAAACATTTTAAGTACGATAGAAATGTGTCACCCAAAATTGGATTAATACAATTGTTTCGCAATGGGTAAGGATTGGAAAAGGCATAAAAATGATATGAATAGATTCAATTATGTATATTAGGAAATCAATTAATTATAATTAAGATACATCCACGTTTGATTGAACAGTTTTATATTAAAATGAGTTTTAGTTCATGAGTAAAAGAAAATTTAATATTTATAATATATTTTAATTTAGTATTAGGAATATGCAAATTAAAATTATATTTATTTACTTTAAAAATGTATTTAGTATGACAAAATGGTAGTATTTATACTAAAAAAATAATATAAATATATGATTTAATAAAAAAACATGAGAAAATTATGATTGATGAGTGCAAATTTTTTAATGAAAAACACACATTATTATTCCTTTTTTAAATCAAAACATCACCAAAATAATGTGAGTTAATGTTTAAAATTATCAGGTTAAATTGTCATTCTTTCTCTATGAGTAATCATTAAAATATACATTTTAATCTGACCACGAGTATTGAATTCGTATATATTTTATATACATATCTTAACCATCATTATATACTATTTTTATATAGGGAATTAAATTATAAATATTTTTATAAACGCGAAAAAATTCAATTGTTGCTACAATTATTTTTATAAACGAGAATAAGTTACAAATAAAAATTATAAACGAGAAAAAGTCAAATGTTGATACAATTATTTTCATAAACGGAACTAAATTATAAATATTTTTATAAAAGGAAAAAAGTTACTATTGATACAATTATTTTATAAATGGGAAGAAATTACAAATGTATTTAAACAGAAAAAAAGTTTATTGATACAATAATTTTTATAAACAAAAATAAGTTATAAATATTTTTATTAATGGACACACATGTTCTAAAATTTTGCACCGATTTGCAAAACCATGATCGCAGGGTGGAGAGTACTCGCAGGCACTTCACCTGTTATAAACGAGAAAAAGTCAAATATTGATACAATTAAATTAATATTTATATGATAATCATAATTTAAGATATTTTTTTCTTTTAATTCGTACATAATTTTATATAGATTTCTTAACTATAATTGTATAATATTTATTTAATATTTATATCGACTTTGCGTGACCCGTGCGAACACATGGGTAGATGACTACTTTATTATTTTCTTAATTTTTTTAGTAAAATATACATTTTCGATAAGTCGACACTAATTAATTTGTATATCTTTTATATACATATATATATATATATATATAAAAGTCGACAATAATATATATACACTCACGTTCTTTTACATAATTTTTATGTATATCTTTATATGGTAATGATCATTGGAACTTTTTTTCTTTTAATTTGATTATATTTTTATATACATTTCTTAACCTTAACTATATAATATCATTTTTATCATTTCCACTTTACTCTCTAATTGCACATTGCACTTATAGCATTATTAATCAATATTTATTCTTTATAGCTCTTAGAAATAATGTTAAAATGACATCCTATCTAATATGTCATTTTTATGTTCATGTGCCTTGTTCATCATGTACTCTGAATAAATGGAATTTGCACTATATGCATGTGCAGGAAGAAGTGGTGGCTAATGCTTGTGTGGTGAAGAGTGGAAGAAATTTGACTGTAGTTGCACTTGAATTCAAATTGAAGAAAACTGGAAATTTGGTTTATCTTACTCATACTACTTTCTTTAACATGCCGGTTTCCAGCTTATGATCATTTAACTTTCTGGTGATTCTGCAGTTCCATTTAATGTATGTAATAGTAATAAAATATTTTACATTAATTAGGCTGATTCTTATCATAAATATATGTATAGGCTTATTCTCTTTCACCTCTTCCAAAATGAGTTTTAAAATTATATGAATGACCCAGAACGAAATGTGCTTCCTACAAAGAAGTTATTATAAGTTACAGTTGCCATTTTTTGTTCCAATAACAACAAAGTTAATATTATATAAACAATTTTTATCCTTATAAAGTTTTCTTTTCTTTTCGGTTTGGGAAAAATGATTCTTATGATAAATTTTTTTCTAAATCATAAACACATTATAACTTGTGTCCTTTTTATTGAAGTTAATAGTTGTGTTGTTGGAATTCGTTTGAAGTCTCGCGTTGCTTAGATTTTTGTTTTTGGAGTTGAGATTCAAACATATTTAATTTTGTATCTGTTGATATTTGTAAATATATAGTTTTAATAATATTTGTATATAGAATAGATTCACATCGACTATATCATGATATTATTTATAATCTCTCTCTATATAATAAAGTCTTCGTAGTACTTTTCAAAATACAATGTTTATTCAAATTTCTCTTAGTCTCTCGTATTTTAACAGGGTATCAGAGTTTAATGAGAGACAACCTTTCATCGTGCTTTATCTGGTTGATCCACTGTCTTTCAATGAAAAATATATGGCAAAATGTGTCATAACTATGATTTGCCTTCCATACACCGCCGTGACTCTTTCTGACACCAGTTTTTGAATATTCCCCAACCACCGGAGTGCCACCTCCATCTGCCGCCCAACTACTGTTTCTGGGGATCTTTTAGAAAACTAACCATACTCGAAGAAGCGCCTCTTGCGATCTGGATGATCCCAATGATTTTTTCACCGCTCTTCCAGATCTGGTCTCATATTTTATTTTCAACTTACAGAAAACTGTGATCCAGTTCAAAAAAATCATTTTCATCCGGTTCGCGTGATATTTTCTCTTTTCAGATATTCATGTCTACTTCTCAGAACTTTACGCCAAAGTACGATAATTTTCTCAGGTGATGTAAGAATTATCAGAATCCAGATTCTAGTGATTCGGTTGCACATACTAGTAATTCATATGTTTTCCTCTCTCAATCATCTTCTCTTGGATATTGAGTCCTTGATTCTGGTGCGGCTGATCATGTTACTGGTAATAAAAAGATTTTCTCTTCCCTCTCTACCTCGAGTTTCTTACCTACTATAACTTTTGCCAATGGTTCTCAAACCCAATCTAAAGGGATTGGTAATGTTCAAATTCTACATTCTCTCTATGTTACTTTTGTTCTCTATGTACCTAATTGTCAATTTAATTTACTTTTAGTCAGCCGTTTAACTCGATCTCTTGATTGTATTGTCACATTCACTAACAATAATGTTACCCTGCAGGTCGGAGTTCGGGACAGACGATTGGCGTCACATGTGAGTCTCAAAGAATTTTTTACCTCTCAGTGTCATCTCAGACATGTTCAGCCAAAGGTTTTCCACTCACTATCCATACTCAGTTAGGTCATCCAAGTCTTCTCAAATTACAAAAGTTGGTGTCAAGTTTATCAAAGGTATCTAATTTACATTGTAAGTCGTGTCAATTAGAGAAACACACTTGCAGTTAATTTCCCAATTGAGTTAATAAACGAGCTTCGTTCCCTTGAAATGTGTTCTTTTTTTTTAAATTTGTATTTGATTAAAAAGTCGATGGTAAGGATATTAATTTTCATACTTTTGATGCCTGAAGCGGTATGTTATTCATTTTATATGAAGACTATGAGTTGCAAGTTTTGAATAAACTTAATGTTTAGTCATCTCAAAATATGTTACTTATTTTTACTGTCTATAGAATATAGTTTCATGCATATGCTAAAGAGTCTGTCGGTGTTTTGATGCATTATAAGTTACTGATGACATTGGTTTCTACACTCATGAAAGGTTATCAAGTATGCTATTGGGGAAATTGGTATTCTAGCGGTATATGTTAATTTTTTAATTAATGAGTAAACTATATATATATATATATATATATATATATATATATATATATATATATATATATATATATATATATATAGTCAACATTTAATGGTGATATCTACTTTTAATATAATAAAATAATACACTAGCATTATATATTAATAGGTCCATTAAATTTTGACTATATATAGTTTACTCATTAATTAAAAAAAGTAATATTTAACAACAATTTTAACCAAAAAACTTATAGAAAAAAGTTTAAATTAGAATAAATCATTTATACAAAAAGAGAGAAATGTTATTAGTTTTAAAAATCATGTACAAAATAATTAACATATTATCATAAATTTAAAATCATGAATGTATAATATAAACTGTAAAATATATTATTATAATATTTTGATAAAATAAATTTTAAATGATATTAATTATATTTTAATAGTGTTTGTAATGGTGGTTAATATATTATATATTTTTATAAAAGACCATCATAAATAAATACAACTTGATAAAAATTTGCTTTCATATTTCACTTTCTCAACATTATTATAATAATAAGTGTATAATATAAAGGTTAAAAAAACTACTACAATCATCTCATAAATTAAAATTACTTATATTTTTTAATACAAATATAAATACTAATATTATTAATTATATTTAAACAGCTATTATACCATTCAAACTGATATCTTAAACAAACTGATCAAATTGATCTATATCAAGCTTCATCAATCATTTATTTGTTACCTGAACATGACAATCAAAAGGAAATATAATTAGAAAAATAACATGAATAAATACGTATATAATTCGATCAACTTGTTAAAGCCCACTAATTATTCAACTATCGCTAAAAATGTGAAATACATCAAATTGCCGCTAGAATTCCAATTCCCCAATAGCATACTTGATAATCTTTCATGAATGTAGAAACCAAAACCATCAGTATCTTATAATGCATCAAAACACCAACAAACTCTTTGGCATATGCATCAAACTTTATTGTATAGACAGGAAACATATATAAGTAATTTAGAGATGATTAAACTTTCAATTTATTCCAAACTTACAACTCATAGTCTTCATAAAATGGATAACATCCCATTTAAGGCATTGACATCAAAAGTATGAAAATTAATATCCTTACCATCTACTTTTTAATCAAATACAAAATTAAAAAAAGGAACAGAGTTCAAGAACTCAAAATTAAAATCTAAATTCACTACTAGTGTTCAAATTTTTCATATTTTCTTTTATAAATAAAATCACAGTACCATAACAAAATACACATATAAACCAAAATCGATTCCCAATTGAACACGAAATAGAATTAAGTTCAAAATTGACCACGAAATAGAATTAAGTGACTAAGTCAATTTGAAATCACGTTAAAACAAAAAAGTGGAAGATGAAGGAAGAATAATACATGGCAGATGCAATGTCGTAAAGACAAGAAATAGAGGCAGATGCAGTGTAGAGGAATGGTCTTACAGTCATGTTTTATAGAAGAATGAGAGGAGAGCAGAGGGATTAGAAAGGTTGAAATTGTTTCAAAGCAAATTATAAATCAGGTAGGGTTTAGAGATAAATTGAAACTTTTACAAGTCAAGTATATAAAATGTAATAATTATTCCAATTTAGGGTTTAGTGAAAAGTAGAGATAAATTAGAACTTTCCAAATCAAGTAGATAAAAGATCTATAAGTAATTAATTATTCCAATTTAAGGTTTAGGAAAACAATTAAATAGTATACAATAAATGTTTTTTTTTGCTGTAATCATGTTTTTTGGAATCATGCTTTTTACGTTAGAATGAGAAAACAAGGATGTTTTGGCTACCAAAATGAATGACAATTTTAATTAGGGTAAATGAATAGGTTAAGTAATGATTAGACGTATGAAAATATTTAAGAAACACTAAATTAGCTTGTTAAATAGTTTGAGCTAAGATAATAAAGTAATAATAGCAGTGTATAACTTTATTATGTTAAAAGTGGATGATAGATACAATTATTGTATAATATGATTGAAATTTTTATTTAATGAAACTATTTTATTCAATCATGAATATATTAAAATAAATTTAAATTTAATATGTTTTTATGAATTTAATATATTTTTATGAATTTGTTTCCATTTTTAAAAAAAATTTATGAATAACATCCCACTAAGTAAGAAAATTAATATCTCTTATTTATTTTTTAATGAAATTAGAATAAATTTTGGAACCATATGCCTGCATTAAGGGAGAAATATGATCACAAATTAAAAAAAAGGAAAACAACTCAAAGTTCAAACATAAAAATATAATTAACTGACTAAATCAATTCAAAATCACTGTAAAATTTCAATTTATCTATACTTTTCACTAAACCCTAAATTGGAATAATTATTTACATACTGACATTTTATCTACTTGCCTTAGGAAAGTTAATTTATCTCTAAACCCTACTAGATTTGTAATTTGCTTTAAAAAGACCATTCATCTACATTGCATCTACCTCTATTTCTTTTCTTTACAACATTGCATCTTCCAGTATTGTTCTTCTTTCATCTTTCACTTTTTTGTTTTACCGTGATTTCAAATTGATTTAGTCACTTAATTCTATTTCGTGTTCACAGGTTTATATGTGTATTTTGTTATGGTACTGTGATTTTAAAAAAAAATGATAAATTTGAACACTGATAGTGAATTTATATTTGGAATTTGAGTTCTTGAATGATGTTTTTTTTAATTTGTATTTGATTAAAAAGTAGATGGTAAGGATATTAATTTTCATACTTTTTATGTTGATGCCATAAGTGGAATGTTATTCATTTTATATGAAGACTATGAATTGTAAGTTTGAAATAAATTTAAAGTTTAATCATCTCAAAATTACTTATTTATTTTTACTGTTTATACAATATAGTTTCATGCATATGCCAAAGAGGTTGTTGGTGTTTTGTTGCATTATAAGATACTGATGGCTTTGGTTTATACACTCATGAAAGATTATCAAATATACTATTGGGGAAATTGGTATTCTAGCGGCAATTTGTTGTAATTTATCATCATGTGTTGTTTTTATAACTTGCTTATACAAAATCATTTTTAATAATAGTTAAACAATTAGTGTGTTTTAACAAGTTGATCGAATTGTATACGTAGTTATTCATGTTATTTTTTTAAATATATTTCCTTCTGATTGTCATATTCAAGTAACAAAGGGTATAATAGCGATTTAAATATAATTAATAATATTAATATTTTAATTTGTACCAAAAACTATTAATACTTTTAATTTATCAGATGATTGTAGTAGTTTTTTGTAACTTTAATATTATAGACTATTATAATAATAATGTATATAATGGGGGTATAATTGATCAAAATACCAACGGACACAGGAGAAAGTGAGTGTATAATTGATCAAAATATCAACGGACACGCGAGAAAGTTAAATATGAATGCAAATTTCTATCAATTTGTATTTATTTTTGATATTATTTAAAAAAAATTATAATATATTAACAACCATTACAAACACTATTAAAATATAATTAATATTATTAAAATTTTATCTTATCAAAATATTTTAATATTATATTTTACAGTTTATATTTTACACTCCTTACGACACTGCATCTCCCATACGGAATTGTTCTTCCTTCATCATTCACTTTTTCGTTTTACCATGATTTGGAATTGATTTAGTCACTTAATTATATTTCGAGTTTTGTTTTTTTTACTTTGTGATAGTTTTTCTCCCTTAATACATACAAATGGTTCCAAAATTTATTTATGTACATTTGAGAAATTGAATTTCAAATCTGTTCTAATTTAATTAAAAAATAGATAATAAGAGATATTAATTTTCTTACTTTTGATTCCTGAAGCGGGATGTTATTCATAAAATTTATTAAAAAATGGAAGCAAATTCATAAAAATATATTAAATTCATATAAACATATTAAATTTTAATTTATGGTAATATATTCATGATTTAATAAAATTGTCTCATTAAATAAAAATATCAATCATATTATACAATAATTGTATCTATCATCCACTTTTAATATAATAAAGTTATACACTGCTATTATTACTTTATTATTTTTAACTCAAACTATTTAACAAGCTAATTTAATACTTGTTAAGTATTTTCATACGTCTAATCATTACTTAATATATTCATTTACCCTAATTAAAATTGTCATTCATTTTGACAGCCAAAACATCCTTGTTTTCTCATTCCAACACAAAAAGCATAATTACAAAAAGCATGATTACATCAAAACAGAACAACATTTACTGTATACTATTTAATTCTTTTCCCTAAACCCTAAATTAGAATAATTATTTATGTATGGATCTTTTATCTACTTTCCTTGGAAAGTTTTAATTTATCTCTACTTTTCACTAAACCCTAAATTGGAATAATTATTACATTTTATCTACTTGACTTGTGAAAGTTTTAATTTATCTCTAAATCCCTATCTGATTTGTAATTTGCTTTGAAACAATTCCAACCTTTCTAATCCCTCTGCTCTCCTCTCATTCTTCTATAAAACATGACTGTAAGACCATTCCTTTACACTGCATCCGCCTCTATTTCTTTTCTTTACGGCATTGCATCTGCATGTATTTTTCTTCCTTCATCTTCCCCTTTTTTGTCTTAATGTGATTACAAATTGATTTAGTCACTTAATTTTATTTCGTGGTCAATTGTGAACTTATTTTTATTTCGTGTTCAATTGGGAATCGATTTTGGTTTATATGTGTATTTTTTATGGTACTGTGATTTTTTTTATAAAATAAAATATGATAAATTTGAACACTGGTAGTGAATTAAGATTTGAAGTTCTTGAAATGTGTTGCTTTTTTTTTAATTTGTATTTGATTAAAAAGTAGATGGTAAGGATATTAATTTTCATACTTTTGATGCCTGAAGCGGGATGTTATTCATTTTATATGAAGACTATGAGTTGCAAGTTTGGAATAAACTGGAAGTTTAATCATCTCAAAATTACTTACTTATTATTTTCTATACAATATAGTTTCATGCATATGCTAATAAGTTTGTTGGTGTTTTAATGCATTATAAGATAGTGATGACTTTGGTTTCTACACTCAAGAAAGGTTATCAATTAGGCTATTGGGGAAATTGTTATTCTAGCGTTAATCTGTTGTATTTCATCAGCATATAGTGTGGTTTAACAAGTTAATCGAATTGTATATGTTTTATTCATGTAATTTTTTAAATTATATTTCCTTTTTATTGTCATGTTCAAGTAACGAAGAAATGATTGATGAAGCTTGATATAGATCATTTTGGTCGGTTTGTTTATGATATCAGTTTGTAGGCTATAACCGCTATTTAAATATATAATATTAATATTTTTATTTGAACCAAAAAATATTAATAATTTTAATTTATGAGATGATTGTAGTAGTCTTTTCGTAACCTTTATATTATACACCTGTTATTATAATAATTTTTATATTGGAGTGTATAATTGATCAAAATACCAATAGATACGGGAGAAAGTGGGTGTATAATTGATCAAAATATCAATGGACACGGGAGAAAGTGAAATATGAAAGTAAATTTCTATAAATTTGTATTTATTTGTGATGTTCTTTTAAAAAAATATATAATATATTAATCACCATTACAAACACTATTAAAATATAATAAATATTATTAAAAAAGATTTTTATCAAAATATTTTAAAATTATGTTTTACGGTTTATATTATACACTCATGATTTTAAATTTATGATAATATATTAATTATTTTATACATAATTTTTAACACTAATAAAGTTTATCTCATTTTGTAGAAATGATTTATTCTAATTTAAACTTTTTTACAATGTTGAAAGTTTTTTTGTTCAAATTGTTGTTAAATATTAGTTTTTTAATTAATGAGTAAACTATATAGATAGTCAACATAAACAACAACCTTTACTACATACTATTTAATTCTTTTCACTAAACACTAAATTGAAATAATTATTTACATACTGACCTTTTATTTACTTGCCTTTGAAAGTTTCAATTCTTTATGACATTGCATCTCCCATAAGGTATTGTTCTTCTTTCATCTTCCACTTTTTCGTTTTATCATGATTTCAAATTGATTTAGTCACTTAATTATATATTTAGGTTTGAAATTTGAGTTGTGTTCCTTTTTTTTATTTAATTTGTGATGGTTTTTCTCCCTTAATGCATGCACATGGTTTCAAAATTTATTTATGTACATTTGAGAAATTGAGTTTCAAATTTGTTCTAATTTGAATAAAAAGTAGATGGTGAGAGATATTAATTTTCTTAATTTTGATTTCTGAAGCGGGATGTTATTCATAAAACTTATTTAAAAATTGAAGCAAATTCATAAAAACATATTAAATTTTAATTTATTGTAATATATTCGTGATCTAATAAAATAGTCTCATTAAATAAAAATATCAATTATATTATACAATAATTACATCTATTATCCACTTTCAATATAATAAAGTTATACACTGGCATTATTACTTTATTGTCCTAACTCAAACTATTTAACAAGCTAATTTAGTGACCTTAAAGTAATTTTGTACGTCTAGTAATTACATAACCGGTTCATTTACACTAATTATAAATGTCATTCATTATGACAGCCAAAACATCAGTGTTTTCTGATTCCAACGCCATTTCTCATTTCAACGGAAAAAGCATGATTGCAAAAAAATGATTACAACCAACAAAAAAGAACAACATTTACTGCATACTATTTAATTCTTTTCCCTAAATCCTAAATTGGAATAATTATTTACTTACTGACCTTTTATCTACTTAACTTGGAAAGTTTTAATTTATCTCTACTTTTCACAAAACCCTAAATTGGAATAATTATGTATATAGTTACATTTTATCTACTTGCCTTAGAAAGGTTTCAATTTATATCTAAACCATACAGAATTTGTAATATGCTTTGAAACAATTCTAACCTTTCCAATTCCTCTGCTCTCCTCTCATTCATCTGCCTCTATTTCTGTTCATTGCGACATTGTGTTTCCCATAAGGTATTGTTCTTCCTTCATCTTCCACTTTTTTATTTTACCGTGATTTCAAATTGATTTAGTCACTTAATTCTATTTCGTGGCCAATTGTGAACTTAATTCTATACCATGTTCAATTGTGAATCAATTTGGGATTATATGTGCATTTTGTTATGATACTCTGATTTTTTTTTAAAATGATAAATTTGAACTTGAATTTAGATTTGAACTTTGAGTTCTTGAACTGTGTTCCTTTTTTTTAATTTGTATTTGATTAAAAAGTAGATGGTAAGGATTTGAAGCTGGATGTTATTCATTTTATATGAAGACTATGAGTTGCAAGTTTGGAATAAACTGGAAGTTTAATCAACTTAAAATTACTTATTATTTTCTATACAATATAGTTTCATGCATATGCTAATAAGTTTGTTGGTGTTTTGATGCATTATAAGATAGTGATGACTTTGGTTTCTACACTCAAGAAAGGTTATCAATTAGGCTATTGGGGAAATTGTTATTCTAGCATTAATTTGTTGTATTTCATCAGCACATAGTGTGGTTTAACAAGTTGATCGAATTGTATATGTTTTATTCATGTAATTTTTTAAATTTTATTTCCTTTTTATTGTCATGTTCAGGTAACAAACAAATGATTGATGAAGCTTGATATAGATCATTTTGGTCGGTTTGTTTACGACATCAGTTTATAGGGTATAACCGCTATTTAAATATAATTAATAATATTAATATTTTTATTTGTACCAAAAAATATTATTAATTTTAATTTAGGAGATGATTGTAGTATTTTTTTTGTAACCTTTATATTATATATTTATTATAATAATAATGTTTATAATGGGGTATAATTGATCAAAATAGCAATGTACACGGGAGAAAGTGAGTGTATAATCGATCAAAATATAAACGGATACGAGAGAAAGTGAAATATGATTACAAAAATGGTGATTTGAGCCAAAAAGAACCACAGTTACTGCAAACTATTTAATTCTTTTCCCTAAACCTTAAATTGAAATAATTATTCATGTACTGACCTTTTATCTACTTGCCTTTAGAAATTTCAATTTATCTCTACTTTTAATTAAACCCTAAATTGGAATAATTATTTACATACTGACAATTTATCTACTTGTCTTAGGAAATTTTTAATTATCTCTAAACTCTACTAGATTTGTAATTTGTTTTGAAACAATAAGACCATTCCTCTACACTACATCTGCCTTTATTTCTTTTCTTTACAACATTACATTTCCCATACAGTATTGTTCTTCTTTCATCTTCCACTTTTTCGTTTTATCGTGATTTCAAATTGATTTAGTCACTTAATTCTATTTCATGTTCAATTGTGAACTTAATTCTATTTCGTTTTCAATTGTGAACCGATTTTTGTTTAAATGTGTATTTTGTTATGGTACTGTGATTTTTTTTAAACGAAAATATAATAAATTTGAACACTGAGAGTGACTTTAGATTTGAATTTGAGTAACGGTGTTCTTTTTTTAAATTTGTATTTGATTAAAAAGTAGAAGGTAAGGATATTAATTTCCATAATTTTGATGTTGATACCTTAAGTATATGTTATTCATTTTATATGAAGACTATGAGTTGTAAGTTTGGAATAAATTGAAAGTTTAATCATCTCAAAATTACTTATTTATTTTTACTGTCTATACAATATAGTTTCATGCCTATACCAAAGAGTTTGTTGGTGTTTTGATGCATTATAAGATACTGATGGCTTTGGTTTCTACACTCATAAAAGGTTGTCATGTATGCTATTGGGGAAATTGGTATTCTAGAGGTAATTTGTTGTATTTCATCAGCAAATGTTGTTTTTATAACTTGCTTATACAAATTCATTTTTAGCGATAGTTAAATAATTAGTGTCTTTTAACAAGTTGATCGAATTGTATACATATTTATTCATGTTATTTTTATAATTATATTTCCTTTTGATTGTCAACAAATAAATGATTGATGAAGCTTGATATAGATCAGTTTGATCGGTTTGTTTAAGATATCATTTTGAAGGGTATAACAACTATTTAAATATAATTAATAATATTAATAATCACTTATTATTATAATAATGTTTATAATGGAGGTATAATTGATCAAAATACCAACGGACACGGAAGAAAGTGAGGTTATAGTTGATCAAAATATCAACAGACACGGGAGAAAATGAAATATAAAATATGAAATATAAAATATCAATTTATATTTATTTATGATGCTCTTTTATAAAAATATATAATATATTAACCACCATTACAAACACTATTAAAATATAATTAATATTATTTAAATTTTATTTTATCAAATATTTTAATATTATGTTTTACGGTTTATTTTATACACTCGTGATTTTGAATTTATGACAATATATTAATTATTTTGTACATGATTTTTAAAACTAATAAAGTTTCTCTCCTTTTATATAAATGATTTATTCTAATTAAAACTTTTTTTCTAAAAGTTTTTTGGTTCTAATTGTTGTTAGATATTAATTTTTTAATTAATGAGTAAACTATATGTAGTCAACATTTAATGTACCTATTAATATTATTTAGTTTGTGCTTTCTGTGTTTATATAATATTATTGTGTTTTTAAATGATGTGTCGGGCTACTATGATTTTTATTGTGCTCTTTCCAATCTTTATCTATACCAGTATAATAAATAAAAACATATTTATATAATTTTAAAATAAAATTATTTTAAAATAATCAAGATAACATAAATGTAAATAATTTAAAATTACTATAATAATAAATTATTTATGAAACAATTTTTTTAACAATTTACTTAAAATATTAAAATTATACCAAATATCAACTTGTTATTTTTTTACATTAAAATAAAACACTTGACAATTATAGATTTTTTAAAGAATGTCATATATTAAACATAACATATAATATATAGTCAATATTTAGATTTTTAAGCAATTTTCATATAAAGTAATGTATATTATATCATTACAAACATTTTAAGTACGATAGAAACGTGTCACCCAAAATTGGATTAATACAATTGTTTCGCAATGGGTAAGGATTGGAAAAGGCATAAAAATGATATGAATAGATTCAATTATGTATATTAGGAAATCAATTAATTATAATTAAGATACATCCACATTTGATTGAACAGTTTTATATTAAAATGAGTTTTAGTTCATGAGTAAAAGAAAATTTAATACTTATAATATATTTTAATTTAGTTTTAGGAATATGCAAATTAAAATTATATTTATTTACTTTAAAAATGTATTTAGTATGACAAAATGGTAGTATTTATACTAAAAAAAATAATATAAATATATGATTTAATAAAAAAACATGAGAAAATTATGATTGATGAGTGCAAATTTTTTAATGAAAAACACACATTATTATTCGTCTTTTTAATCAAAACATCACCAAAATAATGTGAGTTAATGTTTAAAATTATCAGGTTAAATTGTCATTCTTTCTCTATGAGTAATCATTAAAATATACATTTTAATCTGACCACGAGTATTGAATTCGTATATATTTTATATACATATCTTAACCATCATTATATACTATTTTTATATAGGGAATTAAATTATAAATATTTTTATAAACGCGAAAAAATTCAATTGTTGCTACAATTATTTTTATAAACGAGAATAAGTTACAAATAAAAATTATAAACGAGAAAAAGTCAAATGTTGATACAATTATTTTCATAAACGGAACTAAATTATAAATATTTTTATAAAAGGAAAAAAGTTACTATTGATACAATTATTTTATAAATGGGAAGAAATTACAAATGTATTTAAACAGAAAAAAAGTTTATTGATACAATAATTTTTATAAACAAAAATAAGTTATAAATATTTTTATTAATGGACACACATGTTCTAAAATTTTGCACCGATTTGCAAAACCATGATCGCAGGGTGGAGAGTACTCGCAGGCACTTCACCTGTTATAAACGAGAAAAAGTCAAATATTGATACAATTAAATTAATATTTATATGATAATCATAATTTAAGATATTTTTTTCTTTTAATTCGTACATAATTTTATATAGATTTCTTAACTATAATTGTATAATATTTATTTAATATTTATATCGACTTTGCGTGACCCGTGCGAACACATGGGTAGATGACTACTTTATTATTTTCTTAATTTTTTGAGTAAAATATACATTTTCGATAAGTCGACACTAATTAATTTGTATATCTTTTATATACATATATATATATATATATAAAAGTCGACAATAATATATATACACTCACGTTCTTTTACATAATTTTTATGTATATCTTTATATGGTAATGATCATTGGAACTTTTTTTCTTTTAATTTGATTATATTTTTATATACATTTCTTAACCTTAACTATATAATATCATTTTTATCATTTCCACTTTACTCTCTAATTGCACATTGCACTTATAGCATTATTAATCAATATTTATTCTTTATAGCTCTTAGAAATAATGTTAAAATGACATCCTATCTAATATGTCATTTTTATGTTCATGTGCCTTGTTCATCATGTACTCTGAATAAATGGAATTTGCACTATATGCATGTGCAGGAAGAAGTGGTGGCTAATGCTTGTGTGGTGAAGAGTGGAAGAAATTTGACTGTAGTTGCACTTGAATTCAAATTGAAGAAAACTGGAAATTTGGTTTATCTTACTCATACTACTTTCTTTAACATGCCGGTTTCCAGCTTATGATCATTTAACTTTCTGGTGATTCTGCAGTTCCATTTAATGTATGTAATAGTAATAAAATATTTTAAATTAATTAGGCTGATACTTATCATAAATATATGTATAGGCTTATTCTCTTTCACCTCTTCCAAAATGAGTTTTAAAATTATATGAATGACCCAGAACGAAATGTGCTTCTTACAAAGAAGTTATTATAAGTTACAGTTGCCATTTTTTGTTCCAATAACAACAAAGTTAATATTCTATATAAACAATTTTTATCCTTATAAAGTTTTCTTTTCTTTTCGGTTTGGGAAAAATGATTCTTATGATAAATTTTTTTCTAACTCATAAACACATTATAACTTGTGTCCTTTTTATTGAAGTTAATAGTTGTGTTGTTGGAATTCGTTTGAAGTCTCGCGTTGCTTAGATTTTTGTTTTTGGAGTTGAGATTCAAACATATTTAATTTGGTATCTGTTGATATTTGTAAATATATAGTTTTAATAATATTTGTATATAGAATAGATTCACATCGACTATATCATGATATTATTTATAATCTCTCTATATATAATAAAATCTTCGTAGTACTTTTCAAAATACAATGTTTATTCAAATTTCTCTTAGTCTCTCGTATTTTAACAGGGTATCAGAGTTTAATGAGAGACAACCTTTCACCGTGCTTTATCTGGTTGATCCACTGTCTTTCGATGAAAAATTTATGGCAAAATGTGTCATAACTATGATTTGCCTTCCATACACCGCCGTGACTCTTTCTGACACCAGTTTTTGAATTTCCCCCAACCACCGGAGTGCCACCTCCATCTGCCGCCCAACTACTATTTCTGGGGATCTTTTAGAAAACTAACCCTACTGGAAGAAGCGCCTCTTGCGATCTGGATGATCCCAATGATTTTTTCACCGCTCTTCCAGATCTGGTCTCACATTTTATTTTCAACTTACAGAAAACTGTGATCCAGTTCAAACAAATCATTTTCATCTGGTTCGCGTGATATTTTCTCTTTTCAGATATTCATGTCTACTTCTCAGAACTTTACGCCAAACTACGATAATTTTCTCAGGTGATGTAAGAATTATCAGAATCCAGATTCTAGTGATTCGGTTGCACATACTAGTAATTCATATGTTTTCCTCTCTCAATCATCTTCTATTGGATATTGAGTCCTTGATTCTGGTGCGGCTGATCATGTTACTTGTAATAAAAAGATTTTCTCTTCCCTCTCTACCTCGAGTTTCTTACCTACTATAACTTTTGCCAATGGTTCTCAAACCCAATCTAAAGGGATTGGTAATTTTCAAATTCTACATTCTCTCTATGTTACTTTTGTTCTCTATGTACCTAATTGTCAATTTAATTTACTTTTAGTCAGTCGTTTAACTCGATCTCTTGATTGTATTGTCACCTTCACAAACAATAATGTTACCCTGCAGGTCGGAGTTCGGGACAGACGATTAGCGTCACATGTGAGTCTCAAAGCATTTTTTACCTCTCAGTGTCATCTCAAACATGTTCAGCCAAAGGTTTTCCACTCACTATCCATACTCAGTTAGGTCATCCAAGTCTTCTCAAATTACAAAAGTTGGTGTCAAGTTTATCAAAGGTATCTAATTTACATTGTGAGTCGTGTCAATTAGAGAAACACACTTGCAGTTAATTTCCCAATTGAGTTAAAAAACGAGCTTCGTTCCCTTGAAATGTGTTCTTTTTTTTTAATTTGTATTTGATTAAAAAGTCGATGGTAAGGATATTAATATTCATACTTTTGATGCCTGAAGCGGTATGTTATTCATTTTATATGAAGACTATGAGTTGCAAGTTTTGAATAAACTTAAAGTTTAGTCATCTCAAAATATGTTACTTATTTTTACTGTCTATAGAATATAGTTTCATGCATATGCTAAAGAGTCTGTTGGTGTTTTGATGCATTATAAGTTACTGATGATATTGGTTTCTACACTCATGAAAGGTTATCAAGTATGCTATTGGGGAAATTGGTATTCTAGCGGTATATGTTAATTTTTTAATTAATGAGTAAACTATATATATATATATATATATATATATATATATATATATATATATATATATATATATATATATATATATATATATATATATATATATATATATATATATATATATATATATATATATATATATATATATATATATATATATATATATAGTCAACATTTAATGGTGATATCTACTTTTAATATAATAAAATAATACACTAGCATTATATATTAATAGGTCCATTAAATTTTGACTATATATAGTTTACTCATTAATTAAAAAAAGTAATATTTAACAACAATTTTAACCAAAAAACTTATAGAAAAAAGTTTAAATTAGAATAAATCATTTATACAAAAAGAGAGAAACGTTATTAGTTTTAAAAATCATGTACAAAATAATTAACATATTACCATAAATTTAAAATCATGAATGTATAATATAAACTGTAAAATATATTATTATAATATTTTGATAAAATAAAATTTAAATGATATTAATTATATTTTAATAGTGTTTGTAATGGTGGTTAATATATTATATATTTTTATAAAAGACCATCATAAATAAATACAACTTGATAAAAATTTGCTTTCATATTTCACTTTCTCAACATTATTATAATAATAAGTGTATAATATAAAGGTTAAAAAAACTACTACAATCATCTCATAAATTAAAATTACTTATATTTTTTAATACAAATTAAAATACTAATATTATTAATTATATTTAAACAGCTATTATACCCTTCAAACTGATATCTTAAACAAACTGATCAAATTGATCTATATCAAGCTTCATCAATCATTTATTTGTTACCTGAACATGTCAATCAAAAGGAAATATAATTAGAAAAATAACATGAATAAATATGTATACAATTCGATCAACTTGTTAAAGCCCACTAATTATTCAACTATCGCTAAAAATGTGAAATACATCAAATTGCCGCTAGAATTCCAATTTCCCCAATAGCATACTTGATAATCTTTCATGAATGTAGAAACCAAAACCATCAGTATCTTATAATGCATCAAAACACCAACAAACTCTTTGGCATATGCATGAAACTATATTGTATAGACAGGAAACATATATAAGCAATTTAGAGATGATTAAACTTTCAATTTATTCCAAACTTACAACTCATAGTCTTCATAAAATGGATAACATCCCATTTAAGGCATTGACATCAAAAGTATGAAAATTAATATCCTTACCATCTACTTTTTAATAAAATACAAAATTAAAAAAAAGGAACAGAGTTCAAGAACTCAAAATTAAAATCTAAATTCACTACTAGTGTTCAAATTTTTCATATTTTCTTTTATAAATAAAATCGCAGTACCATAACAAAATACACATATAAACCAAAATCAATTCCCAATTGAACACGAAATAGAATTAAGTTCAAAATTGACCACGAAATAGAATTAAGTGACAAAGTCAATTTGAAATCACGTTAAAACGAAAAAGTGGAAGATGAAGGAAGAAAAATACATGGCAGATGCAATGTCGTAAAGACAAGAAATAGAGGCAGATGCAGTGTAGAGGAATGGTCTTACAGTCATGTTTTATAGAAGAATGAGAGGAGATCAGAGGGATTAGAAAGGTTGAAATTGTTTCAAAGCAAATTATAAATCAGGTAGGGTTTAGAGATAAATTGAAACTTTTACAAGTCAAGTATATAAAATGTAATAATTATTCCAATTTAGGGTTTAGTTAAAAGTAGAGATAAATTAGAAATTTCCAAATCAAGTAGATAAAAGATCTATAAGTAATTAATTATTCCAATTTAAGGTTTAGGAAAACAATTAAATAGTATACAGTAAATGTTTTTTTTGCTGTAATCATGTTTTTTGGAATCATGCTTTTTACGTTGGAATGAGAAAACAAGGATGTTTTGGCTACCAAAATGAATGACAATTTTAATTATGGTAAATGAATAGGTTAAGTAATGATTAGACGTATGAAAATATTTAAGAAACACTAAATTAGCTTGTTAAATAGTTTGAGTTAAGATAATAAAGTAATAATAGCAGTGTATAACTTTATTATGTTAAAAGTGGATGATAGATACAATTATTGTATAATATGATTGAAATTTTTATTTAATGAAACTATTTTATTCAATCATGAATATATTAAAATAAATTTAAATTTAATATGCTTTTATGAATTTAATACATTTTTATGAATTTGTTTCCATTTTTAAAAAAAATTTATGAATAACATCCCACTTCAGGAATCAAAAGTAAGAAAATTAATATCTCTTATTTATTTTTTAATGAAATTAGAATAAATTTTGGAACCATATGCCTGCATTAAGGGAGAAAAATGGTCACAAATTAAAAAAAAGGAAAACAACTCAAAGTTCAAACATAAAAATATAATTAAGTGACTAAATCAATTTGAAATCACTGTAAAATTTCAATTTATCTCTACTTTTCACTAAACCTTAAATTGGAATAATTATTTACATACTGACATTTTATCTACTTGCCTTAGGAAAGTTAATTTATCTCTAAACCCTACTAGATTTGTAATTTGCTTTAAAAAGACCATTCATCTACATTGCATCTACCTCTATTTCTTTTCTTTACAACATTGCATCTTCCAGTATTGTTCTTCTTTCGTCTTTCACTTTTTTGTTTTACCGTGATTTCAAATTGATTTAGTCACTTAATTCTATTTCGTGTTCACAGGTTTATATGTGTATTTTGTTATGGTACTGTGATTTAAAAAAAAAAGATAAATTTGAACACTGATAGTGAATTTAGATTTGGAATTTGAGTTCTTGAATGATGTTTTTTTTAATTTGTATTTGATTAAAAAGTAGATGGTAAGGATATTAATTTTCATACTTTTTATGTTGATGCCATAAGTGGAATGTTATTCATTTTATATGAAGACTATGAATTGTAAGTTTGAAATAAATTTAAAGTTTAATCATCTCAAAATTACTTATTTATTTTTACTGTTTATACAATATAGTTTCATGCATATGCCAAAGAGGTTGTTGGTGTTTTGTTGCATTATAAGATACTGATGGCTTTGGTTTATACACTCATGAAAGATTATCAAATATACTATTGGGGAAATTGGTATTCTAGCGGCAATTTGTTGTAATTTATCATCATGTGTTGTTTTTATAACTTACTTATACAAAATCATTTTTAATAATAGTTAAACAATTAGTGTGTTTTAACAAGTTGATCGAATTGTATACGTAGTTATTCATGTTATTTTTTTAAATATATTTCCTTCTGATTGTCATATTCAAGTAACAAAGTGTATAATAGCGATTTAAATATAATTAATAATATTAATATTTTAATTTGTACCAAAAACTATTAATACTTTTAATTTATCAGATGATTGTAGTAGTTTTTTGTAACTTTAATATTATAGACTATTATAATAATAATGTATATAATGGGGGTATAATTGATCAAAATACCAACGGACACAGGAGAAAGTGAGTGTATAATTGATCAAAATATCAACGGACACGCGAGAAAGTGAAATATGAATGCAAATTTCTATCAATTTGTATTTATTTTTGATATTCTTTAAAAAAAATTATAATATATTAACAACCATTACAAACACTATTAAAATATAATTAATATTATTAAAATTTTATCTTATCAAAATATTTTAATATTATATTTTACAGTTTATATTATACACTCTTTACGACACTGCATCTCCCATACGGAATTGTTCTTCCTTCATCTTTCACTTTTTCGTTTTACCATGATTTGGAATTGATTTAGTCACTTAATTATATTTCGAGTTTTGTTTTTTTTACTTTGTGATAGTTTTTCTCCCTTAATACATACAGATGGTTCCAAAATTTATTTATGTACATTTGAGAAATTGAATTTCAAATCTGTTCTAATTTAATTAAAAAATAGATAATAAGAGATATTAATTTTCTTACTTTTGATTCCTGAAGCGAGATGTTATTCATAAAATTTATTAAAAAATGGAAGCAAATTCATAAAAATATATTAAATTCATATAAACATATTAAATTTTAATTTATGGTAATATATTCATGATTTAATAAAATTGTCTCAATAAATAAAAATATCAATCATATTATACAATAATTGTATCTATCATCCACTTTTAATATAATAAAGTTATACACTGCTATTATTACTTTATTATTTTTAACCCAAACTATTTAACAAGCTAATTTAGTGCTTGTTAAGTATTTTCATACGTCTAATCATTACTTAATATATTCCTTTACCCTAATTAAAATTGTCATTCATTTTGACAGCCAAAACATCCTTGTTTTCTCATTCCAACGCAAAAAGCATAATTACAAAAAGCATGATTACATCAAAACAGAACAACATTTACTGTATACTATTTAATTCTTTTCCCTAAACCCTAAATTAGAATAATTATTTACGTATGGATCTTTTATCTACTTTCCTTGGAAAGTTTTAATTTATCTCTACTTTTCACTAAACCCTAAATTGGAATAATTATTACATTTTATCTACTTGACTTGTGAAAGTTTTAATTTATCTCTAAATCCCTATCTGATTTGTAATTTGCTTTGAAACAATTCCAACCTTTCTAATCCCTCTGCTCTCCTCTCATTCTTCTATAAAACATGACTGTAAGACCATTCCTTTACACTGCATCCGCCTCTATTTCTTTTCTTTACGGCATTGCATCTGCATGTATTTTTCTTCCTTCATCTTCCCCTTTTTCGTCTTAATGTGATTTCAAATTGATTTAGTCACTTAATTTTATTTCATGGTCAATTGTGAACTTATTTTTATTTCGTGTTCAATTAGGAATCGATTTTGGTTTATATGTGTATTTTTTTATGGTACTGTGATTTTTTTTATAAAATAAAATATGATAAATTTGAACACTGGTAGTGAATTCAGATTTGAAGTTCTTGAAATGTGTTGCTTTTTTTTAATTTGTATTTGATTAAAAAGTAGATGGTAAGGATATTAATTTTCATACTTTTGATGCCTGAAGCGGGATGTTATTCATTTTATATGAAGACTATGAGTTGCAAGTTTGGAATAAACTGGAAGTTTAATCATCTCCAAATTACTTACTTATTATTTTCTATACAATATAGTTTCATGCATAAGCTAATAAGTTTGTTGGTGTTTTAATGCATTATAAGATAGTGATGACTTTGGTTTCTACACTCAAGAAAGGTTATCAATTAGGCTATTGGGGAAATTGTTATTCTAGCGTTAATCTGTTGTATTTCATCAGCATATAGTGTGGTTTAACAAGTTAATCGAATTGTATATGTTTTATTCATGTAATTTTTTAAATTATATTTCCTTTTTATTGTCATGTTCAAGTAACGAACAAATGATTGATGAAGCTTGATATAGATCATTTTGGTCGGTTTGTTTACGACATCAGTTTATAGGGTATAACCGCTATTTAAATATAATTAATAATATTAATATTTTTATTTGTACCAAAAAATATTAATAATTTTAATTTATGAGATGATTGTAGTAGTCTTTTTGTAACCTTTATATTATACACCTGTTATTATAATAATTTTTATATTGGAGTGTATAATTGATCAAAATACCAATAGATACGGGAGAAAGTGGGTGTATAATTGATCAAAATATCAATGGACACGGGAGAAAGTGAAATATGAAAGTAAATTTCTATAAATTTGTATTTATTTGTAATGTTCTTTTAAAAAAAAATATAATATATTAATCACCATTACAAACACTATTAAAATATAATTAATATTATTAAAAAAGATTTTTATCAAAATATTTTAAAATTATGTTTTACGGTTTATATTATACACTCATGATTTTAAATTTATGATAATATATTAATTATTTTATACATAATTTTTAACACTAATAAAGTTTATCTCATTTTGTATAAATGATTTATTCTAATTTAAACTTTTTTACAATGTTGAAAGTTTTTTGGTTCAAATTGTTGTTAAATATTAGTTTTTTAATTAATGAGTAAACTATATAGATAGTCAACATAAACAACAACCTTTACTACATACTATTTAATTCTTTTCACTAAACACTAAATTGAAATAATTATTTACATACTGACCTTTTATTTACTTGCCTTTGAAAGTTTTAATTCTTTATGACATTGCATCTCCCATAAGGTATTGTTCTTCTTTCATCTTCCACTTTTTCGTTTTATCATGATTTCAAATTGATTTAGTCACTTAATTATATTTTTAGGTTTGAAATTTGAGTTGTGTTCCTTTTTTTTTATTTAATTTGTGATGGTTTTTCTCCCTTAATGCATGCACATGGTTTCAAAATTTATTTATGTACATTTGAGAAATTGAGTTTCAAATTTGTTCTAATTTGAATAAAAAGTAGATGGTGAGAGATATTAATTTTCTTAATTTTGATTTCTGAAGCGGGATGTTATTCATAAAACTTATTAAAAAATTGAAACAAATTCATAAAAACATATTAAATTTTAATTTATTGTAATATATTCGTGATTTAATAAAATAGTCTCATTAAATAAAAATATCAATTATATTATACAATAATTACATCTATTATCCACTTTCAATATAATAAAGTTATACACTGGCATTATTACTTTATTGTCCTAACTCAAACTATTTAACAAGCTAATTTAGTGACCTTAAAGTAATTCTGTACGTCTAGTCATTACTTAACCGGTTCATTTTCACTAATTATAAATGTCATTCATTATGACATCCAAAACATCAGTGTTTTCTGATTCCAACGCCATTTCTCATTTCAACGGAAAGAGCATGATTGCAAAAAAATGATTACAACCAACAAAAAAGAACAACATTTACTGCATACTATTTAATTCTTTTCCCTAAATCCTAAATTGGAATAATTATTTACTTACTGACCTTTTATCTACTTAACTTGGAAAGTTTTAATTTATCTCTACTTTTCACAAAACCCTAAATTGGAATAATTATGTATATAGTTACATTTTATCTACTTGCCTTAGAAAGGTTTCAATTTATATCTAAACCATACGGAATTTGTAATATGCTTTGAAACAATTCCAACCTTTCCAATTCCTCTGCTGTCCTCTCATTCATCTGCCTCTATTTCTGTTCATTGCGACAATGTGTTTCCCATATGGTATTGTTCTTCCTTCATCTTCCATTTTTTTTATTTTACCGTGATTTTAAATTGATTTAGTCAATTAATTCTATTTCGTGGCCAATTGTTAACTTAATTCTATACCATGTTCAATTGTGAATCGATTTGGGTTTATATGTGCACTTTGTTATGATACTGTGATTTTTTTTTTAAATGATAAATTTGAACTTGAATTTAGATTTGAACTTTGAGTTCTTGAACCGTGTTCCTTTTTTTAAATTTGTATTTGATTAAAAAGTAGATGGTAAGGATATTAATTTTCATACTTTTGATATGCCTGAAGCGGTATGTTATTCCTTTTATATGAAGACTATGAGTTGCAAGTTCTGAATAAACTTAAAGTTTTATCATCTCAAAATTTCTTACTTATCTTTACTGTCTATAGAATACAGTTTCATGCATATGCGGAATAGTTTGTTGGTATTTTGATGCATTATAGGTTACTGATGATATTGGGGAAATTTGTATTCTAGCGGTAATTTGTTGTATTTTATCAACACGTGTTATTTTTATAACTTGCTTATACAAATTCATTTTTAGCTATAGATGAACAATTAGTGTGTTTTAACAAGTTGATCGAATTGTATACGTATTTATTTATGTTATTTTTCTAAATATATTTCCTTTTGATTGTCATGTTCATGTAACTTTTAATATAATTAATAATATTAATATTTTAATTTGTACCAAAAAATATTAATAATTTTAATTTATGAGATGATTGTAGTAGTTTTTTTTTGTAACCTTTATATTATACACCTATTATTATAATAATTTTTATATTAGAGTGTATAATTGATCAAAATACCAACGTACATGGGAGAAAGTGAGTGTATAATTGATCAAAATATCAACGGATACAGGAGAAAGTGAAATATGATTACAAAAATATTGATTTGAGCCAAAAAGAACGACAGTTACTGCATACTATTTAATTCTTTTCCCTAAACCTTAAAATGAAATAATTATTCATGTACTGACCTTTTATCTACTTGCCTTTGGAAATTTCAATTTATCTCTACTTTTCATTAAACCCTAAATTGGAATAATAATTTAGATACTGACAATTTATCTACTTGTATTGGGAAAGTTTTAATTATCTCTAAAATCTACTAGATTTGTAATTTGCTTTGAAACAATAAGACCATTCCTCTACACTACATCTGCCTTTATTTCTTTTCTTTACAACATTACATCTCCCATACGGTATTGTTCTTCTTTCATCTTCCACTTTTTCGTTTTATCGTGATTTCAAATTGATTTAGTCACTTAATTCTATTTCATGTTCAATTGTGAACTTAATTCTATTTCGTTTTCAATTGTGAACCGATTTTGGTTTAAATGTGTATTTTGTTATGGTACTGTGATTTTTTTAAAACGAAAATATAATAAATTTGAACACTGACAGTGACTTTAGATTTGGAATTTGAGTAACGATGTTCTTTTTTTTAATTTATATTTGATTAAAAAGTAGAAGGTAAGGATATTAATTTTCATACTTTTGATGTTGATACCTTAAGTAGATGTTAGTCATTTTATATGAAGACTATGAGTTGTAAGTTTGGAATAAATTGAAAGTTTAATCATCTCAAAATTACTTATTTACTTTTACTGTCTATACAATATAGTTTCATGCCTATACCAAAGAGTTTGTTGGTGTTTTGATGCATTATAAGATACTGATGGTTTTGGTTTCTACACTCATAAAAGGTTGTCATGTATGCTATTGGGGAAATTGGTATTCTAGAGGTAATTTGTTGTATTTCATCAGCAAATGTTGTTTTTATAACTTGCTTATACAAATTCATTTTTAGCGATAGTTAAATAATTAGTGTCATTTAACAAGTTGATCGAATTGTATACATATTTATTCATGTTATATTTATAATTATATTTCCTTTTGATTGTCAACAAATAAATGATTGATGTAGCTTGATATAGATCAGTTTGATCTGTTTGTTTAAGATATCATTTTGAAGGGTATAACAACTATTTAAATATAATTAATAATATTAATAATCACTTATTAGTATAATAATGTTTATAATGGAGGTATAATTGATCAAAATACCAACAAACACGGTAGAAAATAAAATATAAAAGCAAATTCCTATCAATTTATATTTATTTATGATGCTCTTTTATAAAAATATATAAAATATTAACCACCATTACAAACACTATTAAAATATAATTAATATCATTTAAATTTTATTTTATCAAATATTTTAATATTATGTTTTACGGTTTATTTTATACACTAGTGATTTTGAATTTATGATAATATATTAATTATTTTGTACATGATTTTTAAAACTAATAAAGTTTCTCTCTTTTTATATAAATGATTTATTCTAATTAAAACTTTTTTCTATAAGTTTTTTGGTTCTAATTGTTGTTAGATATTAATTTTTTAATTAATGAGTAAACTATATGTAGTCAACATTTAATGTACCTATTAATATTATTTAGTTTGTGTTTTCTGTGTTTATATAATATTATTGTGTTTTTAAATGATGTGTCGGGCTACTATGATTTTTATTGTGCTCTTTCCAATCTTTATCTATACCAGTATAATAAATAAAAACATATTTATATAATTTTAAAATAATCAAGATAACATAAATGTAAATAATTTAAAATTACTATAATAATAAATTATTTATGAAACAATTTTTTATCAATTTACTTAAAATATTAAAATTATACCAAATTACAACTTGTTATTTTTTTACATGAAAAAAAAACACTTGACAATTATAGATTTTTTGAAGAATGTCATATATTAAACATAACATATTATATATAGTCAAAATTTAGTACGATAGAAATGTGTCACCCAAAATTGGATTAATACAATTGTTTCGCAATAAGTAAAGATTTGAAAAGGCATAAAAATGATATGAATAGATTCAATTATGTATATTAGGAAATCAATTAATTATAATTTAGATACATCCACGTTTGATTGAACAGTTTTATATTAAAATGAGTTTTAGTTCATGAGTAAAAGAAATTTTAATATTTATAATATATTTTAATTTAGTATTAGGAATATGCAAATTAAAATTATATTTATTTACTTTAAAAATGTATTTAGTATGACAAAATGGTAGTATTTATACTAAAAAAAAATATAAATATATGATTTAATAAAAAAACATGAGAAAATTATGATTGATGAGTGCAAATTTTTTAATGAAAAACACACATTATTATTCCTTTTTTAAATCAAAACATCACCAAAATAATGTGAGTTAATGTTTAAAATTGCCATTCTTTCTCTATGAGTAATCATTAAAATATACATTTTAATCTGATCGCGAGTATTGAATTCGTATATATTTTATATACATATCTTAACCATCATTATATACTATTTTTATATAGAGAATTAAGTTATAAATATTTTTATAAACGGAAAAAATTCAATTGTTGCTACAATTATTTTTATAAACGAGAATAAGTTACAAAAAAAAATTATAAACGAGAAAAAGTCAAATGTTGATACAATTATTTTCATAAACGGAACTAAATTATAAATATTTTATTAAAAGGAAAAAAGTTACTATTGATACAATTATTTTATAAATGGGAAGAAATTACAAATGTATTTAAACGGAAAAAAAAGTTTATTAATACAATAATTTTTATAAACAGAAATAAGTTATAAATATTTTTATTAATGGACACACATGTTCTAAAATTTTGCACCGGTTTGCAAAACCATGATCGCGGGGTGGAGAGTACTCGCAGGCACTTCACCTGTTATAAACGAGAAAAAGTCAAATATTGATAAATTAAATTAATATTTATATGATAATCATAATTTAAGATATTTTTTTCTTTTAATTCGTACTTAATTTTATATAGATTTCTTAACTATAATTGTATAATATTTATTTAATATTTATATCGACTTTGCGTGACCCGTGCGAACACATGTGTAGATGACTACTTTATTATTTTCTTAATTTTTTTAGTAAAATATACATTTTCGATAAGTCGACACTAATTAATTTGTATATCTTTTATATACATATATATAAAAGTCGAAAATAATATATATATATATATATATATATATATATATATATATATATATATATATATATATATATATATATATATATATATATATATATATATATATATATATATATATATATATATATATATATATATATATATATATATATATATATATATATATATATATATATATATATATATATATATATATATACTCATGTTCTTTTACATAATTTTTATGTATATCTTTATATGGTAATGATCATTGGAACTTTTTTTCTTTTAATTTGTTTATATTTTTATATACATTTTTTAACCTTAACTATATAATATCATTTTTATCATTTCCACTTTACTCTCTAATTGCACATTGCACTTATAGCATTATTAATCAATATATATTCTTTATAGCTCTTAGAAATAATGTTAAAATGACATCCTATCTAATATGTCATTTTTATGTTCATGTGCCTTGTTCATCATGTACTCTGAATAAATGGAATTTGCACTATATGCATGTGCAGGAAGAAGTGGTGGCTAATGCTTGTGTGGTGAAGAGTGGAAGAAATTTGATTGTAGTTGCACTTGAATTCAAATTGAAGAAAACTGGAAATTTGGTTTATCTTACTCATACTACTTTCTTTAAAATGCCGGTTTCCAGCTTATGATCATTTAACTTTCTGGTGATTCTGCAGTTCCATTTAGTGTATGTAATAGTAATAAAATATTTTAAATTAATTAGGCTGATTCTTATCATAAATATATGTATAGGCTTATTCTCTTTCACATCTTCCAAAATGAGTTTTAAAATTATACGAATGACCCAGAACGAAATGTGCTAGCTACAAAGAAGTTATTATAAGTTACAGTTGCCATTTTTTGTTCCAATAACAACAAAGTTAACATTCTATATAAACAATTTTTATCCTTATAAAGTTTTCTTTTCTTTTCGGTTTGGGAAAAGTGATTCTTATGATAAATTTTTTTCTAAATCATAAACACATTATAACTTGTGTCCTTTTTATTGAAATTAATAGTTGTGTTGTTGGAATTCGTTTGAAGTCTCGTGTTGCTTAGATTTTTGTTTTTGTAGTTGAGATTCAAACATATTTAATTTGGTATCTGTTGATATTTGTAAATATATAGTTTTAAGAATATTTGTATATAGAATAGATTCACATCGACTATATCATGATATTATTTATAATCTCTCTATATATAATAAAGTCTTCATAGTACTTTTCAAAATACAATGTTTATTCAAATGTCTCTTAGTCTCTCGTATTTTAACAGGGTATCAAAGCTTAATGAAAGACAACCTTTCACCGTGCTTTATCTGGTTGATCCATTGTCTTTTGATGACAAATTTATGGCAAACTGTGTCATAACTCTGATTTGACTTCCATACACCGCCGTGACGCTTTCTGACACCAGTTTTTGAATTTCTCCGGTCACCACCGGAGTGCCACCTCCATCTGCCACCCAACTACTGTTTCTGGTGATCTTTTAGAAAACTAACCCTACTGGAAGAAGCGCCTCTTGCGATCTGGATGATCCCAATGATTTTTTCACCGCTCTTCCAGATCTGGTCTCATATTTTATTTTCCACTCACAGAAAACTGTGATCCAGTTCAAACAAATCATTTTCATCCAGTTCGCATGATATTTTCTCTTTTCAGATATTCATGTCTACTTCTCAGAACTTTACGCCAAACTACGATAATTTTCTCAGGTGATGTAAGAATTATCAGAATCCAGATTCTAGTGATTTGGTTGCACATACTAGTAATTCATCTGTTTTCCTCTCTCAATCATCTTCTCTTGGACATTGGGTCCTTTATTCTGGTGCGGCTGATCATGTTACTGGTAATAAAAAGATTTTTTCTTCCCTCTCTACCTCGAGTTTCTTACCTACTATAACTTTTTCCAATGGTTCTCAAACCCAATCTAAAGGGATTGGTAATGTTCAAATTCTACATTCTCTCTATGTTACTTTTGTTCTCTATGTACCTAATTGTCAATTTAATTTACTTTTAGTCAGTCGTTTAACTCGATCTCTTGATTGTATTGTCACCTTCACTAAAAATAATGTTACCCTGCATGTCGGAGTTTGGGACAGACGATTGACGTCACATGTGAGTCTCAAAGCATTTTTTACCTCTCAGTGTCATCTCAGACATGTTCAGCCAAAGGTTTTCCACTCACTATCCATACTCAGTTAGGTCATCCAAGTCTTCCCAAATTACAAAAGTTGGTGTCAAGTTTATCAAAGGTATCTAATTTACATTGTGAGTCGTGTCAATTAGAGAAACACACTTGCAGTTAATTTCCCAATTTAGTCAATAAACGAGCTTCGTTCCTTTGAAATGTGTTCTTTTTTTTATAATTTGTATTTGATTAAAAAGTCGATGGTAAGGATATTAATTTTCATACTTTTGATGCCTGAAGCGGGATGTTATTCATTTTATATGAAGACTATGAGTTGCAAGTTTTGAATAAACTTAAAGTTTAGTCATCTCAAAATATGTTACTTATTTTTACTGTCTATAAAATATAGTTTCATGCATATGCTAAAGAGTTTGTTGGTGTTTTGATGCATTATAAGTTACTGATGACATTGGTTTCTACACTCATGAAAGGTTATCAAGTATGCTATTGGGGAAATTGGTATTCTAGCGGTATATGTTAATTTTTTAATTAATGAGTAAACTATATATATATTAATAGGTCCATTAAATTTTGACTATATATAGTTTACTCATTAATTAAAAAAATTAATATTTAACAACAATTTTAACCAAAAAAATTATAGAAAAAAGTTTAAATTAGAATAAATCATTTATACAAAAAGAGAGAAACGTTATTAGTTTTAAAAATCATGTACAAAATAATTAATATATTATCATAAATTTAAAATCACGAATGTATAATCTAAACTGTAAAATATAATATTATAATATTTTGATAAAATAAAATTTAAATGATATTAATTATATTTTAATAGTGTTTGTAATGGCGGTTAATATATTATATATTTTTATAAAAGACCATCATAAATAAATACAAATTGATAAAAATTTGCTTTCTTATTTCACTTTCTCAACATTATTATAATAATAAGTGTATAATATAAAGGTTAAAAAAACTACTACAATCATCTCATAAATTAAAATTAGTTATATTTTTTAATACAAATTAAAATACTAATATTATTAATTATATTTAAACAGCTGTTATACCCTTCAAATTGATATCTAAAACAAACTGATAAAGTTGATCTATATCAAGCTTCATCAATCATTTATTTGTTACTTGAACATACAATCAAAAGGAAATATAATTAGAAAAATAACATGAATAAATACGTATACAATTCGATCAACTTGTTAAAACCCACTAATTGTGCAACTATCGCTAAAAATGTGAAATACATCAAATTGCCGCTAGAATTCCAATTTCCCCAATAGCATACTTGATAATCTTTCATGAATGTAGAAACCAAAACCATCAGTATCTTATAATGCATCAAAACACCAACAAACTCTTTGGCATATGCATGAAACTATATTGTATAGACAGGAAACATAAATAAGCAATTTAGAGATGATTAAACTTTCAATTTATTCCAAACTTACAACTCATAGTCTTCATAAAATGGATAACATCCCATTTATGGCATCGACATCAAAAGTATGAAAATTAATATCTTTACCATCTACTTTTTAATCAAATACAAATTAAAAAAAGGAACAGAGTTCAAGAAATCAAAATTAATATCTAAATTCACTACTAGTGTTTAAAATTTTCATATTTTCTTTTATAAAAACATCACAGTACCATAACAAAATACACATATAAACCAAAATCGATTCCCAATTGCACACGAAATAGAATTAAGTTCAAAATTGACCACGGAATAGAATTAAGTGACTAAGTCAATTTGAAATCACGCTAAAACGAAAAAGTGGAAGATGAAGGAAGAAAAATACATGGCAGATGCAATGCCGTAAAGAAAAGAAATAGAGGCAGATGTAGTGTAGAGGAATGGTCTTACAGTCATGTTTTATAGAAGAATGAGAGGAGAGTAGAGGGATTAGAAAGGTTGAAATTGTTTCAAAGCAAATTATAAATCAGGTAGGGTTTAGAGATAAGTTGAAACTTTTACAAGTCAAGTAGATAAAATGTAATAATTATTCCAATTTAGGGTTTATTGAAAAGTAGAGATAAATTAAAACTTTCCAAGGCAAGTAGATAAAAGATCTATAAGTAATTAATTATTCCAATTTAAGGTTTAGGAAAACAATTAAATAGTATATAGTAAATGTTTTTTTTGCTGTAATCATGCTTTTTGGAATCATGCTTTTTACGTTGGAATGAGAAAACAAGGATGTTTTGGCTACCAAAATGAATGACAATTTTAATTAGGGTAAATGAATAGGTTAAGTAATGATTAGACTTATGAAAATATTTAAGAAACACTAAATTAGCTTGTTAAATAGTTTGAGTTAAGATAATAAAGTAATAATAGCAGTGTATAACTTTATTATGTTAAAAGTGGATGATAGATACAATTATTGTATAATATGATTGAAATTTTTATTTAATGAAACTATTTTATTAAATCATGAATATATTAAAATAAATTTAAATTTAATATGTTTTTATGAATTTAATACATTTGTATGAATTTGTTTCCATTTTTAAAATTTTTTTATGAATAACATCCCACTTCAGGAATCAAATGTAAGAAAATTAATATCTCTTATTTATTTTTTAATGAAATTAGAATAAATTTTGGAACCATATGCCTGCATTAAGGGAGAAAAATGATCACAAATTAAAAAAAAAGGAAAACAACTCAAAGTTCAAACATAAAAATATAATTAAGTGACTAAATCAATAATCACTGTAAAATTTCAATTTATCTCTACTTTTCACTAAACCCTAAATTTGAATTATTATTTACATACTGACATTTTATCTACTTGCCTTAGGAAAGTTTTAATTTATCTCTAAACCCTACTAGATCTGTAATTTGCTTTAAAAAGACCATTCATCTACATTGCATCTACCTCTATTTCTTTTCTTTACAACATTGCATCTTCCAGTATTGTTCTTCTTTCATCTTTCACTTTTTTGTTTTACCGTGATTTCAAATTGATTTAGTCACTTAATTCTATTTCGTGTTCACAGGTTTATATGTGTATTTTGTTATGGTACTGTGATTTTTTTTAAAAAAATGATAAATTTTAACACTGATAGTGAATTTAGATTTGGAATTTGAGTTCTTGAATGATGTTTTTTTTTAATTTGTATTTGATTAAAAAGTAGATGGTAAGGATATTAATTTTCATACTTTTTATGTTGATGCCATAAGTGGGATGTTATTCATTTTATATGAAGACTATGAATTGTAAGTTTGAAATAAATTTAAAGTTTAATCATCTCAAAATAACTTATTTATTTTTACTGTTTATACAATATAGTTTCATGCATATGCCAAAGAGGTTGTTGGTGTTTTGTTGCATTATAAGATACTGATGGCTTTGATGCATGAAAGATTATCAACTATACTATTGGGGAAATTGGTATTCTAGCGACAATCTATTGTAATTTATCATCGTGTGTTGTTTTTAAAACTTGCTTATACAAAATCATTTTTAATAATAGTTAAACAATTAGTGTGTTTTAACAAGTTGATCGAATTGTATATGGAGTTATTCATGTTATTTTTTTTAATATATTTCCTTCTGATTGTCATATTCAGGTAACAAAGGGTATAATAGCTATTTAAATGTAATTAATAATATTAATATTTTTATTTGTACCAAAAACTATTAATAATTTTAATTTATCAGATGATTGTAGTAGTTTTTTGTAACTTTAATATTATAGACTATTATAATAATAATGTATATAATGGGGGTATAATTGATCAAAATACCAACGGACACAGGAGAAAGTGAGTGTATAATTGATCAAAATATCAACGGACACGCGAGAAAGTGAAATATGAAAGCAAATTTCTATCAATTTGTATTTATTTTTGATATTCTTTAAAAAAAAATATAATATACTAACAACCATTACAAACACTATTAAAATATAATTAATATTATTAAAATTTTATCTTATCAAAATATTTTAATATTATATTTTACAGTTTATATTATACACTCTTTACGACACTGCATCTCCCATACGAAATTGTTCTTCCTTCATCTTTCACTTTTTCGTTTTACCGTGATTTGGAATTGATTTAGTCACTTAATTATATTTCGAGTTTTGTTTTTTTTACTTTGTGATAGTTTTTCTCCCTTAATGCATACAGATCGTTCCAAAATTTATTTATGTACATTTGAGAAATTGAATTTCAAATCTGTTCTAATTTTATTAAAAAATAGATAATAAGAGATATTAATTTTCTTACTTTTGATTCTTGAAGCGGGATGTTATTCTTAAAATTTATTAAAAAATGGAAGAAAATTCATAAAAATATATTAAGTTCATAAAAATATATTAAATTCATAAAAACATATTAAATTTTAATTTATGGTAATATATTCATGATTTAATAAAATTGTCTCATTAAATAAAAATATCAATCATATTATACAATAATTGTATCTATCATCCACTTTTAATATAATAAAATTATACACTGCTATTATTACTTTATTATTTTTAACTCAAACTATTTAACAAGCTAATTTAGTGCTTGCAAAGTATTTTCATACTTCTAATCATTACTTAATATATTCATTTACCCTAATTAAAATTGTCATTCATTTTGACAGCCAAAACATCCTTGTTTTCTCATTCCAACGCAAAAAGCATAATTACAGCAAAATAGAACAACATTTACTGTATACTACTTAATTCTTTTCCCTAAACCCTAAATTAGAATAATTATTTACGTATGGATCTTTTATCTACTTTCCTTGGAAAGTTTTAATTTATCTCTACTTTTCACTAAACCCTAAATTGGAATAATTATTACATTTTATCTACTTGACTTGGGAAAGTTTTAATTTATCTCTAAATCCCTACCTGATTTGTAATTTTCTTTGAAACAATTCCAACCTTTCTAATCCCTATGCTCTCCTTTCATTATTCTATAAAACATGACTGTAAGACCATTCCTTTACACTGCATCCTCCTCTATTTCTTTTCTTTACGGCATTGCATCTGCATGTATTTTTCTTCCTTCATCTTCCACTTTTTCGTCTTAATGTGATTTCAAATTGATTTAGTCACTTAATTTTATTTCGTGGTCAATTGTGAACTTATTTTTATTTCGTGTTCAATTGGGAATCGATTTTGGTTTATATGTGTATTTTTTTATGGTACTGTGATTTTTTTTATAAAATAAAATATGATAAATTTGAACACTGGTAGTGAATTAAGATTTGAAGTTCTTGAAATGTTTTGCTTTTTTTTTAATTTGTATTTGATTAAAAAGTAGATGGTAAAGATATTAATTTTCATACTTTTGATGCCTGAAGCGGGATGTTATTCATTTTATATGCAGACTATGAGTTGTAAGTTTGGAATAAACTTAAACTTTAATCATCTCAAAATTTCTTAGTTATTTTTACTGTCTATAGAATACAGTTTCATGCATATTCTAAAGAGTTTGTTGGTGTTTTGATGCATTATAAAATACTGATGACATTGGTTTCTACACTCATGAAAGCTTCATTTTAAGCGATAGTTGAACAATTAGTTGAACGATTAGCGTGTTTTAACAAATATTTCCTTTTGATTGTCATGTTCGGGTAACAAAGGGTATAACAGTTATTTAAATATAATTAATAATATCAATATTTTAATTTGTACAAAAAAATATTAATAATTTTAATTTATGAGATGATTGTAGTAGTTTTTTTGTAACCTTTATATTATACACTTATTATAATAATTATAATAATAATAATAATAATAATAATAATAATAATAATAATAATAATAATAATAATGTTTATAATGGGGATATAATTAATCAAAATACCAACGTACACGGTAGAAAGTGAGTGTATAATTGATCAAAATATCAACGGATACGGGAGAGAGTGAAATATGAAAGCAAACTTCTATCAATTTGTATTTATTTGTGATGTTCTTTTAAAAATATATATAATATATTAACCACCATTACAAAAACTATTAAAATATAATTAAAATTATTAAAATTTTATTTAATCTAAATATTTTAATATTATATTTTACGGTTTATATTATACACTCATGTTTTAAATTTATGATAACATATTAATTATTTTGTACATGATTTTTGAAACTAATAAAGTTTCTCTCATTTTGTATAAATGATTTATTCTAGTTTAAACTTTTTTTCTATGTTAAAAGTTTTTTGGTTCAAATTGTTGTGAAATGTTAATGTTTTAATTAATGAGTATGTATATATATATATATATATATATATATATATATATATATATATTAGTCAATATTTAATACACTTATCTACTTTTAATATAATAAAATAATACACTAACATTCTTACTTTTTTTAATTCTAAATCAAACCGCAAAAAGCATGATTACATCCAAAAACAACAACATTTAGCATATACTATTTAATCTTTTCACAAAACCATAAATTACTGCATCTCCTATACAGTATTGTTCTTTCTTCATCTTCCATTTTTTTTTGTTTTACCATGATTTCGAATTGATTTAGTCACTTAATTATATTTTTAGCTTTGAACTTTGAGTTGTGTTCTTTTTTTATTTAAATTTTTGATAGCTTTTCTCCCTTAATACTTGCACATGATTCCAAAATTTATTTATGTACGTTTTAGAAATTGAGTTTTAAATCTGTTCTAATTAGATTAAAAAGTAGAAGGTAAGAGATATTAATTTTCTTATTTTTGATGCCTGAAGTGGGAAGTTATTCATAAAAATTCATTAAAAAATGGCAGTAAATTCTTAAAAATATATTAAATTCATAAAAACATATTAAATTTTAATTTATTTTAACATATTCATGATTTAATAAAATAGTCTCATTAAATAAAAATATCAATCATATTATACAATAATTGTATGTATCATCTACTTTTAATACAATAAAGTTATACACTGACATTATTACTCTATTATCCAAACTTAAACAATTTAACAAGCTAATTTCGTGCGCCTTAAAATAAATTTTTAGGTCTAATCATTACATACGCTATTCATTTACCTTAATTAAAAATGTCATTCATTTTGACAGCCAAGCAAAAAGCATGATTACAAAAATAATGATTACAGCCAAAAAGAATGACATTTACTGCATACTATTTAATTCTTTTCTCTAAACCTTAAATTGAAATAATTATTTACGTATTGATCCTTTGGAAATTTCAATTTATCTCTACTTTTCACAAAACCCTAAATTTGAATAATTATTTACATACTGATATTTTAACTACTTTCCTTGGGAAAGTTTTAATTTATACCATACTAGATTTGTAATTTTCTTTGAAACAATAAGACCATTCCTCTACACTGCATCTGCCTCTATTTCTTTTCTTTACAACATTGCATCTCCCATACGGTATTGTTCTTCTTTTATCTTCCACTTTTTTGTTTTATTGTGATTTCAAATTGATTTAGTCACTTAATTCTATTTCGTGTTCAATTGTGAACTTAATCCTATTTCATTTTCAATTGTGAATCGATTTTGGTTTAAATGTGTATTTTGTTATGGTATTGGGATTTTTTTTAAAGAAAATATAATAAATTTGAACACTGATAGTGAATTTAGATTTGGAATTTGAGTTCTTGAAAGATGTTTTTTTTTTAAATTTGTATTTGGTTAAAAAGTAGATGGTAAGGATATTAATTTTCATACTTTTGATGTTGATACCTTAAGTGGGATGTTATTCATTTTATATGAAGACTATGAGTTGTAAATTTGTAATAAATTGAAAGTTTAATCATCTCAAAATTACTTTTTTATTTTCATTGTCTATATAATATAGTTTCATGCATATGCCAAAGAATTTTTTGGTGTTTTGATACATTATAAGATATTGATGGCTTTGGTTTCTACATTCATTAAAGGTTATCAAGTATGCTATTGGGGAATTGGTATTCTAGCTGTAATCTGTTGTATTTCATCAGGAAATGTTATTTTTATAACTTTATACAAATTCATTTTTAAGCGATAGTCGAACAATTAGTGTCTTTTAACAAGTTGATCAAATGGTATGTATACTTATTCATGTTATTTTTCTAATCATATTTCCTTTTGATTGTCATGTTCATGTAACAAGTAAATGATTGATGAAGCTTGATATAAATCAGTTTAATCAACATACACAGGAGAAAGTGAAATATGAACACACACGGGACAAAATTAAAATGAAACTTAGTGTATAGTTGGTCAAAATATCAACAGACACGGGAGAAAATGAAATATGAAAGCAAATTTCTATCAATTTATATTTATTTATGATGTTCTTTTATAAAAATATATAATATATTAACCATCATTACAAACACTATTAAAATATAATTAATATCATTTAAATTTCATTTTATCAAAATATTATAATATTATGTTTTACGGTTTATATTATACATTAATAATTTTAAATATATGATAATATATTAATTATTTTGTACATGATTTTTATAACTAATAAAGTTTCTCTCTTTTTGTTTAAATGATTTATTCTAATTTAAACTTTTTTTCTATAAGTTTTTTTTTTAAATTGTTGTTAAACGTTAATTTTTTAATTAATCAGTAAACTATATATATTCAACATTTAATGTACCTATTAATATTATTTAGTTTGTGTTTTTTGTGTTTATATAATATTATTGTGTCTCTAAATGATGTGTTGGGCTACTATGATTTTTATTGTGCTCTTTCAAATCTTTATCTATACTAGTATAATAAATAAAAACATATTTATATAATTTTTAAATAAAATTATTTTAAAATAATCATAATAACCTAAATGTAAATAATTTAAAATTACTATAATAATAAATATTTATCAAACAATTTTTTTATCAATTTACTTTAAATATTAAAATTATACCAAATCACAACTTTTTTTTTTTTACATGAAAAAAAACACTTAACAATTATATATATTTTTAAAGAATGTCATATATTAAACATTACATATTAAATATTTAGATTTTTATAAGCAATTTTCATATAAAGTAATGTATACTATATCATTTCAAACATTTTAAATACGAGAGAAATGTGTGTCACCCAAAAATAGATTGACACAATTGTTTCACAATGGGTTAGGATTGGAAAAAGCATAAAAATGTTATGAATAGATCCAATCATCTATATTAGGAAATCAAGTAATTATAATTAAGAGACGACGTTTGATTGAATAGTTTTATATTAAAATGAGTTTTAGCTCATGAGTAAAAGTAAACTTAATATTTATAATATATTTTAATTTAGTATTAGGAATATTCAAATTAAAATTACATTTATTTACTTTAAAATTTTATTTAGTATGACAAAATGGTAGTATTTATACTAAAAAAAAATACTATAAATATATGATTTAATTAAAAAAAACATGAGAAAATTATGATTGATGAATGTAAATTTTTTAATGAAAAACACCCCTTACCATTCCTTTTTTAATTCAAAACATCACCAAAATAATGTGAGTTAATGTTTAAAATTATAAGGTTAAATTGTCATTCTTTCTCTATGAGTAATTATTAAAATATATATTTTAATCTGACTGGGACTATTGAATTTGTATATATTTTATATACATATCTTAATCATCATTAATACTATTGATACTATTGATACAATTATATATTAAATGGGACTACATCACTCGTGTGTATAGAGTGAAAAATCAAGAATCACTATCGAAGAAGTTGCTGGTTCACTTAAGGCACATGAACAGTGCAAAATAAAGAAGAAGGAGGAGACACTTGAGGATGGAGAACCCAATAGAGACGAAAACACACTTTTCTCTCAAAATTAGCGTGGGATAGGACATGGCCGTGGAGGACATAATGGTGGTAGAAGTTACCAAAATAAAAACTTTGACAGAGGAAAGTCAAGTAAACAAAACTGGCGTGGCAGAGGACGTGGCCAGAAAGGTGGTAGGTCGAATTACAATAATATCGAATGTTACAAATGTAACAAACAGAGGCACTATGCGAAAGATTTCAACTTCTACAGTTGCTACAACTGTGGTAAAGTGGTACATCTTGCAAAAGATTGTCGACTTAGAAGAAAGATAGAAGAAATAACAAATCTTGCCCTAGAAACATAATCGAATGAAGGATTTTTGTTAATGACTTAAAAGGAAGCAGATGCAGAAAATGACACTATGTGGTACCTGGACCCAGGAGCAAGTAATTATATGTGTGGTTATAATCACTTGTTCCAAGAAATAAAGAAAATTGAGGATGGTCATGTTTCCTTTGGAGATGCGTCGAAATTAAGGGTCGAAGGAAAAGAAATAATCAGTTTCTTTTAGAAGGATGATTTGATAGGATCAATCCAATATGTGTACTATGTACCAAACCTCAAAGAAAATATTTTGAGTCTGAGATAACTCATAGAAAAGGGATATTTGATACTCATGGAAGATCAAAGTTTTCACTTAAAAGACAAGTCAGGATGTCTGGTTGCTCAAGTCAAAATAGGGAGAAATCGAATGTACAAGTTAAATTTGACAAGCATTCGAGAAAAGTGTTTGCAAGTCAATGTCGAAGACCAAGCATCCCTGTGGCATCTACGTTTTGGTCATCTACATTAGGCTGGACTAAGGAGGTTAACAAAGAAAAATATGGTGCATGGACTGCCAGACGTAGAATTCGATAGAAAGTTCTGTGAAGAATGTGTGTTTGGCAAATAGACGAGAACTTCATTTCAAAGGAAGGCAGAATATCAGGCTAAACAAATTCTGGAATTGATTCACACTGACATATGTGGGCCAATTACCCCAGAATCCTTCAGTGGCAAAAGGTACTTTATATCCTTTTTTGATGATTTCTGAAGGAAAACTTGGGTGTATTTTCTGAAAGAAAAGTCAGAAGCCTTCGAAGTATTCAAGAAGTTTAAGATAATGATGGAGAAATCAACAGACAGGAACATCAAAGCTCTTCGATCAGACAGAGGTGGGAGTATACTTTGATAACCTTTATGAAGTACTGTGAAGAGCAATGCATAAGGAGATTTCTGACTCCAGCATACTCACCTCAACAAAATGGTGTGGCGGAAAGAAAGAATCGAACAGTCCTCGATATGGTTCGATCAATGCTTAAGAGCAAGAACATGTCAAAGGAATTTTAGGTAGAAGTTGTACAATGTGCAATCTATGTTCAGAATAGATGTCCACATTCAAAGTTGGGAGATTTAACACCTCAAGAATCTTGGAGCGGGAAAAAGCCAACTGTGTCTCACTTCCAAGTGTTTGGAAGTGTGGCTTATGCACATGTACCTGATCAAAGAATAACAAAGATGGAAGATAAGAGTGTGAAATACATACTCATTGGGTATGATGATAAAATAAAATGTTACAGACTCTTCAACCCAATAAACAAAAAGTTGATAGTGAGTAGAGATTTTCAACTAAACGAAGGAAGCAAGTGGTACTGGAACAACTCGATTGGAGTTATGGTCGAATTACCAGGTGCTATATCGAAAAAAACTTCGACAAAACAAGAAGACTCTGATGATGAAGTGAAGTGGGTGTTCAAGAAAAAGATAAATGCACAAGGTGAAATAGAAAAATACAAGGCGCGACTTGAGGCGAAAGGATACAAGCAGAAAGCAGGAATCGACTATGATAAAGTGTTTGCACATGTTGCGAGAATGGAGACAGTTCGACTGCTCATATCTCAAGCTGCTCAATACAAATGGTAAATATATCAGATGGATGTCAAGTCAGCTTTTTTGAATGGCTTGCTTGAAGAATAAGTTTATGTCGAACAACCACCTGGATACATGAAAGTCGAAAATAAAGGAAAGGTGCTAAAGCTAAAGATGGCACTTTATGGGCTGAAGCAGGCACCACGAGAATGGAATACACAAATTAAAACATACTTTAAAGAAAATGGATTTCAGCAATGTCCCTACGAACATGCCCTGTATGTGAAGAAGAAAAAAGAGAAAATATTGCTTGTTTCTATCTATGTCGATGTTTTAATTTTCTTGGGCAAAAATAATCAGATGATAAAAGAATTCAAAGGCACCATGACACAAGAATTTGAGATGACTGGCTTAGGCCTGATGAAATACTTTCTTGGTCTAGAGGTTCGACAAGAAGAAACATAAATCTTCATCTCACAAGAAAAATATGCAAAAGATATTCTGAAAAGATTTAAAATGGAAAGTTGTAATCCAATTTCGACACCAATGGAACCAGGAGCAAAGTTTTCGAAATTTGATGGAGGAGAGCGTGTCGAAGCAAATAAATTTTGAAGCTTGGTGGGAAGTACCCAATACCTCACATGCACAAGGCCAGATCTTTCGCTGAGTGTTGGAATTGTGAGTCATTTCATGGAAGAACCAATTTTTTCACACTGGAAAGCTCTGAAGAGAATCCTTCTATATGACCAAGGAATTGTGTCACTTGGAATGTTTTGTTCAAAAGTAGATGAATACAAGTTGACTGGCTACTCTGACAGCGATTGGTGTGGTGACATAGATGATCGAAAAATCACTTTAGGATATGTGTTCCTCATGGGAAACACTGCATTCACCTGGTTGTTAAGGAAGAAACTCATAGTAACTCTTTAGACATGTGAAGCAGAGTATGTGGCAGCATCTTGGTGCGTGTGCCATGCAATATGGCTGAGAAGATTGATGAGCAGGATGGAGTCGAAACAGGAAGATGCAATAATAATTCAAGTCGACAACAAATCTGCAATCGATCTGGTGAAGAATCCAGTCAAGCATGAAAGAAGCAAACACATTGATGTTTGATTCCATTTTATTCGAGAACATGTGAAGGATAGAAGCATCTAACTGAATCACGCTGCAAGCAAGGATCAAGAAGCATACATTCTTACAAAACCATTGTCGAAGGAGCTATTTGACAGAGACAAGAAAATTTTAGGCATGATGGATCGAAGAAATATTTGCATTTATGGGGGAGTTTTGTTGGTTAAATTCAAATCTACATTGGGTAGTGCAAAAGACATATTCTCTTTGGACAGTGGAAAGTTTATTCCTTAGGGACTTAATAATAGTTAATGTTGTACCATTTGATATTATATCTTGTGATCTCTATATAAATCACTTTGTATTCATATTAAAAGTTAGTTGAACTTTTTATAAAAGCAAGTTTAAATCCCCTCTCATTTTCTCTTCAATTTGATTCTTCTCGGTTATTATCTAGCTTAGAAGGGAGCGTTCTCCAAGTTCTTAGATTTGTATTGGCGCTGGTTATGGGTTGCTGGAAAGAGTTTCCTACAAGGCTAATGAAAAGGCCGAGTATAGCATCATAGATCGCCAACTGTCAGGACGTCGGTTCTCAAGGGTGGTGATTTGATTAGTGGGTTGGTTCTTCCTCTTGATAGTTAGTGAGAATTCCCCATGTGCTTGGAGATTTATCATAATTTTTTGGAAATAAACTAAGCATTTGTTTGAAATCAGAATTCGCACGTATATTACAAATCCAACGTGAAAACAAAACTCGACAAATATTTTTCATTATTGATTATCATTTCCACCTTACTCTCTAATTGCACCTTGCACGTATAGCATTCCTAGTCAATATATATTTTTTATAGCTCTTAGAAATAATGTTAAAATGACATCCTATCTAATATGTCATTTTCATGTTCATGTGCCTCGTTCATCATGTACTCTGAATAAATGGAATTTGCACTATATGCATGTGCAGGAAGAAGTGGTGGCTAATGCTTGTGTGGTGAAGAGTGGAAGAAATTTGACTGTAGTTGCACTTGAATTCAAATTGAAGAAAATTGGAAATTTGGTTTATCTTACTCATGCTACTTTCTTTAACATGCCGATTTCCAGCTTATGATCGCTTAACTTTCTGGTGATTCTGCAGTTCCATTTAATGTATGTAATAGTAATAAAATATTTTAAATTAATTAGTCTGATTCTTATCATAAATATATGTATAGGCTTATTCTATTTCACCTCTTCCAAAATGCGTTTTAAAATTATATGAATGACCCAGAACGAAATTTGCTTGCTACAAAGAAGTTATTACAAGTCACAGTAGCCATTTTTTGTTCCAATAACAACAAAGGTAATATTAACATTCTATATAAACAACTTTTATCCTTATAAAGTTTTCTTTTCTTTTCGGTTTGGGAAACTGATTCTTATGATAAATGTTTTTCTAAATCATAGACACATTATAACTTGTGTCCTTTTTATTGAAGTTAATAGTTGTGTTGTTGGAATTCGTTTGAAGTCCCGCGTTGCTTAGTTTTCTGTTTTTGGAGTTGAGATCCAAACATAATTAATTTGCTATCTGTTGATATTTGTAAATATATAGTGTTAAGAATATTTGTACATAGAATAGATTCACATCGACTATATCATGATATTAGTTGTAATATCTCTATATATAATAAAGTCTTCGTAGTACTTTAAAAAATAGACGGTTTATTCAAATGTCTCTTAGTCTCTCGTATTTTTACAGGGTATCAGAGCCTATTGAGAGACAACCTTTCATAGTGCTTTATCTGGTTCATCCACTGTCTTTCGATGAAAAATTTTTGGAAAAATGTTTCATAAATCTGATTTGCTTTCCATACACCACCGTGACTAATTCTGACACCAATTTTTTAATTTCTCCGGTCACCACCGGACTGCCACCTCCATCTGCCGCCTAACTAATATTTCCGGTGATCTTTCAGAAAACTAACCCTACCGGAAGAAGCGCCTCCTGCGATCTGGATGAACCCAATGATTTTTTCACCGCCCCACTTGCCACTGTGCAACTCTTCCAGATCTGGTCTCAGATTTTATTTTTCACTCACGGAAAACTATGATCCAGTTCAAACAGATCATTTTCATCCGGTTCGCGTAATATTTTCTCTTTTCAGATATTCATGTCTACTTCTCAGAACTTTACGCCAAACTACGCTAATTTTCTCAGGTGGTGTAGGCATTATCAGAATGCAAATTCTAGTGATTTGGTTGCACATACTATTAATTCATATGTTTCCCTCTCTCAGTCATCTTCTCTTGGACCTTGGGTCCTTGATTCTGGTGTGGCTGATCAAGTTACTAGTAATAAAAAGATTTTCTCTTCTCTCTCTACCTTGAGTTTCTTACCTACTATAACTTTTGCCAATGGTTTTCAAACCCAATCTAAATGGATTGGTAATGTTCAAATTCTACATTCTCTCTATGTTACGTTTGTTCTCTATGTACCTAATTGTCAATTTAATTTACTTTTAGTTAGTCGTTTAGCTCGTTCTCTTGATTGTATTGTCACCTTCACTAACAATAATGTTACCCTGCAGGTCGGAGTTCATGACAGACGATTGGCGTCACATGTGAGTCTCAAAGCCTTTTTTAATTCTCAGTGTCATCTCAGACATGCTCAGCCAAAGGTTTTTCACTCACTATCCATGCTCAGTTAGGTCATCAGAGTTTTCTCAAATTACAAAAGTTGGTGTCAAATTTATCGAAGGTATCTAATTTACATTGTGATTCGTGCCAATTAGGGAAACACACTTGCAGTCAATTTTCCAATCGAGTCAATAAACGAGCTTCGTTCCCTTGAAATGTGTTCTTTTTTGTAATTTGTATTTGATAAAAAAGTCGATGGTAAGGATAATAATTTTCATACTTTTGATGCTTGAAGCGGGATGTTATTCATTTTATATGAAGACTATGAGTTGCAAGTTTTGAATAAACCTATAGTTTAATCATCTCAAAATATCTTATTTATTTTTTACTTTCTATAGAATACAGTTTCATGCAAATGCTAAAGAGTTTGTTGGTATTTTGATGCATTATAAGTTACCGATGACATTGGTTTCTACACTCATGAAATATTATCAAGTATGCTATTGGGGAAATTGGTATTCTAGCGGTAATCTTTTGTATTTTATCAACATGTGTTGTTTTTATAGCTTGCTTATACAAATTCATTTTTAGCGTTAGTTGAACAATTAGTGTGTTTTAACAAGTTGATCGAATTGTATACGTATTTATTCAAGTTATTTTTCTAAATATATTTCCTTCTGATTGTCATGTTCAGGTAACAAATAAATGATTGATGAAGTTTGATATAGATCATTTTGGTTGGTTTGTTTATGATATCAGTTTGTAGGATATAACCGCTATTTAAATATAATTAATAATATAAATATTTTTATTTGTACCAAAAAATATTAATAATTTTAATATACGAGATGATTGTAGTAGTTTTTTTGTAACATTTATATTATACACATATTATTATAATAATTTTATAATGAGGTATAATTGATCAAAACACCAATGGACACAGCAGAAAGTGAGTGCATCAATTGATCAAATATCAACGGATACGGGAGAAAGTGAAATAATAAAGCAAATTTCTATCAATTTGTATTTATTTGTGATGTTCTTTAAAAAAAATATATAATATATTAACCACCATTTCAAACACTATTAAAATATAATTAATATTATTATAAAAAAAAAATTATCAAAATATTTTAATATTATGTTTTACGGTTCATATTATACACTCATGATTTTAAATTTATAATAATATATTAATTATTTTATAAATGATTTTTAACACTAATCAAGTTTGTCTCATTTTGTATAATTGATTTATTCTAATTTAAACATTTTTTCTATATTGAAAGTTTTTTGGTTTAAATTGTTGTTAAATGGTAATTTTTTAATTAATGAGTAAACTATATAGATAATCAACATTTAATGGTGCTATCTACTTTTAATATAATAAAGTAACTCACTAGTATTATTACTTTGTTATACTAACTCAAATCGCAAAAAGCATGATTACAGCCAAAAACCACAACCTTTACTACCTATTATTTAATTCTTTTCACTAAACACTAAATTGGAATAATTATTTACATGCTGAACTTTTATTTACTTGCCTTGGAAAATTTCAATTCTTTATGAAATTGCATCTCCCATACGTAATGGTTCTTCCTTCATCTTCCATTTTTTTCGTTCTACCATAATTTCGAATTCATTTAGTCACTTAATTCTATTTTTAGGTTTGAAATTTGAGTTGTGTTCTTTTTATTTTAATTTGTGATAGTTTTTCTCCCTTAATGCATGCACATGGTTTCAAAATTTATTTATGTATATTTCAGAAGTTAAGTTTCAAACTTGTTTTAATTTAAATAAAAAGTAGATGGTCAGAGATATTAATTTTCTTAATTTTAATTTCTGAAGCGGGATGTTATTCATAAAACTTATTAAAAAATTAAAGAAAATTCATAAAAAAATATTAAATTCATAAAAACATATTAAATTTTAGTTTATAGTAATATATTCGTGATTTAATAAAATAGTCTCATTAAATAAAAATATCAATTATATTATATAATAATTACATCTACCATACACTTTTAATATAATAAAGTTATGCACTGGCATTATTAATTTATTATCCTAAATCAAACTATTTAACAAGCTAATTTAGTGCCCTTAAAGTAATTTCGAACGTCTAATCATTACTTAACCTATTCAATTACCCTAATTATAAATTTCATTCATTTTGACAGCAAAACATCAACGTTTTCTCATTCCAACGAAAAAAGCATGATTACAGCCAAAAGTTTCAATTTATCTCTATTTTTGACTAAACCCTAAATTGGAATAATTATTTATATAGTGACATTTTATCTACTTGCCTTAGGAAAGTTTCAATTTATATCTAAACCATACAGAATTTGTAATTTGCTTTGAAACAATTCCGAGCTTTCCAATTCCTCTGCTCTCCTCTCATTCTTCTATAAAATACGACAGTAAGACCATTACTCTACATTGCATCTGCCTCTATTTTTGTTCATTGCGACATTGTGTTTCCCATAATGTAATGTTCTTCCTTCATCTTCCACTTTTTTGTTTTACTGTGATTTCAAATTGATTTAGTCACTTAATTCTATTATGTGGCTAATTGTGAACTTAATTCTATTCCGTGTTCAATTGTGAATCGATTTGGGTTTATATTTGCATTTTGTTATGGTACTGTGATTTTTGTAAAAAGAAAATATGATAAATTTGAAGACTGGTAGTGAATTTAGATTTTAACTTTGAGTTCTTGAAATGTGTTTTTTTATAATTTGTATTTGATTAAAAAGTAGATGTGAAAGATATTAATTTTCATACTTTTGATGCCTGAAGAGGGATGTTATTAATTTTATACGAAGACTATGAGTTGTAAGTTTTGAATAACCTTAAAGTTTAATCATCTCAAAATTTCTTACTTATTTTTACTGTCTATAGAATATAGTTTCATGTATATGCTAAATAGTTTGTTGGTGTTTTGATGCTTTATCAGTTACTGATGATATTGGGGAAATTGGTATTCAAGCGGTAATTTGTTAGATTTTATAAAAAACGTGTTGTTTTTATAACTTGCTTATACAAATTCATTATTAGCGATACTTGAACAATTAGTGTGTTTTAACCAGTTGATCGAATTGTATACGTATTTATTTATGTTATTTTTCTAAATATATTTCCTTTTGATTGTCATGTTCAAGTAACGAAGGGTATAACAGCTATTTAAATATAACTAATAATATTAATATTTTAATTTGTACCAAAAAGTATTAACAATTTTAATTTATAAGATGATTCTAATAGTTTTTTGGAACCTTTATATTATACACTTATTATACCAACAGACACAGGAGAAACTGAGTGTATAATTGATCAAAATATGAACGAACATGCGAGAAAGTTAAATATGAAAGCAAATTTCTATCAATTTGTATTTATTTTAATATTATATTTTACAGTTTATATTATACACTCGTGATTTTAAATTTATGGTAATATATTAATTATTTTATACATGATTTTTAAAACTATTAAAGTTTCTCTCTTTTTGTATAAATGATTTATTCTAATTTAAATTTTTTTCTATGTTAAAAGTTTTTTTGGCGCAAATTATTGTTAAATGTTAATATTTTAATTAATGGGTAAACTATATATATAGTCAACATTTAATGGTGATATCTACTTTTAATATAATAAAATAATACACTAGCATTTTTACTTTATTATCCAAACACAAGCTGCAAGAATAGCATGATTACAGCCAAAAACAACAACCTTTACTTCATACTATTTAATTGTTTTCACTAAACCCTAAATTGAAATAATTATTTATATACTGACTTTTATCTACTTGCATTGAAATGTTTCAATTCTTTACGACATTCCATCTCCGATACGGAATTGTTCTTCCTTCATCTTTCACTTTTTCATTTTACCGTGATTCTGAATCGATTTAGTCACTTAATTATATATTTAGGTTTGAACTTTGAGTTGTGTTCTTTTTTTAATTTGTGATTGTTTTTCTCCCTTAATGCATGCACATGGTTCCAAAATTTATTTATGTACATTTGAGAAATTGAGTTTCAAATCTGTTCTAATTTGATTAAAAAATAGATAGTAAGAGATATTAATTTTCTAACTTTTGATTCCTGAAGGGGATGTTATTCATAAAGTTTATTAAAAAATGGAAACAAATTCATAAAAATATATTAAATTCATAAATTCATATTAAATTTAAATTTATTTTAATATATTCATGATTTAATAAAATAGTCTCATTAAATAAAAATATCAATCATATTATAAAATAATTGTATCTATCATCCACTTTTAACATAATAAAGTTATACACTGCTATTATTACTTTATTATCCAAACTCAAACTATTTAACAAGCTAATTTAGTATTTCTTAAGTATTTTCATATGTCTAATCATTACTTAACCTATTCATTTACCCTAATTGAAATTGTCATTCATTTTGACTCCCAAAACATCCTTGTTATTCCAACGCAAAAAGCATGATTACAGAAAGAAAAAAAAACATTTACTGTATACTCTTTAATTCTTTTCCCTAAACCTTAAATTTGAATAATTAATTAGTTCTTGACTTGTAAAATTTTCAATTTATCTCTAAATCTATCTGATTTATAGTTTGCTTTGAAACAATTCCAACCTTTCTAATTCGTATGCTCTCCTCTCATTCTTCTATAAAAACATGACTGTAAGACCATTCATGTACACTGCATCTGCCTCTATTTCTTTGCTTTACAGCATTGCATTTGCCATGTATTTTTCTTCCTTCATCTTCCACTTTTTCGTTTTAACGTGATTTCAAATTGATTGAGTCACTTAATTCTATTTTTTTGTCAATTGTGAACTTAATTCTATTTCGTGTTCAATTAGGAATCGATTTTGGTTTATATGTGTATTTTGTTATGGTACTATGATTTTTTTATAAAAGAAAATATGATAAATTTGAACACTGGTAGTGAATTTAGATTTGAACTTTGAGTTCTTGAACTGTGTTCCTTTTTTTTATTTGTATTTGATTAAAAAGTAGATGGTAAGGATATTAATTTTCATACTTTTGATGCCTGAAGCGGGATGTTATTCATTTTATATGAAGACTATGAGTTGCAAGTTTGGAATAAACTGGAAGTTTAATCAACTTAAAATTACTTACTTATTATTTTCTATACAATATAGTTTCATGCATATGCTAATAAATTTGTTGGTGTTTTGATGCATTATAATATAATGATGACTTTGGTTTCTACACTCAAGAAAGGTTATCAATTAGGCTATTGGGGAAATTGTTATTCTAGCGTTAATTTGTTGTATTTCATCAGCATATAGTGTGGTTTAACAAGTTAATCGAATTGTATATGTTTTATTCATGTAATTTTTTAAATTATATTTCCTTTTTATTGTCATGTTCAACTAACAAACAAATGATTGATGAAGCTTGATATAGATCATTTTGGTCGGTTTGTTTATGATATCAGTTTGTAGGCTATAATCGCAATTTAAATATATAATATTAATATTTTTATTTGAACCAAAAAATATTAATAATTTTAATTTATGAGATGATTGTAGTAGTATTTTTGTAACCTTTATATTATACACCTGTTATTATAATAATTTTTATATTGGAGTGTATAATTGATCAAAACACCAATGGATACGGGAGAAAGTGGGTGTATAATTGATCAAAATATCAATGGACACGGGAGAAAGTGAAATATGAAAGTAGATTTCTATAAATTTGTATTTATTTGTGATGTTCTTTTAAAAAAATATATAATATATTAATCACCATTACAAACACTATTAAAATATAATTAATATTATTAAAAAATAATTTTATCAAAACATTTTAAAATTATGTTTTACGGTTTATATTATACACTCATGATTTTAAATTTATGATAATATATTAATTATTTTATACATAATTTTTAACACTAATAAAGTTTATCTCATTTTGTATAAATGATTTATTCTAATTTAAACTTTTTTACAATGTTGAAAGTTTTTTGGTTCAAATTGTTGTTAAATATTAGTTTTTTAATTAATGAGTAAACTATATAGATAGTCAACATAAACAACAACCTTTACTACATACTATTTAATTCTTGTCACTAAACACTAAATTGAAATAATTATTTATATACTGACCTTTTATTTACTTGCCTTTGAAAGTTTCAATTCTTTATGACATTGCATCTCCCATAAGGTATTGTTCTTCTTTCGTCTTCCACTTTTTCGTTTTATCATGATTTCAAATTGATTTAGTCACTTAATTATATTTTTAGGTTTGAAATTTGAGTTGTGTTCCTTTTTTTTTTAATTTGTGATGGTTTTTCTCCCTTAATGCATGCACATGGTTTCAAAATTTATTTATGTACATTTGAGAAATTGAGTTTCAAATTTGTTCTAATTTGGATAAAAAGTAGATGGTGAGAGATATTAATTTTCTTAATTTTGATTTCTGAAGCGGGATGTTATTCATAAAAACTTATTAAAAAATTTAAGCAAATTCATAAAAACATATTAAATTTTAATTTATTGTAATATATTCGTGATTTAATAAAATAGTCTCATTAAATAAAAATAACAATTACATTATACAATAATTACATCTATTATCCACTTTTAATATAATAAAGTTATACACTGGCATTATTACTTTATTGTCCTAACTCAAACTATTTAACAAGCTAATTTAGTGCCCTTAAAGTAATTCCGTACGTCTAGTCATTACTTAACCGGTTCATTTACCCTAATTATAAATGTCATTCATTATGACAGCCAAAACATCAGTGTTTTCTGATTCCAACGCCATTTCTCATTTCAACAGAAAAAGCATGATTGCAAAAAAATGATTACAACCAACAAAAAAGAAGAACATTTACTGCATACTATTTAATTCTAATACCTAAATCCTAAATTGGAATAATTATTTACTTACTGAACTTTTATCTACTTAACTTGGAATGTTTTAATTTATCTCTACTTTTCACAAAACCCTAAATTGGAATAATTATTTATATAGTTACATTTGATCTACTTGCCTTAGAAAGGTTTCAATTTATATCTAAACGATATGAAATTTGTAATATGCTTTGAAACAATTCCAACCTTTCCAATTCCTCTGCTCTCCTCTCATTCATCTGCCTCTATTTCTGTTCATTGCGACATTGTGTTTCCCATAAGGTATTGTTCTTCCTTCATCTTCCACTTTTTTATTTTATCGTGATTTCAAATTAATTTAGTCACTTAATTCTATTTCGTGGCCAATTGTGAACTTAATTCTATACCATGTTCAATTGTGAATCGATTTGGGTTTATATGTGCATTTTGTTATGATACTGTGATTTTTTTTTTAAAATGATAAATTTGAACTTGAATTTAGATTTCAACTTTGAGTTCTTGAACCGTGTTCCTTTTTTTTAATTTGTATTTGATTAAAAAGTAGATGGTAAGGATTTGAAGCTGGATGTTATTCATTTTATATGAAGACTATGAGTTGCAAGTTTGGAATAAACTGGAAGTTTAATCAACTTAAAATTACTTACTTATTATTTTCTATACAATATAGTTTCATGCATATGCTTATAAGTTATTGGGGAAATTGTTATTCTAGCGTTAATCTGTTGTATTTCATCAGCACATAGTGTGGTTTAACAAGTTGATCGAATTGTATATGTTTTATTCATGTAATTTTTTAAATTATATTTCCTTTTTATTGTCATGTTCAGGTAACAGACAAATGATTGATGAAGCTTGATATAGATCATTTTGGTCGGTTTGTTTACGATATCAGTTTGTAGGGTATAACCACTATTTAAATATAATTAATAATATTAATATTTTTATTTGTACCAAAAAATATTAATAATTTTAATTTAGGAGATGATTGTAGTAGTTTTTTTGTAACCTTTATATTATATATTTATTATAATAATAATGTTTATAATGGGGTATAATTGATCAAAATATCAACGGATACGGGAGAAAATGAAATATGATTACTAAAATATTGATTTGAGCCAAAAAGAACGACAGTTACTGCATACTATTTAATTCTTTTCCCTAAACCTTAAATTGAAATAATTATTCATGTACTGACCTTTTATCTACTTGCCTTTGGAAATTTCAATTTATCTCTACTTTTCATTAAACCCTACGGTATTGAATCTCCCATACAGAATTGAATCTCCCATACGTCATTGTTCTTCTTTCGTCTTCCACTTTTCCATTTTATCGTGATTTCAAATTGATTTAGTCACTTAATTTTATTTCATGTTCAATTATGAACTTAATTCTATTTCGTTTTCAATTCTGAACCGATTTTTGTTTAAATGTGTATTTTGTTATGGTACTGTGATTTTTTTTAACGAAAACATATTAAATTTTAACACTGATAGTGAATTTAGATTTGGAATTTGAGTAATGATGTTCTTTTTTTTAATTTGTATTTGATTAAAAAGTTGACGGTAAGGATATTACTTTTCATACTTTTGATGTTGATAACTTAAGTAGATGTTATTCATTTTATATGAAGATTATGAGTTTTAAGTTTGGAATAAATTGAAAGTTTAATCATCTCAAAATTACTTATTTATTTTTAATGTCTATACAATATAGTTTCATGCATATGCCAAAGAGTTTGTTGGTGTTTTGATGCATTATAAGATACTGATGGTTTTGGTTTCTACACTCATAAAAGGTTATAAAGTATGCTATTGGGGAAATTTGTATTCTAGAGGTAATCTATTCTATTTCATCAGCAAATGTTGTTTTTATAACTTGCTTATACAAATTCATTTTTTAACGATAGTTAAATAATTAGTGTCTTTTAACAAGTTGATCAAATTGTATACATATTTATTCATTTTATTTTTATAATTATATTTCCTTTTGATTGTCATGTTAAGGTAACAAATAAATGATTGATGAAGCTTGATATAGATCAGTTTGATGGGTTTGTTTAAGATATCATTTTGAAGGGTATAACAACTATTTAAATATAATTAATAATATTAATAATCACTTATTATTAATATAATGTTTATAATGGAGGTATAAATGATCAAAATACCAACGGACACGGAAGAAAGTGAGTGTATAGTTGATCAAAATATCAACAGACACGGGAGAAAATTAAATATAAAAGCAAATTCCTATCAATTTATATTTATTTATGATGTTCTTTTATAAAAATATATAAGATATTAACCACCATTACAAACACTATTAAAATATAATTAATATCATTTAAATTTTATTTTATCAAATATTTTAATATTATGTTTTACGGTTTATTTTATACACTCGTGATTTTGAATTTATGATAATATATTAATTATTTTGTACATGATTTTTAAAACTAATAAAGTTTCTCTCTTTTTTTATAAATGATTTATTCTAATTTAAACTTTTTTTATTATAAGTTTTTTGGTTCTAATTGTTGTTAAATATTAATTTTTTAATTAATGAGTAAACTATATGTAGTCAACATTTAATGTACCTATTAGTATTATTTAGTGCGTGATTTCTGTGTTTATATAATATTATTGTGTTTTTAAACGATGTGTCGGGTTACTATGATTTTTATTGTGCTCTTTCCAATCTTTATCTATACCAGTATAATAAATAAAAACATATTTATATAATTTTTAAATAAAATAATTTTAAAATATCAAGATAACATAAATGTAAATAATTTAAAATTACTATAATAATAAATTATTTATCAAACAATTTTTTTATCAATTTACTTTAAATATTAAAATTATACCAAATTACAACTTATTATTTTTTTACATGAAAAAAAACACTTGACAATTATAGATTTTTTAAAGAATGTCATATATTAAACATAACATATTATATATAGTCAATATTTAGATTTTTATAAGCAATTTTCATATAAAGTAATGTATATTATATCATTTCAAACATTTTAAATACGAGAGAAATGTGTCACCCAAAATTGGATTAATACAATTGTTTCGCAATGGGTAAGGATTGGAAAAGGCATAAAAATGTTATGAATAGATTCAATTATATATATTAGGAAATCAATTAATTATAATTAAGATACATCCGTGAAATCAATTAATTATATATATTAGGAAATGTTAATGAATGCAAATTTTTTAATGAAAAACACACATTATTATACATTTTTTAAATCAAAACATAACCAAAATAATGTGAGTTAATGTTTAAAATTATCAGGTTAAATTGTCATTCTTTCTCTATTAGTAATCATTAAAATATACATTTTAATCTGATTGCGACTATTGAATTCGTCTATATTTTATATACATATCTTAACCATCATTATATACTATTTTTATAAAGGGAAATAAGTTATAAATATTTTTATAATCGGGAAAAAGTTCAATTGTTGCTACAATTATTTTTATAAACGAGAATAAGTTACAAAAAAAATTTTATAAACGGGAAAAAGTGAAATGTTGATACAATTATTTTTATAAACGGAACTAAATTATAAAAGGAAAAAACTTACTATTCATACAATTATTTTATAAATGGGAAAAAATTACAAATATACTTAAACGGAAAAAAGTTTATTGATATAATTATTTTTATAACTAGAAATAAGTTATAAATATTTTTATTAATGGACACACATGTTCTAAAATCTTGCACCGGGTTGCAAAACCATGATCGTGGGGTGGAGAGTACTCGCGGGCACTGCACCTGTTATAAACGAGAAAAAGTCAAATATTGATATAATTAAATTAATATTGATATGATAATCATAATTTAAGATATATTTTTCTTTAAATTCGTACATAATTTTATATAGATTTCTTAACTATAATTATATAATATTTATTTAATATTTATATCGACCTTGTGTGACCCGTGTGAACGCATGGGTAAATGACTATTTTATTATTTTCTTAATTTTTTTAGTAAAATATACATTTTCGATAAGTCGACACTACTTAATTTGTATATCTTTTATATACATTTTTATATGGTAATGATGATTGGAACATTTTTTCTTTTAATTTATTTATATTTTTATATACATTTCTTAACCTTAACTATATAATATTAATTAAATATTTATATCGATTTTGTATGACTCATGCAAATGCACGGGTTCTTTACTAGTTCATAATTTTATTTGTCCCAAAATATTTAAAATTGCGATATTAAAAATATGCAAAATTCAAATTAAACAATTAACTAGTACTTCCTCTATTTTTTTAATTGTTATTTATTTACTTTTTGGTTCTTTAGTTACTTACTTTCTTAGTCAGGACTTGAAAAATATAGTCTGACACTCCTATGATCTAGTTGATGGGAATGCTTTCATAGGTACTAAATAATTAATATTGGTAATCTGCATAAGCATTTGCTAGGTGATTTTTAGGCATCTGCACATGTCATGTAGGTGGTAATCAATAAAAAATGTTTAGATTTTTAATTATGAAAAGAAAACTTGCCAATAAGATGAAGCTATGACAAGGCCGAGTATAGCATCGTAGATTGCTAACGGTCAGGATGTCGACTCTCAAGGGTGGTGACATGATTAGTGGGTTGGTTCTTCCCCTTGATAGGTAATGAGAATTCCCCAAGTGCTTGGAGATTTATCAGAATTTGTTGGAAATAAACTAAGCATTTGATGGAAATCAGAATTCGCACGTATATTACAAATCCAACGTGAAAACAAACACTCGCCAAATATTTTTCATTATTGATTATCATTTCCACTTTACACTCTAATTGCACCTTGCACTTATAACCATTCTTAATCAATATATTTTTTTATAGCTCTTTGAAATAATGTTAAATAGACATCCTACCTAATATGTCATTTTTATGTTCATGTGCCTTGTTCATCATGTACTCTGAATAAATGGAATTTGCACTATATGCATGTGTAGGAAGAAGTGGTGGCTAATGCTTGTGTGGTGAACAGTGATAGAAATTTGACTGTAGTTGCACTTGAATTCAAATTGAAGAAAACTGGAAATTTGGTTTATCTTACTCATGCTACTTTCTTTAACATGCCAGTTTCCAGCTTATGATCACTTAACTTTCTGGTGATTCTGCAGTTCCATTTAATGTATGTAATAGTAATAAAATATTTTAAATTAATTAGTCTGATTCTTATGATAAATATATGTATAGGCTTATTCTCTTTCAGCTCTTCCAAAATGCGTTTTAAAATTATATGAATGACCCAGAACGAAATGTGCTTGCTACAAAGAAGTTATTACAAGTCATAGTAGGGATTTTTTTTCCAATAACAACAAAGGTAATATTAACATTCTATATAAACAATTTTTATCCTTATAAAGTTTTCTTTTCTTTTCGGTTTGGGAAAGTGATTCTTATGATAAAAAAATTTCTAAATCATAAACACATTATTACTTGTGTCCTTTTTATTGAAGTTAATAGTTGTGTTGTTGGAATTTGTTTGAAGTCCCGCGTTGCTTAGGTTTCTGTTTTTGGAGTTGAGATCCAAACGTATTCAATTTGGTATCTCTTGATATTTGTAAATATATAGTGTTAAGAATATTTGTATATAGAATAGATTCACATCGACTATATCATGATATTAGTTGTAATTTCTCTATATATAATAAAGTCTTCGTAGTACTTTTCAAAATAGATGGTTTATTCAAATGTCTCTTAGTCTCTCGTATTTTAACAGGGTATCAGAGCCTACTGAGAGACAACCTTTCACCATGCTATATCTGGTTAATCCACTGTCTTTAGATGAAAAATTTATGGACAATTGTTTCATAGCTCTGATTTGCCTTCCATACACGGCCGCGACTCTTTCTGACACCAGTTTTTGAATTTCTCCGGTCACCACCGGACTGCCACCTCCATCTACCTCCTAACTACTGTTTCCGGTGATCTTTCAGAAAACTAAACCTACTTGCAGAAGCGCCTCCTGCAATCTGGATGATCCCAACGCTTTTTTCATCGCCCCACTCGCAACCGTGCAACTCTTTAAGATCTGGTCACGGATTTTATTTTTCACTCACGGAAAACTATGATCCAGTTCAAACAGATCACTTTCATCCGATTCACGTAATATTTTCTCTTTTCAGATACTCATGTCTATTTCTCAAAACTTTACGCCAAACTACGATAATTTTCTCAGGTGATGTAGGCATTATCAGAATGCAAATTCTAGTGATTCGGTTCCACATACTATTAATTCATATGTTTCCCTCTCTCAGTCATCTTCTCTTGGACCTTGGGTCCTTGATTCTAGTGTGGCTGATCATGTTACTGGTAATAAAAATATTTTCTCTTCTCTCTCTACCTTGAGTTTCTTACCTACTATAACTTTTGCCAATGGTTTTCAACCCCAATCTAAATGGATTGGTAATGTTCAAATTCTACATTCTCTCTATGTTACTTTTGTTCTCTATGTACCTAATTATCAATTTAATTTACTTTTAATTAGTCGTTTAACTCGTTCTCTTGATTGTATTGTCACCTTCACTAACAACAATGTTACCCTACATGTGAGTCTCAAACCCTTTTTTAATTCTCAGTGTCATCTCAGACATGCTCAGCCAAAGGTTTTCCACTCACTATCCATGCTCAATTAGGTCATCAAAGTCTTCTCAAATTACAAAAGTTGGTGTCAAATTTATCAAAGGTATCTAATTTACATTGTGATTCGTGTCAATTAGGGAAACACACTTGCAGTCAATTTTCCAATCGAGTTAATAAACGAGCTTCGTTCCCTTGAAATGTGATCTTTTTTGTAATTTGTATTTGATTAAAAAGTCGATGGTAAGGATAATAATTTTCATACTTTTGATGTCTGAAGCGGGATGTTATTCATTTTATATGAAGACTATGAGTTGCAATTTTTGAATAAACTTAAAGTTTAATCATCTCAAAATATCTTACTTATTTTTTACTTTCTATAGAATACAGTTTCATGCAAATGCTAAAGAGTTTGTTGGTATTTTGATGCATTATAAGTTACTGATGACATTGGTTTCTACGCTTATGAAATATTATCAAGTATGCTATTAGGGAAGTTGGTATTCTAGCGGTAATCTGTTGTATTTTATCAATATGTGATTTTTTTATAGTTTGCTTATACTAATTCATTTTTAGCGTTAGTTGAACAATTAGTATGTTTTAACAAGTTGATCGAATTGTATACGTATTTATTCAAGTTATTTTTCTAAATATATTTCCTTCTGATTGTCATGTTCAGGTAACAAATAAATGATTGATGAAGTTTGATATAGATCATTTTGGTCGGTTTGTTTATGATATCAGTTTGTAGGATATAACCGCTATTTAAATATAATTAATAATATTAATATTTTTATTTGTACAAAAAAATATTAATAATTTTAATATATGAGATGATTGTAATAGTTTTTTGTAACATTTATATTATACACATATTATTATTATTATAATTTTATAATGGGTATAATTGATCAAAATACCAATGGACACGGGAGAAAGTGAGTGTATCAATTGATCAAAATATCAACGGACACGGGAGAAAGTGAAATATGAAAGCAAATTTCTATCAATTTGTATTTATTTGTGATGTTCTTTTAAAAAAATATATAATATATTAACCATCATTTCAAACACTATTAAAATATAATTAATATTATTATAAAAAAAAATTATCAAAATATTTTTATATTATGTTTTACGGTTCATATTATACACTCATGATTTTAAATTTATAATAATATATTAATTATTTTATAAATGATTTTTAACACTAATAAAGTTTGTCTCATTTTGTATAATTGATTTATTCTAATTTAAACATTTTTTCTATGTTGAGAGTTTTTTGGTTTAAATTGTTGTTAAATGTTAATTTTTTTTAATTAATAAGTAAACTATATAGATAGTCAACATTTAATGGTGCTATCTACTTTTAATATAATAAAGTAACTCACTAGTATTATTACTTTATTATCCTAACTCAAATCGCAAAAAGCATGATTACAGCCAAAAACCACAACCTTTACTACCTATTATTTAATTCTATTCACTAAACACTAAATTGAAATAATTATTCACATACTGACCTTTTATTTACTTGCCTTGAAAAGTTTCAATTCTTTATGAAATTGCATCTCCCATACTTAATGGTTCTTCCTTCATCTTCCATTTTTTCGTTCTACCATGATTTTGAATTCATTTAGTCACTTAATTCTATTTTTGGGTTTGAAATTTGAGTTGTGTTCTTTTTTATTTTAATTTGTGATAGTTTTTCTCCCTTAATGCATGCACATGGTTTCAAAATTTATTTATGTATATTTCAGAAGTTGAGTTTCAAACTTGTTTTAATTTGAATAAAAAGTAGATGGTCAGAGATATTAATTTTCATAATTTTAATTTCTTAAGCGGGATGTTATTCATAAAACTTATTAAAAAATTAAAGAAAATTCATAAAAAAATATTAAATTCATAAAAACATATTAAATTTTAATTTATAGTAATATATTCGTGATTTAATAAAATAGTCTCATTAAATAAAAATATCAATTATATTATATAATAATTACATCTATCATACACTTTTAATATAATAAAGTTATACACTGGAATTATTACTTTATTATCCTAAATCAAACTATTTAACAAGCTAATTTAGTGCCCTTAAAGTAATTTTGAACGTCTAATCATTACTTAACCTATTCAATTACCCTAATTATAAATTTCATTCATTTTGACAGTCAAAACATCAGTGTTTTCTCATTCCAACGCCATTTCTCATTCCAACGAAAAAAGCATGATTACAGCCAAAAGTTTCAATTTATCTCTACTTTTGACTAAACCCTAAATTGGAATAATTATTTATATCTAAACCATACAGAATTTGTAATTTGCTTTGAAACAATTCCGACCTTTCCAATTCCTCTGCTCTCCTCTCATTCTTCTACATTACATCTTCCTCTATTTCTGTTCATTGCGACATTTTGTTTCCCATAATGTAATGTTCTTCCTTCATCTTCCACTTTTTTATTTTACTCTGATTTCATATTGATTTTATCACTTAATTCTATTATGTGGCTAATTGTGAACTTAATTCTATTCCGTGTTCAATTGTGAATCGATTTGGGTTTATATGTGCATTTTGTTATGGTACTGTGATTTTTTTAAAAAGAAAATATGATAAATTTGAAGACTGGTAGTGAATTTAGATATGAACTTTGAGTTCTTGAAATGTGTTTTTTTTTTATAATTTGTATTTGATTAAAAAGTAGATGTGAAGGATATTAATTTTCATACTTTTGATGCCTGAAGAGGGATGTTGTTAATTTTATAGGAAGACTATGAGTTGCAAGTTTTGAATAACCTTAAAGTTTAATCATCTCAAAGTTTCTTACTTATTTTTACTGTCTATAGAATATAGTTTCATGTATATGCTAAATAGTTTATTGGTGTTTTGATGCTTTATCAGTTATTGATGATATTGGGGAAATTGGTATTCAAGCGGTAATTTGTTAGATTTTATCAACACGTGTTGTTTTTATAACTTGCTTATACAAATTCATTTTTAGCGATACTTGAACAATTATTGTGTTTTAACCAGTTGATCGAATTGTATAAGTATTTATTTATGTTATTTTTCTAAATATATTTCCTTTTGATTGTCATGTTCATGTAACGAAGGGTATAACAACTATTTAAATATAATTAATAATATTAATATTTTAATTTGTACAAAAAAGTATTAATAATTTTAATTTATAAGATGATTATAATATTTTTTGGAACCTTTATATTATACACTTATTATACCAACAGACACGGGAGAAAGTGAGTGTATATTTGATCAAAATATCAACGGACACGCGAGAAAGTGAAATATGAAAGCAAATTTCTATCAATTTGTATTTATTTTTGATATTCTTTAAAAAAATATAATATATTAACAACCATTACAAACATATATTAAAATATAATTAATATAATGAAAATTTTATCTTATCAAAATATTTTAATATTATATTTTACAGTTTATATTATACACTCGTGATTTTAAATTTATGATAATATATTAATTAATTTATACATGATTTGTAAAACTAATAAAGTTTCTCTCTTTTTGTATAAATGATTTATTCTAATTTAAATTTTTTTCTATGTTGAAAGTTTTTTGGTTCAAATTGTTGTTAAATGTTAATTTTTTAATTAATGAGTAATATATATATATATATATATATATATATATATATATATATATATATATATATATATATATATATATATATATATATATATATATATATATATTCAACATTTAATGGTGATATCTACTTTTAATATAAAAAAATAATACACTAGCATTATTACTTTATTATCCTAACTCAAACTGCAAAAATAGCATGATTACAGCCAAAAACAACAACCTTTACTACATACTATTTATTTGTTTTCACTAAACCCTAAATTGAAATAATTATTTATAGACTGACTTTTTATCTACTTGCATTGAAAAGTTTCATTTCTTTACGACATTGCATCTCCGATACGGAATTGTTCTTCCTTCATCTTTCACATTTTCGTTTTACCGTGATTTCGAATTGATGTAGGCACTTAATTATATTTTTAGGTTTGAACTTTGAGTTGTGTTCTTTTTTTTTTAATTTGTGATAGTTTTTCTCCCTTAATGCATGCACATGGTACTAAAATTTATTTATGTACATTTGAGAAATGAGTTTCAAATCTGTTCTAATTTGATTAAAAAATAGATAGTAAGAGATATTTATTTTATTATATTCATGATTTAATAAAATAGTCTCATTAAATAAAAATATCAATCATATTATACAATAATTGTATCTATCATCCACTTTTAACATAATAAAGTTATACACTGTTATTATTACTTTATTATCCAAACTCAAACTATTTAACAAGCTAATTTAGTGTTTCTTAAGTATTTTCATACGTCTAATCATTACTTAACCTATTCAGTTACCCTAATTAAAATTGTCATTCATTTTGACAGCCAAAACATCTATGTTATTCCAACGCAAAACGCATGATTACAGAAAGAAAAAAAACATTAACTGTATACTATTTAATTCTTTTCCCTAAACCTTAAATTTGAATAATTAATTAGTTATTGACTTGTAAAAGTTTCAATTTATCTCTAAATCTATCTGATTTATAGTTTGCTTTGAAACAATTCCAACCTTTCTAATTCGTCTGCTCTCCTCTCATTCTTTTATAAAAACATGACTGTAAGACCATTCCTGTACACTGCATCTGCCTCTATTTCTTTTCTTTACAGCATTGCATTTTACATGTATTTTTCTTCCTTCATCTTCCACTTTTTCGTTTTAACGTGATTTCAAATTGATTGAGTCACTTAATTCTATTTTTTTGTCAATTGTGAACTTAATTCTATTTCGTGTTCAATTGGGAATCAATTTTTGTTTATATGTGTATTTTGTTATGGTACTATGATTTTTTTTATAAAAGAAAATATGATGAATTTGAACACTGGTAGTGAATTTAGATTTGAACTTTGAGTTCTTGAACTGTGTTCCTTTTTTTTATTTGTATTTGATTAAAAAGTAGATGGTAAGGATATTAATTTTCATACTTTTGATGCCTGAAGCGGGATGTTATTCATTTTATATGAAGACTATGAGTTGCAAGTTTGGAATAAACTGGAAGTTTAATCAACTTAAAATTACTTACTTATTATTTTCTATACAATATAGTTTCATGCATATGCTAATAAGTTTGTTGGTGTTTTGATGCATTATAAGATAGTGATGACTTTGGTTTCTACACTCAAGAAAGGTTATCAATTAGGCTATTGGGTAAATTGTTATTCTAGCGTTAATCTGTTGTATTTCATCAGCACATAGTGTGGTTTAACAAGTTGATCGAATTGTAAATGTTTTATTCATGTAATTTTTTAAATTCTATTCCTTTTTATTGTCATGTTCAGGTAACAAACAAATGATTGATGAAGCTTGATATAGATCATTTTGGTCGGTTTGTTTACGATATCAATTTGTAGGGTATAACCGCTATTTAAATATAATTAATAACATTAATATTTTTATTTGTACCAAAAAATATTAATAATTTTAATTTAGGAGATGATTGTAGTAGTTTTTTTTGTAACCTTTATATTATATATTTATTATAATAATAATGTTTATAATGGGGTATAATTGATCAAAATACCAACGTACACGGGAGAAAGTGAGTGTATAATTGATTAAAATATCAACGGATACGGGAGAAAGTGAAATATGATTACAAAAATATTGATTTGAGCCAAAAAGAACGACAGTTACTGCATACTATTTAATTCTTTTCCCTAAACCTTAAATTGAAATAATTATTCATGTACTGACCTTTTATCTACTTGCCTTTGAAAATTTCAATTTATCTCTACTTTTCATTAAACCCTAAATTGGAATAATTATTTACATACTGACAATTTATCTACTTGTCTTGGGAAATTTTTAATTATCTCTAAACTCTACTAGATTTGTAATTTGATTTGAAACAATAAAACCATTCCTCTAGACTACATCTTCCTTTATTTCTTTTCTTTACAACATTACATCTCCCATACAATATTGTTCTTCTTTCATCTTCCACTTTTTCGTTTTATCGTGATTTCAAATTGATTTAGTCACTTAATTCTATTTCATGTTCAATTGTGAACTTAATTCTATTTCGTTTTCAATTGTGAACCAATTTTGGTTTAAATGTGTATTTTGGTATGGTACTGTGATTTTTTTTAAACGAAAATATAATAAATTTGAACACTGAGAGTGACTTTAGATTTGGAATTTGAGTAACGATGTTCTTTTTTTAAATTTGTATTTGATTAAAAAGTAGAAGGTAAAGATATTAATTTTGATACTTTTGATGTTGATACCTTAAGTAGATGTTATTCATTTTATATGAAGACTATGAGTTGTATGTTTGGAATAAATTGAAAGCTTAATCATCTCAAAATTACTTATTTATTTTTACTGTCTATACAATATAGTTTCATGCCTATACCAAAGAGTTTGTTGGTGTTTTGATGCATTATAAGATACTGATGGCTTTGGTTTCTACACTCATAAAAGGTTGTCATGTATGCTATTGGGGAAATTGGTATTCTAGAGGTAATTTGTTGTATTTCATCAGCAAATGTTGTTTTTATAACTTGCTTATACAAATTCATTTTTAGCGATAGTTAAATAATTAGTGTCTTTTAACAAGTTTATCGAATTGTATACATACTTATTCATGTTATTTTTATAATTATATTTCCTTTTGATTGTCAACAAATAAATGATTGATGAAGCTTGATATAGATCAGTTTGATCGGTTTGTTTAAGATATCATTTTGAAGGGTATAACAATTATTTAAATATAATTAATAATATTAATAATCACTTATTATTATAATAATGTTTATAATGGAGGTATAATTGATCAAAATACCAACGGACACGGAAGAAAGTGAGTGTATAGTTGATCAAAATATCAACAGACACGGGAGAAAATGAAATATAAAATATGAAATATAAAATATCAATTTATATTTATTTATGATATTCTTTTATAAAAATATATAATATATTAACCACCATTACAAACACTATTAAAATATAATTAATATCATTTAAATTTTATTTTATCAAATATTTTAATATTATGTTTTACGGTTTATTTTATACACTCGTGATTTTGAATTTATGATAATATATTAATTATTTTGTACATGATTTTTAAAACTAATAAAGTGTTTCTCTTTTTATATAGATGATTTATTCTAATTTAAACTTATTTTTTATAAGTTTTTTGGTTCAAATTGTTGTTAAATATTAATTTTTTAATTAATGAGTAAACTATATGTAGTCAACATTTAATGTACCTATTAATATTATTTAGTGTGTGTTTTCTGTGTTTATATAATATTATTGTGTTTTTAAACGATGTGTCGGGCTACTATGATTTTTATTGTGCTCTTTCCAATCTTTATCTATACCAGTATAATAAATAAAAACATATTTATATAATTTTAAAATAAAATTATTTTAAAATAATCAAGATAACATAAATGTAAATAATTTAAAATTACTATAATAATAAATTATTTATGAAACAATTTTTTTATCAATTTGCTTAAAATATTAAAATTATACCAAATTACAACTTGTTATTTTTTTACATTAAAAAAAACACTTGAAAATTATAGATTTTTTAAATAATGTCATATATTAAACATAACATATTATGTATAGTCAATATTTAGATTTTTAAGCAATTTTCATATAAAGTAATGTATATTATATCATTACAAACATTTTAAGTACGATAGAAATGTGTCACCCAAAATTGGATTAATACAATTGTTTCGCAATGAGTTAAGATTGGAAAAGGCATAAAAATGATATGAATAGATTCACGTATGTATATTAGGAAATCAATTAATTATAGTTAAGATACCTCCACGTTTGATTGAACAGTTTTATATTAAAATGAGTTTTAGTTCATGAGTAAAAGAAAATTTAATATTTATAATATATTTTAATTTATTATTAGGAATATAAAAATTAAAATTATATTTATTTACTTTAAAAATGTATTTAGTATGACAAAATGGTAGTATTTATACTTAAAAAAAAATATAAATATATGATTTAATAAAAAAACATGAGAAAATTATGATTGATGAGTGCAAATTTTTTAATGAAAAACACACATTATTATTCCTTTTTTAAATCAAAACATCACCATAATAATGTGAGTTAATGTTTAAAATTATCAGGTTAAATTGTCATTCTTTCTCTATGAGTAATTATTAAAATATACATTTTAATCTGACCGCGAGTATTGAATTCGTATATATTTTATATACATATCTTAACCATCATTATATATTATTTTTATATAGGGAATTAAGTTATAAATATTTTTATAAACGTGAAAAAATTCAATTGTTGCTACAATTATTTTTATAAACGAGAATAAGTTACAAAAAAAAAAATTATAAACGAGAAAAAGTCAAATGTTGATACAATTATTTTCATATACGGAACTAAATTATAAATATTTTTATAAAAGGAAAAAAGTTACTATTGATACAATTATTTTATAAATGGGAAGAAATTACAAATGTATTTAACCGGAAAAAAAGTTTATTGATACAATAATTTTTATAAACAGAAATAAGTTATAAATATTTTTATTAATGGACACACATGTTCTAAAATTTTGCACCGGTTTGCAAAACCATGATCGCGGGGTGGAGAGTACTCGCAGGCACTTCACCTGTTATAAACGAGAAAAAGTCAAATATTGATACAATTAAATTAATATTTATATGATAATCATAATTTAAGATATTTTTTTCTTTTAATTCGTACATAATTTTATATAGATTTCTTAACTATAATTGTATAATATTTATTTAATATTTATATCGACTTTGCGTGACCCGTGCGAACACATGGGTAGATGACTACTTTATTATTTTCTTAATTTTTTTAGTAAAATATACATTTTCGATAAGTCGACACTAATTAATTTGTATATCTTTTATATACATATATATATATATATATATATATATATATATATATATATATATATATATATATATATATATATATATATATGTTCTTTTACATAATTTTTATGTATATCTTTATATGGTAATGATCATCGGAACTTTTTTTCTTTTAATATGTTTATATTTTTATATACATTTCTTAACCTTAACTATATAATATCATTTTTATCATTTCCACTTTACTCTCTAATTGCACATTGCACTTATAGCATTATTAATCAATATTTATTCTTTATAGCTCTTAGAAATAATGTTAGAATGACATCCTATCTAATATGTCATTTTTATGTTCATGTGCCGTGTTCATCATGTACTCTGAATAAATGGAATTTGCACTATATGCATGTGCAGGAAGAAGTGGTGGCTAATGCTTGTGTGGTGAAGAGTGGAAGAAATTTGACTGTAGTTGCACTTGAATTCAAATTGAAGAAAACTAGAAATTTGGTTTATCTTACTCAGACTATTTTCTTTAACATGTCGATTTCCAGCTTATGATCATTTAACTTTCTGGTGATTCTGCAGTTCCATTTAATGTATGTAATAATAATAAAATATTTTAAATTAATTAGGCTCATTCTTATCATAAATATATGTATAGGCTTATTCTCTTTCACCTCTTCCAAAATAAGTTTTAAAATTATATGAATGACCCATAACAAAATGTGCTTGCTACAAAGAAGTTATTATAAGTTACAGTTGCCATTTTTTGTTCCAATAACAACAAAGTTAATATTCTATATAAACAGTTTTTTTCCTTATAAAGTTTTTTTTTCTTTTCGGTTTGGGAAAAGTGATTCTTATGATAAAAAAATTTCTAAATCATAAACACATTATAACTTGTGTCCTTTTTATTGAAGTTAATAGTTGTGTTGTTGGAATTTGTTTGAAGTCTCGTGTTGCTTATATTTTAGTTTTTAGATTTGAGATTCAAACATATTTAATTTGGTATTTGTTGATATTTGCAAATATATAGTTTTAAGAATATTTGTATATAGAATAGATTCACATAGACTATATCATGATATTATTTATAATCTCTCTATATATAATAAAGTCTTCGTAGTACTTTTCAAAATACAATGTTTATTCAAATTTCTCTTAGTCTCTTGTATTTTAACAGGGTATCAGAGCTTAATGTGAGACAACCTTTCACCGTGCTTTATCTGGTTGATCCATTGTCTTTCGATGAAAAATTTATGGCAAACTGTGTCATAACTCTGATTTGCCTTCCATACACCGCCGTGACTCTTTCTGACACCAATTTTTGAATTTCTCTGTCACCACCAGAGTGCCACCTCCATCTGCCGCCCAACTACTGTTTCTGGTGATCTTTTAGAAAACTAACCCTACTGGAAGAAGCGCCTCTTGCAATCTGGATGATCCCAATGATTTTTTCACCGCTCTTCCAGATCTAGTCTCATTTTATTTTCCACTGATAGAAAACTGTGATCCAGTTCAAACAAATCATTTTCATCCGGTTCGCGTGATATTTTATCTTTTCAGATATTCATGTCTACTTCTCAGAACTTTACGCCAAACTACGATAATTTTATCCGGTGATGTAAGAATTATCAGAATCCAGATTCTAGTGATTCGGTTGCACATACTAGTAATTCATCTGTTTTTCTCTGACAATCATCTTCTCTTGGACATTTGGTCCTTGATTCTGGTGCGGCTGATCATGTTACTGGTAATAAAAAGATTTTCTCTTCCCTCTCTACCTCGAGTTTCTTACCTACTATAACTTTTGCCAATGGTTCTCAAACCCAATCTAAAGGGATTGGTAATGTTAAAATTCTACATTCTCTCTATGTTACTTTTGTTCTCCATGTACCTAATTGTCAATTTAATTTACTTTTAGTCAGTCGTTTAACTCGATCTTTTGATTGTATTATCACCTTCACTAACAATAATGTTACCCTGTAGGTCGGAGTTCGGGACAGACGATTGGCGTCACATGTGAGTCTCAAAGCATTTTTTACCTCTCAGTGTCATCTCAGACATGTTCAGCCAAAGGTTTTCCACTCACTATCCATACTCAGTTAGGTCATCCAAGTCTTCTCAAATTACAAAAGCTGGTGTCAAGTTTATCAAAGGTATCTAATTTACATTGTGAGTCGTGTCAATTAGAGAAACACACTTGAAGTTAATTTCCCAATTGAGTCAATAAACGAGCTTCGTTCCCTTGAAATGTGTTCTTTTTTTTTAATTTGTATTTGATTAAAAAGTCGATGGTAAGGATATTAATTTTCATACTTTTGATGCCTGAAGCGGTATGTTATTCATTTTATATGAAGACTATGAGTTGCAAGTTTTGAATAAACTTAAAGTTTAGTCATCTCAAAATATGTTACTTATTTTTACTGTCTATAGAATATAGTTTCATGCATATGCTAAAGATTTTGTTGGTGTTTTGATGCATTAAAAGTTACTGATGACATTGGTTTCTACACTCATGAAAGGTTATCAAGTATGCTATTGGGGAAATTGGTATTCTAGCGGTATATGTTAATTTTTTAATTAATGAGTAAACTATATATATATATATATATATATATATATATATATATATATATATATATATATATATATATATATATATATATATATATATATATATATATATATATAGTCAACATTTAATGGTGATATCTACTTTTAATATAATAAAATAATACACTAGCATTATATATTAATAGGTCCATTAAATTTTGACTATATATAGTTTACTCATTAATTAAAAAAAGTAATATTTAACAACAATTTTAACCAAAAAAATTATAGAAAAAAGTTTAAATTAGAATAAATCATTTATACAAAAAGAGAGAAACGCTATTAGTTTTAAAAATCATGTACAAAATAATTAATATATTATCATAAATTTAAAATCATGAATGTATAATATAAACTGTAAAATATATTATTATAATAATTTGATAAAATAAAATTTAAATGATATTAATTATATTTTAATAGTGTTTTAATGGTGGTTAATATATTATATATTTTTATAAAAGACCATCATAAATAAATACAAATTGATAAAAATTTGCTTTCATATTTCACTTTCTCAACATTATTATAATAATAAGTGTATAATATAAAGGTTAAAAAAACTACTACAATCATCTCATAAATTAAAATTACTTATATTTTTTAATACAAATTAAAATCCTAATATTATTAATTATATTTAAACAGTTGTTATACCCTTCAAACTGATATCTTAAACAAACTGATTAAATTGATCTATATCAAGCTTCATCAATCATTTATTTGTTACCTGAACATGACAATCAAAAGGAAATATAATTAGAAAAATATCATGAATAAATACGTATACAATTCGATCAACTTGTTAAAGCCCACTAATTATTCAACTATCGCTAAAAATGTGAAATACATCAAATTGCCACTAGAATTCCAATTTCCCCAATAGCATACTTGATAATCTTTCATGAATGTAGAAACCAAAACCATCAGTAGATTATAATGCATCAAAACACCAACAAATTCTTTGGCATATGCATGAAACTATATTGTTTCGACAGGAAACATAAATAAGCAATTTAGAGATGATTAAACTTTCAATTTATTCCAAACTTACAACTCATAGTCTTCATAAAATGGATAACATCCCATTTAAGGGATCGACATCAAAAGTATGAAAATTAATATCCTTACCATCTACTTTTTAATCAAATACAAATTAAAAAAAGTAACAGAGTTCAAGAACTCAAAATTAAAATCTAAATTCACTACTAGTGTTCAAATTTTTCATTTTTTCTTTTATAAATAAAATCACAGTACCATAACAAAATACACATATAAACCAAAATTGATTCCCAATAGAACACGAAATAGAATTAAGTTCAAAATTGACCACGAAATAGAATTAAGTGACTAAGTCAATTTGAAATCACGTTAAAACGAAAAAGTGGAAGATGAAGGAAGAAAAATACATGGCAGATGCAATGCCGTAAAGACAAGAAATAGAGGCAGATGCAGTGTAGAGGAATGGTCTTACAGTCATGTTTTATAGAAGAATGAGAGGAGAGCAGAGGTATTAGAAAGGTTGAAATTGTTTCAAAGCAAATTTTAGATCAGGTAGGGTTTAGAGATAAATTGAAACTTTTACAAGTCAAGTATATAAAATGTAATAATTATTCCAATTTAGGGTTTAGTGAAAAGTAGAGATAAATTAGAACTTTCCAAATCAAGTAGATAAAAGATCTATAAGTAATTAATTATTCCAATTTAAGGTTTAGGAAAACAATTAAATAGTATACCATAAATGTTTTTTTTGTTGTAATCATGTTTTTTGGAATCATGCTTTTTACGTTGGAATGAGAAAACAAGGATGTTTTGGCTACCAAAATGAATGACAATTTTAATTAGGGTAAATGAATAGGTTAAGTAATGATTAGACGTATGAAAATATATAAGAAACACTAAATTAGCTTGTTAAATAGTTTGAGTTAAGATAATAAAGTAATAATAGCAGTGTATAACTTTATTATGTAAAAAGTGGATGATAGATACAATTATTGTATAATATGATTGAAATTTTTATTTAATGAAACTATTTTATTAAATCATGAAGATATTAAAATAAATTTAAATTTAATATGTTTTTATGAATTTAATACATTTTTATGAATTTGTTTCCATTTTTCTAAAAAATCTATGAATAACATCCCACTTCAGGAATCAAAAGTAAGAAAATTAATATCTCTTATTTATTTTTTAATGAAATTAGAATAAATTTTGGAACTATATGCCTGCATTAAGGGAGAAAAATGATCACAAATTAAAAAAAAGGAAAACAACTCAAAGTTCAAACATAAAAATATAATTAAGTGACTAAATCAATTCGAAATCACTGTAAAATTTCAATTTATCTCTACTTTTCACTAAACCCTAAATTGGAATAATTATTTACATACTGACATTTTATCTACTTGCCTTAGGAAAGTTTTAATTTATCTCTAAACCCTACTAGATTTGTAATTTGCTTTAAAAAGACCATTCATCTACATTGCATCTACCTCTATTTCTTTTCTTTACAACATTGCATCTTCCAGTATTGTTCTTCTTTCATCTTTCACTTTTTTGTTTTATCGTGATTTCAAATTGATTTAGTCACTTAATTCTAATTCGTGTTCACAGGTTTATATGTGTATTTTGTTATGGTACTGTGATTTTTTTTTTAAAAAAAATATCATAAATTTGAACACTGATAGTGAATTTTATTTGGAATTTGAGTTCTTGAATGATGTTTTTTTTAATTTGTATTTGATTAAAAAGTAGATGGTAAGGATATTAATTTTCATACTTTTTATGTTGATGCCATAAGTGGGATGTTATTCATTTTATATGAAGACTATGAATTGTAAGTTTGAAATAAATTTAAAGTTTAATCATCTCAAAATTACTTATTTATTTTTACTGTTTATACAATATAGTTTCATGCATATGCCAAAGAGGTTGTTGGTGTTTTGTTGCATTATAAGATACTGATGGCTTTGGTTTCTACACTCATGAAAGATTATCAAATATACTATTGGGGAAATTGGTATTCTAGCGACAATATGTTGTAATTTATCATCATGTGTTGTTTTTATAACTTGCTTATACAAAATCATTTTTAATAATAGTTAAACAATTAGTGTGTTTTAACAAGTTGATCGAATTGTATACGTAGTTATTCATGTTATTTTTTTAAATATATTTCCTTCTAATTTTCATATTCAGGTAACAAAGGGTATAATAGCTATTTAAATATAATTAATAATATTAATATTTTAATTTGTACCAAAAACTATTAATAATTTTAATTTATCAGATGATTGTAGTAGTTTTTTGTAACTTTAATATTATAGACTATTATAATAATAATGTATATAATGGGGGTATAATTGATCAAAATACCAACGGACACAGGAGAAAGTGAGTGTATCAATTGATCAAAATATCAACGAACACGCGAGAAAGTGAAATATGAAAGCAAATTTCTATCAATTTGTATTTATTTTTTATATTCTTTTAAAAAAATATATAATATATTAACCATCATTTCAAACACTATTAAAATATAATTAATATTATTATAAAAAAAATTATCAAAATATTTTAATATTATGTTTTACGGTTCATATTATACACTCATGATTTTAAATTTATAATAATATATTAATTATTTTATAAATGATTTTGAACACTAATAAAGTTTGTCTCATTTTGTATAATTGATTTATTCTAATTTAAACATTTTTTCTATGTTGAGAGTTTTTTGGTTTAAATTGTTGGTAAATGTTAATTTTTTTTAATTAATGAGTAAACTATATAGATAGTCAACATTTAATGGTGTTATCTACTTTTAATATAATAAAGTAACTCACTAGTATTATTACTTTATTATCCTAACTCAAATCGCAAAAAGCATGATTACAGCCAAAAACCACAACCTTTACTACCTATTATTTAATTCTATTCACTAAACACTAAATTGAAATAATTATTTACATACTGACCTTTTATTTACTTGCCTTGGAAAGTTTCAATTCTTTATGAAATTGCATCTCCCATACGTAATGGTTCTTCCTTCATCTTCCATTTTTTCGTTCTACCATGATTTTGAATTCATTTAGTCACTTAATTCTATTTTTGGGTTTGAAATTTGAGTTGTGTTCTTTTTTATTTTAATTTGTGATAATTTTTCTCCCTTAATGCATGCACATGGTTTCAAAATTTATTTATGTATATTTCAGAAGTTGAGTTTCAAACTTGTTTTAATTTGAATAAAAAGTAGATGGTCAGAGATATTAATTTTCTTAATTTTAATTTCTGAAGCGGGATGTTATTCATAAAACTTATTAACAAATTAAAGAAAATTCATAAAAAAATATTAAATTCATAAAAACATATTAAATTTTAATTTATAGTAATATATTTTCGTGATTTAATAAAATAGTCTCATTAAATAAAAATATCAATTATATTATATAATAATTACATCTATCATACACTTTTAATATAATAAAGTTATACACTGGCATTATTACTTTATTATCCTAAATCAAACTATTTAGCAAGCTAATTTAGTGCCCTTAAAGTAATTTCGAACGTCTAATCATTACTTAACCTATTCAATTACCCTAATTATAAATTTCATTCATTTTGACACCCAAAACATCAGTGTTTTCTCATTCCAAAGCCATTTCTCATTCCAACGAAAAAAGCATGATTACAGCCAAAAGTTTCAATTTATCTCTACTTTTGACTAAACCCTAAATTGGAATAATTATTTATATAGTGACATTTTATCTACTTGCCTTAGGAAAGTTTCAATTTATATCTAAACCATACAGAATTTGTAATTTGCTTTGAAACAATTCCGACCTTTCCAATTCCTCTGCTCTCCTCTCATTCTTCTATAAAACACGACAGCAAGACCATTACTCTACATTGCATCTGCCTCTATCTCTATTTCAAATTGATTTAGTCACTTAATTCTATTCTGTGGCTAATTGTGAACTTAATTCTATTTCATGTTCAATTGTGAATCGATTTTGTTTTATATGTGCATTTTGTTATGGTACTGTGATTTTTTTAAAAAGAAAATATGATAAATTTGAAGACTGGTAGTGAATTTAGATTTGAACTTTGAGTTGTTGAAATGTGTTTTTTTATAACTTGTATTTGATTAAAAAGTAGATGTGAAGGATATTAATTTTCATACTTTTGATGCTTGAAGAGGGATGTTATTAATTTTATAGGAAGACTGTGAGTTGCAAGTTTTAAATAACCTTAAAGTTTAATCATCTCAAAATTTCTTACTTATTTTTACTGTCTATAGAATATAGTTTCATGTATATGCTAAATAGTTTATTAGTGTTTTGATGCTTTATCAGTTACTGATGATATTGGGGAAATTGGTATTCAAACGGTAATTTGTTAGATTTTATCAACACGTGTTGTTTTTATAACTTGCTTATACAAATTCATTTTTAGCGATACTTAAACAATTAGTGTGTTTTAACCAGTTGATCGAATTGTATACGTATTTATTTATCTTATTTTTCTAAATATATTTCCTTTTGATTGTCATGTTCATGTAACGAAGGATATAACAACTATTTAAATAAAATTAATAACATTAATATTTTAATTTGTACCAAAAAGTATTAACAAATTTAATTTATTAGATGATTCTAATATTTTTTGGAACCTTTATATTATACACTTATTATACCAACAGACACAGGAGAAAGTGAGTGTATATTTGATCAAAATATCAACGGACACGCGAGAAAGTGAAATATGAAAGCAAATTTCTATCAATTTGTATTTATTTTGATCTTCTTTAAAAAATATAATATATTAACAACCATTACAAACACTATTAAAATATAATTAATATAATGAAAATTTTATTTTATCAAAATATTTTAATATTATATTTTACACTTTATATTGTACACTCGTGATTTTAAATTTATGATAATATATTAATTATTTTATACATGATTTGTAAAACTAATAAAGTTTCTCTCTTTTTGTATAAATGATTTATTCTAATTTAAATTTTTTTCTATGTTGAAAGTTTTTTGGTTCAAATTGTTGTTAAATGTTAATTTTTTAATTAATGGGTAAACTATATATATATATATATATATATATATATATATATATATATATATATATATATATATATATATATATATATATATATATATATATATATATTCAACATTTAATGGTGATATCTACTTTTAATATAATAAAATAATACACTAGCATTATTACTTTATTATCCTAACTCAAACTGCAAAAATAGCATGATTACAGCCAAAAACAACAACCTTTACTACATACTATTTATTTGTTTTCACTAAATCCTAAATTGAAATAATTATTTATATACTAACTTTTTATCTACTTGCATTGAAAAGTTTCAATTCTTTACGACATTGCATCTCCGATACGGAATTGTTCTTCCTTCATCTTTCACATTTTCGTTTTACCGTGATTTCGAATTGATGTAGGCACTTAATTATATTTTTAGGTTTGAACTTTGAGTTGTGTTCTTTTTTTTTTAATTTGTGATAGTTTTTCTCCCTTAATGCATGCACATGGTACCAAAATTTATTTATGTACATTTAAGAAATGAGTTTCAAATCTGTTCTAATTTGATTAAAAAATAGATAGTAAGAGATATTAATTTTCTTACTTTTGATTCCTGAAGGGGATGTTATTCATAAAGTTTATTAAAAAATGGAAACAAATTCATAAAAATATATTAAATTCATAAAAGCATATTAAATTTAATTTTTTTTATTATATTCATGATTTAATAAAATAGTCTCATTAAATAAAAATATCAATCATATTATACAATAATTATATCTATCATCCACTTTTAACATGATAAAGTTATACACTGTTATTATTACTTTATTATCCAAAGTCAAACTATTTAACAAGCTAATTCAGTGTTTCTTAAGTATTTTCATATGTCTAATCATTACTTAACCTATTCAGTTACCCTAATTAAAATTGTCATTCATTTTGACAGCCAAAACATCCATGTTATTCCAACCCAAAAAGCATGATTACAGAAAGAAAAAAAACATTTACTGTATACTATTTAATTCTTTTCCCTAAACCTTAAATTTGAATAATTAATTAGTTCTTGACTTGTAAAAGTTTCAATTTATCTCTAAATCTATCTGATTTATAGTTTGCTTTGAAACAATTCCAACCTTTCTAATTCGTCTGCTCTCCTCTCATTCTTCTATATAAACATGACTGTAAGACCATCACTGTACACTGCATCTGCCTCTATTTCTTTCTTTACAGCATTGCATCTGCCATGTATTTTTCTTCCTTCATCTTCCACTTTTTCGTTTTAACGTGATTTCAAATTGATTGAGTCACTTAATTCTATTTTTTTGTCAATTGTGAACTTAATTCTATTTCGTGTTCAATTGGGAATCGATTTTTGTTTATATGTGTATTTTGTTATGGTACTATGATTTTTTTTATAAAAGAAAATATGATAAATTTAAACACCGGTAGTGAATTTAGATTTGAACTTTGAGTTCTTAAACTGTGTTCCTTTTTTTTATTTGTATTTGATTAAAAAGTAGATGGTAAGGATATTAATTTTCATACTTTTGATGCCTGAAGCGGGATGTTATTCATTTTATATGAAGACTATGAGTTGCAAGTTTGGAATAAACTGGAAGTTTAATCATCTTAAAATTACTTACTTATTGTTTTCTATACAATATAGTTTCATGCATATGCTAATAAGTTTGTTGGTGTTTTGATGCATTATAAGATAGTGATGACTTTGGTTTCTACACTCAAGAAAGGTTATCAATTAGGCTATTGGGGAAATTGTTATTCTAGTGTTAATCTGTTGTATTTCATCAGCATATAGTGTGGTTTAACAAGTTGATCGAATTGTATATGTTTTATTCATGTAATTTTTTAAATTATATTTCCTTTTTATTGTCATGTTCAAGTAACAAACAAATGATTTATGAAGCTTGATATAGATCATTTTGGTCGGTTTGTTTATGATATCAGTTTGTAGGCTATAACCGCTATTTAAATATATAATATTAATATTTTTATTTGAACCAAAAAATATTAATAATTTTAATTTATGAGATGATTGTAGTAGTCTTTTTGTAACCTTTATATTATACACCGGTTATTATAATAATTTTTATATTGGAGTGTATAATTGATCAAAATACCAATGGATACGGGAGAAAGTGGGTGTATAATTGATCAAAATATCAATGGACACGGGAGAAAGTGAAATATGAAAGTAAATTTATATAAATTTGTATTTATTTTAGATGTTCTTTTAAAAAAATATATAATATATTAATCACCGTTACAAACACTATTAAATTATAATTAATATTATTAAAAAAGATTTTTATCAAAATATTTTAAAATTATGTTTCACGGTTTATAATATACACTCATGATTTTAAATTTATGATAATATATTAATTATTTTATACATAATTTTTAACACTAATAAAGTTTATCTCATTTTGTATAAATGATTTATTCTAATTTAAACTTTTTTACAATGTTGAAAGTTTTTTGGTTCAAATTGTTGTTAAATATTAGTTTTTTAATTAATGAGTAAACTATATAGATAGTCAACATAAACAACAACCTTTACTACATACTATTAAATTCTTGTCACTAAACACTAAATTGAAATAATTATTTACATACTGACCTTTTATTTACTTGCCTTTGAAAGTTTCAATTCTTTATGACATTGCATCTCCCATACGGTATTGTTCTTCTTTCATCTTCCACTTTTTCGTTTTATCATGATTTCAAATTGATTTAGTCACTTAATTATATTTTTAGGTTTGAAATTTGAGTTGTGTTCCTTTTTTTTATTTTATTTGTGATGGTTTTTCTCCCTTAATGCATGCACATGGTTTCAAAATTTATTTATGTACATTTGAGAAATTGAGTTTCAAATTTTTTCTAATTTGAATAAAAAGTAGATGGTGAGAGATATTAATTTTCTTAATTTTGATTTCTGAAGCGGGATGTTATTCATAAAACTTATTAAAAAATTGAAGCAAATTCATAAAAACATATTAAATTTTAATTTATTGTAATATATTCATGATTTAATAAAATAGTCTCATTAAATAAAAATATCAATTATATTATACAATAATTACATCTATTATCCACTTTTAATATAATAAAGCTATACACTGGCATTAATACTTTATTGTCCTAACTCAAACTATTTAACAAGCTAATTTAGTGCCCTTAAAGTAATTTCGTACGTCTAGTCATTACTTAACCGGTTCATTTACCCTAATTATAAATGTCATTCATTATGACAGCCAAAACATCAGTGTTTTCTGATTCCAACGCTGTTTCTCATTTCAACGGAAAAAGCATGATTGCAAAAAAATGACTACAACCAACAAAAAAGAAGAACATTTACTGCATACTATTTAATTTTTTTCCCTAAATCCTAAATTGGAATAATTATTTACTTACTGACCTTTTATCTACTTAACTTGGAAAGTTTTAATTTATCTCTACTTTTCACAAAACCCTAAATTGGAATAATTATTTATATAGTTACATTTTATCTACTTGCCTTAGAAAAGTTTCAATTTATATCTAAACCATACGGAATTTGTAATATGCTTTGAAACAATTCCAACCTTTCCAATTCCTCTGCTCTCCTCTCATTCATCTGCCTCTATTTCTGTTCATTACGACATTGTGTTTCCCATAAGGTGTTGTTCTTCCTTCATCTTCCATTTTTTTATTTTACCGTGATTTCAAATTGATTTAGTCACTTAATTCTATTTCGTGGCCAATTGTTAACTTAATTCTATACCATGTTTAATTGTGAATCGATTTGGGTTTATATGTCCATTTTGTTATGATACTGTGATTTTTTTTTTAAAATGATAAATTTTAACTTGAATTTAGATTCGAACTTTGAGTTCTTGAACTATGTTCCTTTTTTTTTAATTTGTATTTGATTAAAAAGTAGATGGTAAGGATTTGAAGCTGGATGTTATTCTTTTTATATGAAGACTATGAGTTGCAAGTTTGGAATAAACTGGAAGTTTAATCATCTTAAAATTACTTACTTATTATTTTCTATACAATATAGTTTCATGCATATGCTAATAAGTTTGTTGGTGTTTTGATGCATTATAAGATAGTGATGACTTTGCTTTCTACACTCAAGAAAGGTTATCAATTAGGCTATTGGGGAAATTGTTATTCTAGCGTTAATCTGTTGTATTTCATCAGCACATAGTGTGGTTTAACAAGTTGATCGAATTGTATATGTTTTATTCATGTAATTTTTTAAATTATATTTCCTTTTTATTGTCATGTTCAGGTAACAGACAAATGATTGATGAAGCTTGATATAGATCATTTTGGTCGGTTTGTTTACGATATCAGTTTGTAGGGTATAACCGCTATTTAAATATAATTAATAATATTAATATTTTTATTTGTGCCAAAAAATATTAATAATTTTAATTTAGGAGATGATTGTAGTAGTTTTTTTGTAACCTTTATATTATATATTTATTATAATAAAAATGTTTATAATGGGGTATAATTGATCAAAATACCAACATACACGGGAGAAAGTGAGTGTATAATTGATCAAAATATCAACGGATACGGGAGAAAGTGAAATTTGATTACAAAAATATTGATTTGAGCCAAAAAGAATGTCAGTTACTGCATACTATTTAATTCTTTTCCCTGAACCTTAAATTGAAATAATTATTCATGTATTGACCTTTTATCTACTTGCCTTTGGAATTTCAATTTATCTATACTTTTCATTAAACCCTACGGTATTGAATCTCCCATACAGAATTGAATCTCCCATACGGTATTGTTCTTCTTTCGTCTTCCACTTTTTCATTTTATCGTGATTTCAAATTGATTTAGTCACTTAATTTTATTTCATGTTCAATTATGAACTTAATTCTATTTCGTTTTCAATTCTGAACCGATTTTTGTTTAAATGTGTATTTTGTTATGGTACTGTGATTTTTTTTAACGAAAATATATTAAATTTTAACACTGATAGTGAATTTAGATTTGGAATTTGAGTAATGATGTTCTTTTTTTTAATTTTTATTTGATTAAAAAGTTGACGGTAAGGATATTAATTTTCATACTTTTGATGTTGATAACTTAAGTAGATGTTATTCATTTTATATGAAGATTATGAGTTTTAAGTTTGGAATAAATTGAAAGTTTAATCATCTCAAAATTACTTATTTATTTTTAATGTCTATACAATATAGTTTCATGCATATGCCAAAGAGTTTGTTGGTGTTTTGATGCATTATAAGATACTGATGGTTTTGGTTTCTACACTCATAAAAGGTTATAAAGTATGCTATTGGGGAAATTTGTATTCTAGAGGTAATCTATTGTATTTCATCAGCAAATGTTGTTTTTATAACTTGCTTATACAAATTCATTTTTTAGCGATAGTTAAATAATTAGTGTCTTTTAACAAGTTGATCAAATTGTATACATATTTATTCATGTTATTTTTATAATTATATTTCCTTTTGATTGTTATGTTAAGGTAACAAATAAATGATTGATGAAGCTTGATATAGATCAGTTTTACCAGTTTGTTTAAGATATCATTTTGAAGGGTATAACAACTATTTAAATATAATTAATAATATTAATAATCACTTATTATTAATATAATGTTTATAATGGAGGTTTAAATGATCAAAATACCAACGGACACGGAAGAAAGTGAGTGTATAGTTGATCAAAATATCAACAGATACGGGAGAAAATGCAATATAAAAGAAAATTCCTATCAATTTATATTTATTTTTGATGTTCTTTTATAAAAATATATAATATATTAACCACCATTACAAACACTATTAAAATATAATTAATATCATTTAAATTTTATTTTATCAAATATTTTAATATTACGTTTTAGGGTTTATTTTATACACTCGTGATTTTGAATTTATGATAATATATTAATTATTTTGTACATGATTTTTAAAACTAATAAAGTTTCTCTCTTTTTATATAGATGATTTATTCTAATTTAAACTTTTTTTTTATAAGTTTTTTGGTTCAAATTGTTGTTAAATATTAATTTTTTAATTAATGAGTAAACTATATGTAGTCAACATTTAATGTACCTATTAATATTATTTAGTGTGTGTTTTCTGTGTTTATATAATATTATTGTGTTTTTAAACGATGTGTCGGGCTACTATGATTTTTATTGTGCTCTTTCCAATCTTTATCTATACTAGTATAATAAATAAAAACATATTTATATAATTTTTAAATAAAATTATTTTAAAATATCAAGATAACATAAATGTAAATAATTTAAAATTACTATAATAATAAATTATTTATCAAACAATTTTTTTATCAATTTACTTTAAATATTAAAATTATACCAAATTACAACTTATTATTTTTTTACATGAAAAAAAACACTTGACAATTATAGATTTCTTAAAGAATGTCATATATTAAACATAACATATTATATATAGTTAATATTTAGATTTTTATAAGCAATTTTCATATAAAGTAATGTATATTATATCATTTCAAACATTTTAAATACGAGAGAAATGTGTCACCCAAAATTGGATTAATACAATTGTTTCGCAATGGGTAAGGATTGGAAAAGGCATAAAAATGTTATGAATAGATTCAATTATGTATATTAGGAAATCAATTAATTATAATTACGATACATCCATGTTTGATTGAATAGTTTTATATTAAAATGAGTTTTAGTTCATGAGTAAAAGAAAATTTAATATTTATAATACATTTTAATTTAGTATTAGGAATATGCAAATTAAAACTATATTTATTTACTTTAAAAATGTATTTAGTATGACAAAATGGTAGTATTTATACTAAAAAAAAAATTTAAATATATGATTTAATAAAAAAACATGAGAAAATTATGATTAATGAATGCAAATTTTTTAATGAAAAACACACATTATTATTCATTTTTTAAATCAAAACATAACCAAAATAATGTGAGTTAATGTTTAAAATTATCAGGTTAAATTGTCATTCTTTCTCTATGTGTAATCATTAAAATATACATTTTAATCTCATTGCGACTATTGAATTCGTATATATTTTATATACATATCTTAACCATCATTATATACTATTTTTATAAAGGGAAATAAGTTATAAATATTTTTATAATCGGGAAAAAGTTCAATTGTTGCTACAATTATTTTTATAAACGAGAATAAGTTAGAAAAAAATTTTATAAACGGGAAAAAGTGAAATGTTGATACAATTATTTTCATAAACGGAACTAAATTATAAAAGGAAAACCTTACTATTGATACAATTATTTTATAAATGGGAAAAAAATTACAAATGTACTTAAACGGAAAAAAGTTTATTGATATAATTATTTTTATAAATAGAAATAAGTTATAAATATTTTTATTAATGGACACACATGTTCTAAAATCTTGCACCTGTTTGCAAAACCATGATCTTGGGGTGGAGAGTACTCGCGGGCACTGCACCTGTTATAAACGAGAAAAAGTCAAATATTGATATAATTAAATTAATATTGATATGATAATCATAATTTAAGATATATTTTTCTTTAAATTCGTACATAATTTTATATAGATTTCTTAACTATAATTGTATAATATTTATTTAATATTTATATCGATTTTGTGTGACCCGTGTGAACGCATGTGTAAATGACTATTTTATTATTTTCTTAATTTTTTTTAATAAAATATACATTTTCGATAAGTCGACACTACTTAATTTGTATATCTTTTATATACATTTTTTAACCATTACTAAACTATAATTATATATACTCATGTTCTTTTACATAATTTTTATGTATATCTTTATATGGTAATGATGATTGGAACTTTTTTTCTTTTAATTTATTTATATTTTTATATACATTTTTTAACCTTAACTATATAATATTAATTTAATATTTATATCGATTTTATATGACTCGTGCAAATACACGGGTTCTTTACTAGTTCATAATTTTATTTGTCCCAAAATATTTAAAATTGTGATATTAAAAATATGCAAAATTCAAATTAAACAATTAACTAGTACTTCCTCTATTTTTTTAATTGTTATTTATTTACTTTTTGGTTCTTTAGTTACTTACTTTCTTAGTCAGGACTTGAAAAATATAGTCTGACACTCCTATGATCTAGTTGATGGGAATGCTTTCACAAGTACTAAATAATTAATATTGGTAATCTGCATTAGCATTTGCTAGGTGATTTTTAGGCATCCGCACATGTCATGTAGGTGGTAATCAATAAAAAATGTTTATATTTTTAATTATGAAAAAAAAACTTGCCAATAAGATGAAGCTATGACAAGGCCGAGTATAGCATCGTAGATTGCTAACTGTCAGGATGTCGACTCTCAAGGGTGGTGGAATGATTAGTGGGTTGGTTCTTCCCCTTGATAGGTAATGAGAATTCCCCAAGTGCTTGGAGATTTATCAGAATTTGTTGGAAATCAGAATTCGCACGTATATTACAAATTCAACGTGAAAACAAACACTCGCCAAATATTTTTCATTATTGATTATCATTTCCACTTTACTCTCTAATTGCACCTTGCACTTATAGCATTCTTAATCAATATATTTTTTTTATAGCTCTTTGAAATAATGTTAAATAGACATCCTATCTAATATGTCATTTTTATGTTCATGTGCCTTGTTCATCATGTACTCTGAATAAATGGAATTTGCACTATATGCATGTGTAGGAAGAAGTGGTGGCTAATGCTTGTATGGTGAAGAGTGGAAGAAATTTGACTGTATTTGCACTTGAATTCAAATTGAAGAAAACTGGAAATTTGGTTTATCTTACTCATGCTACTTTCTTTAATATGCCGGTTTCCAGCTTATGATCACTTAACTTTCTGGTGGTTCTGCAGTTCCATTTAATGTATGTAATAGTAATAAAATATTTTAAATTAATTAGTCTGATTCTTATGATAAATATATGTATAGGCTTATTCTCTTTCATCTCTTCCAAAATGCGTTTTAAAATTATATGAATGACCCAGAACAAAATGTGCTTGCTACAAAGAAGTTATTACAAGTCATAGTACGCATTTTTGTTCCAATAACAACAAAGGTAATATTAACATTCTATATAAACAATTTTTATCCTTATAAAGTTTTCTTTTCTTTTCGGTTTGGGAAAGTGATTCTTATGATAAATTTTTTTCTAAATCATAAACACATTATAACTTGTGTCCTTTTTATTGAAGTTAATAGTTGTGTTGTTGGAATTCGTTTGAAGTCCCGCGTTGCTTAGGTTTCTGTTTTTGGAGTTGAGATCCAAACGTATTTAATTTGGTATCTGTTGATATTTGTAAATATATAGTGTTAAGAATATTTGTATATAGAATAGATTCACATCGACTATATCATGATATTAGTTGTAATTTTTTTATATATAATAAAGTCTTCGTAGTACTTTTCAAAATAGACGGTTTATTCAAATGTCTCTTAGTCTCTCGTATTTTAACAGGGTATCAGAGCCTACTGAGAGACATCCTTTCACCATGCTTTATCTGGTTAATCCACTGTCTTTCGATGAAAAATTTATGGACAATTGTTTCATAGCTCTGATTTGCCTTCCATACACGGCCGTGACTCTTTCTGACACCAGTTTTTGAATTTCTCTGGTCACCACCGGACTGCCACCTCCATCTACCGGCTAACTACTATTTCCGCTGATCTTTCAGAAAACTAACCCTACTGGCAGAAGCGCCTCCTGCGATCTGGATGTACCCAACGCTTTTTTCATCGCCCCACTCGCCACCGTGCAACTCTTCCAGATCTGGTCACAGATTTTTTTTCACTCACGGAAAACTATGATCCGGTTCAAACAGATCATTTTCATCTGGTTCACGTAATATTTTCTCTTTTCAGATACTCATGTCTATTTCTCAGAACTTTACGCCAAACTACGATAATTTTCTCAGGTGATGTAGGCATTATCAAAATGCAAATTCTAGTGATTCGGTTCCACATACTATTAATTCATATGTTTCCCTCTCTCGTTCATCTTCTCTTGGACCTTGGGTCCTTGATTCTGGTGCGGCTGATCATGTTACTGGTAATAAAAATATTTTCTCTTCTCTCTCTACCTTGAGTTTCTTACCTACTATAACTTTTGTCAATGGTTTTCAAACCCAATCTAAATGGATTGGTAATGTTCAAATTCTACATTCTCTCTATGTTACTTTTGTTCTCTATGTACCTATTTATCAATTTAATTTACTTTTAGTTAGTCGTTTAACTCGGTCTCTTGATTGTATTGTCACCTTCACTAACAACAATGTTACCCTACATGTGAGTCTCAAAGCCTTTTTTAATTTTCAGTGTCATCTCAGACATGCTCAGCCAATGGTTTTTCACTCACTATCCATGCTCAGTTAGGTCATCAGAGTCTTCTCAAATTACAAAAGTTGGTGTCAAATTTATCGAAGGTATCTAATTTACATTGTGGTTCGTGTCAATTAGGAAAACACACTTGCAGTCAATTTTCCAATCGAGTCAATAAACGAGCTTCGTTCCCTTGAAATATGTTCTTTTTTGTAATTTGTATTTGATTAAAAAGTCGATGGTAAGGATAATAATTTTCATACTTTTGATGCCTGAAGCGGGATGTTATTCATTTTATATGAAGACTATGAGTTGCAAGTTTTGAATAAACTTAAAGTTTAATCATCTCAAAATATCTTACTTATTTTTTACATTCTATAGAATACAGTTTCATGCAAATGCTAAAGAGTTTGTTGGTATTTTGATGCATTATAAGTTACTGATGACATTGGTTTCTACGCTCATGAAATATTATCAAGTATGCTATTAGGGAAATTGGTATTCTAGATGTAATCTGTTGTATTTTATCAACATGTGATTTCTTTATAATTTGCTTATACTAATTCATTTTTTGCGTTAGTTGAACAATTAGTATGTTTTAACAAGTTGATCGAATTGTATACGTATTTATTCAAGTTATTTTTCTAAATATATTTCCTTCTGATTGTCATGTTCAGGTGACAAATAAATGATTGATGAAGTTTGATATAGATTATTTTGGTCGGTTTGTTTATGATATCAGTTTGTAGGATATAACCGCTATTTAAATATAATTAATAATATTAATATTTTTATTTGTACAAAAAAATATTAATAATTTTTATATATGAGATGATTGTAATAGTTTTTTTTGTAACATTTATATTATTCACATATTATTATTATTATAATTTTATAATGGGGTATAATTGCTCAAAATACCAATGGACACGGGAGAAAGTGAGTGTATCAATTGATTAAAATATCAACGGACACGGGAGAAAGTGAAATATGAAAGCAAATTTCTATCAATTTGTATTTATTTGTGATGTTCTTTTAAAAAAATATATAATATATTAACCATCATTTCAAACACTATTAAAATATAATTAATATTATTATAAAAAAAATTATCAAAATATTTTAATATTATGTTTTACGGTTCATATTATACACTCATGATTTTAAATTTATAATAATATATTAATTATTTTATAAATGATTTTTAACACTAATAAAGTTTGTCTCATTTTTTATAATTGATTTATTCTAATTTAAACATTTTTTCTATGTTGAGAGTTTTTTGGTTTAAATTGTTGTTAAATGTTAATTTTTTTTAATTAATAAGTAAACTATATAGATAGTCAACATTTAATGGTGCTATCTACTTTTAATATAATAAAGTAACTCACTAGTATTATTACTTTATTATCCTAACTCAAATCGCAAAAAGCATGATTACAGCCAAAAACCACAACCTTTACTACCTATTATTTAATTCTATTCACTAAACACTAAATTGAAATAATTATTTACATACGGACCTTTTATTTACTTGCCTTGGAAAGTTTCAATTCTTTATGAAATTGCATCTCCCATACGTAATGGTTCTTCCTTCATCTTCCATTTTTTCGTTCTACCATGATTTTGAATTCATTTAGTCACTTAATTCTATTTTTGGGTTTGAAATTTGAGTTGTGTTCTTTTTTATTTTAATTTGTGATAGTTTTTCTCCATTAATGCATGCACATGGTTTCAAAATTTATTTATGTATATTTCAGAAGTTGAGTTTCAAACTTATTTTAATTTGAATAAAAAGTAGATGGTCAGAGATATTAATTTTCTTAATTTTAATTTCAGAAGCGGGATGTTATTCATAAAAATTATTAAAAAATTAAAGAAAATTCATAAAAAAATATTAAATTCATAAAAACATATTAAATTTTAATTTATAGTAATATATTCTTGATTTAATAAAATAGTCTCATTAAATAAAAATATTAATTATATTATATAATAATTACATCTATCATACACTTTTAATATAATAAAGTTATACACTGGCATTATTACTTTATTATCCTAAATCAAACTATTTAGCAAGCTAATTTAGTGCCCTTAAAGTAATTTCGAACGTCTAATCATTACTTAACCTATTCAATTACCCTAATTATAAATTTCATTCATTTTGACAGCCAAAACATCAGTGTTTTCACATTCCAAAGCCATTTCTCATTCCAACGAAAAAAGCATGATTACAGCCAAAAGTTTCAATTTATCTCTACTTTTGACTAAACCCTAAATTGAAATAATTATTTATATAGTGACATTTCATCTACTTGCCTTAGGAAAGTTTCAATTTATATCTAAACCATACGGAATTTGTAATTTGCTTTGAAACAATTCCGACCTTTCCAATTCCTCTGCTCTCCTCTCATTCTTCTATAAAACATGACAGCAAGACCATTACTCTACATTGCATCTGCCTCTATTTCTATTCATTGCGACATTGTGTTTCCCATAATGTAATGTTCTTCCTTCATCTTCAACTTTTTTATTTTACTGTGATTTCAAATTGATTTAGTCACTTAATTCTATTCTGTGGCTAATTGTGAACTTAATTCTATTTCATGTTCCATTGTGAATCGATTTGGGTTTATATGTGCATTTTGTTATGGTAAATTTGAAGACTGGTAGTGAATTTAGATTTGAACTTTGAGTTGTTGAAATGTGTTTTTTTATAATTTGTATTTGATTAAAAAGTAGATGTGAAGGATATTAATTTTCATACTTTTGATGCCTGAAGAGGGATGTTATTAATTTTATAGGAAAACTATGAGTTGCAAGTTTTAAATAACCTTAAAGTTTAATCATCTCAAAATTTCTTACTTATTTTTACCGTCTATAGAATATAGTTTCATGTATATGCTAAATAGTTTATTGGTGTTTTGATGCTTTATCAGTTACTGATGATATTGGGGAAATTGGTATTCAAGCGGTAATTTGTTAGATTTTATCAACACGTGTTGTTTTTATAACTTGCTTATACAAATTAATTTTTAGCGATACTTAAACCATTAGTGTGTTTTAACCAGTTGATCGAATTGTATACGTATTTATTTATGTTATTTTTCTAAATATATTTCCTTTTGATTGTCATGTTCATGTAACGAAGGGTATAACAACTATTTAAATAAAATTTATAATATTAATATTTTAATTTGTACCAAAAAGTATTAACAATTTTAATTTATTAGATGATTCTAATATTTTTTGGAACCTTTATATTATACACTTATTATACCAACAGACACAGGAGAAAGTGAGTGTATATTTGATCAAAATATCAACGGACACGCGAGAAAGTGAAATATGAAAGAAAATTTCTATCAATTTGTATTTATTTTGATATTATTTAAAAAAATATAATATATTAACAACCATTACAAACACTATTAAAATATAATTAATATAATGAAAATTTTATTTTATCAAAATATTTTAATATTATATTTTACACTTTATATTGTACACTCGTGATTTTAAATTTATGATAATATATTAATTATTTTATACATGATTTGTAAAACTAATAAAGTTTCTCTCTTTTTGTATAAATGATTTATTCTAATTTAAATTTTTTTCTATGTTGAAAGTTTTTTGGTTCAAATTGTTGTTAAATGTTAATTTTTTAATTAATGGGTAAACTATATATATATATATATATATATATATATATATATATATATATATATATATATATATATATATATATATATATATATATATATATATATATATATATATATATATATATATATATATATATATATATATATATATATATATATATATATATATATATATATATATATATATATATATATATATATATATATATATATATATATATATTCAACATTTAATGGTGATATCTACTTTTAATATAATAAAATAATACACTAGCATTATTACTTTATTATCCTAACTCAAACTGGAAAAATAGCATGATTACAGCCAAAAACAACAACCTTTACTACATACTATTTATTTGTTTTCACTAAACCCTAAATTGAAATAATTATTTATATACTAACTTTTTATCTACTTGCATTGAAAAGTTTCAATTCTTTACGACATTGCATCTCCGATACAGAATTGTTCTTCCTTCATCTTTCACATTTTCGTTTTACCGCGATTTCGAATTGATGTAGGCACTTAATTATATTTTTAGGTTTGAACTTTGAGTTGTGTTCTTTTTTTTTTAATTTGTGATAGTTTTTCTCCCTTAATGCATGCACATGGTACCAAAATTTATTTATGTACATTTAAGAAATGAGTTTCAAATCTGTTCTAATTTGATTAAAAAATAGATAGTAAGAGATATTAATTTTCTTACTTTGGATTCCTGAAGGGGATGTTATTCATAAAGTTTATTAAAAAATGGAAACAAATTCATAAAAATATATTAAATTCATAAAATCATATTAAATTTAATTTTTTATATTATATTCATGATTTAATAAAATAGTCTCATTAAATAAAAATATCAATCATATTATACAAGAATTGTATCTATCATCCACTTTTAACATAATAAAGTTATACACGGTTATTATTACTTTATTATCCAAACTCAAACTATTTAACAAGCTAATTTAGTGTTTCTTAAGTATTTTCATACGTCTAATCATTACTTAACCTATTCAGTTACCCTAATTAAAATTGTCATTCATTTTGACAGCCAAAACATCCATGTTATTCCAACCCAAAAAGCATGATTACAGAAAGAAAAAAAACATTTACTGTATACTATTTAATTCTTTTCCCTAAACCTTAAATTTGAATAATTAATTAGTTTTTGACTTGTAAAAGTTTCAATTTAACTCTAAATCTATCTAATTTATAGTTTGCTTTGAAACAATTCCAACCTTTCTAATTCGTCTGCTCTCCTCTCATTCTTCTATATAAACATGACTGTAAGACCATCACTGTACACTGCATCTGCCTCTATTTCTTTGCTTTACAGCATTGCATCTGCCATGTATTTTTCTTCCTTCATCTTCCACTTTTTTGTTTTAACGTGATTTCAAATTGATTGAGTCACTTAATTCTATTTTTTTGTCAATTGTGAACTTAATTCTATTTCGTGTTCAATTGGGAATCGATTTTTGTTTATATGTGTAATTTGTTATGGTACTATGATTTTTTTTATAAAAGAAAATATGATAAATTTAAACACTGGTAGTGAATTTAGATTTGAACTTTGAGTTCTTGAACTGAGTTCCTTTTTTTTATTTGTATTTGATTAAAAAGTAGATGGTAAGGATATTAATTTTCATACTTTTGATGCCTGAAGCGGGATGTTATTCATTTTATATGAAGACTATTATGAGTTGCAAGTTTGGAATAAATTGGAAGTTTAATCATCTTAAAATTACTTACTTATTATTTTCTATACAATATAGTTTCATGCATATGCTAATAAGTTTGTTGGTGTTTTGATGCATTATAAGATAGTGATGACTTTGGTTTCTACACTCAAGAAAGGTTATCAATTAGGCTATTGGGGAAATTGTTATTCTAGCGTTAATCTGTTGTATTTCATCAGCATATAGTGTGGTTTAACAAGTTGATCGAATTGTATATGTTTTATTCATGTAATTTTTTAAATTATATTTCCTTTTTATTGTCATGTTCAAGTAACAAACAAATGATTTATGAAGCTTGATATAGATCATTTTGGTCGGTTTGTTTATGATATCAGTTTGTAGGCTATAACCGCTATTTAAATATATAATATTAATATTTTTATTTGAACGAAAAAATATTAATAATTTTAATTTATGAGATGATTGTAGTAGTCTTTTTGTAACCTTTATATTATACACATGTTATTATAATAATTTTTATATTGGAGTGTATAATTGATCAAAATACCAATGGATACGGGAGAAAGTGGGTGTATAATTGATCAAAATATCAATGGACACGGGAGAAAGTGAAATATGAAAGTAAATTTCTATAAATTTGTATTTATTTGTGATGTTCTTTTAAAAAAATATATAATATATTAATCACCATTACAAACACTATTAAATTATAATTAATATTATTAAAAAAGATTTTTATCAAAATATTTTAAAATTATGTTTCACGGTTTATATTATACACTCATGATTTTAAATTTATGATAATATATTAATTATTTTATACATAATTTTTAACACTAATAAAGTTTATCTCATTTTGTATAAATGATTTATTCTAATTTAAACTTTTTTACAATGTTGAAAGTTTTTTGGTTCAAATTGTTGTTAAATATTAGTTTTTTAATTAATGAGTAAACTATATAGATAGTCAACATAAACAACAACCTTTACTACATACTATTAAATTTTTGTCACTAAACACTAAATTGAAATAATTATTTACATACTGACCTTTTATTTACTTGCCTTTGAAAGTTTCAATTCTTTATGACATTGCATCTCCCATACGGTATTGTTCTTCTTTCATCTTCCACTTTTTCGTTTTATCATGATTTCAAATTGATTTAGTCACTTAATTATATTTTTAGGTTTGAAATTTGAGTTGTGTTCCTTTTTTTTTTAATTTGTGATGGTTTTTCTCCCTTAATGCATGCACATGGTTTCAAAATTTATTTATGTACATTTGAGAAATTGAATTTCAAATTTGTTCTAATTTGAATAAAAAGTAGATGGTGAGAGATATTAATTTTCTTAATTTTGATTTCTGAAGTGGGATGTTATTCATAAAACTTATTAAAAAATTGAAGCAAATTCATAAAAACATATTAAATTTTAATTTATTGTAATATATTCATGATTTAATAAAATAGTCTCATTAAATAAAAATATCAATTATATTATACAATAATTACATCTATTATCCAGTTTTAATATAATAAAGTTATACACTGCCATTATTACTTTATTGTCCTAACTCAAACTATTTAACAAGCTAATTTAGTGCCCTTAAAGTAATTTCGTACGTCTAGTCATTACTTAACCGGTTCATTTACCCTAATTATAAATGTCATTCATTATGACAGCCAAAACATCAGTGTTTTCTGATTCCAACGCCATTTCTCATTTCAACGGAAAAAGCATGATTGCAAAAAAATGATTACAACCAACAAAAAAGAAGAACATTTACTGCATACTATTTAATTCTTTTCCCTAAATCCTAAATTGGAATAATTATTTACTTACTGACCTTTTATCTACTTAACTTGGAAAGTTTTAATTTATCTCTACTTTTCACAAAACCCTAAATTGGAATAATTATTTATATAGTTACATTTTATCCACTTGCCTTAGAAAAGTTTTAATTTATATCTAAACCATACGGAATTTGTAATATGCTTTGAAACAATTCCAACCTTTCTAATTCCTCTGCTCTCCTCTCATTCATCTGCCTCTATTTTTGTTCATTACGACATTGTGTTTCCCATAAGGTGTTGTTCTTCCTTCATCTTCCATTTTTTTATTTTACCGTGATTTCAAATTGATTTAGTCACTTAATTCTATTTCGTGGCCAATTGTTAACTTAATTCTATACCATGTTCAATTGTGAATCGATTTGGGTTTATATGTCCATTTTGTTATGATACTGTGATTTTTTTTTTAAATGATAAATTTGAACTTCAATTTTGATTTGAACTTTGAGTTCTAGAACTGTGTTCTTTTTTTTTTAATTTGTATTTGATTAAAAAGTAGATGGTAAGGATTTGAAGCTGGATGTTATTCATTTTATATGAAGACTATGAGTTGCAAGTTTGGAATAAACTGGAAGTTTAATCATCTTAAAATTACTTACTTATTATTTTCTATACAATATAGTTTCATGCATATGCTAATAAGTTTGTTGGTGTTTTGATGCATTATAAGATAGTGATGACTTTGGTTTCTACACTCAAGAAAGGTTATCAATTAGGCTATTGGGGAAATTGTTATTCTAGCGTTAATCTGTTGTATTTCATCAGCACATAGTGTGGTTTAACAAGTCGATCGAATTGTATATGTTTTATTCATGTAATTTTTTAAATTATATTTCCTTTTTATTGTCATGTTCAGGTAACAGACAAATGATTGATGAATCTTGATATAGATCATTTTGGTCGGTTTGTTTACGATATCAGTTTGTAGGGTATAACCGCTATTTAAATATAATTAATAATATTAATATTTTTATTTGTACCAAAAAATATTAATAATTTTAATTTAGGAGATGATTGTAGTAGTTTTTTTTGTAACCTTTATATTATATATTTATTATAATAATAATGTTTATAATGGGGTATAATTGATCAAAATACCAACATACACGGGAGAAAGTGAGTGTATAATTGATCAAAATATCAACGGATACGGGAGAAAGTGAAATATGATTACAAAAATATTGATTTGAGCCAAAAAGAACGTCAGTTACTGCATACTATTTAATTCTTTTCCCTGAACCTTAAATTGAAATAATTATTCATGTATTGACCTTTTATCTACTTGCCTTTGGAAATTTCAATTTATCTCTACTTTTCATTAAACCCTACGGTATTGAATCTCCCATAAAGAATTGAATCTCCCATACGGTATTGTTCTTCTTTCGTCTTCCACTTTTTCATTTTTCGTGATTTCAAATTGATTTAGTCACTTAATTTTATTTCATGTTCAATTATGAACTTAATTCTATTTCGTTTTCAATTCTGAACCGATTTTTGTTTAAATGTGTATTTTGTTATGGTACTGTGATTTTTTTTAACGAAAATATATTAAATTTTAACACTGATAGTGAATAGAGATTTGGAATTTGAGTAATGATGTTCTTTTTTTTAATTTTTATTTGATTAAAAAGTTGACGGTAAGGATATTAATTTTCATACTTTTGATGTTGATAACTTAAGTAGATGTTATTCATTTTATATGAAGAGTATGAGTTTTAAGTTTGGAATAAATTGAAAGTTTAATCATCTCAAAATTACTTATTTATTTTTAATGTCTATACAATATAGTTTCATGCATATGCCAAAGAGTTTGTTGGTGTTTTGATGCATTATAAGATACTGATGGTTTTGGTTTCTACACTCATAAAAGGTTATAAAGTATGCTATTGGGGAAATTTGTATTCTAGAGGTAATCTATTGTATTTCATCAGCAAATGTTGTTTTTATAACTTGCTTATACAAATTCATTTTTTAGCGATAGTTAAATAATTAGTGTCTTTTAACAAGTTGATCAAATTGTATACATATTTATTCATGTTAATTTTATAATTATATTTCCTTTGGATTGTTATGTTAAGGTAACAAATAAATGATTGATGAAGCTTGATATAGATCAGTTTAACCGGTTTGTTTAAGATATCATTTTGAAGGGTATAACAACTATTTAAATATAATTAATAATATTAATAATCACTTATTATTAATATAATGTTTATAATGGGGGTTTAAATAATCAAAATACCAACGGACATGGAAGAAAGTGAGTGTATAGTTGATCAAAATATCAACAGACACGGGAGAAAATGAAATATAAAAGAAAATTCCTATCAATTTATATTTATTTATGATGTTCTTTTATAAAAATATATAATATATTAACCACCATTAAAAACACTATTAAAATATATTTAATATCATTTAAATTTTATTTTATCAAATATTTTAATATTATGTTTTACGGTTTATTTTATACACTCGTGATTTTGAATTTATGATAATATATTAATTATTTTGTACATGATTTTTAAAACTAATAAAGTTTCTCTCTTTTTATATAGATGATTTATTCTAATTTAAACTTTTTTTTATAAGTTTTTTGGTTGAAATTGTTGTTAAATATTAATTTTTTAATTAATGAGTAAACTATATGTAGTCAACATTTAATGTACCTATTAATATTATTTAGTGTGTGTTTTCTGTGTTTATATAATATTATTGTGTTTTTAAACGATGTATCGGGCTACTATGATTTTTATTGTGCTCTTTCCAATCTTTATCTATACCAGTATAATAAATAAAAACATATTTATATAATTTTAAAATAAAATTATTTTAAAATATCAAGATAACATAAATGTAAATAATTTAAAATTACTATAATAATAATTTATTTATCAAACAATTTTTTTATCAATTTACTTTAAATATTAAAATTATACCACATTACAACTTATTATTTTTTTACATGAAAAAAAACACTTGACAATTATAGATTTCTTAAAGAATGTCATATATTAAACATAACATATTATATATAGTCAATATTTAGATTTTTATAAGCAATTTTCATATAAAGTAATGTATATTATATCATTTCAAACATTTTAAATACGAGAGAAATGTGTCACCCAAAATTGGATTAATACAATTGTTTCGCAATGGGTAAGGATTGGAAAAGGCATAAAAATGTTATGAATAGATTCAATTATGTATATTAGGAAATCAATTAATTATAATTAAGATACATCCATGTTTGATTGAATAGTTTTATATTAAAATGAGTTTTAGTTCATGAGTAAAAGAAAATTTAATATTTATAATACATTTTAATTTAGTATTAGGAATATGCAAATTAAAACTATATTTATTTACTTTTAAAATGTATTTAGTATGACAAAATGGTAGTATTTATACTAAAAAAAAAATTTAAATATATGATTTAATAAAAAAACATGAGAAAATTATGATTAATGAATGCAAATTTTTTAATGAAAAACACACATTATTATTCAGTTTTTTAAATCAAAACATAACCAAAATAATGTGAGTTGATGTTTAAATTTATCAGGTTAAATTGTCATTCTTTCTCTATGAGTAATCATTAAAATATACATTTTAATCTCATTGCGACTATTGAATTCGTATATATTTTATATACATATCTTAACCATCATTATATACTATTTTTATAAAGGGAAATAAGTTATAAATATTTTTATAATCGGGAAAAAGTTCAATTGTTGCTACAATTATTTTTATAAACGAGAATAAGTTAGAAAAAAATTTTATAAACGGGAAAAAGTGAAATGTTGATACAATTATTTTCATAAACGGAACTAAATTATAAAAGGAAAACCTTACTATTGATACAATTATTTTATAAATGGGAAAAAATTACAAATGTACTTAAACGGAAAAAAGTTTATTGATATAATTATTTTTATAAATAGAAATAAGTTATAAATATTTTTTTAATGGACACACATGTTCTAAAATCTTGCACCTGTTTGCAAAACCATGATCGTGGGGTGGAGAGTACTCGCGGGCACTTCACCTGTTATAAACGAGAAAAAGTCAAATATTGATATAATTAAATTAATATTGATATGATAATCATAATTTAAGATATATTTTTCTTTAAATTCGTACATAATTTTATATAGATTTCTTAACTATAATTGTATAATATTTATTTAATATTTATATCGATTTTGTGTGACCCGTGTGAACGCATGTGTAAATGACTATTTTATTATTTTCTTAATTTTTTTAATAAAATATACATTTTCGATAAGTCGACACTACTTAATTTGTATATCTTTTATATACATTTTTTAACCATTACTAAACTATAATTATATATACTCATGTTCTTTTACATAATTTTTATGTATATCTTTATATGGTAATGATGATTGGAACTTTTTTTCTTTTAATTTATTTATATTTTTATATGCATTTTTTAACTTTAACTATATAATATTATTTTAATATTTATATCGATTTTATATGACTCGTGCAAATACACGGGTTCTTTACTAGTTCATAATTTTATTTGTCCCAAAATATTTAAAATTGCGATATTAAAAATATGCAAAATTCAAATTAAACAATTAACTAGTACTTCCTCTATTTTTTTAATTGTTATTTATTTACTTTTTGATTTTTAGGCATCTGCACATGTCATGTAGGTGGTAATCAATAAAAAATGTTTATATTTTTAATTATGAAAAGAAAACTTGCCAATAAGATGAAGCTATGACAAGGCCTAGAATAACATCGTAGATTGCTAACTGTCAGGATGTCGACTCTCAAGGGTGGTGGAATGATTAGTGGGTTGGTTCTTCCCCTTGATAGGTAATGAGAATTCCCCAAGTGCTTGGAGATTTATCAGAATTTATTGGAAATCAACTAAGCATTTGATGGAAATCAGAATTCGCACGTATATTACAAATCCAACGTGAAAACAAACACTCGCCAAATATTTTTCATTATTGATTATCATTTCCACTTTACTCTCTAATTGCACCTTGCACTTATAGCATTCTTAATCAATATATTTATTTTATAGCTCTTTGAAATAATGTTAAATAGACATCCTATCTAATATGTCATTTTTATGTTCATGTGCCTTGTTCATCATGTACTCTGAATAAATGGAATTTGCACTATATGCATGTGTAGGAAGAAGTGGTGGCTAATGCTTGTGTGGTGAAGAGTGGAAGAAATTTGACTGTAGTTGCACTTGAATTCAAATTGAAGAAAACTGGAAATTTGGTTTATCTTACTCATGCTACTTACTTTAATATGCCGGTTTCCAGCTTATGATCACTTAACTTTCTGGTGATTCTGCAGTTCCATTTAATGTATGTAATAGTAATAAAATATTTTAAATTAATTAGTCTGATTCTTATGATAAATATATGTATAGGCTTATTCTCTTTCAGCTCTTCCAAAATGCGTTTTAAAATTATATGAATGACCCAGAACAAAATGTGCTTGCTATAAAGAAGTTATTACAAGTCATAGTAGGCATTTTTGTTCCAATAACAACAAAGGTAATATTAACATTCTATATAAACAACTTTTATCCTTATAAAGTTTTCTTTTCTTTTTGGTTTTGGAAAGTGATTCTTATGATAAAAAAATTTCTAAATCATAAACACATTATAACTTGTGTCCTTTTTATTGAAGTTAATAGTTGTGTTGTTGGAATTCGTTTGAAGTCCCGCGTTGCTTAGGTTTCTGTTTTTGGAGTTGAGATCCAAACATATTTAATTTGGTATCTGTTGATATTTGTAAATATATAGTGTTAAGAATATTTGTATATAGAATAGATTCACATCGACTATATCATGATATTAGTTGTAATTTTTTTATATATAATAAAGTCTTCGTAGTACTTTTCAAAATAGACGGTTTATTCAAATGTCTCTTAGTCTCTCGTATTTTAACAGGGTATCAGAGCCTACTGAGAGACATCCTTTCACCATGCTTTATCTGGTTAATCCACTGTCTTTCGATGAAAAATTTATGGACAATTGTTTCATAGCTCTGATTTGCCTTCCATACACGGCCGTGACTCTTTGACACAAGTTTTTGAATTTCTCTGGTCACCACCGGACTGCCACCTCCATCTACCGGCTAACTATTGTTTCCAGTGATCTTTCAGAAAACTAACCCTACTGGCAGAAGCGCCTCCTGCAATCTGGATGATCCCAACGCTTTTTTCATCGCCCCACTCGCCACCGTGCAACTCTTCCAGATCTGGTCACAGATTTTATTTTTCACTCACGGAAAACTATGATCCAGTTCAAACAAATCATTTTCATCTGGTTCACGTAATATTTTCTCTTTTCAGATACTCATGTCTATTTCTCAGAACTTTACGCCAAACTACGATAATTTTCTCAGGTGATGTAGGCATTATCAGAATGCAAATTCTAGTGATTCGGTTCCACATACTATTAATTCATATGTTTCCCTCTCTCAGTCATCTTCTCTTGGACCTTGGGTCCTTGATTCTGGTGCGGCTGATCATGTTACTGGTAATAAAAATATTTTCTCTTCTCTCTCTACCTTGAGTTTCTTACCTACTATAACTTTTGCCAATGGTTTTCAAACCCAATCTAAATGGATTGGTAATGTTCAAATTCTACATTCTCTCTATGTTACTTTTGTTCTCTATGTACCTATTTATCAATTTAATTTACTTTTAGTTAGTCGTTTAACTCGGTCTCTTGATTGTATTGTCACCTTCACTAACAACAATGTTACCCTACATGTGAGTCTCAAAGCCTTTTTTAATTTTCAGTGTCATCTCAGACATGCTCAGCCAAAGGTTTTTCACTCACTATCCATGCTCAGTTAGGTCATCAGAGTCTTCTCAAATTACAAAAGTTGGTGTCAAATTTATCGAAGGTATCTAATTTACATTGTGGTTCGTGTCAATTAGGGAAACACACTTGCAGTCAATTTTCCAATCGAGTCAATAAACGAGCTTCGTTCCCTTGAAATATGTTCTTTTTTGTAATTTGTATTTGATTAAAAAGTCGATGGTAAGGATAATAATTTTCATACTTTTGATGCCTGAAGCGGGATGTTATTCATTTTATATGAAGACTATGAGTTGCAAGTTTTGAATAAACTTAAAGTTTAATCATCTCAAAATATCTTACTTATTTTTTACTTTCTATAGAATACAGTTTCATGCAAATGCTAAAGAGTTTGTTGGTATTTTGATGCATTATAAGATACTGATGACATTGGTTTCTACGCTCATGAAATATTATCAAGTATGCTATTAGGAAAATTGGTATTCTAGCGGTAATCTGTTGTATTTTATCAACATGTGATTTTTTTATAGTTTTCTTATACTAATTCATTTTTTGCGTTAGTTGAACAATTAGTATGTTTTAACAAGTTGATCGAATTGTATACGTATTTATTCAAGTTATTTTTCTAAATATATTTCCTTCTGATTGTCATGTTCAGGTAACAAATAAATGATTGATGAAGTTTGATATAGATCATTTTGGTCGGTTTGTTTATGATATCAGTTTGTAGGATATAACTGCTATTTAAATATAATTAATAATATTAATATTTTTATTTGTACAAAAAAATATTAATAATTTTAATATATGAGATGATTGTAATAGTTTTTTTTATAACATTTATATTATACACATATTATTATTATTATAATTTTATAATGGGGTATAATTGATCAAAATACCAATGGACACGGGAGAAAGTGAGTGTATCAATTGATCAAAATATCAACGGACACGGGAGAAAGTGAAATATGAAAGCAAATTTCTATCAATTTGTATTTATTTGTGATGTTCTTTTAAAAATATATATAATATATTAACCATCATTTCAAACACTATTAAAATATAATTAATATTATTATAAAAAAAAATTATCAAAATATTTTAATATTATGTTTTACGGTTCATATTATACACTCATGATTTTAAATTTATAATAATATATTAATTATTTTATAAATGATTTTTAACACTAATAAAGTTTGTCTCATTTTGTATAATTGATTTATTCTAATTTAAACATTTTTTCTATGTTGAGAGTTTTTTTGTTTAAATTGTTGTTAAATGTTAATTTTTTTTAATTAATAAGTAAACTATATAGATAGTCAATATTTAATGGTGCTATCTACTTTTAATATAATAAAGTAACTCACTAGTATTATTACTTTATTATCCTAACTCAAATCGCAAAAAGCATGATTACAGCCAAAAACCACAACCTTTACTACCTATTATTTAATTCTATTCACTAAACACTAAATTGAAATAATTATTTACATACTGACCTTTTATTTACTTGCCTTGGAAAGTTTCAATTCTTTATGAAATTGCATCTCCCATACGTAATGGTTCTTCCTTCATCTTCCATTTTTTCGTTCTACCATGATTTTGAATTCATTTAGTCACTTAATTCTATTTTTGGGTTTGAAATTTGAGTTGTGTTCTTTTTTATTTTAATTTGTGCTAGTTTTTCTCCCTTAATGCATGCACATGGTTTCAAAATTTATTTATGTATATTTCAGAAGTTGAGTTTCAAACTTGTTTTAATTTGAATAAAAAGTAGATGGTCAGAGATATTAATTTTCTTAATTTTAATTTCTGAAGCGGGATGTTATTCATAAAACTTATTAAAAAATTAAAGAAAATTCATAAAAAAATATTAAATTCATAAAAACATATTAAATTTTAATTTATAGTAATATATTCGTGATTTAATAAAATAGTCTAATTAAATAAAAATATCAATTATATTATATAATAATTACATCTATCATACACTTTTAATATAATAAAGTTATACACTGGCATTATTACTTTATTCTCCTAAATCAAACTATTTAACAAGCTAATTTAGTGCCCTTAAAGTAATTTCGAACGTCTAATCATTACTTAACCTATTCAATTACCCTAATTATAAATTTCATTCATTTTGACAGCCAAAACATCAGTGTTTTCTCATTCCAACGCCATTTCTCATTCCAACGAAAAAAGCATGATTACAGCCAAAAGTTTCAATTTATCTCTACTTTTAACTAAACCCTAAATTGGAATAATTATTTATATAGTGACATTTTATCTACTTGCGTTAGGAAAGTTTCAATTTATATCTAAACCATACAGAATTTGTAATTTGCTTTGAAACAATTCCGACCTTTCCAATTCCTATGCTCTCCTCTCATTCTTCTATAAAACACGACAGCAAGACCATTAATCTACATTATATTGCATCTGCCTCTATTTCTATTCATTGCGACATTGTGTTTCCCATAATGTAATGTTCTTCCTTCATCTTCCACTTTTTTATTTTACTGTGATTTCAAATTGATTTAGTCACTTAATTCTATTATGTGGCTAATTGTGAAATTAATTCTATTTCTTGTTCAATTGTGAATCGATTTGGGTTTATATGTGCATTTTATTATGGTACTGTGATTTTTTTAAAAAGAAAATATGATAAATTTGAAGACTGGTAGTGAATTTAGATTTGAACTTTGAGTTGTTGAAATGTGTTTTTTTATAATTTGTATTTGATTAAAAAGTAGATGTGAAGGATATTAATTTTCATACTTTTGATGCCTGAAGAGGGATGTTATTAATTTTATAGGAAGACTATGAGTTGCAAGTTTTAAATAACCTTAAAGTTTAATCATCTCAAAATTTCTTACTTATTTTTACTGTCTATAGAATATAGTTTCATGTATATGCTAAATAGTTTATTGGTGTTTTGATGCTTTATCAGTTACTGATGATATTGGGGAAATTGGTATTCAAGCGGTAATTTGTTAGATTTTATCAACACGTGTTGTTTTTATAACTTGCTTATACAAATTCATTTTTAGCGATACTTAAACAATTAGTGTGTTTTAACCAGTTGATCGAATTGTATACGTATTTATTTATGTTATTTTTCTAAATATATTTCCTTTTGATTGTCATGTTCATGTAACGAAGGGTATAACAACTATTTAAATAAAATTAATAATATTAATATTTTAATTTGTCCCAAAAAGTATTAACAGTTTTAATTTATTAGATGATTATAATATTTTTTGGAACCTTTATATTATACACTTATTATACCAACAGACACAGGAGAAAGTGAGTGTATATTTGATCAAAATACCAACGGACACGCGAGAAAGTGAAATATGAAAGCAAATTTCTATCAATTTGTATTTATTTTGATATTCTTTAAAAAAATATAATATATTAACAACCATTACAAACACTATTAAAATATAATTAATATAATGAAAATTTTATTTTATCAAAATATTTTAATATTATATTTTACACTTTATATTGTACACTCGTGATTTTAAATTTATGATAATATATTAATTATTTTATACATGATTTGTAAAACTAATAAAGTTTCTCTCTTTTTGTATAAATGATTTATTCTAATTTAAATTTTTTTCTATGTTGAAAGTTTTTTGGTTCAAATTGTTGTTAAATGTTAATTTTTTAATTAATGGGTAAACTATATATATATATATATATATATATATATATATATATATATATATATATATATATATATATATATATATATATATATATATATATATATATATATATATATATATATATATATATTCAACATTTAATGGTGATATCTACTTTTAATATAATAAAATAATACACTAGCATTATTACTTTATTATCCTAACTCAAACTGCAAAAATAGCATGATTACAGTCAAAAATAACAACCTTTACTACATACTATTTATTTGTTTTCACTAAACCCTAAATTGAAATGATTTTTTATATACTTACTTTTTATCTACTTGCATTGAAAAGTTTCAATTCTTTATGATATTGCATCTCCGATACGGAATTGTTCTTCCTTCATCTTTCACATTTTCGTTTTACCGTGATTTCGAATTGATGTAGGCACTTAATTATATTTTTAGGTTTGATGTTTTTTTTTTAATTTGTGATAGTTTTTCTCCCTTAATGCATGCACATGGTACCAAAATTTATTTATGTACATTTAACAAATGAGTTTCAAATCTGTTCTAATTTGATTAAAAAATAGATAATAAGAGATATTAATTTTCTTACTTTTGATTCCTGAAGGGGATGTTATTCATAAAGTTTATTAAAAAATGGAAACAAATTCATAAAAATATATTAAATTCATAAAAGCATGTTAAATTTAAATTTTTATTATTATATTCATGATTTAATAAAATAGTCTCATTAAATAAAAATATCAATCATATTATTACTGTTATTATCCAAACTCGAACTATTTAACATAATAAAGTTCTACACCGTTATTATTACTTTATTATCCAAACTCAAACTATTTAACAAGCTAATTTAGTGTTTCTTAAGTATTTTCATACGTCTAATCATTACTTAACCTATTCAGTTACCCTAATTAAAATTGTCATTCATTTTGACAGCCAAAACATCCATGTTATTCCAACCCAAAAAGCATGATTACAGAAAGAAAAAAAAACATTTACTGTATACTATTTAATTCTTTTCCCTAAACCTTAAATTTGAATAATTAATTAGTTCTTGACTTGTAAAAGTTTCAATTTATCTCTAAATCTATCTGATTTATAGTTTGCTTTGAAACAATTCCAACCTTTCTAATTCGTCTGCTCTCCTCTTATTCTTCTATATAAACATGACTGTAAGACCATCACTGTACACTGCATCTGCCTCTATTTCTTTGCTTTATAGCATTGCATCTGCCATGTATTTTTCTTCCTTCAACTTCCACTTTTTTGTTTTAACGTGATTTCAAATTGATTGAGTCACTTAATTCTATTTTTTTTGTCAATTGTGAACTTAATTCTATTTCGTGTTCAATTGGGAATCGATTTTTGTTTATATGTGTATTTTGTTATGGTACTATGATTTTTTTTATAAAAGAAAATATGATAAATTTAAACACTCGAAGTGAATTTAGATTTGAACTTTGAGTTCTTGAACTGTGTTCCTTTTTTCTATTTGTATTTGATTAAAAAGTAGATGGTAAGGATATTAATTTTCATACTTTTGATGCCTGAAGCGGGATGTTATTCATTTTGTATGAAGACTATGAGTTGCAAGTTTGGAATAAACTTGAAGTTTAATCATCTTAAAATTACTTACTTATTATTTTCTATACAATATAGTTTCATGCATATGCTAATAAGTTTGTTGGTGTTTTGATGCATTATAAGATAGTGATGACTTTGGTTTCTACACTCAAGAAAGGTTATCAATTAGGCTATTGGGGAAATTGTTATTCTAGCGTTAATCTGTTGTATTTGATCAGCATATAGTGTGGTTTAACAAGTTGATCGAATTGTATATGTTTTATTCTTGTAATTTTTTAAATTATATTTCCTTTTTATTGTCATGTTCAAGTAACAAACAAATTATTTATGAAGCTTGATATAGATCATTTTGGTCGGTTTGTTTATGATATCAGTTTGTAGGCTATAACCGCTATTTAAATATATAATATTAATATTTTTATTTGAACCAAAAAATATTAATAATTTTAATTTATGAGATGATTGTAGTAGTCTTTTTGTAACCTTTATATTATACACCTGTTATTATAAAAAAATTTATATTGGAGTGTATAATTGATCAAAATACCAATGGATACGAGAGAAAGTGGGTGTATAATTGATCAAAATATCAATGGACACGGGAGAAAGTGAAATATGAAAGTAAATTTCTATAAATTTGTATTTATTTGTGATGTTCTTTTAAAAATATATATAATATATTAATCACCATTACAAACACTATTAAATTATAATTAATATTATTAAAAAAGATTTTTATCAAAATATTTTAAAATTATGTTTCACGGTTTATATTATACCCTCATGATTTTAAATTTATGATAATATATTAATTATTTTATACATAATTTTTAACACTAATAAAGTTTATCTCATTTTGTATAAATGATTTATTCTAATTTAAACTTTTTTACAATGTTGAAAGTTTTTTGGTTCAAATTGTTGTTAAATATTAGTTTTTTAATTAATGAGTAAACTATATAGATAGTCAACATAAACAACAACCTTTACTACATACTATTTAATTCTTGTCACTAAACACTAAATTGAAATAATTATTTATATACTGACCTTTTATTTACTTGCCTTTGAAAGTTTCAATTATTTATGACATTGCATCTCCCATACGGTATTGTTCTTCTTTCATCTTCCACTTTTTCGTTTTATCATGATTTCAAATTGATTTAGTCACTTAATTATATTTTTAGGTTTGAAATTTGAGTTGTGTTCCTTTTTTTTTTTAATTTGTGATGGTTTTTCTCCCTTAATGCATGCACATGGTTTCAAAATTTATTTATGTACATTTGAGAAATTGAGTTTCAAATTTGTTCTAATTTGGATAAAAAGTAGATGGTGAGAGATATTAATTTTCTTAATTTTGATTTCTGAAGCGGGATGTTATTCATAAAACTTATTAAAAAATTGAAGCAAATTCATAAAAACATATTAAATTTTAATTTATTGTAATATATTCATGATTTAATAAAATAGTCTCATTAAATAAAAATATCAATTATATTATACAATAATTACATCTATTATCCACTTTTAATATAATGAAGTTATACACTGGCATTATTACTTTATTGTCCTAACTCAAACTATTTAACAAGCTAATTTAGTGCCCTTAAAGTAATTCCGTACGTCTAGTCATTACTTAACCGGTTCATTTACCCTAATTATAAATTTCATTCATTATGACAGCCAAAACATCAGTGTTTTCTGATTCCAACGCCGTCTCTCATTTCAACGGAAAAAGCATGATTGCAAAAAAATGACTACAACCAACAAAAAAGAAGAACATTTACTGCATACTATTTAATTTTTTTCCCTAAATCCTAAATTGGAATAATTATTTACTTACTGACCTTTTATCTACTTAACTTGGAAAGTTTTAATTTATCTCTACTTTTCACAAAACCCTAAATTGGAATAATTATTTATATAGTTACATTTTATCTACTTGCCTTAGAAAAGTTTCAATTTATATCTAAACCATACGGAATTTGTAATATGCTTTGAAACAATTCCAACCTTTCCAATTCCTCTGCTCTCCTCTCATTCATCTGCCTCTATTTCTGTTCATTACGACATTGTGTTTCCCATAAGGTGTTGTTCTTCCTTCATCTTCCATTTTTTTATTTTACCGTGATTTCAAATTGATTTAGTCACTTAATTCTATTTCGTGGCCAATTGTTAACTTAATTCTATACCATGTTTAATTGTGAATCGATTTGGGTTTATATGTCCATTTTGTTATGATACTGTGATTTTTTTTTTAAAATGATAAATTTGAACTTGAATTTAGATTCGAACTTTGAGTTCTTGAACTATGTACCTTTTTTTTTAATTTGTATTTGATTAAAAAGTAGATGGTAAGGATTTGAAGCTGGATGTTATTCTTTTTATATGAAGACTATGAGTTGCAAGTTTGGAATAAACTGGAAGTTTAATCATCTTAAAATTACTTACTTATTATTTTCTATACAATATAGTTTCATGCATATGCTAATAAGTTTGTTGGTGTTTTGATGCATTATAAGATAGTGATGACTTTGCTTTCTACACTCAAGAAAGGTTATCAATTAGGCTATTGGGGAAATTGTTATTCTAGCGTTAATCTGTTGTATTTCATCAGCACATAGTGTGGTTTAACAAGTTGATCGAATTGTATATGTTTTATTCATGTAATTTTTTAAATTATATTTCCTTTTTATTGTCATGTTCAGGTAACAGACAAATGATTGATGAAGCTTGATATAGATCATTTTGGTCGGTTTGTTTACGATATCAGTTTGTAGGGTATAACCGCTATTTAAATATAATTAATAATATTAATATTTTTATTTGTGCCAAAAAATATTAATAATTTTAATTTAGGAGATGATTGTAGTAGTTTTTTTGTAACCTTTATATTATATATTTATTATAATAAAAATGTTTATAATGGGGTATAATTGATCAAAATACCAACATACACGGGAGAAAGTGAGTGTATAATTGATCAAAATATCAACGGATACGGGAGAAAGTGAAATTTGATTACAAAAATATTGATTTGAGCCAAAAAGAATGTCAGTTACTGCATACTATTTAATTCTTTTCCCTGAACCTTAAATTGAAATAATTATTCATGTATTGACCTTTTATCTACTTGCCTTTGGAATTTCAATTTATCTATACTTTTCATTAAACCCTACGGTATTGAATCTCCCATACAGAATTGAATCTCCCATACGGTATTTTTCTTCTTTCGTCTTCCACTTTTTCATTTTATCGTGATTTCAAATTGATTTAGTCACTTAATTTTATTTCATGTTCAATTATGAACTTAATTCTATTTCGTTTTCAATTCTGAACCGATTTTTGTTTAAATGTGTATTTTGTTATGGTACTGTGATTTTTTTTAACGAAAATATATTAAATTTTAACACTGATAGTGAATTTAGATTTGGAATTTGAGTAATGATGTTCTTTTTTTTAATTTTTATTTGATTAAAAAGTTGACGGTAAGGATATTAATTTTCATACTTTTGATGTTGATAACTTAAGTAGATGTTATTCATTTTATATGAAGATTATGAGTTTTAAGTTTGGAATAAATTGAAAGTTTAATCATCTCAAAATTACTTATTTATTTTTAATGTCTATACAATATAGTTTCATGCATATGCCAAAGAGTTTGTTGGTGTTTTGATGCATTATAAGATACTGATGGTTTTGGTTTCTACACTCATAAAAGGTTATAAAGTATGCTATTGGGGAAATTTGTATTCTAGAGGTAATCTATTGTATTTCATCAGCAAATGTTGTTTTTATAACTTGCTTATACAAATTCATTTTTTAGCGATAGTTAAATAATTAGTGTCTTTTAACAAGTTGATCAAATTGTATACATATTTATTCATGTTATTCTTATAATTATATTTCCTTTTGATTGTTATGTTAAGGTAACAAATAAATGATTGATGAAGCTTGATATAGATCAGTTTTACCAGTTTGTTTAAGATATCATTTTGAAGGGTATAACAACTATTTAAATATAATTAATAATATTAATAATCACTTATTATTAATATAATGTTTATAATGGAGGTTTAAATGATCAAAATACCAACGGACACGGAAGAAAGTGAGTGTATAGTTGATCAAAATATCAACAGACACGGGAGAAAATGAAATATAAAAGAAAGTTCCTATCAATTTATATTTATTTATGATGTTATTTTATAAAAATATATAATATATTAACCACCATTACAAACACTATTATAATATAATTAATATCATTTAAATTTTATTTTATCAAATATTTTAATATTATGTTTTACGGTTTATTTTATACACTCGTGATTTTGAATTTATGATAATATATTAATTATTTTGTACATGATTTTTAAAACTAATAAAGTTTCTCTCTTTTTATATAGATGATTTATTCTAATTTAAACTTTTTTTTATAAGTTTTTTGGTTCAAATTGTTGTTAAATATTAATTTTTTAATTAATGAGTAAACTATATGTAGTCAATATTTAATGTACCTATTAATATTATTTAGTGTGTGTTTTCTGTGTTTATATAATATTAATGTGTTTTTAAACGATGTGTCGGGCTACTATAATTTTTATTGTGCTCTTTCCAATCTTTATCTATACTAGTATAATAAATAAAAACATATTTATATAATTTTTAAATAAAATTATTTTAAAATATCAAGATAACATAAATGTAAATAATTTAAAATTACTTTAATAATAAATTATTTATCAAACAATTTTTTTATCAATTTACTTTAAATATTAAAATTATACCAAATTACAACTTATTATTTTTTTACATGAAAAAAAACACTTGACAATTATAGATTTCTTAAAGAATGTCATATATTAAACATAACATATTATATATAGTCAATATTTAGATTTTTATAAGCAATTTTCATATAAAGTAATGTATATTATATCATTTCAAACATTTTAAATACGAGAGAAATGTGTCACCCAAAATTGGATTAATACAATTGTTTCGCAATGGGTAAGGATTGGAAAAGGCATAAAAATGTTATGAATAGATTCAATTATGTATATTAGGAAATCAATTAATTATAATTACGATACATCCATGTTTGATTTAATAGTTTTATATTAAAATGAGTTTTAGTTCATGAGTAAAAGAAAATTTAATATTTATAATACATTTTAATTTAGTATTAGGAATATGCAAATTAAAACTATATTTATTTACTTTAAAAATGTATTTAGTATGACAAAATGGTAGTATTTATACTAAAAAAAAAATTTAAATATATGATTTAATAAAAAAACATGAGAAAATTATGATTAATGAATGCAAATTTTTTAATGAAAAACACACATTATTATTCATTTTTTAAATCAAAATAATGTGAGTTAATGTTTAAAATTATCAGGTTAAATTCTCATTCTTTCTCTATGAGTAATCATTAAAATATACATTTTAATCTCATTGCGACTATTGAATTCGTATATATTTTATATACATATCTTAACCATCATTATATACTATTTTTATAAAGGGAAATAAGTTATAAATATTTTTATAATCGGGAAAAAGTTCAATTGTTGCTACAATTATTTTTATAAACGAGAATAAGTTAGAAAAAAATTTTATAAACGGGAAAAAGTGAAATGTTGATACAATTATTTTCATAAACGGAACTAAATTATAAAAGGAAAACCTTACTATTGATACAATTATTTTATAAATGGGAAAAAAATTACAAATGTACTTAAACGGAAAAAAGTTTATTGATATAATTATTTTTATAAATAGAAATAAGTTATAAATATTTTTATTAATGGACACACATGTTCTAAAATCTTGCACCTGTTTGCAAAACCATGATCTTGGGGTGGAGAGTACTCGCGGGCACTGCACCTGTTATAAACGAGAAAAAGTCAAATATTGATATAATTAAATTAATATTGATATGATAATCATAATTTAAGATATATTTTTCTTTAAATTCGTACATAATTTTATATAGATTTCTTAACTATAATTGTATAATATTTATTTAATATTTATATCGATTTTGTGTGACCCGTGTGAACGCATGTGTAAATGACTATTTTATTATTTTCTTAATTTTTTTAATAAAATATACATTTTCGATAAGTCGACACTACTTAATTTGTATATCTTTTATATACATTTTTTAACCATTACTAAACTATAATTATATATACTCATGTTCTTTTACATAATTTTTATGTATATCTTTATATGGTAATGATGATTGGAACTTTTTTTCTTTTAATTTATTTATATTTTTATATACATTTTTTAACCTTAACTATATAATATTAATTTAATATTTATATCGATTTTATATGACTCGTGCAAATACACGGGTTCTTTACTAGTTCATAATTTTATTTGTCCCAAAATATTTAAAATTGTGATATTAAAAATATGCAAAATTCAAATTAAACAATTAACTAGTACTTCCTCTATTTTTTTAATTGTTATTTATTTACTTTTTGGTTCTTTAGTTACTTACTTTCTTAGTCAGGACTTGAAAAATATAGTCTGACACTCCTATGATCTAGTTGATGGGAATGCTTTCACAAGTACTAAATAATTAATATTGGTAATCTGCATTAGCATTTGCTAGGTGATTTTTAGGCATCTGCACATGTCATGTAGGTGGTAATCAATAAAAAATGTTTATATTTTTAATTATGAAAAAAAAACTTGCCAATAAGATGAAGCTATGACAAGGCCGAGTATAGCATCGTAGATTGCTAACTGTCAGGATGTCGACTCTCAAGGGTGGTGGAATGATTAGTGGGTTGGTTCTTCCCCTTGATAGGTAATGAGAATTCCCCAAGTGCTTGGAGATTTATCATAATTTGTTGGAAATCAGAATTCGCACGTATATTACAAATCCAACGTGAAAACAAACACTCGCCAAATATTTTTCATTATTGATTATCATTTCCACTTTACTCTCTAATTGCACCTTGCACTTATAGCATTCTTAATCAATATATTTTTTTTATAGCTCTTTGAAATAATGTTAAATAGACATCCTATCTAATATGTCATTTTTATGTTCATGTGCCTTGTTCATCATGTACTCTGAATAAATGGAATTTGCACTATATGCATGTGTAGGAAGAAGTGGTGGCTAATGCTTGTATGGTGAAGAGTGGAAGAAATTTGACTGTATTTGCACTTGAATTCAAATTGAAGAAAACTGGAAATTTGGTTTATCTTACTCATGCTACTTTCTTTAATATGCCGGTTTCCAGCTTATGATCACTTAACTTTCTGGTGGTTCTGCAATTCCATTTTATGTATGTAATAGTAATAAAATATTTTAAATTAATTAGTCTGATTCTTATGATAAATATATGTATAGGCTTATTCTCTTTCAGCTCTTCCAAAATGCGTTTTAAAATTATATGAATGACCCAGAACAAAATGTGCTTGCTACAAAGAAGTTATTACAAGTCATAGTAGGCATTTTTGTTCCAATAACAACAAAGGTAATATTAACATTCTATATAAACAATTTTTATCCTTATAAAGTTTTCTTTTCTTTTCGGTTTGGGAAAGTGATTCTTATGATAAATTTTTTTCTAAATCATAAACACATTATAACTTGTGTCCTTTTTATTGAAGTTAATAGTTGTGTTGTTGGAATTCGTTTGAAGTCCCGCGTTGCTTAGGTTTCTGTTTTTGGAGTTGAGATCCAAACGTATTTAATTTGGTATCTATTGATATTTGTAAATATATAGTGTTAAGAATATTTGTATATAGAATAGATTCACATCGACTATATCATGATATTAGTTGTAATTTTTTTATATATAATAAAGTCTTCGTAGTACTTTTCAAAATAGACGGTTTATTCAAATGTCTCTTAGTCTCTCGTATTTTAACAGGGTATCAGAGCCTACTGAGAGACATCCTTTCACCATGCTTTATCTGGTTAATCCACTGTCTTTCGATGAAAAATTTATGGACAATTGTTTCATAGCTCTGATTTGCCTTCCATACACGGCCATGACTCTTTCTGACACCAGTTTTTGAATTTCTCTGGTCACCACCGGACTGCCACCTCCATCTACCGGCTAACTACTATTTCCGCTGATCTTTCAGAAAACTAACCCTACTGGCAGAAGCGCCTCCTGCGATCTGGATGATCCCAACGCTTTTTTCATCGCCCCACTCGCCACCGTGCAACTCTTCCAAATCTGGTCACAGATTTTTTTTTCACTCACGGAAAACTATGATCCGGTTCAAACAGATCATTTTCATCTGGTTCACGTAATATTTTCTCTTTTCAGATACTCATGTCTATTTCTCAGAACTTTACGCCAAACTACGATAATTTTCTCAGGTGATGTAGGCATTATCAAAATGCAAATTCTAGTGATTCGGTTCCACATACTATTAATTCATATGTTTCCCTCTCTCGTTCATCTTCTCTTGGACCTTGGGTCCTTGATTCTGGTGCGGCTGATCATGTTACTGGTAATAAAAATATTTTCTCTTCTCTCTCTACCTTGAGTTTCTTACCTACTATAACTTTTGTCAATGGTTTTCAAACCCAATCTAAATGGATTGGTAATGTTCAAATTCTACATTCTCTCTATGTTACTTTTGTTCTCTATGTACCTATTTATCAATTTAATTTACTTTTAGTTAGTCGTTTAACTCGGTCTCTTGATTGTATTGTCACCTTCACTAACAACAATGTTACCCTACATGTGAGTCTCAAAGCCTTTTTTAATTTTCAGTGTCATCTCAGACATGCTCAGCCAATGGTTTTTCACTCACTATCCATGCTCAGTTAGGTCATCAGAGTCTTCTCAAATTACAAAAGTTGGTGTCAAATTTATCGAAGGTATCTAATTTACATTGTGGTTCGTGTCAATTAGGAAAACACACTTGCAGTCAATTTTCCAATCGAGTCAATAAACGAGCTTCGTTCCCTTGAAATATGTTCTTTTTTGTAATTTGTATTTGATTAAAAAGTCGATGGTAAGGATAATAATTTTCATACTTTTGATGCCTGAAGCGGGATGTTATTCATTTTATATGAAGACTATGAGTTGCAAGTTTTGAATAAACTTAAAGTTTAATCATCTCAAAATATCTTACTTATTTTTTACATTCTATAGAATACAGTTTCATGCAAATGCTAAAGAGTTTGTTGGTATTTTGATGCATTATAAGTTACTGATGACATTGGTTTCTACGCTCATGAAATATTATCAAGTATGCTATTAGGGAAATTGGTATTCTAGATGTAATCTGTTGTATTTTATCAACATGTGATTTTTTTATAGTTTGCTTATACTAATTCATTTTTTGCGTTAGTTGAACAATTAGTATGTTTTAACAAGTTGATCGAATTGTATACGTATTTATTCAAGTTATTTTTCTAAATATATTTCCTTCTGATTGTCATGTTCAGGTGACAAATAAATGATTGATGAAGTTTGATATAGATTATTTTGGTCGGTTTGTTTATGATATCAGTTTGTAGGATATAACCGCTATTTAAATATAATTAATAATATTAATATTTTTATTTGTACAAAAAAATATTAATAATTTTTATATATGAGATGATTGTAATAGTTTTTTTTGTAACATTTATATTATTCACATATTATTATTATTATAATTTTATAATGGGGTATAATTGCTCAAAATACCAATGGACACGGGAGAAAGTGAGTGTATCAATTGATCAAAATATCAACGGACACGGGAGAAAGTGAAATATGAAAGCAAATTTCTATCAATTTGTATTTATTTGTGATGTTCTTTTAAAAAAATATATAATATATTAACCATCATTTCAAACACTATTAAAATATAATTAATATTATTATAAAAAAAATTATCAAAATATTTTAATATTATGTTTTACGGTTCATATTATACACTCATGATTTTAAATTTATAATAATATATTAATTATTTTATAAATGATTTTTAACACTAATAAAGTTTGTCTCATTTTTTATAATTGATTTATTCTAATTTAAACATTTTTTCTATGTTGAGAGTTTTTTGGTTTAAATTGTTGTTAAATGTTAATTTTTTTTAATTAATAAGTAAACTATATAGATAGTCAACATTTAATGGTGCTATCTATTTTTAATATAATAAAGTAACTCACTAGTATTATTACTTTATTATCCTAACTCAAATCGCAAAAAGCATGATTACAGCCAAAAACCACAACCTTTACTACCTATTATTTAATTCTATTCACTAAACACTAAATTGAATTAATTATTTACATACTGACCTTTTATTTACTTGCCTTGGAAAGTTTCAATTCTTTATGAAATTGCATCTCCCATACGTAATGGTTCTTCCTTCATCTTCCATTTTTTCGTTCTACCATGATTTTGAATTCATTTAGTCACTTAATTCTATTTTTGGGTTTGAAATTTGAGTTGTGTTCTTTTTTATTTTAATTTGTGATAGTTTTTCTCCATTAATGCATGCACATGGTTTCAAAATTTATTTATGTATATTTCAGAAGTTGAGTTTCAAACTTATTTTAATTTGAATAAAAAGTAGATGGTCAGAGATATTAATTTTCTTAATTTTAATTTCAGAAGCGGGATGTTATTCATAAAAATTATTAAAAAATTAAAGAAAATTCATAAAAAAATATTAAATTCATAAAAACATATTAAATTTTAATTTATAGTAATATATTCTTGATTTAATAAAATAGTCTCATTAAATAAAAATATTAATTATATTATATAATAATTACATCTATCATACACTTTTAATATAATAAAGTTATACACTGGCATTATTACTTTATTATCCTAAATCAAACTATTTAGCAAGCTAATTTAGTGCCCTTAAAGTAATTTCGAACGTCTAATCATTACTTAACCTATTCAATTACCCTAATTATAAATTTCATTCATTTTGACAGCCAAAACATCAGTGTTTTCTCATTCCAAAGCCATTTCTCATTCCAACGAAAATAGCATGATTACAGCCAAAAGTTTCAATTTATCTCTACTTTTGACTAAACCCTAAATTGGAATAATTATTTATATAGTGACATTTTATCTACTTGCCTTAGGAAAGTTTCAATTTATATCTAAACCATACGGAATTTGTAATTTGCTTTGAAACAATTCCGACCTTTCCAATTCCTCTGCTCTCCTCTCATTCTTCTATAAAACACGACAGCAAGACCATTACTCTACATTGCATCTGCCTCTATTTCTATTCATTGCGACATTGTGTTTCCCATAATGTAATGTTCTTCCTTCATCTTCAACTTTTTTATTTTACTGTGATTTCAAATTGATTTAGTCACTTAATTCTATTCTGTGGCTAATTGTGAACTTAATTCTATTTCATGTTCCATTGTGAATCGATTTGGGTTTATATGTGCATTTTGTTATGGTACTGTGATTTTTTTAAAAAGAAAATATGATAAATTTGAAGACTGGTAGTGAATTTAGATTTGAACTTTGAGTTGTTGAAATGTGTTTTTTTATAATTTGTATTTGATTAAAAAGTAGATGTGAAGGATATTAATTTTCATACTTTTGATGCCTGAAGAGGGATGTTATTAATTTTATAGGAAGACTATGAGTTGCAAGTTTTAAATAACCTTAAAGTTTAATCATCACAAAATTTCTTACTTATTTTTACCGTCTATAGAATATAGTTTCATGTATATGCTAAATAGTTTATTGGTGTTTTGATGCTTTATCAGTTACTGATGATATTGGGGAAATTGGTATTCTAGCGGTTATTTGTTAGATTTTATCAACACGTGTTGTTTTTATAACTTGCTTATACAAATTCATTTTTAGCGATACTTAAACCATTAGTGTGTTTTAACCAGTTGATCGAATTGTATACGTATTTATTTATGTTATTTTTCTAAATATATTTCCTTTTCATTGTCATGTTCATGTAACGAAGGGTATAACAACTATTTAAATAAAATTTATAATATTAATATTTTAATTTGTACCAAAAAGTATTAACAATTTTAATTTATTAGATGATTCTAATATTTTTTGGAACCTTTATATTATACACTTATTATACCAACAGACACAGGAGAAAGTGAGTGTATATTTGATCAAAATATCAACGGACACGCGAGAAAGTGAAATATGAAAGCAAATTTCTATCAATTTGTATTTATTTTGATATTATTTAAAAAAATATAATATATTAACAACCATTACAAACACTATTAAAATATAATTAATATAATGAAAATTTTATTTTATCAAAATATTTTAATATTATATTTTACACTTTATATTGTACACTCGTGATTTTAAATTTATGATAATATATTAATTATTTTATACATGATTTGTAAAACTAATAAAGTTTCTCTCTTTTTGTATAAATGATTTATTCTAATTTAAATTTTTTTCTATGTTGAAAGTTTTTTGGTTCAAATTGTTGTTAAATGTTAATTTTTTAATTAATGGGTAAACTATATATATATATATATATATATATATATATATATATATATATATATATATATATATATATATATATATATATATATATATATATATATATATATTCAACATTTAATGGTGATATCTACTTTTAATATAATAAAATAATACACTAGCATTATTACTTTATTATCCTAACTCAAACTGCAAAAATAGCATGATTACAGCCAAAAACAACAACCTTTACTACATACTATTTATTTGTTTTCACTAAACCCTAAATTGAAATAATTATTTATATACTAACTTTTTATCTACTTGCATTGAAAAGTTTCAATTCTTTACGACATTGCATCTCCGATACGGAATTGTTCTTCCTTCATCTTTCACATTTTCGTTTTACCGCGATTTCGAATTGATGTAGGCACTTAATTATATTTTTAGGTTTGAACTTTGAGTTGTGTTCTTTTTTTTTTTATTTGTGATAGTTTTTCTCCCTTAATGCATGCACATGGTACCAAAATTTATTTATGTACATTTAAGAAATGAGTTTCAAATCTGTTCTAATTTGATTAAAAAATAGATAGTAAGAGATATTAATTTTCTTACTTTGGATTCCTGAAGGGGATGTTATTCATAAAGTTTATTAAAAAATGGAAACAAATTCATAAAAATATATTAAATTCATAAAAGCATATTAAATTTAATTTTTTATATTATATTCATGATTTAATAAAATAGTCTCATTAAATAAAAATATCAATCATATTATACAAGAATTGTATCTATCATCCACTTTTAACATAATAAAGTTATACACTGTTATTATTACTTTATTATCCAAACTCAAACTATTTAACAAGCTAATTTAGTGTTTCTTAAGTATTTTCATACGTCTAATCATTACTTAACCTATTCAGTTACCCTAATTAAAATTGTCATTCATTTTGACAGCCAAAACATCCATGTTATTCCAACCCAAAAAGCATGATTACAGAAAGAAAAAAAACATTTATTGTATACTATTTAATTCTTTTCCCTAAACCTTAAATTTGAATAATTAATTAGTTCTTGACTTGTAAAAGTTTCAATTTATCTCTAAATCTATCTGATTTATAGTTTGCTTTGAAACAATTCCAACCTTTCTAATTCGTCTGCTCTCCTCTCATTCTTCTATATAAACATGACTGTAAGACCATCATTGTACACTGCATCTGCCTCTATTTCTTTGCTTTACAGCATTGCATCTGCCATGTATTTTTCTTCCTTCATCTTCCACTTTTTTGTTTTAACGTGATTTCAAATTGATTGAGTCACTTAATTCTATTTTTTTGTCAATTGTGAACTTAATTCTATTTCGTGTTCAATTGGGAATCGATTTTTGTTTATATGTGTAATTTGTTATGGTACTATGATTTTTTTTATAAAAGAAAATATGATAAATTTAAACACTGGTAGTGAATTTAGATTTGAACTTTGAGTTCTTGAACTGAGTTCCTTTTTTTTATTTGTATTTGATTAAAAAGTAGATGGTAAGGATATTAATTTTCATACTTTTGATGCCTGAAGCGGGATGTTATTCATTTTATATGAAGACTATGAGTTGCAAGTTTGGAATAAACTGGAAGTTTAATCATCTTAAAATTACTTACTTATTATTTTCTATACAATATAGTTTCATGCATATGCTAATAAGTTTGTTGGTGTTTTGATGCATTATAAGATAGTGATGACTTTGGTTTCTACACTCAAGAAAGGTTATCAATTAGGCTATTGGGGAAATTGTTATTCTAGCGTTAATCTGTTGTATTTCATCAGCATATAGTGTGGTTTAACAAGTTGATCGAATTGTATATGTTTTATTCATGTAATTTTTTAAATTATATTTCCTTTTTATTGTCATGTTCAAGTAACAAACAAATGATTTATGAAGCTTGATATAGATCATTTTGGTCGGTTTGTTTATGATATCAGTTTGTAGGCTATAACCGCTATTTAAATATATAATATTAATATTTTTATTTGAACGAAAAAATATTAATAATTTTAATTTATGAGATGATTGTAGTAGTATTTTTGTAACCTTTATATTATACACATGTTATTATAATAATTTTTATATTGGAGTGTATAATTGATCAAAATACCAATGGATACGGGAGAAAGTGGGTGTATAATTGATCAAAATATCAATGGACACGGGAGAAAGTGAAATATGAAAGTAAATTTCTATAAATTTGTATTTATTTGTGATGTTCTTTTAAAAAAATATATAATATATTAATCACCATTACAAACACTATTAAATTATAATTAATATTATTAAAAAAGATTTTTATCAAAATATTTTAAAATTATGTTTCACGGTTTATATTATACACTCATGATTTTAAATTTATGATAATATATTAATTATTTTATACATAATTTTTAACACTAATAAAGTTTATCTCATTTTGTATAAATGATTTATTCTAATTTAAACTTTTTTACAATGTTGAAAGTTTTTTGGTTCAAATTGTTGTTAAATATTAGTTTTTTAATTAATGAGTAAACTATATAGATAGTCAACATAAACAACAACCTTTACTACATACTATTAAATTCTTGTCACTAAACACTAAATTGAAATAATTATTTACATACTGACCTTTTATTTACTTGCCTTTGAAAGTTTCAATTCTTTATGACATTGCATCTCCCATACGGTATTATTCTTCTTTCATCTTCCACTTTTTCGTTTTATCATGATTTCAAATTGATTTAGTCACTTAATTATATTTTTAGGTTTGAAATTTGAGTTGTGTTCCTTTTTTTTTAATTTGTGATGGTTTTTCTCCCTTAATGCATGCACATGGTTTCAAAATTTATTTATGTACATTTGAGAAATTGAATTTCAAATTTGTTCTAATTTGAATAAAAAGTAGATGGTGAGAGATATTAATTTTCTTAATTTTGATTTCTGAAGTGGGATGTTATTCATAAAACTTATTAAAAAATTGAAGCAAATTCATAAAAACATATTAAATTTTAATTTATTGTAATATATTCATGATTTAATAAAATAGTCTCATTAAATAAAAATATCAATTATATTATACAATAATTACATCTATTATCCACTTTTAATATAATAAAGTTATACACTGGCATTATTACTTTATTGTCCTAACTCAAACTATTTAACAAGCTAATTTAGTGCCCTTAAAGTAATTTCGTACGTCTAGTCATTACTTAACCGGTTCATTTACCCTAATTATAAATGTCATTCATTATGACAGCCAAAACATCAGTGTTTTCTGATTCCAACGCCATTTCTCATTTCAACGGAAAAAGCATGATTGCAAAAAAATGATTAAAACCAACAAAAAAGAAGAACATTTACTGCATACTATTTAATTCTTTTCCCTAAATCCTAAATTGGAATAATTATTTACTTACTGACCTTTTATCTACTTAACTTGGAAAGTTTTAATTTATCTCTACTTTTCACAAAACCCTAAATTGGAATAATTATTTATATAGTTACATTTTATCCACTTGCCTTAGAAAAGTTTTAATTTATATCTAAACCATACGGAATTTGTAATATGCTTTGAAACAATTCCAACCTTTCCAATTCCTCTGCTCTCCTCTCATTCATCTGCCTCTATTTTTGTTCATTACGACATTGTGTTTCCCATAAGGTGTTGTTCTTCCTTCATCTTCCATTTTTTTATTTTACCGTGATTTCAAATTGATTTAGTCACTTAATTCTATTTCGTGGCCAATTGTTAACTTAATTCTATACCATGTTCAATTGTGAATCGATTTGGGTTTATATGTCCATTTTGTTATGATACTGTGATTTTTTTTTTAAATGATAAATTTGAACTTGAATTTGGATTTGAACTTTGAGTTCTTGAACTGTGTTCTTTTTTTTTTTTAATTTGTATTTGATTAAAAAGTAGATGGTAAGGATTTGAAGCTGGATGTTATTCATTTTATATGAAGACTATGAGTTGCAAGTTTGGAATAAACTGGAAGTTTAATCATCTTAAAATTACTTACTTATTATTTTCTATACAATATAGTTTCATGCATATGCTAATAAGTTTGTTGGTGTTTTGATGCATTATAAGATAGTGATGACTTTGGTTTCTACACTCAAGAAAGGTTATCAATTAGGCTATTGGGGAAATTGTTATTCTAGCGTTAATCTGTTGTATTTCATCAGCACATAGTGTGGTTTAACAAGTCGATCGAATTGTATATGTTTTATTCATGTAATTTTTTAAATTATATTTCCTTTTTATTGTCATGTTCAGGTAACAGACAAATGATTGATGAAGCTTGATATAGATCATTTTGGTCGGTTTGTTTACGATATTAGTTTGTAGGGTATAACCGCTATTTAAATATAATTAATAATATTAATATTTTTATTTGTACCAAAAAATATTAATAATTTTAATTTAGGAGATGATTGTAGTAGTTTTTTTTGTAACCTTTATATTATATATTTATTATAATAATAATGTTTATAATGGGGTATAATTGATCAAAATACCAACATACACGGGAGAAAGTGAGTGTATAATTGATCAAAATATCAACGGATACGGGAGAAAGTGAAATATGATTACAAAAATATTTATTGGTGCCAAAAAGAACGTCAGTTACTGCATACTATTTAATTCTTTTCCCTGAACCTTAAATTGAAATAATTATTCATGTATTGACCTTTTATCTACTTGCCTTTGGAAATTTCAATTTATCTCTACTTTTCATTAAACCCTACGGTATTGAATCTCCCATACGGTATTGTTATTCTTCCGTCTTCCACTTTTTCATTTTATCGTGATTTCAAATTGATTTAGTCACTTAATTTTATTTCATGTTCAATTATGAACTTAATTCTATTTCGTTTTCAATTCTGAACCGATTTTTGTTTAAATGTGTATTTTGTTATGGTACTGTGATTTTTTTTAACGAAAATATATTAAATTTTAACACTGATAGTGAATTTAGATTTGGAATTTGAGTAATGATGTTCTTTTTTTTAATTTTTATTTGATTAAAAAGTTGACGGTAAGGATATTAATTTTCATACTTTTGATGTTGATAACTTAAGTAGATGTTATTCATTTTATATGAAGATTATGAGTTTTAAGTTTGGAATAAATTGAAAGTTTAATCATCTCAAAATTACTTATTTATTTTTAATGTCTATACAATATAGTTTCATGCATATGCCAAAGAGTTTGTTGGTGTTTTGATGCATTATAAGATACTGATGGTTTTGGTTTCTACACTTATAAAAGGTTATAAAGTATGCTATTGGGGAAATTTGTATTCTAGAGGTAATCTATTGGATTTCATCAGCAAATGTTGTTTTTATAACTTGCTTATACAAATTCATTTTTTAGCGATAGTTAAATAATTAGTGTCTTTTAACAAGTTGATCAAATTGTATACATATTTATTCATGTTATTTTTATAATTATATTTCCTTTTGATTGTTATGTTAAGGTAACAAATAAATGATTGATGAAGCTTGATATAGATCAGTTTGATCGGTTTGTTTAAGATATCACTTTGAAGGGTATAACAACTATTTAAATATAATTAATAATATTAATAATCACTTATTATTAATATAATGTTTATAATGGAGGTATAAATGATAAAAATACCAACAGACACGGAAGAAAGTGAGTGTATAGTTGATCAAAATATCAACAGACACGGGAGAAAATGAAATATAAAAGAAAGTTCCTATCAATTTATATTTATTTATGATGTTATTTTATAAAAATATATAATATATTAACCACCATTACAAACACTATTATAATATAATTAATATCATTTAAATTTTATTTTATCAAATATTTTAATATTATGTTTTACGGTTTATTTTATACACTCGTGATTTTGAATTTATGATAATATATTAATTATTTTGTACATGATTTTTAAAACTAATAAAGTTTCTCTCTTTTTATATAGATGATTTATTCTAATTTAAACTTTTTTTATAAGTTTTTTGGTTCAAATTGTTGTTAAATATTAATTTTTTAATTAATGAGTAAATTATATGTAGTCAACATTTAATGTACCTATTAATATTATTTAGTGTGTGTTTTCTGTGTTTATATAATATTATTGTGTTTTTAAACGATGTGTCGGGCTACTATGATTTTTATTGTGCTCTTTCCAATCTTTATCTATACCGGTATAATAAATAAAAACATATTTATATAATTTTTAATTAAAATTATTTTAAAATATCAAGATAACATAAATGTAAATAATTTAAAATTACTATAATAATAAATTATTTATCAAAGAATTTTTTTATCAATTTACTTTAAATATTAAAATTATACCAAATTACAACTTATTATTTTTTTACATGAAAAAAAACACTTGACAATTATAGATTTCTTAAAGAATGTCATATATTAAACATAACATATTATATATAGTCAATATTTAGATTTTTATAAGCAATTTTCATATAAAGTAATGTATATTATATCATTTCAAACATTTTAAATACGAGAGAAATGTGTCACCCAAAATTGGATTAATACAATTGTTTCGCAATGGGTAAGGATTGGAAAAGGCATAAAAATGTTATGAATAGATTCAATTATGTATATTAGGAAATCAACAAATTATAATTAAGATACATCCATGTTTGATTGAATAGTTTTATATTAAAATGAGTTTTAGTTCATGAGTAAAAGAAAATTTAATATTTATAATACATTTTAATTTAGTATTAGGAATATGAAAATTAAAACTATATTCTTTTACTTTAAAAATGTGTTTAGTATGACAAAATGGTAGTACTTATACTAAAAAAATATATATAAATATATGATTTAATAAAAAAACATGAGAAAATTATGATTAATGAATGCAAATTTTTTAATGAAAAACACACATTATTATTCATTTTTTAAATCAAAACATAAACAAAATAATGTGAGTTAATGTTTAAAATTATCAGGTTAAATTGTCATTCTTTCTCTATGAGTAATCATTAAAATATACATTTTAATCTGATTGCGACTATTGAATTCGTATATATTTTATATACATATCTTAACCTTCATTATATACTATTTTTATAAAGGGAAATAAGTTATAAACATTTTTATAAACGGGAAAAAGTTCAATTGTTGCTAGAATTACTTTTATAAACGAGAATAAGTTACAAAAAAATTTTATAAACGGGAAAAAGTGAAATGTTGATACAATTATTTTCATAAACGGAACTAAATTATAAAAGGAAAACCTTACTATTGATACAATTATTTTATAAATGGGAAAAAATTACAAATGTACTTAAACGGAAACAAGTTTATTGATATAATTATTTTTATAAATAGAAATAAGTTATAAATATTTTTATTAATGGACACACATGTTCTAAAATCTTGCACCGGTTTGCAAAACCATGATCGTGGGGTGGAGAGTACTCGCGGGCACTGCACCTGTTATAAACGAGAAAAAGTCAAATATTGATATAATTAAATTAATATTGATATGATAATCATAATTTAAGATATATTTTTCTTTAAATTCGTACATAATTTTATATAGATTTCTTAACTATAATTGTATAATATTTATTTAATATTTATATCGATTTTGTGTGACCCGTGTGAACTAGGGATGTCAGTTTGGACCTGTTAATGGGGATCCCCGCGGGGAACGCCCCGTTCGGGGCCCCAAAGATGGGGAATTTTCCCCCGTGGGGGCGGGGATGGGGAGAAAAATTCCCCCGAGAGCATTTCGGGGACGGGGACGGGGAATACACCCCCCGCCCCGCGGGGACCCCGCCCCGCCTATTATTTTAATATAGTTAATTTAATATATATATTTTAGATTAGGTTTTTTAGTCATTTCCTTTATGTTTATTTATAAAAATAAATAAATAAATATTCATGTATTTATTAAGAGAGAGAAATGTAAATATTAGACCCTAAAAAAGTTGAAGCGTTTCATTTAGGGATGTCAATATTAATCAAACTCTAATATTTGTCAAACTTCACTATCATACTTCTTGCCATACTTTGTATAGTATCACTACTTGTTTGGATATTTTGCTTAATATTTTAGTTTATTTATATGTAACTTTGTTTTAAGTATTTTGATATTTCTACTTTACGTGTGTTATCAATTGAGCAAATAGAGATATGTTGACTTTTGCTTTTAGTTGACTTATTATGAAGTATTTTTTAGCTTTTCAAGCATACTCATGATGCTAAATTTTATAATTATCCCTTATTAGTTTTGATGAAGTATAGTTTTTTAAGCATAATTATGTTGTTGGATTTTTTTAGTTGTTTAGGCATATTGTTACTTTAAAAAGTATTATAGTTCATTTTGTTGAATTTTATAGCATTTTATAGAAATTTATAAAAAAAATATTATTATTTTGTGTTCCATTAGTATTTTTAATAAAAAATAATAAATGTCAAATACTAGTATTTTTTAATAATATAATAAATATGTGAACTCTTTGTGCTTTTTATTTTTATAGAAAATATAAACATTTTAAAAAAATAAAATATTAATAAATAAATGTAGGATCTATGGGGATCCCCGCGGGGAACGGGGATCTGCGGGGAACGGGGATGGGGATAGAAATTCCCCCGTGACGGAGATCGGGGATGGGGACGGGGAATGAATTTGATGGCGGGGAAAAAGATGGGGAAGTGTCCCCCCGGCCCCGCCCCGCCCCATTGACATCCCTAGTGTGAACGCATATGTAAATGACTATTTTATTATTTTCTTAATTATTTTAATAAAATAAATATACATTTTCGATAAGTCGACACTACTTAATTTGTATATCTTTTTTATACATTTTTTAACCATTACTAAACTATAATTATATATACTCATGTTCTTTTACATAATTTTTATGTATATCTTTATATGGTAATGATGATTGGAACTTTTTTTCTTTTAATTTATTTATATTTTTATATATATTTCTTAACCTTAACTATATAATATTAATTTAATATTTATATCGATTTTATATGACTCGTGCAAATACACGGGTTCTTTACTAGTTCATAATTTTATTTGTCCCAAAATATTTAAAATTGCGATATTAAAAATATGCAAAATTCAAATTAAACAATTAACTAGTACTTCCTCTATTTTTTTAATTGTTATTTATTTACTTTTTGGTTCTTTAGTTACTTACTTTCTTAGTCAGGACTTGAAAAATATAGTCTGACACTCCTATGATCTAGTTGATGGGAATGCTTTCATAGGTACTAAATAATTAATATTCGTAATCTGCATTAGCATTTGCTAGGTGATTTTTAGGCATCTGCACATGTCATGTAGGTGGTAATCAATAAAAAATGTTTAGATTTTAAATTATGAAAAGAAAACTTGCCAATAAGATGAACCTATGACAAGGCCGAGTATAACATCGTAGATTGCTAACTGTCAGGATGTCGACTCTCAAGGGTGGTGGAATGATTAGTGGGTTGGTTCTTCCCCTTGATAGGTAATGAGAATTCCCCAAGTGCTTGGAGATTTATCAGAATTTGTTGGAAATCAACTAAGCATTTGATGGAAATCAGAATCCGCACGTATATTACAAATCCAACGTGAAAACAAACACTCGCCAAATATTTTTCATTATTGATTATCATTTCCACTTTACTCTCTAATTGCACCTTGCACTTATAGCATTCTTAATCAATATTTTTTTTTATAGCTCTTTGAAATAATGTTAAATAGACATCCTATCTAATATGTCATTTTTATGTTCATGTGCCTTGTTCATCATGTACTCTGAATAAATGGAATTTGCACTATATGCATGTGTAGGAAGAAGTGGTGGCTAATGCTTGTGTGGTGAAGAGTGGAAGAAATTTGACTGTATTTGCACTTGAATTCAAATTGAAGAAAACTGGAAATTAGGTTTATCTTACTCATGCTACTTTCTTTAATATGTCGGTTTCCAGCTTATGATCACTTAACTTTCTGGTGATTCTGCAGTTCCATTTAATGTATGTAATAGTAATAAAATATTTTAAATTAATTAGTCTGATTCTTATGATAAATATATGTATAGGCTTATTCTCTTTCAGCTCTTCCAAAATGCGTTTTAAAATTATATGAATGACCCAGAACAAAATGTGCTTGCTACAAAGAAGTTATTACAAGTCATAGTAGGCATTTTTGTTCCAATAACAACAAAGGTAATATTAACATTCTATATAAACAATTTTTATCCTTATAAAGTTTTCTTTTCTTTTCGGTTTGGGAAAGTGATTCTTATGATAAATTGTTTTCTAAATCATAAACACATTATAACTTGTGTCCTTTTTATTGAAGTTAATAGTTGTGTTGTTGGAATTCGTTTGAAGTCCCGCGTTGCTTAGGTTTCTGTTTTTGGAGTTGAGATCCAAACGTATTTAATTTGGTATCTGTTGATATTTGTAAATATATAGTGTTAAGAATATTTGTATATAGAATAGATTCACATCGACTATATCATGATATTAGTTGTAATTTTTTTATATATAATAAAGTCTTCGTAGTACTTTTCAAAATAGACGGTTTATTCAAATGTCTCTTAGTCTCTCGTATTTTAACAGGGTATCAGAGCCTACTGAGAGACATCCTTTCACCATGCTTTATCTGGTTAATCCACTGTCTTTCGATGAAAAATTTATGGACAATTGTTTCATAGCTCTGATTTGCCACCAGTTTTTGAATTTCTCTGGTCACCACCGGACTGCCACCTCCATCTACCGGCTAACTATTGTTTTCGGTGATCTTTCAGAAAACTAACCCTAGTGGCAGAAGCGCCTCCTGCAATCTGGATGATCCCAACGCTTTTTTCATCGCCCCACTCGCCACCGTGCAACTCTTCCAGATCTGGTCACAGATTTTATTTTTCACTCACGGAAAACTATGATCCAGTTCAAACAGATCATTTTCATCTTGTTCACGTAATATTTTCTCTTTTCAGATACTCATGTCTATTTCTCAGAAATTTATGCCAAACTACGATAATTTTCTCAGGTGATGTAGGAATTATCAGAATGCAAATTCTAGTGATTCGGTTCCACATACTACTAATTCATATGTTTCCCTCTCTCAGTCATCTTCTCTTGGACCTTGGGTCCTTGATTCTGGTGCGGCTGATCATGTTACTGGTAATAAAAATATTTTCTCTTCTCTCTCTACCTTGAGTTTCTTACCTACTATAACTTTTGCCAATGGTTTTCAAACCCAATCTAAATGGATTGGTAATGTTCAAATTCTACATTCTCTCTATGTTACTTTTGTTCTCTATGTACCTATTTATCAATTTAATTTACTTTTAGTTAGTCGTTTAACTCGGTCTCTTGATTGTATTGTCACCTTCACTAACAACAATGTTACCCTACATGTGAGTCTCAAAGCCTTTTTTAATTTTCAGTGTCATCTCAGACATGCTCAGCCAAAGGTTTTTCACTCACTATCCATGCTCAGTTAGGTCATCAGAGTCTTCTCAAATTACAAAAGTTGGTGTCAAATTTATCGAAGGTATCTAATTTACATTGTGGTTCGTGTCAATTAGGGAAACACACTTGCAAGCAATTTTCCAATCGAGTCAATAAACGAGCTTCGTTCCCTTGAAATATGTTCTTTTTTGTAATTTGTATTTGATTAAAAAGTAAATGGTATGGATAATAATTTTCATACTTTTGATGCCTGAAGCGGGATGTTATTCATTTTATATGAAGACTATGAGTGGCAAGTTTTGAATAAACTTAAAGTTTAATCATCTCAAAATATCTTACTTATTTTTTACTTTCTATAGAATACAGTTTCATGCAAATGCTAAAGAGTTTGTTGGTATTTTGATGCATTATAAGTTACTGATGACATTGGTTTCTACGCTCATGAAATATTATCAAGTATGCTATTAGGGAAATTGGTATTCTAGCGGTGATCTGTTGTATTTTATCAACATGTGATTTTTTTATAGTTTGCTTATACTAATTCTTTTTTTGCGTTAGTTGAACAATTAGTATGTTTTAACAAGTTGATCGAATTGTATACGTATTTATTCAAGTTATTTTTCTAAATATATTTCCTTCTGATTGTCATGTTCAGGTAACAAATAAATGATTGATGAAGTTTGATATAGATCATTTTGGTCGGTTTGTTTATAATATCAGTTTGTAGGATATAACCGCTATTTAAATATAATTAATAATATTAATATTTTTATTTGTACAAAAAAATATTAATAATTTTAATATATGAGATGATTGTAATAGTTTTTTTGTAACATTTATATTATACACATATTATTATAGTAATTTTATAATGGGGTATAATTGATCAAAATACCAATGGACACGGGAGAAAGTGAGTGTATCAATTGATCAAAATATCAACGGACACGGGAGAAAGTGAAATATGAAAGCAAATTTCTATCAATTTGTATTTATTTGTGATGTTCTTTTAAAAAAATATATAATATATTAACCATCATTTCAAAAACTATTAAAATATAATTAATATTATTATAAAAAAAATTATCAAAATATTTTAATATTATGTTTTACGGTTCATATTATACACTCATGATTTTAAATTTATAATAATATATTAATTATTTTATAAATGATTTTTAACACTAATAAAGTTTGTCTCATTTTGTATAATTGATTTATTCTAATTTAAACATTTTTTCTATGTTGAGAGTTTTTTGGTTTAAATTGTTGTTAACTGTTAATTTTTTTTAATTAATAAGTAAACTATATAGATAGTCAACATTTAATGGTGCTATCTACTTTTAATATAATAAAGTAACTCACTAGTATTATTACTTTATTATCCTAACTCAAATCGCAAAAAGCATGATTACAGCCAAAAACCACAACCTTTACTACCTATTATTTAATTCTATTCACTAAACACTAAATTGAAATAATTATTTACATACTGACCTTTTATTTACTTGCCTTGGAAAGTTTCAATTCTTTATGAAATTGCATCTCCCATACGTAATGGTTCTTCCTTCATCTTCCATTTTTTCGTTCTACCATGATTTTGAATTCATTTAGTCACTTAATTCTATTTTTGGGTTTGAAATTTGAGTTGTGTTCTTTTTTATTTTAATTTGTGATAGTTTTTCTCCCTTAATGCATGCACATGGTTTCAAAATTTATTTATGTATATTTCAGAAGTTGAGTTTCAAACTTGTTTTAATTTGAATAAAAAGTAGATGGTCAGAGATATTAATTTTCTTAATTTTAATTTCTTAAGCGGGATGTTATTCATAAAACTTATTAAAAAATTAAAGAAAATTCATAAAAAAATATTAAATTCATAAAAACATATTAAATTTTAATTTATAGTAATATATTTTCGTGATTTAATAAAATAGTCTCATTAAATAAAAATATCAATTATATTATATAATAATTACATCTATCATACACTTTTAATATAATAAAGTTATACACTGGCATTATTACTTTATTATCCTAAATCAAACTATTTAACAAGCTAATTTAGTGCCCTTAAAGTAATTTCGAACGTCTAATCATTACTTAACCTATTCAATTACCCTAATTATAAATTTCATTCATTTTGACAGCCAAAACATCAGTGTTTTCTCATTCCAAAGCCATTTCTCATTCCAACGAAAAAAGCATGATTACAGCCAAAAGTTTCAATTTATCTCTACTTTTGACTAAACCCTAAATTGGAATAATTATTTATATAGTGACATTTTATCTACTTGCCTTAGGAAAGTTTCAATTTATATCTAAACCATACAGAATTTGTAATTTGCTTTGAAACAATTCCGACCTTTCCAATTCCTCTGCTCTCCTCTCATTCTTCTATAAAACACGACAGCAAGACCATTACTCTACATTGCATCTGCCTCTATCTCTATTTCAAATTGATTTAGTCACTTAATTCTATTCTGTGGCTAATTGTGAACTTAATTCTATTTCATGTTCAATTGTGAATCGATTTTGTTTTATATGTGCATTTTGTTATGGTACTGTGATTTTTTTAAAAAGAAAATATGATAAATTTGAAGACTGGTAGTGAATTTAGATTTGAACTTTGAGTTGTTGAAATGTGTTTTTTTATAACTTGTATTTGATTAAAAAGTAGATGTGAAGGATATTAATTTTCATACTTTTGATGCTTGAGGAGGGATGTTATTAATTTTATAGGAAGACTGTGAGTTGCAAGTTTTAAATAACCTTAAAGTTTAATCATCTCAAAATTTCTTACTTATTTTTACTGTCTATAGAATATAGTTTCATGTATATGCTAAATAGTTTATTAGTGTTTTGATGCTTTATCAGTTACTGATGATATTGGGGAAATTGGTATTCAAGCGGTAATTTGTTAGATTTTATCAACACGTGTTGTTTTTATAACTTGCTTATACAAATTCATTTTTAGCGATACTTAAACAATTAGTGTGTTTTAACCAGTTGATCGAATTGTATACGTATTTATTTATCTTATTTTTCTAAATATATTTCCTTTTGATTGTCATGTTCATGTAACGAAGGGTATAACAACTATTTAAATAAAATTAATAACATTAATATTTTAATTTGTACCAAAAAGTATTAACAAATTTAATTTATTAGATGATTCTAATATTTTTTGGAACCTTTATATTATACACTTATTATACCAACAGACACAGGAGAAAGTGAGTGTATATTTGATCAAAATATCAACGGACACGCGAGAAAGTGAAATATGAAAGCAAATTTCTATCAATTTGTATTTATTTTGATATTCTTTAAAAAATATAATATATTAACAACCATTACAAACACTATTAAAATATAATTAATATAATGAAAATTTTATTTTATCAAAATATTTTAATATTATATTTTACACTTTATATTGTACACTCGTGATTTTAAATTTATGATAATATATTAATTATTTTATACATGATTTGTAAAACTAATAAAGTTTCTCTCTTTTTGTATAAATGATTTATTCTAATTTAAATTTTTTTCTATGTTGAAAGTTTTTTGGTTCAAATTGTTGTTAAATGTTAATTTTTTAATTAATGGGTAAACTATATATATATATATATATATATATTCAACATTTAATGGTGATATCTACTTTTAATATAATAAAATAATACACTAGCATTATTACTTTATTATCCTAACTCAAACTGCAAAAATAGCATGATTACAGCCAAAAACAACAACCTTTACTACATACTATTTATTTGTTTTCACTAAATCCTAAATTGAAATAATTATTTATATACTAACTTTTTATCTACTTGCATTGAAAAGTTTCAATTCTTTACGACATTGCATCTCCGATACGGAATTGTTCTTCCTTCATCTTTCACATTTTCGTTTTACCGTGATTTCGAATTGATGTAGGCACTTAATTATATTTTTAGGTTTGAACTTTGAGTTGTGTTCTTTTTTTTTTAATTTGTGATAGTTTTTCTCCCTTAATGCATGCACATGGTACCAAAATTTATTTATGTACATTTAAGAAATGAGTTTCAAATCTGTTCTAATTTGATTAAAAAATAGATAGTAAGAGATATTAATTTTCTTACTTTTGATTCCTGAAGGGGATGTTATTCATAAAGTTTATTAAAAAATGGAAACAAATTCATAAAAATATATTAAATTCATAAAAGCATATTAAATTTAATTTTTTTTATTATATTCATGATTTAATAAAATAGTCTCATTAAATAAAAATATCAATCATATTATACAATAATTATATCTATCATCCACTTTTAACATGATAAAGTTATACACTGTTATTATTACTTTATTATCCAAAGTCAAACTATTTAACAAGCTAATTTAGTGTTTCTTAAGTATTTTCATATGTCTAATCATTACTTAACCTATTCAGTTACCCTAATTAAAATTGTCATTCATTTTGACAGCCAAAACATCCATGTTATTCCAACCCAAAAAGCATGATTACAGAAAGAAAAAAAACATTTACTGTATACTATTTAATTCTTTTCCCTAAACCTTAAATTTGAATAATTAATTAGTTCTTGACTTGTAAAAGTTTCAATTTATCTCTAAATCTATCTGATTTATAGTTTGCTTTGAAACAATTCCAACCTTTCTAATTCGTCTGCTCTCCTCTCATTCTTCTATATAAACATGACTGTAAGACCATCACTGTACACTGCATCTGCCTCTATTTCTTTCTTTACAGCATTGCATCTGCCATGTATTTTTCTTCCTTCATCTTCCACTTTTTCGTTTTAACGTGATTTCAAATTGATTGAGTCACTTAATTCTATTTTTTTGTCAATTGTGAACTTAATTCTATTTCGTGTTCAATTGGGAATCGATTTTTGTTTATATGTGTATTTTGTTATGGTACTATGATTTTTTTTATAAAAGAAAATATGATAAATTTAAACACCGGTAGTGAATTTAGATTTGAACTTTGAGTTCTTAAACTGTGTTCCTTTTTTTTATTTGTATTTGATTAAAAAGTAGATGGTAAGGATATTAATTTTCATACTTTTGATGCCTGAAGCGGGATGTTATTCATTTTATATGAAGACTATGAGTTGCAAGTTTGGAATAAACTGGAAGTTTAATCATCTTAAAATTACTTACTTATTGTTTTCTATACAATATAGTTTCATGCATATGCTAATAAGTTTGTTGGTGTTTTGATGCATTATAAGATAGTGATGACTTTGGTTTCTACACTCAAGAAAGGTTATCAATTAGGCTATTGGGGAAATTGTTATTCTAGTGTTAATCTGTTGTATTTCATCAGCATATAGTGTGGTTTAACAAGTTGATCGAATTGTATATGTTTTATTCATGTAATTTTTTAAATTATATTTCCTTTTTATTGTCATGTTCAAGTAACAAACAAATGATTTATGAAGCTTGATATAGATCATTTTGGTCGGTTTGTTTATGATATCAGTTTGTAGGCTATAACCGCTATTTAAATATATAATATTAATATTTTTATTTGAACCAAAAAATATTAATAATTTTAATTTATGAGATGATTGTAGTAGTCTTTTTGTAACCTTTATATTATACACCGGTTATTATAATAATTTTTATATTGGAGTGTATAATTGATCAAAATACCAATGGATACGGGAGAAAGTGGGTGTATAATTGATCAAAATATCAATGGACACGGGAGAAAGTGAAATATGAAAGTAAATTTATATAAATTTGTATTTATTTTAGATGTTCTTTTAAAAAAATATATAATATATTAATCACCGTTACAAACACTATTAAATTATAATTAATATTATTAAAAAAGATTTTTATCAAAATATTTTAAAATTATGTTTCACGGTTTATAATATACACTCATGATTTTAAATTTATGATAATATATTAATTATTTTATACATAATTTTTAACACTAATAAAGTTTATCTCATTTTGTATAAATGATTTATTCTAATTTAAACTTTTTTACAATGTTGAAAGTTTTTTGGTTCAAATTGTTGTTAAATATTAGTTTTTTAATTAATGAGTAAACTATATAGATAGTCAACATAAACAACAACCTTTACTACATACTATTAAATTCTTGTCACTAAACACTAAATTGAAATAATTATTTACATACTGACCTTTTATTTACTTGCCTTTGAAAGTTTCAATTCTTTATGACATTGCATCTCCCATACGGTATTGTTCTTCTTTCATCTTCCACTTTTTCGTTTTATCATGATTTCAAATTGATTTAGTCACTTAATTATATTTTTAGGTTTGAAATTTGAGTTGTGTTCCTTTTTTTTTATTTTATTTGTGATGGTTTTTCTCCCTTAATGCATGCACATGGTTTCAAAATTTATTTATGTACATTTGAGAAATTGAGTTTCAAATTTGTTCTAATTTGAATAAAAAGTAGATAGTGAGAGATATTAATTTTCTTAATTTTGATTTCTGAAGCGGGATGTTATTCATAAAACTTATTAAAAAATTGAAGCAAATTCATAAAAACATATTAAATTTTAATTTATTGTAATATATTCATGATTTAATAAAATAGTCTCATTAAATAAAAATATCAATTATATTATACAATAATTACATCTATTATCCACTTTTAATATAATAAAGCTATACACTGGCATTAATACTTTATTGTCCTAACTCAAACTATTTAACAAGCTAATTTAGTGCCCTTAAAGTAATTTCGTACGTCTAGTCATTACTTAACCGGTTCATTTACCCTAATTATAAATGTCATTCATTATGACAGCCAAAACATCAGTGTTTTCTGATTCCAACGCCGTTTCTCATTTCAACGGAAAAAGCATGATTGCAAAAAAATGACTACAACCAACAAAAAAGAAGAACATTAACTGCATACTATTCAATTTTTTTCCCTAAATCCTAAATTGGAATAATTATTTACTTACTGACCTTTTATCTACTTAACTTGGAAAGTTTTAATTTATCTCTACTTTTCACAAAACCCTAAATTGGAATAATTATTTATATAGTTACATTTTATCTACTTGCCTTAGAAAAGTTTCAATTTATATCTAAACCATACGGAATTTGTAATATGCTTTGAAACAATTCCAACCTTTCCAATTCCTCTGCTCTCCTCTCATTCATCTGCCTCTATTTCTGTTCATTACGACATTGTGTTTCCCATAAGGTGTTGTTCTTCCTTCATCTTCCATTTTTTTATTTTACCGTGATTTCAAATTGATTTAGTCACTTAATTCTATTTCGTGGCCAATTGTTAACTTAATTCTATACCATGTTTAATTGTGAATCGATTTGGGTTTATATGTCCATTTTGTTATGATACTGTGATTTTTTTTTTAAAATGATAAATTTTAACTTGAATTTAGATTCGAACTTTGAGTTCTTGAACTATGTTCCTTTTTTTTTAATTTGTATTTGATTAAAAAGTAGATGGTAAGGATTTGAAGCTGGATGTTATTCTTTTTATATGAAGACTATGAGTTGCAAGTTTGGAATAAACTGGAAGTTTAATCATCTTAAAATTACTTACTTATTATTTTCTATACAATATAGTTTCATGCATATGCTAATAAGTTTGTTGGTGTTTTGATGCATTATAAGATAGTGATGACTTTGCTTTCTACACTCAAGAAAGGTTATCAATTAGGCTATTGGGGAAATTGTTATTCTAGCGTTAATCTGTTGTATTTCATCAGCACATAGTGTGGTTTAACAAGTTGATCGAATTGTATATGTTTTATTCATGTAATTTTTTAAATTATATTTCCTTTTTATTGTCATGTTCAGGTAACAGACAAATGATTGATGAAGCTTGATATAGATCATTTTGGTCGGTTTGTTTACGATATCAGTTTGTAGGGTATAACCGCTATTTAAATATAATTAATAATATTAATATTTTTATTTGTGCCAAAAAATATTAATAATTTTAATTTAGGAGATGATTGTAGTAGTTTTTTTGTAACCTTTATATTATATATTTATTATAATAAAAATGTTTATAATGGGGTATAATTGATCAAAATACCAACATACACGGGAGAAAGTGAGTGTATAATTGATCAAAATATCAACGGATACGGGAGAAAGTGAAATTTGATTACAAAAATATTGATTTGAGCCAAAAAGAATGTCAGTTACTGCATACTATTTAATTCTTTTCCCTGAACCTTAAATTGAAATAATTATTCATGTATTGACCTTTTATCTACTTGCCTTTGGAATTTCAATTTATCTATACTTTTCATTAAACCCTACGGTATTGAATCTCCCATACAGAATTGAATCTCCCATATGGTATTGTTCTTCTTTCGTCTTCCACTTTTTCATTTTATCGTGATTTCAAATTGATTTAGTCACTTAATTTTATTTCATGTTCAATTATGAACTTAATTCTATTTCGTTTTCAATTCTGAACCGATTTTTGTTTAAATGTGTATTTTGTTATGGTACTGTGATTTTTTTTAACGAAAATATATTAAATTTTAACACTGATAGTGAATTTAGATTTGGAATTTGAGTAATGATGTTCTTTTTTTTAATTTTTATTTGATTAAAAAGTTGACGGTAAGGATATTAATTTTCATATTTTTGATGTTGATAACTTAAGTAGATGTTATTCATTTTATATGAAGATTATGAGTTTTAAGTTTGGAATAAATTGAAAGTTTAATCATCTCAAAATTACTTATTTATTTTTAATGTCTATACAATATAGTTTCATGCATATGCCAAAGAGTTTGTTGGTGTTTTGATGCATTATAAGATACTGATGGTTTTGGTTTCTACACTCATAAAAGGTTATAAAGTATGCTATTGGGGAAATTTGTATTCTAGAGGTAATCTATTGTATTTCATCAGCAAATGTTGTTTTTATAACTTGCTTATACAAATTCATTTTTTAGCGATAGTTAAATAATTAGTGTCTTTTAACAAGTTGATCAAATTGTATACATATTTATTCATGTTATTTTTATAATTATATTTCCTTTTGATTGTTATGTTAAGGTAACAAATAAATGATTGATGAAGCTTGATATAGATCAGTTTTACCAGTTTGTTTAAGATATCATTTTGAAGGGTATAACAACTATTTAAATATAATTAATAATATTAATAATCACTTATTATTAATATAATGTTTATAATGGAGGTTTAAATGATCAAAATACCAACGGACACGGAAGAAAGTGAGTGTATAGTTGATCAAAATATCAACAGATACGGGAGAAAATGCAATATAAAAGAAAATTCCTATCAATTTATATTTATTTTTGATGTTCTTTTATAAAAATATATAATATATTAACCACCATTACAAACACTATTAAAATATAATTAATATCATTTAAATTTTATTTTATCAAATATTTTAATATTACGTTTTAGGGTTTATTTTATACACTCGTGATTTTGAATTTATGATAATATATTAATTATTTTGTACATGATTTTTAAAACTAATAAAGTTTCTCTCTTTTTATATAGATGATTTATTCTAATTTAAACTTTTTTTTATAAGTTTTTTGGTTCAAATTGTTGTTAAATATTAATTTTTTAATTAATGAGTAAACTATATGTAGTCAACATTTAATGTACCTATTAATATTATTTAGTGTGTGTTTTCTGTGTTTATATAATATTATTGTGTTTTTAAACGATGTGTCGGGCTACTATGATTTTTATTGTGCTCTTTCCAATCTTTATCTATACTAGTATAATAAATAAAAACATATTTATATAATTTTTAAATAAAATTATTTTAAAATATCAAGATAACATAAATGTAAATAATTTAAAATTACTATAATAATAAATTATTTATCAAACAATTTTTTTATCAATTTACTTTAAATATTAAAATTATACCAAATTACAACTTATTATTTTTTTACATGAAAAAAAACACTTGACAATTATAGATTTCTTAAAGAATGTCATATATTAAACATAACATATTATATATAGTCAATATTTAGATTTTTATAAGCAATTTTCATATAAAGTAATGTATATTATATCATTTCAAACATTTTAAATACGAGAGAAATGTGTCACCCAAAATTGGATTAATACAATTGTTTCGCAATGGGTAAGGATTGGAAAAGGCATAAAAATGTTATGAATAGATTCAATTATGTATATTAGGAAATCAATTAATTATAATTACGATACATCCATGTTTGATTGAATAGTTTTATATTAAAATGAGTTTTAGTTCATGAGTAAAAGAAAATTTAATATTTATAATACATTTTAATTTAGTATTAGGAATATGCAAATTAAAACTATATTTATTTACTTTAAAAATGTATTTAGTATGACAAAATGGTAGTATTTATACTAAAAAAAAAATTTAAATATATGATTTAATAAAAAAACATGAGAAAATTATGATTAATGAATGCAAATTTTTTAATGAAAAACACACATTATTATTCATTTTTTAAATCAAAACATAACCAAAATAATGTGAGTTAATGTTTAAAATTATCAGGTTAAATTGTCATTCTTTCTCTATGTGTAATCATTAAAATATACATTTTAATCTCATTGCGACTATTGAATTCGTATATATTTTATATACATATCTTAACCATCATTATATACTATTTTTATAAAGGGAAATAAGTTATAAATATTTTTATAATCGGGAAAAAGTTCAATTGTTGCTACAATTATTTTTATAAACGAGAATAAGTTAGAAAAAAATTTTATAAACGGGAAAAAGTGAAATGTTGATACAATTATTTTCATAAACGGAACTAAATTATAAAAGGAAAACCTTACTATTGATACAATTATTTTATAAATGGGAAAAAAATTACAAATGTACTTAAACGGAAAAAAGTTTATTGATATAATTATTTTTATAAATAGAAATAAGTTATAAATATTTTTATTAATGGACACACATGTTCTAAAATCTTGCACCTGTTTGCAAAACCATGATCTTGGGGTGGAGAGTACTCGCGGGCACTGCACCTGTTATAAACGAGAAAAAGTCAAATATTGATATAATTAAATTAATATTGATATGATAATCATAATTTAAGATATATTTTTCTTTAAATTCGTACATAATTTTATATAGATTTCTTAACTATAATTGTATACTATTTATTTAATATTTATATCGATTTTGTGTGACCCGTGTGAACGCATGTGTAAATGACTATTTTATTATTTTCTTAATTTTTTTAATAAAATATACATTTTCGATAAGTCGACACTACTTAATTTGTATATCTTTTATATACATTTTTTAACCATTACTAAACTATAATTATATATACTCATGTTCTTTTACATAATTTTTATGTATATCTTTATATGGTAATGATGATTGGAACTTTTTTTCTTTTAATTTATTTATATTTTTATATACATTTTTTAACCTTAACTATATAATATTAATTTAATATTTATATCGATTTTATATGACTCGTGCAAATACACGGGTTCTTTACTAGTTCATAATTTTATTTGTCCCAAAATATTTAAAATTGTGATATTAAAAATATGCAAAATTCAAATTAAACAATTAACTAGTACTTCCTCTATTTTTTTAATTGTTATTTATTTACTTTTTGGTTCTTTAGTTACTTACTTTCTTAGTCAGGACTTGAAAAATATAGTCTGACACTCCTATGATCTAGTTGATGGGAATGCTTTCACAAGTACTAAATAATTAATATTGGTAATCTGCATTAGCATTTGCTAGGTGATTTTTAGGCATCCGCACATGTCATGTAGGTGGTAATCAATAAAAAATGTTTATATTTTTAATTATGAAAAAAAAACTTGCCAATAAGATGAAGCTATGACAAGGCCGAGTATAGCATCGTAGATTGCTAACTGTCAGGATGTCGACTCTCAAGGGTGGTGGAATGATTAGTGGGTTGGTTCTTCCCCTTGATAGGTAATGAGAATTCCCCAAGTGCTTGGAGATTTATCAGAATTTGTTGGAAATCAGAATTCGCACGTATATTACAAATTCAACGTGAAAACAAACACTCGCCAAATATTTTTCATTATTGATTATCATTTCCACTTTACTCTCTAATTGCACCTTGCACTTATAGCATTCTTAATCAATATATTTTTTTTATAGCTCTTTGAAATAATGTTAAATAGACATCCTATCTAATATGTCATTTTTATGTTCATGTGCCTTGTTCATCATGTACTCTGAATAAATGGAATTTGCACTATATGCATGTGTAGGAAGAAGTGGTGGCTAATGCTTGTATGGTGAAGAGTGGAAGAAATTTGACTGTATTTGCACTTGAATTCAAATTGAAGAAAACTGGAAATTTGGTTTATCTTACTCATGCTACTTTCTTTAATATGCCGGTTTCCAGCTTATGATCACTTAACTTTCTGGTGGTTCTGCAGTTCCATTTAATGTATGTAATAGTAATAAAATATTTTAAATTAATTAGTCTGATTCTTATGATAAATATATGTATAGGCTTATTCTCTTTCAGCTCTTCCAAAATGCGTTTTAAAATTATATGAATGACCCAGAACAAAATGTGCTTGCTACAAAGAAGTTATTACAAGTCATAGTACGCATTTTTGTTCCAATAACAACAAAGGTAATATTAACATTCTATATAAACAATTTTTATCCTTATAAAGTTTTCTTTTCTTTTCGGTTTGGGAAAGTGATTCTTATGATAAATTTTTTTCTAAATCATAAACACATTATAACTTGTGTCCTTTTTATTGAAGTTAATAGTTGTGTTGTTGGAATTCGTTTGAAGTCCCGCGTTGCTTAGGTTTCTGTTTTTGGAGTTGAGATCCAAACGTATTTAATTTGGTATCTGTTGATATTTGTAAATATATAGTGTTAAGAATATTTGTATATAGAATAGATTCACATCGACTATATCATGATATTAGTTGTAATTTTTTTATATATAATAAAGTCTTCGTAGTACTTTTCAAAATAGACGGTTTATTCAAATGTCTCTTAGTCTCTCGTATTTTAACAGGGTATCAGAGCCTACTGAGAGACATCCTTTCACCATGCTTTATCTGGTTAATCCACTGTCTTTCGATGAAAAATTTATGGACAATTGTTTCATAGCTCTGATTTGCCTTCCATACACGGCCGTGACTCTTTCTGACACCAGTTTTTAAATTTCTCTGGTCACCACCGGACTGCCACCTCCATCTACCGGCTAACTACTATTTCCGCTGATCTTTCAGAAAACTAACCCTACTGGCAGAAGCGCCTCCTGCGATCTGGATGTACCCAACGCTTTTTTCATCGCCCCACTCGCCACCGTGCAACTCTTCCAGATCTGGTCACAGATTTTTTTTTCACTCACGGAAAACTATGATCCGGTTCAAACAGATCATTTTCATCTGGTTCACGTAATATTTTCTCTTTTCAGATACTCATGTCTATTTCTCAGAACTTTACGCCAAACTACGATAATTTTCTCAGGTGATGTAGGCATTATCAAAATGCAAATTCTAGTGATTCGGTTCCACATACTATTAATTCATATGTTTCCCTCTCTCGTTCATCTTCTCTTGGACCTTGGGTCCTTGATTCTGGTGCGGCTGATCATGTTACTGGTAATAAAAATATTTTCTCTTCTCTCTCTACCTTGAGTTTCTTACCTACTATAACTTTTGTCAATGGTTTTCAAACCCAATCTAAATGGATTGGTAATGTTCAAATTCTACATTCTCTCTATGTTACTTTTGTTCTCTATGTACCTATTTATCAATTTAATTTACTTTTAGTTAGTCGTTTAACTCGGTCTCTTGATTGTATTGTCACCTTCACTAACAACAATGTTACCCTACATGTGAGTCTCAAAGCCTTTTTTAATTTTCAGTGTCATCTCAGACATGCTCAGCCAATGGTTTTTCACTCACTATCCATGCTCAGTTAGGTCATCAGAGTCTTCTCAAATTACAAAAGTTGGTGTCAAATTTATCGAAGGTATCTAATTTACATTGTGGTTCGTGTCAATTAGGAAAACACACTTGCAGTCAATTTTCCAATCGAGTCAATAAACGAGCTTCGTTCCCTTGAAATATGTTCTTTTTTGTAATTTGTATTTGATTAAAAAGTCGATGGTAAGGATAATAATTTTCATACTTTTGATGCCTGAAGCGGGATGTTATTCATTTTATATGAAGACTATGAGTTGCAAGTTTTGAATAAACTTAAAGTTTAATCATCTCAAAATATCTTACTTATTTTTTACATTCTATAGAATACAGTTTCATGCAAATGCTAAAGAGTTTGTTGGTATTTTGATGCATTATAAGTTACTGATGACATTGGTTTCTACGCTCATGAAATATTATCAAGTATGCTATTAGGGAAATTGGTATTCTAGATGTAATCTGTTGTATTTTATCAACATGTGATTTTTTTATAATTTGCTTATACTAATTCATTTTTTGCGTTAGTTGAACAATTAGTATGTTTTAACAAGTTGATCGAATTGTATACGTATTTATTCAAGTTATTTTTCTAAATATATTTCCTTCTGATTGTCATGTTCAGGTGACAAATAAATGATTGATGAAGTTTGATATAGATTATTTTGGTCGGTTTGTTTATGATATCAGTTTGTAGGATATAACCGCTATTTAAATATAATTAATAATATTAATATTTTTATTTGTACAAAAAAATATTAATAATTTTTATATATGAGATGATTGTAATAGTTTTTTTTGTAACATTTATATTATTCACATATTATTATTATTATAATTTTATAATGGGGTATAATTGCTCAAAATACCAATGGACACGGGAGAAAGTGAGTGTATCAATTGATTAAAATATCAACAGACACGGGAGAAAGTGAAATATGAAAGCAAATTTCTATCAATTTGTATTTATTTGTGATGTTCTTTTAAAAAAATATATAATATATTAACCATCATTTCAAACACTATTAAAATATAATTAATATTATTATAAAAAAAATTATCAAAATATTTTAATATTATGTTTTACGGTTCATATTATACACTCATGATTTTAAATTTATAATAATATATTAATTATTTTATAAATGATTTTTAACACTAATAAAGTTTGTCTCATTTTTTATAATTGATTTATTCTAATTTAAACATTTTTTCTATGTTGAGAGTTTTTTGGTTTAAATTGTTGTTAAATGTTAATTTTTTTTAATTAATAAGTAAACTATATAGATAGTCAACATTTAATGGTGCTATCTACTTTTAATATAATAAAGTAACTCACTAGTATTATTACTTTATTATCCTAACTCAAATCGCAAAAAGCATGATTACAGCCAAAAACCACAACCTTTACTACCTATTATTTAATTCTATTCACTAAACACTAAATTGAAATAATTATTTACATACGGACCTTTTATTTACTTGCCTTGGAAAGTTTCAATTCTTTATGAAATTGCATCTCCCATACGTAATGGTTCTTCCTTCATCTTCCATTTTTTCGTTCTACCATGATTTTGAATTCATTTAGTCACTTAATTCTATTTTTGGGTTTGAAATTTGAGTTGTGTTCTTTTTTATTTTAATTTGTGATAGTTTTTCTCCATTAATGCATGCACATGGTTTCAAAATTTATTTATGTATATTTCAGAAGTTGAGTTTCAAACTTATTTTAATTTGAATAAAAAGTAGATGGTCAGAGATATTAATTTTCTTAATTTTAATTTCAGAAGCGGGATGTTATTCATAAAAATTATTAAAAAATTAAAGAAAATTCATAAAAAAATATTAAATTCATAAAAACATATTAAATTTTAATTTATAGTAATATATTCTTGATTTAATAAAATAGTCTCATTAAATAAAAATATTAATTATATTATATAATAATTACATCTATCATACACTTTTAATATAATAAAGTTATACACTGGCATTATTACTTTATTATCCTAAATCAAACTATTTAGCAAGCTAATGTAGTGCCCTTAAAGTAATTTCGAACGTCTAATCATTACTTAACCTATTCAATTACCCTAATTATAAATTTCATTCATTTTGACAGCCAAAACATCAGTGTTTTCACATTCCAAAGCCATTTCTCATTCCAACGAAAAAAGCATGATTACAGCCAAAAGTTTCAATTTATCTCTACTTTTGACTAAACCCTAAATTGAAATAATTATTTATATAGTGACATTTCATCTACTTGCCTTAGGAAAGTTTCAATTTATATCTAAACCATACGGAATTTGTAATTTGCTTTGAAACAATTCCGACCTTTCCAATTCCTCTGCTCTCCTCTCATTCTTCTATAAAACACGACAGCAAGACCATTACTCTACATTGCATCTGCCTCTATTTCTATTCATTGCGACATTGTGTTTCCCATAATGTAATGTTCTTCCTTCATCTTCAACTTTTTTATTTTACTGTGATTTCAAATTGATTTAGTCACTTAATTCTATTCTGTGGCTAATTGTGAACTTAATTCTATTTCATGTTCCATTGTGAATCGATTTGGGTTTATATGTGCATTTTGTTATGGTAAATTTGAAGACTGGTAGTGAATTTAGATTTGAACTTTGAGTTGTTGAAATGTGTTTTTTTATAATTTGTATTTGATTAAAAAGTAGATGTGAAGGATATTAATTTTCATACTTTTGATGCCTGAAGAGGGATGTTATTAATTTTATAGGAAAACTATGAGTTGCAAGTTTTAAATAACCTTAAAGTTTAATCATCTCAAAATTTCTTACTTATTTTTACCGTCTATAGAATATAGTTTCATGTATATGCTAAATAGTTTATTGGTGTTTTGATGCTTTATCAGTTACTGATGATATTGGGGAAATTGGTATTCAAGCGGTAATTTGTTAGATTTTATCAACACGTGTTGTTTTTATAACTTGCTTATACAAATTCATTTTTAGCGATACTTAAACCATTAGTGTGTTTTAACCAGTTGATCGAATTGTATACGTATTTATTTATGTTATTTTTCTAAATATATTTCCTTTTGATTGTCATGTTCATGTAACGAAGGGTATAACAACTATTTAAATAAAATTTATAATATTAATATTTTAATTTGTACCAAAAAGTATTAACAATTTTAATTTATTAGATGATTCTAATATTTTTTGGAACCTTTATATTATACACTTATTATACCAACAGACACAGGAGAAAGTGAGTGTATATTTGATCAAAATATCAACGGACACGCGAGAAAGTGAAATATGAAAGAAAATTTCTATCAATTTGTATTTATTTTGATATTATTTAAAAAAATATAATATATTAACAACCATTACAAACACTATTAAAATATAATTAATATAATGAAAATTTTATTTTATCAAAATATTTTAATATTATATTTTACACTTTATATTGTACACTCGTGATTTTAAATTTATGATAATATATTAATTATTTTATACATGATTTGTAAAACTAATAAAGTTTCTCTCTTTTTGTATAAATGATTTATTCTAATTTAAATTTTTTTCTATGTTGAAAGTTTTTTGGTTCAAATTGTTGTTAAATGTTAATTTTTTAATTAATGGGTAAACTATATATATATATATATATATATATATATATATATATATATATATATATATATATATATATATATATATATATATATATATATATATATATATATATATATATATATATATATATATTCAACATTTAATGGTGATATCTACTTTTAATATAATAAAATAATACACTAGCATTATTACTTTATTATCCTAACTCAAACTGGAAAAATAGCATGATTACAGCCAAAAACAACAACCTTTACTACATACTATTTATTTGTTTTCACTAAACCCTAAATTGAAATAATTATTTATATACTAACTTTTTATCTACTTGCATTGAAAAGTTTCAATTCTTTACGACATTGCATCTCCGATACGGAATTGTTCTTCCTTCATCTTTCACATTTTCGTTTTACCGCGATTTCGAATTGATGTAGGCACTTAATTATATTTTTAGGTTTGAACTTTGAGTTGTGTTCTTTTTTTTTTTATTTGTGATAGTTTTTCTCCCTTAATGCATGCACATGGTACCAAAATTTATTTATGTACATTTAAGAAATGAGTTTCAAATCTGTTCTAATTTGATTAAAAAATAGATAGTAAGAGATATTAATTTTCTTACTTTGGATTCCTGAAGGGGATGTTATTCATAAAGTTTATTAAAAAATGGAAACAAATTCATAAAAATATATTAAATTCATAAAATCATATTAAATTTAATTTTTTATATTATATTCATGATTTAATAAAATAGTCTCATTAAATAAAAATATCAATCATATTATACAAGAATTGTATCTATCATCCACTTTTAACATAATAAAGTTATACACGGTTATTATTACTTTATTATCCAAACTCAAACTATTTAACAAGCTAATTTAGTGTTTCTTAAGTATTTTCATACGTCTAATCATTACTTAACCTATTCAGTTACCCTAATTAAAATTGTCATTCATTTTGACAGCCAAAACATCCATGTTATTCCAACCCAAAAAGCATGATTACAGAAAGAAAAAAAACATTTACTGTATACTATTTAATTCTTTTCCCTAAACCTTAAATTTGAATAATTAATTAGTTTTTGACTTGTAAAAGTTTCAATTTAACTCTAAATCTATCTAATTTATAGTTTGCTTTGAAACAATTCCAACCTTTCTAATTCGTCTGCTCTCCTCTCATTCTTCTATATAAACATGACTGTAAGACCATCACTGTACACTGCATCTGCCTCTATTTCTTTGCTTTACAGCATTGCATCTGCCATGTATTTTTCTTCCTTCATCTTCCACTTTTTTGTTTTAACGTGATTTCAAATTGATTGAGTCACTTAATTCTATTTTTTTGTCAATTGTGAACTTAATTTTATTTCGTGTTCAATTGGGAATCGATTTTTGTTTATATGTGTAATTTGTTATGGTACTATGATTTTTTTTATAAAAGAAAATATGATAAATTTAAACACTGGTAGTGAATTTAGATTTGAACTTTGAGTTCTTGAACTGAGTTCCTTTTTTTTATTTGTATTTGATTAAAAAGTAGATGGTAAGGATATTAATTTTCATACTTTTGATGCCTGAAGCGGGATGTTATTCATTTTATATGAAGACTATTATGAGTTGCAAGTTTGGAATAAATTGGAAGTTTAATCATCTTAAAATTACTTACTTATTATTTTCTATACAATATAGTTTCATGCATATGCTAATAAGTTTGTTGGTGTTTTGATGCATTATAAGATAGTGATGACTTTGGTTTCTACACTCAAGAAAGGTTATCAATTAGGCTATTGGGGAAATTGTTATTCTAGCGTTAATCTGTTGTATTTCATCAGCATATAGTGTGGTTTAACAAGTTGATCGAATTGTATATGTTTTATTCATGTAATTTTTTAAATTATATTTCCTTTTTATTGTCATGTTCAAGTAACAAACAAATGATTTATGAAGCTTGATATAGATCATTTTGGTCGGTTTGTTTATGATATCAGTTTGTAGGCTATAACCGCTATTTAAATATATAATATTAATATTTTTATTTGAACGAAAAAATATTAATAATTTTAATTTATGAGATGATTGTAGTAGTCTTTTTGTAACCTTTATATTATACACATGTTATTATAATAATTTTTATATTGGAGTGTATAATTGATCAAAATACCAATGGATACGGGAGAAAGTGGGTGTATAATTGATCAAAATATCAATGGACACGGGAGAAAGTGAAATATGAAAGTAAATTTATATAAATTTGTATTTATTTTAGATGTTCTTTTAAAAAAATATATAATATATTAATCACCATTACAAACACTATTAAATTATAATTAATATTATTAAAAAAGATTTTTATCAAAATATTTTAAAATTATGTTTCACGGTTTATAATATACACTCATGATTTTAAATTTATGATAATATATTAATTATTTTATACATAATTTTTAACACTAATAAAGTTTATCTCATTTTGTATAAATGATTTATTCTAATTTAAACTTTTTTACAATGTTGAAAGTTTTTTGGTTCAAATTGTTGTTAAATATTAGTTTTTTAATTAATGAGTAAACTATATAGATAGTCAACATAAACAACAACCTTTACTACATACTATTAAATTCTTGTCACTAAACACTAAATTGAAATAATTATTTACATACTGACCTTTTATTTACTTGCCTTTGAAAGTTTCAATTCTTTATGACATTGCATCTCCCATACGGTATTGTTCTTCTTTCATCTTCCACTTTTTCGTTTTATCATGATTTCAAATTGATTTAGTCACTTAATTATATTTTTAGGTTTGAAATTTGAGTTGTGTTCCTTTTTTTTTTAATTTGTGATGGTTTTTCTCCCTTAATGCATGCACATGGTTTCAAAATTTATTTATGTACATTTGAGAAATTGAATTTCAAATTTGTTCTAATTTGAATAAAAAGTAGATGGTGAGAGATATTAATTTTCTTAATTTTGATTTCTGAAGTGGGATGTTATTCATAAAACTTATTAAAAAATTGAAGCAAATTCATAAAAACATATTAAATTTTAATTTATTGTAATATATTCATGATTTAATAAAATAGTCTCATTAAATAAAAATATCAATTATATTATACAATAATTACATCTATTATCCAGTTTTAATATAATAAAGTTATACACTGCCATTATTACTTTATTGTCCTAACTCAAACTATTTAACAAGCTAATTTAGTGCCCTTAAAGTAATTTCGTACGTCTAGTCATTACTTAACCGGTTCATTTACCCTAATTATAAATGTCATTCATTATGACAGCCAAAACATCAGTGTTTTCTGATTCCAACGCCATTTCTCATTTCAACGGAAAAAGCATGATTGCAAAAAAATGATTACAACCAACAAAAAAGAAGAACATTTACTGCATACTATTTAATTCTTTTCCCTAAATCCTAAATTGGAATAATTATTTACTTACTGACCTTTTATCTACTTAACTTGGAAAGTTTTAATTTATCTCTACTTTTCACAAAACCCTAAATTGGAATAATTATTTATATAGTTACATTTTATCCACTTGCCTTAGAAAAGTTTTAATTTATATCTAAACCATACGGAATTTGTAATATGCTTTGAAACAATTCCAACCTTTCTAATTCCTCTGCTCTCCTCTCATTCATCTGCCTCTATTTTTGTTCATTACGACATTGTGTTTCCCATAAGGTGTTGTTCTTCCTTCATCTTCCATTTTTTTATTTTACCGTGATTTCAAATTGATTTAGTCACTTAATTCTATTTCGTGGCCAATTGTTAACTTAATTCTATACCATGTTCAATTGTGAATCGATTTGGGTTTATATGTCCATTTTGTTATGATACTGTGATTTTTTTTTTAAATGATAAATTTGAACTTGAATTTTGATTTGAACTTTGAGTTCTAGAACTGTGTTCTTTTTTTTTTTAATTTGTATTTGATTAAAAAGTAGATGGTAAGGATTTGAAGCTGGATGTTATTCATTTTATATGAAGACTATGAGTTGCAAGTTTGGAATAAACTGGAAGTTTAATCATCTTAAAATTACTTACTTATTATTTTCTATACAATATAGTTTCATGCATATGCTAATAAGTTTGTTGGTGTTTTGATGCATTATAAGATAGTGATGACTTTGGTTTCTACACTCAAGAAAGGTTATCAATTAGGGTATTGGGGAAATTGTTATTCTAGCGTTAATCTGTTGTATTTCATCAGCACATAGTGTGGTTTAACAAGTTGATCGAATTGTATATGTTTTATTCATGTAATTTTTTAAATTATATTTCCTTTTTATTGTCATGTTCAGGTAACAGACAAATGATTGATGAATCTTGATATAGATCATTTTGGTCGGTTTGTTTACGATATCAGTTTGTAGGGTATAACCGCTATTTAAATATAATTAATAATATTAATATTTTTATTTGTACCAAAAAATATTAATAATTTTAATTTAGGAGATGATTGTAGTAGTTTTTTTTGTAACCTTTATATTATATATTTATTATAATAATAATGTTTATAATGGGGTATAATTGATCAAAATACCAACATACACGGGAGAAAGTGAGTGTATAATTGATCAAAATATCAACGGATACGGGAGAAAGTGAAATATGATTACAAAAATATTGATTTGAGCCAAAAAGAACGTCAGTTACTGCATACTATTTAATTCTTTTCCCTGAACCTTAAATTGAAATAATTATTCATGTATTGACCTTTTATCTACTTGCCTTTGGAAATTTCAATTTATCTCTACTTTTCATTAAACCCTACGGTATTGAATCTCCCATAAAGAATTGAATCTCCCATACGGTATTGTTCTTCTTTCGTCTTCCACTTTTTCATTTTATCGTGATTTCAAATTGATTTAGTCACTTAATTTTATTTCATGTTCAATTATGAACTTAATTCTATTTCGTTTTCAATTCTGAACCGATTTTTGTTTAAATGTGTATTTTGTTATGGTACTGTGATTTTTTTTAACGAAAATATATTAAATTTTAACACTGATAGTGAATTTAGATTTGGAATTTGAGTAATGATGTTCTTTTTTTTAATTTTTATTTGATTAAAAAGTTGACGGTAAGGATATTAATTTTCATACTTTTGATGTTGATAACTTAAGTAGATGTTATTCATTTTATATGAAGAGTATGAGTTTTAAGTTTGGAATAAATTGAAAGTTTAATCATCTCAAAATTACTTATTTATTTTTAATGTCTATACAATATAGTTTCATGCATATGCCAAAGAGTTTGTTGGTGTTTTGATGCATTATAAGATACTGATGGTTTTGGTTTCTACACTCATAAAAGGTTATAAAGTATGCTATTGGGGAAATTTGTATTCTAGAGGTAATCTATTGTATTTCATCAGCAAATGTTGTTTTTATAACTTGCTTATACAAATTCATTTTTTAGCGATAGTTAAATAATTAGTGTCTTTTAACAAGTTGATCAAATTGTATACATATTTATTCATGTTATTTTTATAATTATATTTCCTTTGGATTGTTATGTTAAGGTAACAAATAAATGATTGATGAAGCTTGATATAGATCAGTTTAACCGGTTTGTTTAAGATATCATTTTGAAGGGTATAACAACTATTTAAATATAATTAATAATATTAATAATCACTTATTATTAATATAATGTTTATAATGGGGGTTTAAATAATCAAAATACCAACGGACATGGAAGAAAGTGAGTGTATAGTTGATCAAAATATCAACAGACACGGGAGAAAATGAAATATAAAAGAAAATTCCTATCAATTTATATTTATTTATGATGTTCTTTTATAAAAATATATAATATATTAACCACCATTAAAAACACTATTAAAATATATTTAATATCATTTAAATTTTATTTTATCAAATATTTTAATATTATGTTTTACGGTTTATTTTATACACTCGTGATTTTGAATTTATGATAATATATTAATTATTTTGTACATGATTTTTAAAACTAATAAAGTTTCTCTCTTTTTATATAGATGATTTATTCTAATTTAAACTTTTTTTTATAAGTTTTTTGGTTGAAATTGTTGTTAAATATTAATTTTTTAATTAATGAGTAAACTATATGTAGTCAACATTTAATGTACCTATTAATATTATTTAGTGTGTGTTTTCTGTGTTTATATAATATTATTGTGTTTTTAAACGATGTATCGGGCTACTATGATTTTTATTGTGCTCTTTCCAATCTTTATCTTACCAGTATAATAAATAAAAACATATTTATATAATTTTAAAATAAAATTATTTTAAAATATCAAGATAACATAAATGTAAATAATTTAAAATTACTATAATAATAATTTATTTATCAAACAATTTTTTTATCAATTTACTTTAAATATTAAAATTATACCACATTACAACTTATTATTTTTTTACATGAAAAAAAACACTTGACAATTATAGATTTCTTAAAGAATGTCATATATTAAACATAACATATTATATATAGTCAATATTTAGATTTTTATAAGCAATTTTCATATAAAGTAATGTATATTATATCATTTCAAACATTTTAAATACGAGAGAAATGTGTCACCCAAAATTGGATTAATACAATTGTTTCGCAATGGGTAAGGATTGGAAAAGGCATAAAAATGTTATGAATAGATTCAATTATGTATATTAGGAAATCAATTAATTATAATTAAGATACATCCATGTTTGATTGAATAGTTTTATATTAAAATGAGTTTTAGTTCATGAGTACAAGAAAATTTAATATTTATAATACATTTTAATTTAGTATTAGGAATATGCAAATTAAAACTATATTTATTTACTTTAAAAATGTATTTAGTATGACAAAATGGTAGTATTTATACTAAAAAAAAAATTTAAATATATGATTTAATAAAAAAACATGAGAAAATTATGATTAATGAATGCAAATTTTTTAATGAAAAACACACATTATTATTCAGTTTTTTAAATCAAAACATAACCAAAATAATGTGAGTTGATGTTTAAATTTATCAGGTTAAATTGTCATTCTTTCTCTATGAGTAATCATTAAAATATACATTTTAATCTCATTGCGACTATTGAATTCGTATATATTTTATATACATATCTTAACCATCATTATATACTATTTTTATAAAGGGAAATAAGTTATAAATATTTTTATAATCGGGAAAAAGTTCAATTGTTGCTACAATTATTTTTATAAACGAGAATAAGTTAGAAAAAAATTTTATAAACGGGAAAAAGTGAAATGTTGATACAATTATTTTCATAAACGGAACTAAATTATAAAAGGAAAACCTTACTATTGATACAATTATTTTATAAATGGGAAAAAATTACAAATGTACTTAAACGGAAAAAAGTTTATTGATATAATTATTTTTATAAATAGAAATAAGTTATAAATATTTTTTTAATGGACACACATGTTCTAAAATCTTGCACCTGTTTGCAAAACCATGATCGTGGGGTGGAGAGTACTCGCGGGCACTTCACCTGTTATAAACGAGAAAAAGTCAAATATTGATATAATTAAATTAATATTGATATGATAATCATAATTTAAGATATATTTTTCTTTAAATTCGTACATAATTTTATATAGATTTCTTAACTATAATTGTATAATATTTATTTAATATTTATATCGATTTTGTGTGACCCGTGTGAACGCATGTGTAAATGACTATTTTATTATTTTCTTAATTTTTTTAATAAAATATACATTTTCGATAAGTCGACACTACTTAATTTGTATATCTTTTATATACATTTTTTAACCATTACTAAACTATAATTATATATACTCATGTTCTTTTACATAATTTTTATGTATATCTTTATATGGTAATGATGATTGGAACTTTTTTTCTTTTAATTTATTTATATTTTTATATGCATTTTTTAACTTTAACTATATAATATTATTTTAATATTTATATCGATTTTATATGACTCGTGCAAATACACGGGTTCTTTACTAGTTCATAATTTTATTTGTCCCAAAATATTTAAAATTGCGATATTAAAAATATGCAAAATTCAAATTAAACAATTAACTAGTACTTCCTCTATTTTTTTAATTGTTATTTATTTACTTTTTGATTTTTAGGCATCTGCACATGTCATGTAGGTGGTAATCAATAAAAAATGTTTATATTTTTAATTATGAAAAGAAAACTTGCCAATAAGATGAAGCTATGACAAGGCCGAGAATAACATCGTAGATTGCTAACTGTCAGGATGTCGACTCTCAAGGGTGGTGGAATGATTAGTGGGTTGGTTCTTCCCCTTGATAGGTAATGAGAATTCCCCAAGTGCTTGGAGATTTATCAGAATTTATTGGAAATCAACTAAGCATTTGATGGAAATCAGAATTCGCACGTATATTACAAATCCAACGTGAAAACAAACACTCGCCAAATATTTTTCATTATTGATTATCATTTCCACTTTACTCTCTAATTGCACCTTGCACTTATAGCATTCTTAATCAATATATTTATTTTATAGCTCTTTGAAATAATGTTAAATAGACATCCTATCTAATATGTCATTTTTATGTTCATGTGCCTTGTTCATCATGTACTCTGAATAAATGGAATTTGCACTATATGCATGTGTAGGAAGAAGTGGTGGCTAATGCTTGTGTGGTGAAGAGTGGAAGAAATTTGACTGTAGTTGCACTTGAATTCAAATTGAAGAAAACTGGAAATTTGGTTTATCTTACTCATGCTACTTACTTTAATATGCCGGTTTCCAGCTTATGATCACTTAACTTTCTGGTGATTCTGCAGTTCCATTTAATGTATGTAATAGTAATAAAATATTTTAAATTAATTAGTCTGATTCTTATGATAAATATATGTATAGGCTTATTTTCTTTCAGCTCTTCCAAAATGCGTTTTAAAATTATATGAATGACCCAGAACAAAATGTGCTTGCTATAAAGAAGTTATTACAAGTCATAGTAGGCATTTTTGTTCCAATAACAACAAAGGTAATATTAACATTCTATATAAACAACTTTTATCCTTATAAAGTTTTCTTTTCTTTTTGGTTTTGGAAAGTGATTCTTATGATAAAAAAATTTCTAAATCATAAACACATTATAACTTGTGTCCTTTTTATTGAAGTTAATAGTTGTGTTGTTGGAATTCGTTTGAAGTCCCGCGTTGCTTAGGTTTCTGTTTTTGGAGTTGAGATCCAAACATATTTAATTTGGTATCTGTTGATATTTGTAAATATATAGTGTTAAGAATATTTGTATATAGAATAGATTCACATCGACTATATCATGATATTAGTTGTAATTTTTTTATATATAATAAAGTCTTCGTAGTACTTTTCAAAATAGACGGTTTATTCAAATGTCTCTTAGTCTCTCGTATTTTAACAGGGTATCAGAGCCTACTGAGAGACATCCTTTCACCATGCTTTATCTGGTTAATCCACTGTCTTTCGATGAAAAATTTATGGACAATTGTTTCATAGCTCTGATTTGCCTTCCATACACGGCCGTGACTCTTTGACACAAGTTTTTGAATTTCTCTGGTCACCACCGGACTGCCACCTCCATCTACCGGCTAACTATTGTTTCCAGTGATCTTTCAGAAAACTAACCCTACTGGCAGAAGCGCCTCCTGCAATCTGGATGATCCCAACGCTTTTTTCATCGCCCCACTCGCCACCGTGCAACTCTTCCAGATCTGGTCACAGATTTTATTTTTCACTCACGGAAAACTATGATCCAGTTCAAACAAATCATTTTCATCTGGTTCACGTAATATTTTCTCTTTTCAGATACTCATGTCTATTTCTCAGAACTTTACGCCAAACTACGATAATTTTCTCAGGTGATGTAGGCATTATCAGAATGCAAATTCTAGTGATTCGGTTCCACATACTATTAATTCATATATTTCCCTCTCTCAGTCATCTTCTCTTGGACCTTGGGTCCTTGATTCTGGTGCGGCTGATCATGTTACTGGTAATAAAAATATTTTCTCTTCTCTCTCTACCTTGAGTTTCTTACCTACTATAACTTTTGCCAATGGTTTTCAAACCCAATCTAAATGGATTGGTAATGTTCAAATTCTACATTCTCTCTATGTTACTTTTGTTCTCTATGTACCTATTTATCAATTTAATTTACTTTTAGTTAGTAGTTTAACTCGGTCTCTTGATTGTATTGTCACCTTCACTAACAACAATGTTACCCTACATGTGAGTCTCAAAGCCTTTTTTAATTTTCAGTGTCATCTCAGACATGCTCAGCCAAAGGTTTTTCACTCACTATCCATGCTCAGTTAGGTCATCAGAGTCTTCTCAAATTACAAAAGTTGGTGTCAAATTTATCGAAGGTATCTAATTTACATTGTGGTTCGTGTCAATTAGGGAAACACACTTGCAGTCAATTTTCCAATCGAGTCAATAAACGAGCTTCGTTCCCTTGAAATATGTTCTTTTTTGTAATTTGTATTTGATTAAAAAGTCGATGGTAAGGATAATAATTTTCATACTTTTGATGCCTGAAGCGGGATGTTATTCATTTTATATGAAGACTATGAGTTGCAAGTTTTGAATAAACTTAAAGTTTAATCATCTCAAAATATCTTACTTATTTTTTACTTTCTATAGAATACAGTTTCATGCAAATGCTAAAGAGTTTGTTGGTATTTTGATGCATTATAAGATACTGATGACATTGGTTTCTACGCTCATGAAATATTATCAAGTATGCTATTAGGAAAATTGGTATTCTAGCGGTAATTTGTTGTATTTTATCAACATGTGATTTTTTTATAGTTTTCTTATACTAATTCATTTTTTGCGTTAGTTGAACAATTAGTATGTTTTAACAAGTTGATCGAATTGTATACGTATTTATTCAAGTTATTTTTCTAAATATATTTCCTTCTGATTGTCATGTTCAGGTAACAAATAAATGATTGATGAAGTTTGATATAGATCATTTTGGTTGGTTTGTTTATGATATCAGTTTGTAGGATATAACTGCTATTTAAATATAATTAATAATATTAATATTTTTATTTGTACAAAAAAATATTAATAATTTTAATATATGAGATGATTGTAATAGTTTTTTTTATAACATTTATATTATACACATATTATTATTATTATAATTTTATAATGGGGTATAATTGATCAAAATACCAATGGACACGGGAGAAAGTGAGTGTATCAATTGATCAAAATATCAACGGACACGGGAGAAAGTGAAATATGAAAGCAAATTTCTATCAATTTGTATTTATTTGTGATGTTCTTTTAAAAAAATATATAATATATTAACCATCATTTCAAACACTATTAAAATATAATTAATATTATTATAAAAAAAAATTATCAAAATATTTTAATATTATGTTTTACGGTTCATATTATACACTCATGATTTTAAATTTATAATAATATATTAATTATTTTATAAATGATTTTTAACACTAATAAAGTTTGTCTCATTTTGTATAATTGATTTATTCTAATTTAAACATTTTTTCTATGTTGAGAGTTTTTTTGTTTAAATTGTTGTTAAATGTTAATTTTTTTTAATTAATAAGTAAACTATATAGATAGTCAATATTTAATGGTGCTATCTACTTTTAATATAATAAAGTAACTCACTAGTATTATTACTTTATTATCCTAACTCAAATCGCAAAAAGCATGATTACAGCCAAAAACCACAACCTTTACTACCTATTATTTAATTCTATTCACTAAACACTAAATTGAAATAATTATTTACATACTGACCTTTTATTTACTTGCCTTGGAAAGTTTCAATTCTTTATGAAATTGCATCTCCCATACGTAATGGTTCTTCCTTCATCTTCCATTTTTTCGTTCTACCATGATTTTGAATTCATTTAGTCACTTAATTCTATTTTTGGGTTTGAAATTTGAGTTGTGTTCTTTTTTATTTTAATTTGTGCTAGTTTTTCTCCCTTAATGCATGCACATGGTTTCAAAATTTATTTATGTATATTTCAGAAGTTGAGTTTCAAACTTGTTTTAATTTGAATAAAAAGTAGATGGTCAGAGATATTAATTTTCTTAATTTTAATTTCTGAAGCGGGATGTTATTCATAAAACTTATTAAAAAATTAAAGAAAATTCATAAAAAAATATTAAATTCATAAAAACATATTAAATTTTAATTTATAGTAATATATTCGTGATTTAATAAAATAGTCTAATTAAATAAAAATATCAATTATATTATATAATAATTACATCTATCATACACTTTTAATATAATAAAGTTATACACTGGCATTATTACTTTATTCTCCTAAATCAAACTATTTAACAAGCTAATTTAGTGCCCTTAAAGTAATTTCGAACGTCTAATCATTACTTAACCTATTCAATTACCCTAATTATAAATTTCATCCATTTTGACAGCCAAAACATCAGTGTTTTCTCATTCCAACGCCATTTCTCATTCCAACGAAAAAAGCATGATTACAGCCAAAAGTTTCAATTTATCTCTACTTTTAACTAAACCCTAAATTGGAATAATTATTTATATAGTGACATTTTATCTACTTGCGTTAGGAAAGTTTCAATTTATATCTAAACCATACAGAATTTGTAATTTGCTTTGAAACAATTCCGACCTTTCCAATTCCTATGCTCTCCTCTCATTCTTCTATAAAACACGACAGCAAGACCATTAATCTACATTATATTGCATCTGCCTCTATTTCTATTCATTGCGACATTGTGTTTCCCATAATGTAATGTTCTTCCTTCATCTTCCACTTTTTTATTTTACTGTGATTTCAAATTGATTTAGTCACTTAATTCTATTATGTGGCTAATTGTGAAATTAATTCTATTTCTTGTTCAATTGTGAATCGATTTGGGTTTATATGTGCATTTTATTATGGTACTGTGATTTTTTTAAAAAGAAAATATGATAAATTTGAAGACTGGTAGTGAATTTAGATTTGAACTTTGAGTTGTTGAAATGTGTTTTTTTATAATTTGTATTTGATTAAAAAGTAGATGTGAAGGATATTAATTTTCATACTTTTGATGCCTGAAGAGGGATGTTATTAATTTTATAGGAAGACTATGAGTTGCAAGTTTTAAATAACCTTAAAGTTTAATCATCTCAAAATTTCTTACTTATTTTTACTGTCTATAGAATATAGTTTCATGTATATGCTAAATAGTTTATTGGTGTTTTGATGCTTTATCAGTTACTGATGATATTGGGGAAATTGGTATTCAAGCGGTAATTTGTTAGATTTTATCAACACGTGTTGTTTTTATAACTTGCTTATACAAATTCATTTTTAGCGATACTTAAACAATTAGTGTGTTTTAACCAGTTGATCGAATTGTATACGTATTTATTTATGTTATTTTTCTAAATATATTTCCTTTTGATTGTCATGTTCATGTAACGAAGGGTATAACAACTATTTAAATAAAATTAATAATATTAATATTTTAATTTGTACCAAAAAGTATTAACAGTTTTAATTTATTAGATGATTATAATATTTTTTGGAACCTTTATATTATACACTTATTATACCAACAGACACAGGAGAAAGTGAGTGTATATTTGATCAAAATACCAACGGACACGCGAGAAAGTGAAATATGAAAGCAAATTTCTATCAATTTGTATTTATTTTGATATTCTTTAAAAAAATATAATATATTAACAACCATTACAAACACTATTAAAATATAATTAATATAATGAAAATTTTATTTTATCAAAATATTTTAATATTATATTTTACACTTTATATTGTACACTCGTGATTTTAAATTTATGATAATATATTAATTATTTTATACATGATTTGTAAAACTAATAAAGTTTCTCTCTTTTTGTATAAATGATTTATTCTAATTTAAATTTTTTTCTATGTTGAAAGTTTTTTGGTTCAAATTGTTGTTAAATGTTAATTTTTTAATTAATGGGTAAACTATATATATATATATATATATATATATATATATATATATATATATATATATATATATATATATATATATATATATTCAACATTTAATGGTGATATCTACTTTTAATATAATAAAATAATACACTAGCATTATTACTTTATTATCCTAACTCAAACTGCAAAAATAGCATGATTACAGCCAAAAACAACAACCTTTACTACATACTATTTATTTGTTTTCACTAAACCCTAAATTGAAATAATTATTTATATACTAACTTTTTATCTACTTGCATTGAAAAGTTTCAATTCTTTACGACATTGCATCTCCGATACGGAATTGTTCTTCCTTCATCTTTCACATTTTCGTTTTACCGTGATTTCGAATTGATGTAGGCACTTAATTATATTTTTAGGTTTGATGTTTTTTTTTTAATTTGTGATAGTTTTTCTCCCTTAATGCATGCACATTGTACCAAAATTTATTTATGTACATTTAACAAATGAGTTTCAAATCTGTTCTAATTTGATTAAAAAATAGATAATAAGAGATATTAATTTTCTTACTTTTGATTCCTGAAGTGGATGTTATTCATAAAGTTTATTAAAAAATGGAAACAAATTCATAAAAATATATTAAATTCATAAAAGCATGTTAAATTTAAATTTTTATTATTATATTCATGATTTAATAAAATAGTCTCATTAAATAAAAATATCAATCATATTATTACTGTTATTATCCAAACTCGAACTATTTAACATAATAAAGTTCTACACTGTTATTATTACTTTATTATCCAAAATCAAACTATTTAACAAGCTAATTTAGTGTTTCTTAAGTATTTTCATACGTCTAATCATTACTTAACCTATTCAGTTACCCTAATTAAAATTGTCATTCATTTTGACAGCCAAAACATCCATGTTATTCCAACCCAAAAAGCATGATTACAGAAAGAAAAAAAACATTTACTGTATACTATTTAATTCTTTTCCCTAAACCTTAAATTTGAATAATTAATTAGTTCTTGACTTGTAAAAGTTTCAATTTATCTCTAAATCTATCTGATTTATAGTTTGCTTTGAAACAATTCCAACCTTTCTAATTCGTCTGCTCTCCTCTTATTCTTCTATATAAACATGACTGTAAGACCATCACTGTACACTGCATCTGCCTCTATTTCTTTGCTTTATAGCATTGCATCTGCCATGTATTTTTCTTCCTTCAACTTCCACTTTTTTGTTTTAACGTGATTTCAAATTGATTGAGTCACTTAATTCTATTTTTTTTGTCAATTGTGAACTTAATTCTATTTCGTGTTCAATTGGGAATCGATTTTTGTTTATATGTGTATTTTGTTATGGTACTATGATTTTTTTTATAAAAGAAAATATGATAAATTTAAACACTCGAAGTGAATTTAGATTTGAACTTTGAGTTCTTGAACTGTGTTCCTTTTTTCTATTTGTATTTGATTAAAAAGTAGATGGTAAGGATATTAATTTTCATACTTTTGATGCCTGAAGCGGGATGTTATTCATTTTGTATGAAGACTATGAGTTGCAAGTTTGGAATAAACTTGAAGTTTAATCATCTTAAAATTACTTACTTATTATTTTCTATACAATATAGTTTCATGCATATGCTAATAAGTTTGTTGGTGTTTTGATGCATTATAAGATAGTGATGACTTTGGTTTCTACACTCAAGAAAGGTTATCAATTAGGCTATTGGGGAAATTGTTATTCTAGCGTTAATCTGTTGTATTTGATCAGCATATAGTGTGGTTTAACAAGTTGATCGAATTGTATATGTTTTATTCTTGTAATTTTTTAAATTATATTTCCTTTTTATTGTCATGTTCAAGTAACAAACAAATTATTTATGAAGCTTGATATAGATCATTTTGGTCGGTTTGTTTATGATATCAGTTTGTAGGCTATAACCGCTATTTAAATATATAATATTAATATTTTTATTTGAACCAAAAAATATTAATAATTTTAATTTATGAGATGATTGTAGTAGTCTTTTTGTAACCTTTATATTATACACCTGTTATTATAAAAAAATTTATATTGGAGTGTATAATTGATCAAAATACCAATGGATACGAGAGAAAGTGGGTGTATAATTGATCAAAATATCAATGGACACGGGAGAAAGTGAAATATGAAAGTAAATTTCTATAAATTTGTATTTATTTGTGATGTTCTTTTAAAAATATATATAATATATTAATCACCATTACAAACACTATTAAATTATAATTAATATTATTAAAAAAGATTTTTATCAAAATATTTTAAAATTATGTTTCACGGTTTATATTATACCCTCATGATTTTAAATTTATGATAATATATTAATTATTTTATACATAATTTTTAACACTAATAAAGTTTATCTCATTTTGTATAAATGATTTATTCTAATTTAAACTTTTTTACAATGTTGAAAGTTTTTTGGTTCAAATTGTTGTTAAATATTAGTTTTTTAATTAATGAGTAAACTATATAGATAGTCAACATAAACAACAACCTTTACTACATACTATTTAATTCTTGTCACTAAACACTAAATTGAAATAATTATTTATATACTGACCTTTTATTTACTTGCCTTTGAAAGTTTCAATTATTTATGACATTGCATCTCCCATACGGTATTGTTCTTCTTTCATCTTCCACTTTTTCGTTTTATCATGATTTCAAATTGATTTAGTCACTTAATTATTTTTTTAGGTTTGAAATTTGAGTTGTGTTCCTTTTTTTTTTAATTTGTGATGGTTTTTCTCCCTTAATGCATGCACATGGTTTCAAAATTTATTTATGTACATTTGAGAAATTGAGTTTCAAATTTGTTCTAATTTGGATAAAAAGTAGATGGTGAGAGATATTAATTTTCTTAATTTTGATTTCTGAAGCGGGGTGTTATTCATAAAACTTATTAAAAAATTGAAGCAAATTCATAAAAACATATTAAATTTTAATTTATTGTAATATATTCATGATTTAATAAAATAGTCTCATTAAATAAAAATATCAATTATATTATACAATAATTACATCTATTATCCACTTTTAATATAATGAAGTTATACACTGGCATTATTACTTTATTGTCCTAACTCAAACTATTTAACAAGCTAATTTAGTGCCCTTAAAGTAATTCCGTACGTCTAGTCATTACTTAACCGGTTCATTTACCCTAATTATAAATTTCATTCATTATGACAGCCAAAACATCAGTGTTTTCTGATTCCAACGCCGTCTCTCATTTCAACGGAAAAAGCATGATTGCAAAAAAATGACTACAACCAACAAAAAAGAAGAACATTTACTGCATACTATTTAATTTTTTTCCCTAAATCCTAAATTGGAATAATTATTTACTTACTGACCTTTTATCTACTTAACTTGGAAAGTTTTAATTTATCTCTACTTTTCACAAAACCCTAAATTGGAATAATTATTTATATAGTTACATTTTATCTACTTGCCTTAGAAAAGTTTCAATTTATATCTAAACCATACGGAATTTGTAATATGCTTTGAAACAATTCCAACCTTTCCAATTCCTCTGCTCTCCTCTCATTCATCTGCCTCTATTTCTGTTCATTACGACATTGTGTTTCCCATAAGGTGTTGTTCTTCCTTCATCTTCCATTTTTTTATTTTACCGTGATTTCAAATTGATTTAGTCACTTAATTCTATTTCGTGGCCAATTGTTAACTTAATTCTATACCATGTTTAATTGTGAATCGATTTGGGTTTATATGTCCATTTTGTTATGATACTGTGATTTTTTTTTTAAAATGATAAATTTGAACTTGAATTTAGATTCGAACTTTGAGTTCTTGAACTATGTACCTTTTTTTTTAATTTGTATTTGATTAAAAAGTAGATGGTAAGGATTTGAAGCTGGATGTTATTCTTTTTATATGAAGACTATGAGTTGCAAGTTTGGAATAAACTGGAAGTTTAATCATCTTAAAATTACTTACTTATTATTTTCTATACAATATAGTTTCATGCATATGCTAATAAGTTTGTTGGTGTTTTGATGCATTATAAGATAGTGATGACTTTGCTTTCTACACTCAAGAAAGGTTATCAATTAGGCTATTGGGGAAATTGTTATTCTAGCGTTAATCTGTTGTATTTCATCAGCACATAGTGTGGTTTAACAAGTTGATCGAATTGTATATGTTTTATTCATGTAATTTTTTAAATTATATTTCCTTTTTATTGTCATGTTCAGGTAACAGACAAATGATTGATGAAGCTTGATATAGATCATTTTGGTCGGTTTGTTTACGATATCAGTTTGTAGGGTATAACCGCTATTTAAATATAATTAATAATATTAATATTTTTATTTGTGCCAAAAAATATTAATAATTTTAATTTAGGAGATGATTGTAGTAGTTTTTTTGTAACCTTTATATTATATATTTATTATAATAAAAATGTTTATAATGGGGTATAATTGATCAAAATACCAACATACACGGGAGAAAGTGAGTGTATAATTGATCAAAATATCAACGGATACGGGAGAAAGTGAAATTTGATTACAAAAATATTGATTTGAGCCAAAAAGAATGTCAGTTACTGCATACTATTTAATTCTTTTCCCTGAACCTTAAATTGAAATAATTATTCATGTATTGACCTTTTATCTACTTGCCTTTGGAATTTCAATTTATCTATACTTTTCATTAAACCCTACGGTATTGAATCTCCCATACAGAATTGAATCTCCCATACGGTATTGTTCTTCTTTCGTCTTCCACTTTTTCATTTTATCGTGATTTCAAATTGATTTAGTCACTTAATTTTATTTCATGTTCAATTATGAACTTAATTCTATTTCGTTTTCAATTCTGAACCGATTTTTGTTTAAATGTGTATTTTGTTATGGTACTGTGATTTTTTTTAACGAAAATATATTAAATTTTAACACTGATAGTGAATTTAGATTTGGAATTTGAGTAATGATGTTCTTTTTTTTAATTTTTATTTGATTAAAAAGTTGACGGTAAGGATATTAATTTTCATACTTTTGATGTTGATAACTTAAGTAGATGTTATTCATTTTATATGAAGATTATGAGTTTTAAGTTTGGAATAAATTGAAAGTTTAATCATGTCAAAATTACTTATTTATTTTTAATGTCTATACAATATAGTTTCATGCATATGCCAAAGAGTTTGTTGGTGTTTTGATGCATTATAAGATACTGATGGTTTTGGTTTCTACACTCATAAAAGGTTATAAAGTATGCTATTGGGGAAATTTGTATTCTAGAGGTAATCTATTGTATTTCATCAGCAAATGTTGTTTTTATAACTTGCTTATACAAATTCATTTTTTAGCGATAGTTAAATAATTAGTGTCTTTTAACAAGTTGATCAAATTGTATACATATTTATTCATGTTATTCTTATAATTATATTTCCTTTTGATTGTTATGTTAAGGTAACAAATAAATGATTGATGAAGCTTGATATAGATCAGTTTTACCAGTTTGTTTAAGATATCATTTTGAAGGGTATAACAACTATTTAAATATAATTAATAATATTAATAATCACTTATTATTAATATAATGTTTATAATGGAGGTTTAAATGATCAAAATACCAACGGACACGGAAGAAAGTGAGTGTATAGTTGATCAAAATATCAACAGATACGGGAGAAAATGCAATATAAAAGAAAATTCCTATCAATTTATATTTATTTTTGATGTTCTTTTATAAAAATATATAATATATTAACCACCATTACAAACACTATTAAAATATAATTAATATCATTTAAATTTTATTTTATCAAATATTTTAATATTACGTTTTAGGGTTTATTTTATACACTTGTGGTTTTGAATTTATGATAATATATTAATTATTTTGTACATGATTTTTAAAACTAATAAAGTTTCTCTCTTTTTATATAGATGATTTATTCTAATTTAAACTTTTTTTTATAAGTTTTTTGGTTCAAATTGTTGTTAAATATTAATTTTTTAATTAATGAGTAAACTATATGTAGTCAATATTTAATGTACCTATTAATATTATTTAGTGTGTGTTTTCTGTGTTTATATAATATTATTGTGTTTTTAAACGATGTGTCGGGCTACTATGATTTTTATTGTGCTCTTTCCAATCTTTATCTATACTAGTATAATAAATAAAAACATATTTATATAATTTTTAAATAAAATTATTTTAAAATATCAAGATAACATAAATGTAAATAATTTAAAATTACTTTAATAATAAATTATTTATCAAACAATTTTTTTATCAATTTACTTTAAATATTAAAATTATACCAAATTACAACTTATTATTTTTTTACATGAAAAAAAACACTTGACAATTATAGATTTCTTAAAGAATGTCATATATTAAACATAACATATTATATATAGTCAATATTTAGATTTTTATAAGCAATTTTCATATAAAGTAATGTATATTATATCATTTCAAACATTTTAAATACGAGAGAAATGTGTCACCCAAAATTGGATTAATACAATTGTTTCGCAATGGGTAAGGATTGGAAAAGGCATAAAAATGTTATGAATAGATTCAATTATGTATATTAGGAAATCAATTAATTATAATTACGATACATCCATGTTTGATTTAATAGTTTTATATTAAAATGAGTTTTAGTTCATGAGTAAAAGAAAATTTAATATTTATAATACATTTTAATTTAGTATTAGGAATATGCAAATTAAAACTATATTTATTTACTTTAAAAATGTATTTAGTATGACAAAATGGTAGTATTTATACTAAAAAAAAAATTTAAATATATGATTTAATAAAAAAACATGAGAAAATTATGATTAATGAATGCAAATTTTTTAATGAAAAACACACATTATTATTCATTTTTTAAATCAAAACATAACCAAAATAATGTGAGTTAATGTTTAAAATTATCAGGTTAAATTCTCATTCTTTCTCTATGAGTAATCATTAAAATATACATTTTAATCTCATTGCGACTATTGAATTCGTATATATTTTATATACATATCTTAACCATCATTATATACTATTTTTATAAAGGGAAATAAGTTATAAATATTTTTATAATCGGGAAAAAGTTCAATTGTTGCTACAATTATTTTTATAAACGAGAATAAGTTAGAAAAAAATTTTATAAACGGGAAAAAGTGAAATGTTGATACAATTATTTTCATAAACGGAACTAAATTATAAAAGGAAAACCTTACTATTGATACAATTATTTTATAAATGGAAAAAAAATTACAAATGTACTTAAACGGAAAAAAGTTTATTGATATAATTATTTTTATAAATAGAAATAAGTTATAAATATTTTTATTAATGGACACACATGTTCTAAAATCTTGCACCTGTTTGCAAAACCATGATCTTGGGGTGGAGAGTACTCGCGGGCACTGCACCTGTTATAAACGAGAAAAAGTCAAATATTGATATAATTAAATTAATATTGATATGATAATCATAATTTAAGATATATTTTTCTTTAAATTCGTACATAATTTTATATAGATTTCTTAACTATAATTGTATAATATTTATTTAATATTTATATCGATTTTGTGTGACCCGTGTGAACGCATGTGTAAATGACTATTTTATTATTTTCTTAATTTTTTTAATAAAATATACATTTTCGATAAGTCGACACTACTTAATTTGTATATCTTTTATATACATTTTTTAACCATTACTAAACTATAATTATATATACTCATGTTCTTTTACATAATTTTTATGTATATCTTTATATGGTAATGATGATTGGAACTTTTTTTCTTTTAATTTATTTATATTTTTATATACATTTTTTAACCTTAACTATATAATATTAATTTAATATTTATATCGATTTTATATGACTCGTGCAAATACACGGGTTCTTTACTAGTTCATAATTTTATTTGTCCCAAAATATTTAAAATTGTGATATTAAAAATATGCAAAATTCAAATTAAACAATTAACTAGTACTTCCTCTATTTTTTTAATTGTTATTTATTTACTTTTTGGTTCTTTAGTTACTTACTTTCTTAGTCAGGACTTGAAAAATATAGTCTGACACTCCTATGATCTAGTTGATGGGAATGCTTTCACAAGTACTAAATAATTAATATTGGTAATCTGCATTAGCATTTGCTAGGTGATTTTTAGGCATCTGCACATGTCATGTAGGTGGTAATCAATAAAAAATGTTTATATTTTTAATTATGAAAAAAAAACTTGCCAATAAGATGAAGCTATGACAAGGCCGAGTATAGCATCCTAGATTGCTAACTGTCAGGATGTCGACTCTCAAGGGTGGTGGAATGATTAGTGGGTTGGTTCTTCCCCTTGATAGGTAATGAGAATTCCCCAAGTGCTTGGAGATTTATCAGAATTTGTTGGAAATCAGAATTCGCACGTATATTACAAATCCAACGTGAAAACAAACACTCGCCAAATATTTTTCATTATTGATTATCATTTCCACTTTACTCTCTAATTGCACCTTGCACTTATAGCATTCTTAATCAATATATTTTTTTTATAGCTCTTTGAAATAATGTTAAATAGACATCCTATCTAATATGTCATTTTTATGTTCATGTGCCTTGTTCATCATGTACTCTGAATAAATGGAATTTGCACTATATGCATGTGTAGGAAGAAGTGGTGGCTAATGCTTGTATGGTGAAGAGTGGAAGAAATTTGACTGTATTTGCACTTGAATTCAAATTGAAGAAAACTGGAAATTTGGTTTATCTTACTCATGCTACTTTCTTTAATATGCCGGTTTCCAGCTTATGATCACTTAACTTTCTGGTGGTTCTGCAATTCCATTTTATGTATGTAATAGTAATAAAATATTTTAAATTAATTAGTCTGATTCTTATGATAAATATATGTATAGGCTTATTCTCTTTCAGCTCTTCCAAAATGCGTTTTAAAATTATATGAATGACCCAGAACAAAATGTGCTTGCTACAAAGAAGTTATTACAAGTCATAGTAGGCATTTTTGTTCCAATAACAACAAAGGTAATATTAACATTCTATATAAACAATTTTTATCCTTATAAAGTTTTATTTTCTTTTCGGTTTGGGAAAGTGATTCTTATGATAAATTTTTTTCTAAATCATAAACACATTATAACTTGTGTCCTTTTTATTGAAGTTAATAGTTGTGTTGTTGGAATTCGTTTGAAGTCCCGCGTTGCTTAGGTTTCTGTTTTTGGAGTTGAGATCCAAACGTATTTAATTTGGTATCTATTGATATTTGTAAATATATAGTGTTAAGAATATTTGTATATAGAATAGATTCACATCGACTATATCATGATATTAGTTGTAATTTTTTTATATATAATAAAGTCTTCGTAGTACTTTTCAAAATAGACGGTTTATTCAAATGTCTCTTAGTCTCTCGTATTTTAACAGGGTATCAGAGCCTACTGAGAGACATCCTTTCACCATGCTTTATCTGGTTAATCCACTGTCTTTCAATGAAAAATTTATGGACAATTGTTTCATAGCTCTGATTTGCCTTCCATACACGGCCATGACTCTTTCTGACACCAGTTTTTGAATTTCTCTGGTCACCACCGGACTGCCACCTCCATCTACCGGCTAACTACTATTTCCGCTGATCTTTCAGAAAACTAACCCTACTGGCAGAAGCGCCTCCTGCGATCTGGATGATCCCAACGCTTTTTTCATCGCCCCACTCGCCACCGTGCAACTCTTCCAGATCTGGTCACAGATTTTTTTTTCACTCACGGAAAACTATGATCCGGTTCAAACAGATCATTTTCATCTGGTTCACGTAATATTTTCTCTTTTCAGATACTCATGTCTATTTCTCAGAACTTTACGCCAAACTACGATAATTTTCTCAGGTGATGTAGGCATTATCAAAATGCAAATTCTAGTGATTCGGTTCCACATACTATTAATTCATATGTTTCCCTCTCTCGTTCATCTTCTCTTGGACCTTGGGTCCTTGATTCTGGTGCGGCTGATCATGTTACTGGTAATAAAAATATTTTCTCTTCTCTCTCTACCTTGAGTTTCTTACCTACTATAACTTTTGTCAATGGTTTTCAAACCCAATCTAAATGGATTGGTAATGTTCAAATTCTACATTCTCTCTATGTTACTTTTGTTCTCTATGTACCTATTTATCAATTTAATTTACTTTTAGTTAGTCGTTTAACTCGGTCTCTTGATTGTATTGTCACCTTCACTAACAACAATGTTACCCTACATGTGAGTCTCAAAGCCTTTTTTAATTTTCAGTGTCATCTCAGACATGCTCAGCCAATGGTTTTTCACTCACTATCCATGCTCAGTTAGGTCATCAGAGTCTTCTCAAATTACAAAAGTTGGTGTCAAATTTATCGAAGGTATCTAATTTACATTGTGGTTCGTGTCAATTAGGAAAACACACTTGCAGTCAATTTTCCAATCGAGTCAATAAACGAGCTTCGTTCCCTTGAAATATGTTCTTTTTTGTAATTTGTATTTGATTAAAAAGTCGATGGTAAGGATAATAATTTTCATACTTTTGATGCCTGAAGCGGGATGTTATTCATTTTATATGAAGACTATGAGTTGCAAGTTTTGAATAAACTTAAAGTTTAATCATCTCAAAATATCTTACTTATTTTTTACATTCTATAGAATACAGTTTCATGCAAATGCTAAAGAGTTTGTTGGTATTTTGATGCATTATAAGTTACTGATGACATTGGTTTCTACGCTCATGAAATATTATCAAGTATGCTATTAGGGAAATTGGTATTCTAGATGTAATCTGTTGTATTTTATCAACATGTGATTTTTTTATAGTTTGCTTATACTAATTCATTTTTTGCGTTAGTTGAACAATTAGTATGTTTTAACAAGTTGATCGAATTGTATACGTATTTATTCAAGTTATTTTTCTAAATATATTTCCTTCTGATTGTCATGTTCAGGTGACAAATAAATGATTGATGAAGTTTGATATAGATTATTTTGGTCGGTTTGTTTATGATATCAGTTTGTAGGATATAACCGCTATTTAAATATAATTAATAATATTAATATTTTTATTTGTACAAAAAAATATTAATAATTTTTATATATGAGATGATTGTAATAGTTTTTTTTGTAACATTTATATTATTCACATATTATTATTATTATAATTTTATAATGGGGTATAATTGCTCAAAATACCAATGGACACGGGAGAAAGTGAGTGTATCAATTGATCAAAATATCAACGGACACGGGAGAAAGTGAAATATGAAAGCAAATTTCTATCAATTTGTATTTATTTGTGATGTTCTTTTAAAAAAATATATAATATATTAACCATCATTTCAAACACTATTAAAATATAATTAATATTATTATAAAAAAAATTATCAAAATATTTTAATATTATGTTTTACGGTTCATATTATACACTCATGATTTTAAATTTATAATAATATATTAATTATTTTATAAATGATTTTTAACACTAATAAAGTTTGTCTCATTTTTTATAATTGATTTATTCTAATTTAAACATTTTTTCTATGTTGAGAGTTTTTTGGTTTAAATTGTTGTTAAATGTTAATTTTTTTTAATTAATAAGTAAACTATATAGATAGTCAACATTTAATGGTGCTATCTATTTTTAATATAATAAAGTAACTCACTAGTATTATTACTTTATTATCCTAACTCAAATCGCAAAAAGCATGATTACAGCCAAAAACCACAACCTTTACTACCTATTATTTAATTCTATTCACTAAACACTAAATTGAAATAATTATTTACATACTGACCTTTTATTTACTTGCCTTGGAAAGTTTCAATTCTTTATGAAATTGCATCTCCCATACGTAATGGTTCTTCCTTCATCTTCCATTTTTTCGTTCTACCATGATTTTGAATTCATTTAGTCACTTAATTCTATTTTTGGGTTTGAAATTTGAGTTGTGTTCTTTTTTATTTTAATTTGTGATAGTTTTTCTCCATTAATGCATGCACATGGTTTCAAAATTTATTTATGTATATTTCAGAAGTTGAGTTTCAAACTTATTTTAATTTGAATAAAAAGTAGATGGTCAGAGATATTAATTTTCTTAATTTTAATTTCAGAAGCGGGATGTTATTCATAAAAATTATTAAAAAATTAAAGAAAATTCATAAAAAAATATTAAATTCATAAAAACATATTAAATTTTAATTTATAGTAATATATTCTTGATTTAATAAAATAGTCTCATTAAATAAAAATATTAATTATATTATATAATAATTACATCTATCATACACTTTTAATATAATAAAGTTATACACTGGCATTATTACTTTATTATCCTAAATCAAACTATTTAGCAAGCTAATTTAGTGCCCTTAAAGTAATTTCGAACGTCTAATCATTACTTAACCTATTCAATTACCCTAATTATAAATTTCATTCATTTTGACAGCCAAAACATCAGTGTTTTCTCATTCCAAAGCCATTTCTCATTCCAACGAAAATAGCATGATTACAGCCAAAAGTTTCAATTTATCTCTACTTTTGACTAAACCCTAAATTGGAATAATTATTTATATAGTGACATTTTATCTACTTGCCTTAGGAAAGTTTCAATTTATATCTAAACCATACGGAATTTGTAATTTGCTTTGAAACAATTCCGACCTTTCCAATTCCTCTGCTCTCCTCTCATTCTTCTATAAAACACGACAGCAAGACCATTACTCTACATTGCATCTGCCTCTATTTCTATTCATTGCGACATTGTGTTTCCCATAATGTAATGTTCTTCCTTCATCTTCAACTTTTTTATTTTACTGTGATTTCAAATTGATTTAGTCACTTAATTCTATTCTGTGGCTAATTGTGAACTTAATTCTATTTCATGTTCCATTGTGAATCGATTTGGGTTTATATGTGCATTTTGTTATGGTACTGTGATTTTTTTAAAAAGAAAATATGATAAATTTGAAGACTGGTAGTGAATTTAGATTTGAACTTTGAGTTGTTGAAATGTGTTTTTTTATAATTTGTATTTGATTAAAAAGTAGATGTGAAGGATATTAATTTTCATACTTTTGATGCCTGAAGAGGGATGTTATTAATTTTATAGGAAGACTATGAGTTGCAAGTTTTAAATAACCTTAAAGTTTAATCATCACAAAATTTCTTACTTATTTTTACCGTCTATAGAATATAGTTTCATGTATATGCTAAATAGTTTATTGGTGTTTTGATGCTTTATCAGTTACTGATGATATTGGGGAAATTGGTATTCTAGCGGTTATTTGTTAGATTTTATCAACACGTGTTGTTTTTATAACTTGCTTATACAAATTCATTTTTAGCGATACTTAAACCATTAGTGTGTTTTAACCAGTTGATCGAATTGTATACGTATTTATTTATGTTATTTTTCTAAATATATTTCCTTTTCATTGTCATGTTCATGTAACGAAGGGTATAACAACTATTTAAATAAAATTTATAATATTAATATTTTAATTTGTACCAAAAAGTATTAACAATTTTAATTTATTAGATGATTCTAATATTTTTTGGAACCTTTATATTATACACTTATTATACCAACAGACACAGGAGAAAGTGAGTGTATATTTGATCAAAATATCAACGGACACGCGAGAAAGTGAAATATGAAAGCAAATTTCTATCAATTTGTATTTATTTTGATATTATTTAAAAAAATATAATATATTAACAACCATTACAAACACTATTAAAATATAATTAATATAATGAAAATTTTATTTTATCAAAATATTTTAATATTATATTTTACACTTTATATTGTACACTCGTGATTTTAAATTTATGATAATATATTAATTATTTTATACATGATTTGTAAAACTAATAAAGTTTCTCTCTTTTTGTATAAATGATTTATTCTAATTTAAATTTTTTTCTATGTTGAAAGTTTTTTGGTTCAAATTGTTGTTAAATGTTAATTTTTTAATTAATGGGTAAACTATATATATATATATATATATATATATATATATATATATATATATATATATATATATATATATATATATATATATTCAACATTTAATGGTGATATCTACTTTTAATATAATAAAATAATACACTAGCATTATTACTTTATTATCCTAACTCAAACTGCAAAAATAGCATGATTACAGCCAAAAACAACAACCTTTACTACATACTATTTATTTGTTTTCACTAAACCCTAAATTGAAATAATTATTTATATACTAACTTTTTATCTACTTGCATTGAAAAGTTTCAATTCTTTACGACATTGCATCTCCGATACGGAATTGTTCTTCCTTCATCTTTCACATTTTCGTTTTACCGCGATTTCGAATTGATGTAGGCACTTAATTATATTTTTAGGTTTGAACTTTGAGTTGTGTTCTTTTTTTTTTTATTTGTGATAGTTTTTCTCCCTTAATGCATGCACATGGTACCAAAATTTATTTATGTACATTTAAGAAATGAGTTTCAAATCTGTTCTAATTTGATTAAAAAATAGATAGTAAGAGATATTAATTTTCTTGCTTTGGATTCCTGAAGGGGATGTTATTCATAAAGTTTATTAAAAAATGGAAACAAATTCATAAAAATATATTAAATTCATAAAAGCATATTAAATTTAATTTTTTATATTATATTCATGATTTAATAAAATAGTCTCATTAAATAAAAATATCAATCATATTATACAAGAATTGTATCTATCATCCACTTTTAACATAATAAAGTTATACGCTGTTATTATTACTTTATTATCCAAACTCAAACTATTTAACAAGCTAATTTAGTGTTTCTTAAGTATTTTCATACGTCTAATCATTACTTAACCTATTCAGTTACCCTAATTAAAATTGTCATTCATTTTGACAGCCAAAACATCCATGTTATTCCAACCCAAAAAGCATGATTACAGAAAGAAAAAAAACATTTATTGTATACTATTTAATTCTTTTCCCTAAACCTTAAATTTGAATAATTAATTAGTTCTTGACTTGTAAAAGTTTCAATTTATCTCTAAATCTATCTGATTTATAGTTTGCTTTGAAACAATTCCAACCTTTCTAATTCGTCTGCTCTCCTCTCATTCTTCTATATAAACATGACTGTAAGACCATCATTGTACACTGCATCTTCCTCTATTTCTTTGCTTTACAGCATTGCATCTGCCATGTATTTTTCTTCCTTCATCTTCCACTTTTTTGTTTTAACGTGATTTCAAATTGATTGAGTCACTTAATTCTATTTTTTTGTCAATTGTGAACTTAATTCTATTTCGTGTTCAATTGGGAATCGATTTTTGTTTATATGTGTAATTTGTTATGGTACTATGATTTTTTTTATAAAAGAAAATATGATAAATTTAAACACTGGTAGTGAATTTAGATTTGAACTTTGAGTTCTTGAACTGAGTTCCTTTTTTTTATTTGTATTTGATTAAAAAGTAGATGGTAAGGATATTAATTTTCATACTTTTGATGCCTGAAGCGGGATGTTATTCATTTTATATGAAGACTATGAGTTGCAAGTTTGGAATAAACTGGAAGTTTAATCATCTTAAAATTACTTACTTATTATTTTCTATACAATATAGTTTCATGCATATGCTAATAAGTTTGTTGGTGTTTTGATGCATTATAAGATAGTGATGACTTTGGTTTCTACACTCAAGAAAGGTTATCAATTAGGCTATTGGGGAAATTGTTATTCTAGCGTTAATCTGTTGTATTTCATCAGCATATAGTGTGGTTTAACAAGTTGATCGAATTGTATATGTTTTATTCATGTAATTTTTTAAATTATATTTCCTTTTTATTGTTATGTTCAAGTAACAAACAAATGATTTATGAAGCTTGATATAGATCATTTTGGTCGGTTTGTTTATGATATCAGTTTGTAGGCTATAACCGCTATTTAAATATATAATATTAATATTTTTATTTGAACGAAAAAATATTAATAATTTTAATTTATGAGATGATTGTAGTAGTATTTTTGTAACCTTTATATTATACACATGTTATTATAATAATTTTTATATTGGAGTGTATAATTGATCAAAATACCAATGGATACGGGAGAAAGTGGGTGTATAATTGATCAAAATATCAATGGACACGGGAGAAAGTGAAATATGAAAGTAAATTTCTATAAATTTGTATTTATTTGTGATGTTCTTTTAAAAAAATATATAATATATTAATCACCATTACAAACACTATTAAATTATAATTAATATTATTAAAAAAGATTTTTATCAAAATATTTTAAAATTATGTTTCACGGTTTATATTATACACTCATGATTTTAAATTTATGATAATATATTAATTATTTTATACATAATTTTTAACACTAATAAAGTTTATCTCATTTTGTATAAATGATTTATTCTAATTTAAACTTTTTTACAATGTTGAAAGTTTTTTGGTTCAAATTGTTGTTAAATATTAGTTTTTTAATTAATGAGTAAACTATATAGATAGTCAACATAAACAACAACCTTTACTACATACTATTAAATTCTTGTCACTAAACACTAAATTGAAATAATTATTTACATACTGACCTTTTATTTACTTGCCTTTGAAAGTTTCAATTCTTTATGACATTGCATCTCCCATACGGTATTATTCTTCTTTCATCTTCCACTTTTTCGTTTTATCATGATTTCAAATTGATTTAGTCACTTAATTATATTTTTAGGTTTGAAATTTGAGTTGTGTTCCTTTTTTTTTAATTTGTGATGGTTTTTCTCCCTTAATGCATGCACATGGTTTCAAAATTTATTTATGTACATTTGAGAAATTGAATTTCAAATTTGTTCTAATTTGAATAAAAAGTAGATGGTGAGAGATATTAATTTTCTTAATTTTGATTTCTGAAGTGGGATGTTATTCATAAAACTTATTAAAAAATTGAAGCAAATTCATAAAAACATATTAAATTTTAATTTATTGTAATATATTCATGATTTAATAAAATAGTCTCATTAAATAAAAATATCAATTATATTATACAATAATTACATCTATTATCCACTTTTAATATAATAAAGTTATACACTGGCATTATTACTTTATTGTCCTAACTCAAACTATTTAACAAGCTAATTTAGTGCCCTTAAAGTAATTTCGTACGTCTAGTCATTACTTAACCGGTTCATTTACCCTAATTATAAATGTCATTCATTATGACAGCCAAAACATCAGTGTTTTCTGATTCCAACGCCATTTCTCATTTCAACGGAAAAAGCATGATTGCAAAAAAATGATTAAAACCAACAAAAAAGAAGAACATTTACTGCATACTATTTAATTCTTTTCCCTAAATCCTAAATTGGAATAATTATTTACTTACTGACCTTTTATCTACTTAACTTGGAAAGTTTTAATTTATCTCTACTTTTCACAAAACCCTAAATTGGAATAATTATTTATATAGTTACATTTTATCCACTTGCCTTAGAAAAGTTTTAATTTATATCTAAACCATACGGAATTTGTAATATGCTTTGAAACAATTCCAACCTTTCCAATTCCTCTGCTCTCCTCTCATTCATCTGCCTCTATTTTTGTTCATTACGACATTGTGTTTCCCATAAGGTGTTGTTCTTCCTTCATCTTCCATTTTTTTATTTTACCGTGATTTCAAATTGATTTAGTCACTTAATTCTATTTCGTGGCCAATTGTTAACTTAATTCTATACCATGTTCAATTGTGAATCGATTTGGGTTTATATGTCCATTTTGTTATGATACTGTGATTTTTTTTTTAAATGATAAATTTGAACTTGAATTTGGATTTGAACTTTGAGTTCTTGAACTGTGTTCTTTTTTTTTTTTAATTTGTATTTGATTAAAAAGTAGATGGTAAGGATTTGAAGCTGGATGTTATTCATTTTATATGAAGACTATGAGTTGCAAGTTTGGAATAAACTGGAAGTTTAATCATCTTAAAATTACTTACTTATTATTTTCTATACAATATAGTTTCATGCATATGCTAATAAGTTTGTTGGTGTTTTGATGCATTATAAGATAGTGATGACTTTGGTTTCTACACTCAAGAAAGGTTATCAATTAGGCTATTGGGGAAATTGTTATTCTAGCGTTAATCTGTTGTATTTCATCAGCACATAGTGTGGGTTAGGGATGTCAGTTTGGACCTGTTAATGGGGATCCCCGCGGGGAACGCCCCGTTCGGGGCCCCAAAGATGGGGAATTTTCCCCCGTGGGGGCGGGGATGGGGAGAAAAATTCCCCCGAGAGCATTTCGGGGACGGGGACGGGGAATACACCCCCCGCCCCGCGGGGACCCCGCCCCGCCTATTATTTTAATATAGTTAATTTAATATATATATTTTAGATTAGGTTTTTTAGTCATTTCCTTTATGTTTATTTATAAAAATAAATAAATAAATATTCATGTATTTATTAAGAGAGAGAAATGTAAATATTAGACCCTAAAAAAGTTGAAGCGTTTCATTTAGGGATGTCAATATTAATCAAACTCTAATATTTGTCAAACTTCACTATCATACTTCTTGCCATACTTTGTATAGTATCACTACTTGTTTGGATATTTTGCTTAATATTTTAGTTTATTTATATGTAACTTTGTTTTAAGTATTTTGATATTTCTACTTTACGTGTGTTATCAATTGAGCAAATAGAGATATGTTGACTTTTGCTTTTAGTTGACTTATTATGAAGTATTTTTTAGCTTTTCAAGCATACTCATGATGCTAAATTTTATAATTATCCCTTATTAGTTTTGATGAAGTATAGTTTTTTAAGCATAATTATGTTGTTGGATTTTTTTAGTTGTTTAGGCATATTGTTACTTTAAAAAGTATTATAGTTCATTTTGTTGAATTTTATAGCATTTTATAGAAATTTATAAAAAAAATATTATTATTTTGTGTTCCATTAGTATTTTTAATAAAAAATAATAAATGTCAAATACTAGTATTTTTTAATAATATAATAAATATGTGAACTCTTTGTGCTTTTTATTTTTATAGAAAATATAAACATTTTAAAAAAATAAAATATTAATAAATAAATGTAGGATCTATGGGGATCCCCGCGGGGAACGGGGATCCGCGGGGAACGGGGATGGGGATAGAAATTCCCCCGTGACGGAGATCGGGGACGGGGACGGGGAATGAATTTGATGGCGGGGAAAAAGATGGGGAAGTGTCCCCCCGGCCCCGCCCCGCCCCATTGACATCCCTAGTGTGGGTTTAACAAGTCGATCGAATTGTATATGTTTTATTCATGTAATTTTTTAAATTATATTTCCTTTTTATTGTCATGTTCAGGTAACAGACAAATGATTGATGAAGCTTGATATAGATCATTTTGGTCGGTTTGTTTACGATATTAGTTTGTAGGGTATAACCGCTATTTAAATATAATTAATAATATTAATATTTTTATTTGTACCAAAAAATATTAATAATTTTAATTTAGGAGATGATTGTAGTAGTTTTTTTTGTAACCTTTATATTATATATTTATTATAATAATAATGTTTATAATGGGGTATAATTGATCAAAATACCAACATACACGGGAGAAAGTGAGTGTATAATTGATCAAAATATCAACGGATACGGGAGAAAGTGAAATATGATTACAAAAATATTTATTTGAGCCAAAAAGAACGTCAGTTACTGCATACTATTTAATTCTTTTCCCTGAACCTTAAATTGAAATAATTATTCATGTATTGACCTTTTATCTACTTGCCTTTGGAAATTTCAATTTATCTCTACTTTTCATTAAACCCTACGGTATTGAATCTCCCATAAAGAATTGAATCTCCCATACGGTATTGTTCTTCTTTCGTCTTCCACTTTTTCATTTTATCGTGATTTCAAATTGATTTAGTCACTTAATTTTATTTCATGTTCAATTATGAACTTAATTCTATTTCGTTTTCAATTCTGAACCGATTTTTGTTTAAATGTGTATTTTGTTATGGTACTGTGATTTTTTTTAACGAAAATATATTAAATTTTAACACTGATAGTGAATTTAGATTTGGAATTTGAGTAATGATGTTCTTTTTTTTAATTTTTATTTGATTAAAAAGTTGACGGTAAGGATATTAATTTTCATACTTTTGATGTTGATAACTTAAGTAGATGTTATTCATTTTATATGAAGATTATGAGTTTTAAGTTTGGAATAAATTGAAAGTTTAATCATCTCAAAATTACTTATTTATTTTTAATGTCTATACAATATAGTTTCATGCATATGCCAAAGAGTTTGTTGGTGTTTTGATGCATTATAAGATACTGATGGTTTTGGTTTCTACACTTATAAAAGGTTATAAAGTATGCTATTGGGGAAATTTGTATTCTAGAGGTAATCTATTGTATTTCATCAGCAAATGTTGTTTTTATAACTTGCTTATACAAATTCATTTTTTAGCGATAGTTAAATAATTAGTGTCTTTTAACAAGTTGATCAAATTGTATACATATTTATTCATGTTATTTTTATAATTATATTTCCTTTTGATTGTTATGTTAAGGTAACAAATAAATGATTGATGAAGCTTGATATAGATCAGTTTGATCGGTTTGTTTAAGATATCACTTTGAAGGGTATAACAACTATTTAAATATAATTAATAATATTAATAATCACTTATTATTAATATAATGTTTATAATGGAGGTATAAATGATAAAAATACCAACAGACACGGAAGAAAGTGAGTGTATAGTTGATCAAAATATCAACAAACACGGGAGAAAATGAAATATAAAAGAAAGTTCCTATCAATTTATATTTATTTATGATGTTATTTTATAAAAATATATAATATATTAACCACCATTACAAACACTATTATAATATAATTAATATCATTTAAATTTTATTTTATCAAATATTTTAATATTATGTTTTACGGTTTATTTTATACACTCGTGATTTTGAATTTATGATAATATATTAATTATTTTGTACATGATTTTTAAAACTAATAAAGTTTCTCTCTTTTTATATAGATGATTTATTCTAATTTAAACTTTTTTTATAAGTTTTTTGGTTCAAATTGTTGTTAAATATTAATTTTTTAATTAATGAGTAAATTATATGTAGTCAACATTTAATGTACCTATTAATATTATTTAGTGTGTGTTTTCTGTGTTTATATAATATTATTGTGTTTTTAAACGATGTGTCGGGCTACTATGATTTTTATTGTGCTCTTTCCAATCTTTATCTATACCGGTATAATAAATAAAAACATATTTATATAATTTTTAATTAAAATTATTTTAAAATATCAAGATAACATAAATGTAAATAATTTAAAATTACTATAATAATAAATTATTTATCAAAGAATTTTTTTATCAATTTACTTTAAATATTAAAATTATACCAAATTACAACTTATTATTTTTTTACATGAAAAAAAACACTTGACAATTATAGATTTCTTAAAGAATGTCATATATTAAACATAACATATTATATATAGTCAATATTTAGATTTTTATAAGCAATTTTCATATAAAGTAATGTATATTATATCATTTCAAACATTTTAAATACGAGAGAAATGTGTCACCCAAAATTGGATTAATACAATTGTTTCGCAATGGGTAAGGATTGGAAAAGGCATAAAAATGTTATGAATAGATTCAATTATGTATATTAGGAAATCAACAAATTATAATTAAGATACATCCATGTTTGATTGAATAGTTTTATATTAAAATGAGTTTTAGTTCATGAGTAAAAGAAAATTTAATATTTATAATACATTTTAATTTAGTATTAGGAATATGCAAATTAAAACTATATTCTTTTACTTTAAAAATGTGTTTAGTATGACAAAATGGTAGTACTTATACTAAAAAAATATATATAAATATATGATTTAATAAAAAAACATGAGAAAATTATGATTAATGAATGCAAATTTTTTAATGAAAAACACACATTATTATTCATTTTTTAAATCAAAACATAAACAAAATAATGTGAGTTAATGTTTAAAATTATCAGGTTAAATTGTCATTCTTTCTCTATGAGTAATCATTAAAATATACATTTTAATCTGATTGCGACTATTGAATTCGTATATATTTTATATACATATCTTAACCTTCATTATATACTATTTTTATAAAGGGAAATAAGTTATAAACATTTTTATAAACGGGAAAAAGTTCAATTGTTGCTAGAATTATTTTTATAAACGAGAATAAGTTACAAAAAAATTTTATAAACGGGAAAAAGTGAAATGTTGATACAATTATTTTCATAAACGGAACTAAATTATAAAAGGAAAACCTTACTATTGATACAATTATTTTATAAATGGGAAAAAATTACAAATGTACTTAAACGGAAACAAGTTTATTGATATAATTATTTTTATAAATAGAAATAAGTTATAAATATTTTTATTAATGGACACACATGTTCTAAAATCTTGCACCGGTTTGCAAAACCATGATCGTGGGGTGGAGAGTACTCGCGGGCACTGCACCTGTTATAAACGAGAAAAAGTCAAATATGTATATAATTAAATTAATATTGATATGATAATCATAATTTAAGATATATTTTTCTTTAAATTCGTACATAATTTTATATAGATTTCTTAACTATAATTGTATAATATTTATTTAATATTTATATCGATTTTGTGTGACCCGTGTGAACTAGGGATGTCAGTTTGGACCTGTTAATGGGGATCCCCGCGGGGAACGCCCCGTTCGGGGCCCCAAAGATGGGGAATTTTCCCCCGTGGGGGCGGGGATGGGGAGAAAAATTCCCCCGAGAGCATTTCGGGGACGGGGACGGGGAATACACCCCCCGCCCCGCGGGGACCCCGCCCCGCCTATTATTTTAATATAGTTAATTTAATATATATATTTTAGATTAGGTTTTTTAGTCATTTCCTTTATGTTTATTTATAAAAATAAATAAATAAATATTCATGTATTTATTAAGAGAGAGAAATGTAAATATTAGACCCTAAAAAAGTTGAAGCGTTTCATTTAGGGATGTCAATATTAATCAAACTCTAATATTTGTCAAACTTCACTATCATACTTCTTGCCATACTTTGTATAGTATCACTACTTGTTTTGATATTTTGCTTAATATTTTAGTTTATTTATATGTAACTTTGTTTTAAGTATTTTGATATTTCTACTTTACGTGTGTTATCAATTGAGCAAATAGAGATATGTTGACTTTTGCTTTTAGTTGACTTATTATGAAGTATTTTTTAGCTTTTCAAGCATACTCATGATGCTAAATTTTATAATTATCCCTTATTAGTTTTGATGAAGTATAGTTTTTTAAGCATAATTATGTTGTTGGATTTTTTTAGTTGTTTAGGCATATTGTTACTTTAAAAAGTATTATAGTTCATTTTGTTGAATTTTATAGCATTTTATAGAAATTTATAAAAAAAATATTATTATTTTGTGTTCCATTAGTATTTTTAATAAAAAATAATAAATGTCAAATACTAGTATTTTTTAATAATATAATAAATATGTGAACTCTTTGTGCTTTTTATTTTTATAGAAAATATAAACATTTTAAAAAAATAAAATATTAATAAATAAATGTAGGATCTATGGGGATCCCCGCGGGGAACGGGGATCCGCGGGGAACGGGGATGGGGATAGAAATTCCCCCGTGACGGAGATCGGGGACGGGGACGGGGAATGAATTTGATGGCGGGGAAAAAGATGGGGAAGTGTCCCCCCGGCCCCGCCCCGCCCCATTGACATCCCTAGTGTGAACGCATATGTAAATGACTATTTTATTATTTTCTTAATTATTTTAATAAAATAAATATACATTTTCGATAAGTCGACACTACTTAATTTGTATATCTTTTTTATACATTTTTTAACCATTACTAAACTATAATTATATATACTCATGTTCTTTTACATAATTTTTATGTATATCTTTATATGGTAATGATGATTGGAACTTTTTTTCTTTTAATTTATTTATATTTTTATATATATTTCTTAACCTTAACTATATAATATTAATTTAATATTTATATCGATTTTATATGACTCGTGCAAATACACGGGTTCTTTACTAGTTCATAATTTTATTTGTCCCAAAATATTTAAAATTGCGATATTAAAAATATGCAAAATTCAAATTAAACAATTAACTAGTACTTCCTCTATTTTTTTAATTGTTATTTATTTACTTTTTGGTTCTTTAGTTACTTACTTTCTTAGTCAGGACTTGAAAAATATAGTCTGACACTCCTATGATCTAGTTGATGGGAATGCTTTCATAGGTACTAAATAATTAATATTCGTAATCTGCATTATCATTTGCTAGGTGATTTTTAGGCATCTGCACATGTCATGTAGGTGGTAATCAATAAAAAATGTTTAGATTTTTAATTATGAAAAGAAAACTTGCCAATAAGATGAACCTATGACAAGGCCGAGTATAACATCGTAGATTGCTAACTGTCAGGATGTCGACTCTCAAGGGTGGTGGAATGATTAGTGGGTTGGTTCTTCCCCTTGATAGGTAATGAGAATTCCCCAAGTGCTTGGAGATTTATCAGAATTTGTTGGAAATCAACTAAGCATTTGATGGAAATCAGAATCCGCACGTATATTACAAATCCAACGTGAAAACAAACACTCGCCAAATATTTTTCATTATTGATTATCATTTCCACTTTACTCTCTAATTGCACCTTGCACTTATAGCATTCTTAATCAATATTTTTTTTTATAGCTCTTTGAAATAATGTTAAATAGACATCCTATCTAATATGTCATTTTTATGTTCATGTGCCTTGTTCATCATGTACTCTGAATAAATGGAATTTGCACTATATGCATGTGTAGGAAGAAGTGGTGGCTAATGCTTGTGTGGTGAAGAGTGGAAGAAATTTGACTGTATTTGCACTTGAATTCAAATTGAAGAAAACTGGAAATTAGGTTTATCTTACTCATGCTACTTTCTTTAATATGTCGGTTTCCAGCTTATGATCACTTAACTTTCTGGTGATTCTGCAGTTCCATTTAATGTATGTAATAGTAATAAAATATTTTAAATTAATTAGTCTGATTCTTATGATAAATATATGTATAGGCTTATTCTCTTTCAGCTCTTCCAAAATGCGTTTTAAAATTATATGAATGACCCAGAACAAAATGTGCTTACTACAAAGAAGTTATTACAAGTCATAGTAGGCATTTTTGTTCCAATAACAACAAAGGTAATATTAACATTCTATATAAACAATTTTTATCCTTATAAAGTTTTCTTTTCTTTTCGGTTTGGGAAAGTGATTCTTATGATAAATTGTTTTCTAAATCATAAACACATTATAACTTGTGTCCTTTTTATTGAAGTTAATAGTTGTGTTGTTGGAATTCGTTTGAAGTCCCGCGTTGCTTAGGTTTCTGTTTTTGGAGTTGAGATCCAAACGTATTTAATTTGGTATCTGTTGATATTTGTAAATATATAGTGTTAAGAATATTTGTATATAGAATAGATTCACATCGACTATATCATGATATTAGTTGTAATTTTTTTATATATAATAAAGTCTTCGTAGTACTTTTCAAAATAGACGGTTTATTCAAATGTCTCTTAGTCTCTCGTATTTTAACAGGGTATCAGAGCCTACTGAGAGACATCCTTTCACCATGCTTTATCTGGTTAATCCACTGTCTTTCGATGACAAATTTATGGACAATTGTTTCATAGCTCTGATTTGCCACCAGTTTTTGAATTTCTCTGGTCACCACCGGACTGCCACCTCCATCTACCGGCTAACTATTGTTTTCGGTGATCTTTCAGAAAACTAACCCTAGTGGCAGAAGCGCCTCCTGCAATCTTGATGATCCCAACGCTTTTTTCATCGCCCCACTCGCCACCGTGCAACTCTTCCAGATCTGGTCACAGATTTTATTTTTCACTCACGGAAAACTATGATCCAGTTCAAACAGATCATTTTCATCTTGTTCACGTAATATTTTGTCTTTTCAGATACTCATGTCTATTTCTCAGAACTTTATGCCAAACTACGATAATTTTCTCAGGTGATGTAGGAATTATCGGAATGCAAATTCTAGTGATTCGGTTCCACATACTACTAATTCATATGTTTCCCTCTCTCAGTCATCTTCTCTTGGACCTTGGGTCCTTGATTCTGGTGCGGCTGATCATGTTACTGGTAATAAAAATATTTTCTCTTCTCTCTCTACCTTGAGTTTCTTACCTACTATAACTTTTGCCAATGGTTTTCAAACCCAATCTAAATGGATTGGTAATGTTCAAATTCTACATTCTCTCTATGTTACTTTTGTTCTCTATGTACCTATTTATCAATTTAATTTACTTTTAGTTAGTCGTTTAACTCGGTCTCTTGATTGTATTGTCACCTTCACTAACAACAATGTTACCCTACATGTGAGTCTCAAAGCCTTTTTTAATTTTCAGTGTCATCTCAGACATGCTCAGCCAAAGGTTTTTCACTCACTATCCATGCTCAGTTAGGTCATCAGAGTCTTCTCAAATTACAAAAGTTGGTGTCAAATTTATCGAAGGTATCTAATTTACATTGTGGTTCGTGTCAATTAGGGAAACACACTTGCAGTCAATTTTCCAATCGAGTCAATAAACGAGCATCGTTCCCTTGAAATATGTTCTTTTTTGTAATTTGTATTTGATTAAAAAGTAAATGGTATGGATAATAATTTTCATACTTTTGATGCCTGAAGCGGGATGTTATTCATTTTATATGAAGACTATGAGTGGCAAGTTTTGAATAAACTTAAAGTTTAATCATCTCAAAATATCTTACTTATTTTTTACTTTCTATAGAATACAGTTTCATGCAAATGCTAAAGAGTTTGTTGGTATTTTGATGCATTATAAGTTACTGATGACATTGGTTTCTACGCTCATGAAATATTATCAAGTATGCTATTAGGGAAATTGGTATTCTAGCGGTGATCTGTTGTATTTTATCAACATGTGATTTTTTTATAGTTTGCTTATACTAATTCTTTTTTTGCGTTAGTTGAACAATTAGTATGTTTTAACAAGTTGATCGAATTGTATACGTATTTATTCAAGTTATTTTTCTAAATATATTTCCTTCTGATTGTCATGTTCAGGTAACAAATAAATGATTGATGAAGTTTGATATAGATCATTTTGGTCGGTTTGTTTATAATATCAGTTTGTAGGATATAACCGCTATTTAAATATAATTAATAATATTAATATTTTTATTTGTACAAAAAAATATTAATAATTTTAATATATGAGATGATTGTAATAGTTTTTTTGTAACATTTATATTATACACATATTATTATAGTAATTTTATAATGGGGTATAATTGATCAAAATACCAATGGACACGGGAGAAAGTGAGTGTATCAATTGATCAAAATATCAACGGACACGGGAGAAAGTGAAATATGAAAGCAAATTTCTATCAATTTGTATTTATTTGTGATGTTCTTTTAAAAAAATATATAATATATTAACCATCATTTCAAAAACTATTAAAATATAATTAATATTATTATAAAAAAAATTATCAAAATATTTTAATATTATGTTTTACGGTTCATATTATACACTCATGATTTTAAATTTATAATAATATATTAATTATTTTATAAATGATTTTTAACACTAATAAAGTTTGTCTCATTTTGTATAATTGATTTATTCTAATTTAAACATTTTTTCTATGTTGAGAGTTTTTTGGTTTAAATTGTTGTTAACTGTTAATTTTTTTTAATTAATAAGTAAACTATATAGATAGTCAACATTTAATGGTGCTATCTACTTTTAATATAATAAAGTAACTCACTAGTATTATTACTTTATTATCCTAACTCAAATCGCAAAAAGCATGATTACAGCCAAAAACCACAACCTTTACTACCTATTATTTAATTCTATTCACTAAACACTAAATTGAAATAATTATTTACATACTGACCTTTTATTTACTTGCCTTGGAAAGTTTCAATTCTTTATGAAATTGCATCTCCCATACGTAATGGTTCTTCCTTCATCTTCCATTTTTTCGTTCTACCATGATTTTGAATTCATTTAGTCACTTAATTCTATTTTTGGGTTTGAAATTTGAGTTGTGTTCTTTTTTATTTTAATTTGTGATAGTTTTTCTCCCTTAATGCATGCACATGGTTTCAAAATTTATTTATGTATATTTCAGAAGTTGAGTTTCAAACTTGTTTTAATTTGAATAAAAAGTAGATGGTCAGAGATATTAATTTTCTTAATTTTAATTTCTTAAGCGGGATGTTATTCATAAAACTTATTAAAAAATTAAAGAAAATTCATAAAAAAATATTAAATTCATAAAAACATATTAAATTTTAATTTATAGTAATATATTCGTGATTTAATAAAATAGTCTCATTAAATAAAAATATCAATTATATTATATAATAATTACATCTATCATACACTTTTAATATAATAAAGTTATACACTGGCATTATTACTTTATTATCCTAAATCAAACTATTTAACAAGCTAATTTAGTGCCCTTAAAGTAATTTCGAACGTCTAATCATTACTTAACCTATTCAATTACCCTAATTATAAATTTCATTCATTTTGACAGCCAAAACATCAGTGTTTTCTCATTCCAACGAAAAAAGCATTATTACAGCCAACACTACAACATTTGTTGTCTCTGGCAACACTTTTTTAGGTAACATGTTGAAATTGTTGCCTTAAATTCATATAGGCAACGATTTACGATTGTTGTCAAAAATATGTTTGCAACCCTTGATAATCGTCGCCTAAAATACTTTTGGGGACGTTTATGGAGCGATACTCTTTTATTTTTTTGCCAACGGTTGTTAATTGTGCCCTTAACTGCTTTTGGGGACGATTTTAGAGCGTTAAAATATTATTTCTTTAGCAATGTTTGACAATTGTCCCCTAAAATATTTTTGGGGACATTTTTAGATTGTTACATTAGTTCTAATAAAAGGCTACATTTCTGAAATGTTGTAAAAAAATTTTAGAATTATCAAATTTTTGGTGGCAATCTTCCCTCCAAAACTTATACACTAAAAAACAAATATTTTTCTCTAAACATTATTAATATATATAAAAAAAAAATTTCTAACACATGAATTTAAAAATAAAAAATTTCAATTAAACAGAAAATAAAAAATTATATATATATATATATATATATATATATTAGTCTAAAACTTATATATATTTCAATTAAACAGGAATTTTTCTAACACATTATTAAATAAAATTTCATTAAACAGAAAATAAAAAATTTTCTAACACAGTAATTTAAAATATTTTTCATTACTAGTCCTCTCAATTATTGCCACATGTTATTAAAAAGAATAGAAAATAAAAAAAAGAAAAAGAAACAGATAAGGAAAACAAGCAGCTTTCGATTCTCCTTCTTTTTTGTTCACACATTTCGCCGAACCTAGCCGCGCTCTCAGACGCTCCGTCCTTCATCCCCTCCGAGTCAAACCTCTTTCGTTCACACCCTCCGCCGTGTTCTTCTTCACTCCGTCCAACTGCCACGCCGTGTTCATCGTCCACGTCGTCGTCCGTTCGTCGTTCACCGTCCAACTGCTTTCGTCCACGTCGTCCGCCGTCCACGTCGTCCAAGCCGTCCAAAGAATTGCTCAGAGCAATTGCATCAATTGCTCAGAGCAAAGAATTGTCTGCTCTGTGTCAAAAGATTATCCATTTGATACCGAAAAGACAACTTCAAAGGTAAGTCAAAGATTTTTTTAATAAACCTATAGAAGTTAAGTACTACGTTGATAGATCTACCGAGTCTGAATTGAAATTGAAATTTATTGGATTGAATAAAAACTTTAACCTCAAGCATGTTAAATCTTTTTTACTAAAATCTTAAGGTGTTTAGCAGAAGTATTGAATGGTATTCTTTTTATCTTTATTCACTTCTTTCTGGAACTGAATGGTATTCTTTCTGATGATGCTGACTTGGTTGAAGCTCTAAAAGTTGTTGAAAATCTACTATCAAGCTAATGAGGTATTTTCCTGATGAGAATGGTTTCTATTAGTTTCTTGACAATAATGGAAGGTATGTGTATGAGGATAGAATTGTAGATCCGAAATAAGCTTTGTCAAAAAGGAAGAAGTCATTGTCTATTTCTGATCATGTTGGTACATCATTTGATTTGTCTTCATTGCTTGATGGTTTATTGTTTGCTAGTGCTAATTAAATCCTACTTTGATGAATAGTTTAGCAAGATTCTAGTTGATTCCCAGGCCTGAGAATCTTGTATTCATGCTCATATTATTTTGGTAGAAAGGGAAGCCAAGGCAAGGGAAGATAAGATCAGAGAGGAAATTAATTAATAGTACTACCTTTTCTTGAATTGAAATTAATTACATGAAATTGTTTTTTAGGAGTAGTAAATTTATTTTGTTATTTTAATATGTATATGGCAATTGTAGTAGCAGATTAGTAAAAGGGACATGACGGATATTGGGTAGATATTATGTCGATTGTAGTAGCAGATTAGTACCAGACGAAATTCTATTCAATTTCTTTCACAAGATTGATGGAAAATGATGGAAAAGATTACATAAACACTTTCACAATTTCAATCAATATAAATATTACAGTACTCCCATGCTAATGTTTTTTTTCTGATGTGCAAGTAGGTTTCTTATTTTGATATTGATCTTTGTAACTCATAATTGTGTACATTTCACATATGGCTTTTCACACAATTTACTTGCATTCTGTTTAGGTTCTTTCCTCCAGTTTTATCCTATCATTTTTCTTTGATCTTAGTCACGTATTAACATACTCGGTGCCTTAATAACAGTTTGCATCAATTTCTGTTAGAAATTGTTTGTTGAAATCAAGTTTTTGAATTGCATACTGCAATAGGAATAATCTATAGTGATTGTAATAATAACTAACTTCTTTAAATATTTAACAGATGATGTGGGCTCTAAAATATGATCCCTACTTGTTCTGGTTGTATGAAGATTCAGAAGACATATATCAGTTGATGGAAAGAAGTGACAACTTTCCTGTTTGTGGGAAGGTAGTATTTACTTTTGTACTTTTCAAATTCATTCTCACTTAATTGCTTTTAGTACTCTGTTGATGCACATTGTCATTTGTCTCATATATTGGTTTTAATGAAAATTGTCTGAAGGGCCAAAGCAAGATTCAATATGAATTGTGCTAATCATTACTTGAGAACTTGAAAATGTGTAATAACAAATTGTGTATTCTAGATTTATTAGCTAAATGATGAAATAAAGCTGAAATTCAACTAATAATGAGAGTTGTTTTTGTTTTATTTTGATATAGGTGATGTTATTTGATGAAACGACTTGATGCTCTGCCATTGGATGTACTTTCTCGTCGATGATGGCACTACTGCTCAATTGTCGCTTACGGCTGCTGATGGAGTGTTTGAAGCACATCGCATATCGGATGCAATTTGAACTCTGGTATTGTTATTCAAAATTAGCACTTACTTCTTGGTCTTAATGTTTGAAAGTTCTGCGTTACCGGCATTTTCAGCAACATCTTGTCGCTCGAAGTTCTACACAAAAACACTATAGGAAGATCGCCGATGCACCTTCCAATCTCGAGCAGGCTATGAAAAGGCGACATCTATATGAAGCTATTATCGGATACAGTATTAGGATGAAGCTATAAAGTTCTAACTTGTGAGTTTGATTGAATGTGATTCCTCTATTCTCAGATTTTAGGCTCCTATCATTCTAATTCAAATAAATTTGATAATGAATTCTTTTTCAAATTTTGCTATCATTCTTGAAAGTTATCAATCTGTAAATTTGGTAATCATTATCAAACCAGAATTAGGAACCTCTAGGCATATGTTTTTTTGGTTGACCTTTTAGAATTTTATGTCTGATTATGTTACAGTTTCTAGCCCTCCATTTGAATGAGATTTACAATAAAGATTTGTTTACTAACTGCAAACATCTCTAACAGGCTAACATGCTTTATTGTTATCAAATAACAATGGAGGCATTGCTTCCTCTATTTATCACAATATTACTTGCCATTTCTTGAGGCATTGCTTTCTTAACTAATTTGATAGCGCCAGATACACATTTTTCTAGACTTAAGTTGCAACTATTTCATCACAACATTACTTTTCGTTTCTTGATAATAAAAAAAGTGTTTATACCTCATAAGAACTTGCTTAAGAAGCAATCTTCTTAGACAGAATATTGGTTTGATACTATATGTGACGCTGCTACTGGACAAACTCCATTCAAAGTTATTTACCAGAAGAAGTCACCAGTCATCATTCAATGGTTGCAAGGTGAGGCAAGGGTGGAAGCGGTTAAGAATTAACATGCACGAAAGTTACATCTTCCCTGCATATACTTTAAATTTATATATTTCTTTTTATGACATTATTATGACGAGAAAATTATATTGAAACCAGGAATGCTGAAAAAAAGGATTCATGAGAATCTACAGTTTAGAACGAAAATTCACATCTGTTGTACCCCAAAATTTGCCCTCCCATTTCCTCAACATTTTCTCACCACAAGACCCTTGGAGCTCAAGATCCAGTTAGGGTTCCTCTGCCCAAGACTTCTCCTTGTACTGGTGATCCAAATTAGGGTTTGTGTTTGCACAACGATGTTTTGACCTAAAGTGCCCAAGGTGACTTTCATGCTTCATATTGGACTCCCAAGTTTATCCATACCAAGTTTCAAGCCTTGATTCCAATCTTTGCCCAATCAATTGGACAATTGACTTAGAAATCAGCTGTATTGGAGAAAAAGTCAACTGTGGTCAATTGACAGTCAAACCTCATGAAAATTGACCCACATCAACATATTGAACTCATATAAACCATTTGGTCAAATTTGGATCACAATTCCACAAGAAATTTGATCAGATCACCAAAAGGGCAAAATGGTCATTTTTAGGGTTTTGACTGCACAAAGGCAATTTTTGACTGTTTGACCTAACCAATGGCAAACCAAGCTCACATATGGACTCAAGGACCCCATGGAATTGTCTTGACATGTTCAACAAATTCAAAAGATCCCAAATGCACAAGATTGACAGATGAATTTTCCAGTCAATTGATCAATTTTTGACTGTATACTGAAAAGTCAAACTTTGACTTTTTGGTCAAAATCAAGTGTCAAGATTCATTTTCCATCAAAACATGTCAAATTATGAAACTTGTTCATCAAGAAATCAAAAATCACAAATTAGGGTTTGAAATGAAGAATTTTCATAACTTAGAATTTTTCTAAGTTATGAAAATCCCTAATTTTTTCCTAACTTTGTCCCATTTTTTCATCAAGATGAATTTGGATTCAAACAAAAGTCAAAACATGAAAGTTATAGTCCATTGCAAAATCTAAAACTTTGATTCACAAATTTTCCTCAAAAGAAGCTTGTAGCTCAAGTTATAATTTTTGGAACAAGGGTGCAAAACATTCTTAACTTAGAAAATTTTTGACCTATTTTAGGCAGGATTTTTGCCTAACTTCATGGCCACTTTTCACATGCTTCCACTTGGAATTTCAATTTTAATTACAAAGATGGATTGTAGTACACATTCCAAGCTTTCCAAAATGTCCAAGAACTCATCAAATAACCTTGTGGTTAGGGAGAATCGAATTTGGCAATATAGGCAAAACTCACTTTGTTCATGAGCCATTTCCATGTCCAAAACTTTGCATTTTTGAACTCAGCATGCTCTAAGCTAGATTACAGGTCTTTTATCTCATCCACACTCATAAATTTAATTCCAATCCTTTATGTTTAAGTCTTATCTTGTGTGTTTAACCATTGCACACAAGATTGAGCCATAAATGGAAAAAGTAATATATCCATTTTTGAAAAGTGGAACTTTATGTCAAGATTGCAATCTTTGAAGTACAATGCAAATCCTTTTGGCACAAGTTCAGGGACATAACACACTGATCAAGACTAAAGTGTGCAGCATACTTGAGGGGCCTAGAGAAGCTTGTAAACCAACTTGCCATTTCTTGCTTAAGTTAGAAGAAACCTTGCATAACTCACAACAACTCTCATTTCTGCCAAGAGAAGCTTAGACAAACTTGTTAGACACATCCCAAACAACATCACTGAGCTAAGGCACGACCAAAACACCTTCCAAACCTCACCATTCATCAAAACACCCTCCTATTGCAGAAAACAGAGTCACCTCTGCAGTTGGACTTCCATAACTCAATCCACTCGTGCATTTTTGCTAAAACCAGTTCATACACATTCCATACCACATATACAAGCTATCCCAAGCATTGGCCACGACCTGTAACACCTCTAACCCCCTTCACCATTTTCACTTTTTCTGTTTTGCAGGTGGATTGCCATAGCTTGATTCACTTGGTTTCAAAGCAAGCTAAAGGTTGGAATAGCATCCCTGGACTTCAAGCAAGCTGTACCAATCCTCACCTCGCACTGAAAGTACTTCCATTGCCAGATACGATCCAATCTGAACAGGTAAGTTCATGGACTTCTATCTCTCAATCTAGGAAGAGTTAGCTTTAAGTTTATGAATGAAAAATGTTCTACTCATGGCCCTGAAGCTATACATATCCTCACTTTCCATTTATATTGCATATGCTGAGAGAATTTAAGACCTGAACATTGACAAAAACTTAGGTTAAGAATTAGGGATGGAGAAATTATCTCTCATTTCTGAGAGTTAGATCAAGTTCTTGGTATGTATTGAATCGTGGCTTGATGCTTGACATTTTTCATGTTGTAAGTTTGTGCTAAAAGTCCAGGAATCAGGATGTTTGAACAAGGATGAAAGGCGCGCGTTTTTTGGACATTTTTGTTGTCTGGAGGTTGAAGACAACCTCTATGGGCTGGGCCTGACTTTTTTTCCTTTTTGCACCATGTTTTTACATTTGCACCCCCTGGCCCATTTTGAGTTTTATTTGTCATTTTCAATTTTTTCTTTTTTGATTCTGATTTGTTATTTTTTATTAAAGCATAAAAAATATTAAAAACATTTTTCCCACATTTTTTTCATTTTATTTGATATTTATTTGCTTTATTTAGTTATATATGTAAATAGATACATAATACTTTTTTTGTTTAGAATATTAGAAACAACACAAAATACATTTATTTTCTAATTTTATTTTATTTTATCTTCTGAAAACATTTTATAAAAAATATACTTTTTTGTAAATATTAAATATTATATTTTTTTTGTACATATTTAATATATTTAGTAAATATTATAAATACTTATATATTTATTAGTATATTTAGGTTAAAAATACAAAAAATAATACATTTTATTTTTATTAATATTTAACTTAAAAAATCATTTTTTACAATGCACTTCCTTTTTATTTATTTTTTGTACATAATTAATAAATATTGCATATATTGTATAATAAATACCATTTTATTTAACAAAATTAGGGTTTTGCCCTAAAAAACATAAAAACACCAAAAAATTAATTCATTTTATTTTTGTTTATTTGATACATAAAAAAATACTTTTTACATACATATAAAAATCATTTTTTGCATCTTGCATATTTATTTTATTTTATTTAATTATTGTGCAATTGAATATCTTGTAAAAATTCAATTTGGATGTAATAGTTTAGGTTTAATTTCTTGCTAAAATATCCTCCCATTTGAACATTTGTACCCCCCATCCCATATTTGTGTTGTAATAACTTAGGACCTTTAAATTCCGCACTTTAAAAGCTTTCTAATTATGCCATGTTAGAATTAGGGTTTTGTATGCAAATCAAAAACAACAAATAGTTTGACTTAAATTCAAGATAAACAAGCATGAAAATGGACAACACTAATCACACTTGCACCCCTAGGGTATTCCACTTGTTGCCTTCAATAATGGGCCATGTTGCATGTTAGGTATCTTTGGCAAAAACAAAACAATCAAATGATCATAGTCCCTCGATGACGCTTTCAAAAGTTGCCTAAAAATGATCAAGTCCCTTAAAGGAAAAATTGCCCCAAAGATACTTGGCACCATTGCAATCATGGTCTAAACGATGACCCGCGCCCGTCCCGTTCACATCCTAACACAAGATTGTCCACCAAATACAATGGTGGAACAAAATTGTTAAAAGGGTTAAAAAACATAGCAAAGATCTTTGAGTAAATTTAGGGTAGATAGCTCTTGGTTTCTTGCCAACTTGCAAAACAAAAAAAAACACTTGCCTATTTTTCAAAACCACACATCACAACACTTTCAAAACAACTTTCAAAAACATTGAAAACTTTTTAAAGATATACACCTTTGTATACATCCCAACATGGATCATTACAAAGGTTGCCACAACAAATGGCCTCTTTTCAAAACATTTTCAAACCCACACACAAAGCACCATTTCAAACAATTGAAAGCACCATTTCAAACAATTGAAAATCAAGGCAAGTTGATCTAAGCAAGTAACTAAGAGCCCATGGATAACCATGGATAGAAAGGGTGCTAATACCTTCCCTTTCTATAATCTACTCCCCGAACCCAAGAAAATATCTCAATGGTTTTTGCTGTGCTTTTTAACCTTTCCTTAGGATAAAATAAAAAGTCGGTGGTGACTCTTGCTCAACCGAAACATTTGCGAAAACAAACGCAAAACCTCAAGTCAGTTCTCCCACCGTATCACAGAACTGGAGACTCTGCTGGGGACTTACTCAAAAGTGGAGTAACCTTAGGGCTTAGATCACCCTCTTGCATGACTAATTGTTTGCTTTGATTGCTTTACATCTTGGCTCTCTTGTTTGGGTTTGCAATCCTACACCCAGATTTGGGGAAACATTCATAGATAGCAATACGTTGTGGAAACTGTGCAGGGTATACCGACACGGTTGAAGCAATAGCTATATTAGTGCGACATATTTGTGAGTACCGGTAACCCTTGAGTTCAATCAAGGAGAGTACGGGGCCGCTGAGTGATGTCACTAAGCACTAATGACCTAGAACCTTACTTGACCATCTTGGCCTTTCATTAGGGGTAGTGAGATGACCGGCTTTGGTGCAGTCCGAAGTTGGTAGATACTCGATACTACACTCATTGAGGGTTGTTTTCTTGGAATATTTTGGTCGCTAGTTAAGTGGCTAAACCAAAATAATGAACAATGAAAACAATCCTGTGATATTGAGCTCCTTAAAACCCGGTTACTATTTATAGGACAGGTTTTTAAGCCAACTACACTCAAGAGGGTACTTACCTATGAAACCCCATGCAAGCCTGAAACTAGGGTTTGGTGTGAATTGCTTGTACATATGTTGGTGCATACATCATGAACATCATAAAGCATCATATGCATACACTAACCACTTCAAGGGTTTAGATTTTCATCTTTGTTCTTGTTTTGTAGGTCATGGAAATTCCTCGCAGGAAAACTATCCAAGTCAACCTTGTGAGAATCCCTCCTCAACTCAAGAAGCTCACATCAAGAATTCCGGAAAGCTCTCCCTTCAGTGAAAGACATGGTAGACTGCTCAGCTTAGTCAACGCCAACGTTGAAGAGGACATGATGAAGGTGTTGTTCCAGTTCTTTGACCCTCTTCACCACTGTTTCACTTTCCCCGACTACCAGTTGGTGCCCACTTTGGAGGAATTTTCTCAACTCCTGAGAATTCCTATCCTTAATCAACTACCCTACAACGGTACGGAAAAGGAACCAAAGCCTGAAGATGTTGCTCAAGCACTACACCTACAGCCATCTGACATTAAGGGGCATTGGGAAACTAGGAAAGGTGTCAAAGGCTTCTTGGCAAAATTCTTGTTTGAGAAGGCACAAGAGTGTTGAAGTTCATTGGACCTACAAGCCTTTGAAGAAATTGTGGCACTCCTTGTCTATGGGTTGATCCTGTTCCCAAATCCTGACCAGCTTGTAGATGTCAACGCCGTCAAAATCTTCTTATCCAGAAATCTAATACCAACATTGCTTGGGGACATTCTTCACTCATTTTACACTTGAACAATGAGAAAGAGGGGTGTTCTCATGTGCTGTACTCCTCTCCTTGCAAGGTGGTTTATTTCGCACCTTCCCCAATCTGTCTTGAAGAATGACCAAGGCCTAAGGTGGTCACAACGGTTGATGACCCTTACTCACTCTGATGTACATTGGTGTTCTCGGTCCAGAGAAAATGTCATCATCGTCGATCGTTGTGGAGAGTTCCCTAATGTTCCATTACTTGGCATTAAAGGAGGCTTTACCTACAACCCTTGTCTAGCCTTGAGACAATTTGAATACGCACGGAGAGATGGCCTTCACGACATGTTGATTCCTGACCTAGTTTTTGACTTCGACAACGATATGCAAGGACTTCGCCAAAGATTCATCAGAGTTTGGAGGATGCCTAACAAGGTAGACAGCAAGACACTGGGGCACAAGAACTTCATCCCTCTTGAGCCTTACCTCAAGTGGGTATGAACCCGGGCCCAGAGTCTAATGATGCCTTATCCTCATGTTCTCCCTATGATTAAAGAGCCCGTTAAGGAAGGAGAGGTTCCCTATACCATCCTATATCCTGACATGCCTACATCGTGGGAGGAGATGCAGAAGAGTTGGATCCAACTCAAAGAGGAACGGAACATTTTTGAAGCCATCTTCTACGCCAGTGAGAAGAAGGTTTTGGAGCTTACCCGCCGACTCCACGAGGAGGAGACCCTCAACACCTATATCGCACCAAAGAGGATGTGCAATGTCTTTTTACCTTGAGAAGTTTTTTGTAATATTTGGCACATGGGGAATTTATGTACTGACAAATTTCTTCTTATTAATATGACGTGCGTTCTTTTTGTTTGCAACAATTTTGAACTTTCTGAATCCTTGAATGCGTTGCATACATAAGCATACCATTCATCATGTGCATAATCAGGTCTCCACACCAGGTTTCCTTATCTTTCTGCTGTTTATTTCAGTAAGATGGATCTCGAACAGACGGTCAAGGACTTGCAGTCTCAGAATTCACAGTTTCAACAACTCCTGATGACCTTGGCTAAGGGTTAGGAGGATCTGATGGCCCTGCTGGGGAACAAAGACCAAGTGAAAAAGAAGAAGAAGAGAGTCAGGGTGGCTACCCTAGGAAGAAGGTTTGAGGGTGAAGCCAGAAGAGTCCTTGAATTTCCCCCTACATCTGAAGAGGGAACCAGTAAAGGGAATGCGGCTGCAGTACCTTCCGAATCCGAGGTTGAAGAAGAGGAGGCTGAAGAGGACGAAGACTACTCTGATCAACAATACCCGCCCGCTGATGACAAGTACAAAGGCTTGGAAGACAGGTTGGCAGCTATAGAGCTGCAGAGAGTTCCCGGCTTAGATTTCAAAGATTTGGGATTAGTTGCTGGAATTGTGATCCCCACGAAGTTTAAAGTGCCAGCCTTTGCAAGATATGACGGGCTATCCTGCCCGAAAATGCATCTCAGATCATATGTAAGGAAGATCCAACCTTACACTGCAGACAAGAACCTTTGGATCCATTTCTTTCAGGATAGCCTTTCTGGGGCTCAACTCGAGTGGTTCTATCAGCTGGATGGAGCCAGTATCCGAAACTGGGAAGACTTGGCTACGGCGTTTTATAACAGTATCAGTACAATTCTGACCTCGCTCCCACGCGTACCCAACTTCAGGGTATGTCACTGGGAACAGGCGAAGGATTCAAGGAGTATGCGCAAAAGTGGAGAGACCTGGCTGGCAGGGTGCAGCCACCACTGACTGACCGTGAACTTGTTGACATGTTCCTTGGGACCCTGTCTGGCCCGTTCTTTAATCATCTGATTGGTAATTCTTCTGCTGGGTTTACAGATTTGATCTTGACTGGTGAGAGGATAGAAGCTGTTATCAAGTCAGGGAAGATACAGAAAGGTGTCGCCGCGAGTACTGAAAAGAAGCCCTTCAAGAAGGAAGCCAGTGCTGTTTTATGGTCCCAGAAGACAAGTTAAGCCGGAACGCCGCCAAGCTGTCAATGCATTGGTAATATCCAAGCCTGTTGTTACTCCTCAGCAGTATAATCAACAAAGGGGTGAGAGATCCAAAAGGCAGTACACTCGACTTAGTATGACCCTGTCTCAGATTTTTCCGCAGCTACTATCAACCAATCTGGTAACTGTCAAAGAAGCTCCGAAGGTAGTAAGCACAGCTTCTCCAAAGTACAACCCCAATGCCCGTTGCGCTTATCACTCTGATAGCCCCGGGCATACTACGGACGATTGCTGGGCTCTGAGGAATAAGGTTCAAGACCTTATTGATGCTAAGGAAATATAGTTTGAGGCGCCTGAAAGGCCCAATGTTGTGACTGCTCCCATGCCCCAGCATGGAGTGAATGTTGTGGAAGAAGACCGATATGTAGCCTCCGTGTAAGAGATTGTTACTCCGTTATCAATTGTTAAAAGGAATTTGTTGCTAGCCGGTTTATTTCCGGGATATGGTGAAGATTGCCTTCTATGTGTTGTTTCGCCTTTTGGTTGTCCTTTGCTGAAATCAGGTATCCAAAGCCTGATGGATAGCAAGGAAATCTTGTTCGAGAAGATTGATGTTCCTGCTGTCCCTGCCGAAGAAGTTTCTATTGTCACTATTTTCAACAAACCTCCCAAGGCTCCCTCAAAGAAGCCTGTCAAAATCATGTCCACTCAGAAGATTGCTCCTATCATCATTACTGTTCCGGGGCCTCTCCCTTATACATCCGACAAAGCTGTCCCATGGCACTATGGGGCAGATGTTTATGTTCTTGGAATAAAACAAGAGTTTGATACAAGTACCGGTGTCAGCAACATCACCGGGCCTGCCAAAATTACTCGCAGTGGTAGGCTGTTCTCGCCAGATATTACGCCACCAGCTATTCAGAAACCCCTTATCATCACACCCGCAAGTATGCATGTTCCACTTTCTAATCAAGTTCCTGTTTCGAACCCTGCTGTCGAGTCCTCTAATGCTCGGGGCAAAGGGATTGCTACTGATTTTCCTGCCCTGACAGAGGCAACGAAGACAACCACTGTTGAAGCCTCCCAGCAAGAGATGGAGGAGATCCTCAAGATTATCAAGAAAAGTGATTTCAACGTAGTTGAGCAGCTGGGGCACACCCCATCAAAGATTTCTATGCTATCACTGTTATTGTGTTCAGAGGCCCACGCCAAGGCTCTGATATCCTTCCTGAAGACGGCTCATGTGCCGCAAGAAACATCTACTGATCAATTTACTGATTGTGTGGCCAACTTGACTGCCGATAATAGTCTGGGCTTTTCTGACACCGATCTGACTGCAAAAGGGAAAAACCATAATGACGCCCTGCATGTCTCTATTGAATGCAGGGGCACTACTCTTGCCCATGTGTTGGTAGACACCAGTTCTTCATTGAATGTAATGCCCAAGAAGGCCCTAGACAGGTTAGATTGTGAGGGTTTGGAGCTCAAGCCTAGTAACATTGTTGTCCGAGCCTTTGACGGTTCGAAAAGGATGGTACATGGCGAAGTTGACATTCCAATCAGGGTTGATTCTCAAGTTTTTGATTCAACTTTCTATGTGATGGACATCCGTCCATCATACTCTTGTTTGTTGGGTCGTCCATGGATCCACAAGGCTGGAGTTGTGACCTCAATGCTACATCAAAAGCTTAAGTACCCAGTCAGAGGAAAGATTGTTATAGTTCAAGGGGAAGAGGAGTATATGGTCAGCCACTTAAACTCGTTCCGGTACATAGAAATGGATGGGGAATTCATTAAAACCCCCTTTCAAAACTTTGAAGAGGTGCCTCAGACGTTGGCATCAGCTGAAACTGTGAGTGAAGACCCTCCTTTGAAGATGGCTTCCTTAAAGGATGCCCGGGCTGTGATTGAGAAGGGTGAATGCGCAAACTGGGGCCGACTTCCTGACTTCACTCCAAAGACTGACAAGTGTGGGTTAGGCTTCACTGCAGAGGCTCAGAAGGCTGTTTGCGAAGCAAGGATTGGAAGACCTCCTGTGTTCATCACCAACGCAGGAGTGAATGTTGTTGAAGACGAAGTGGAGGAATCTGAATTCGACAGCTGGATCTACCCAACAACCGACAGTGGACCAAGCAACTGGACTGCCAAAGACTTTACACCTATTACTTTTGTCACTCAGTAATGAACTCTTTTGTTTTCAATTTGTAACAAACAATATGTTGAAACTTTTATGGCTCGGTGTCCTACCCGGGGCACCGTGGCTTCATTTGTGAGGGCTTTTGTATGTCATTTTCATATATCATTAATCAAAACATTGGATGTTTGTTGCATTTCAAATCTTGTGCTCCTTTTCTTTCTTTATCATATATTGCAAAACAACTATATTTACACACACTCACTTATACAGGTTTCAATCCACTCTGGATCCCACTTGTAACGACTCTACTACCGCCAGCTATGACTTCGAAAATCCGATCAACTTAGCCGAAGACGAAGGTGAAGATGATTGCGAAGTGCCTGGTGAACTTGCAAGACTGCTACTCCAGGAAGAGAGGGCCATTCAGCCACATGAAGATCCAGTGGAAACGGTAAATCTGGGTACTGAGACAGACATGAAGGAAGTCAAGATTGGTGCCAATCTAGAGCTCAGTGTGAAACAACGGTTGATTCAGATGTTGCATGACTATGTGGAAATCTTTGCCTGGTCTTACAAAGACATGCCTGGGTTGGATACCGATATTGTGGTTCATCACCTACCTACCAAGGAAGATTTCCCTCCAGTAAAACAGAAGGTACGCCGTATGCGTCCAGAGATGTCCGAGAAAATCAAAGCTGAGGTTATGAAACAATTTGATGCTGGGTTTCTAGCAGTGACTTCTTACCCTCAGTGAGTTGCCAACGTGGTTCCAGTGCCAAAAAAGGATGGTAAGGTCCGAATGTGTGTTGATTACAGGGATTTGAACAGGGCCAGCCCCAAAGATGATTTCCCTCTGCCTCATATCGACGTTCTTGTTGACAATACTGCTCAGCATAAAGTTTTCTCCTTCATGGACGGATTCTCCGGTTATAATCAGATCAAGATGGCTCCTGAAGACATGGAGAAGACCACTTTTGTTACTCAATGGGGCACCTTTTGCTACAAGGTCATGCCTTTTGGGTTGAAAAATGCTGGGGCAACCTACCAACGTGCCATGGTTGCTTTATTTCATGATATGATCCATCACGAGATAGAAGTGTACGTCGACGATATGATTGCAAGGTCTCAAACTGAGGAGGAACACCTTGACCATCTACGGAAGCTGTTTGACCGTCTGAAGTTGTACAAACTGAGGCTGAACCCGAACAAATGCACCTTTGGGGTGAGGTCTGGAAAACTACTAGGTTTCGTTGTGAGCGACAAAGGTATTCAAGTGGATCCTGCCAAGGTGAAAGCCATACAAGAGATGCCAACTCCCAAGACAGAGAAAGAAGTCAGAGGCTTTCTAGGACGACTGAACTACATTGCCCGATTCATCTCACATCTAACTGCTACCTATGAACCGATCTTCAAGCTAATGAAGAAAGATCAAGTAGTACGTTGGAACGATGAATGTCAGGCCGCTTTCGAAAAGATCAAAGAGTATCTCCAAGAACCACCCATTCTTATGCCTCCGGTTGAAGGGAGACCTCTAATCTTATACTTGACGGTACTTGACAACTCAATGGGGTGTGTGATGGGGCAGCATGACGAGTCTGGCCGAAAAGAGCACGCTATTTATTACCTGAGAAAAAAGTTTACCGACTGTGAGACTCGGTACTCACTGCTCGAGAAAACTTGCTGCGCTCTGGTATGGGCTTCTCGCCGACTGAGACAATATATGTTGACTCACAATACTCTGTTGATTTCAAAAATGGATCCGATAAAGTACATATTCGAAAAGCCTGCTCTGTCCGGAAGAATAGCAAGATGGCAAATGATCTTGACAGAATATGACATCCAATACACGACTCAAAAAGCAATCAAGGGAAGTGTATTGGCAGACCATTTGGCACACCAACCAGTGGACGATTACCAGTCGTTGAACTTTGAATTTCCAGACGAAGATATCATGGTAGTGACTGATTGCGAAGTACCTGGACCAGATGAAGGACCTGAGGAAGGATCCCGATGGTCTATGCACTTTGATGGAGCCTCGAACGCTTTGGGTAATGGTATCGGCGCTGTGATCATATCCCCTAAAGGCACTCATACTCCACTTACCGTCCGGTTATGTTTCAACTGCACCAACAACATGGCGGAGTATGAGGCATGTATCATGGGTCTTCAAGCTGCAATTGACTTAAGGATCAAGTTTCTGAGTGTCTTCGGAGATTCCGCTCTCGTGATCAATCAGGTCAAAGGCGAGTGGGATACGAAACACCCAAATCTTATTCCTTACAAGGAGTATGTACTGACATTGCTTCCCCACTTCGAAGAGATAACTTTTGAACACTTCCCAAGAGAGGAGAATCAGTTAGCGGACGTGTTGGCTACGATGTCTTCTATGTTCAAATTCAAATGGGACAATGAGGCTCCCCGGATCATTATCTGGAAATTGGACGAACCTGCATATTACTGCGATCTCGAGACCGAAGAGGTAACGGAAAAACCCTTGTATCATGAGGTGAAGAGGTACTTGGAAGCTCAAGAATACCCCGAGGGCGCATCTGTTAATGACAAGAAGTTCCTGAGAAGGTTTGCAGAAAAGTTCTTCCTCAGTAACGGCATTCTCTACAAGCGAAACCATGATTCAACCTTACTGCGTTGTGTGAATAAGACTGAAGCAGAAAAGATCATGGCAGAGCTACATGAGGGTACCTTTGGAACACATTCCAGTGGACATACCATGGCAAAGAAAATCCTTCGGGCAGGATATTTCTGGTCCACAATGGAAGCCGACTGTTACCAACATTCTCGAACTTGTCATAAATTCCAGATTTATGCTGATAAGGTGCACATTCCTTCGGTTCCTCTGAACGTCCTGACGGCACCTTGGCCTTTTGCAATGTGGGGCATTGATATGATCGGCGAGATCCGACCGACGACATCCAACGGGCATCGCTTCATCCTAGTAGCAATTGATTACTTTACAAAATGGGTTGAAGCAGCTTCCTATGCTACCGTAACCAAGAGCGTCATGGCACGGTTCATTCGGCACAGCCTGATCTGCCGATACGGTATGCCTGAAAGGATCATTACGGATAATGGTACCAATCTTAACAACAAGATGATCACTGAGCTCTGCGAGCAATTCAAGATACAGCACCACAATTCTTCTCCCTACCGACCGAAGATGAATGGGGTTGTAGAAGCAGCGAATAAGAACATCAAGAAGATTGTACAAAAGATGACAGTGACCTACAAAGATTGGCACGAAATGTTACCGTTTGCTCTTCATGGGTACCGTACCTCAGCATGGACGTCAACAGGGGCAACTCCCTTTTCCTTGGTCTATGGTATGGAGGCAGTCTTGCCTATTGAAGTCCAGATACCTTCTCTCTCGATAATGAAGGATGCAGACTTGAGCGAAGATGACTGGATCCAGACTCGACTTGATCAGTTAAACCTAATCGGAAAAAAGAGACTCACCGCTATTTGTCATGGTCAGACGTATCAAAAACAGATGATCAGGGCATTTAACAAGAAGGTCAGACGACAAGAGTATCAAGCCGGAGACCTGGTAATCAAGCGCATCATTCTCCCTCAAAGTGATCCCAGGGGCAAATGGACCCCTACGTACGAAGGACCATTTGTGGTTAAACATATCTTCTCAGAATGAGGTATGATTCTAACCACCATGGACGGTGACGACCTTCCTCACCCCGCCAATGCAGACATAGTAAAAAGATACTACGCATGAATCAAAGACCCGCTAGGTTGACACACCTAGGCAAAAATAAGGGCTTCCCGGCGAACCAAAAGGGTTCGGGCAAAAATAAGGGATGAAATGAAAAGAATCTTTACACCCGGCAAGTCGAAAACTTGAAAAGGCGGCTTGGGCAAAAATGGGTATCCCGGTGGACTGAAAACCCGAAAGGGCGGTCCAGGCAAAAGTTAGGGATAAAGCGTAATACTATGTCTCATTGGATCACCCTGCATCCAGAATTCGGCATCAACTATCGGGCTCAGACGGCATCGATCAACCAGCTTCATCTTTAACTAAACAACAAAGTGATGAGACGCTTGAAGACATAAAGGCGATAGCAGAGTTGAAACCCAGTGGGATTATTTTTCACATAGCTGTTTTGTTTCCTTTTCAAAATTGTATAAACTCTATGTTGTTCGGCGGCGTTCTCTTACTAGGACGTCAGCCTCCGGTACAAAAACGCCTATTTACGGGCAAAATTCAAAATCAATACAAGTTCAATCTTTCAGACAAATTATCCATTGTCTTTCCTTTTTCTGTTTTGTTTTGCGAAGAACGTCCAATGTTCATTTTTTGATATATGCATTTGACATTAATTGCTAATCATGATTAGTTTCATGCGAAACAAAGGACTGATTACATGTGACATCAGAAACAGGGGCAATGTAGAATTGTCCAAGCAGTCTAGTTGCTCTGACCACCAAGGTACCAAGGTAGGTTCGGCTGAAGAACATAACCAAGTCACCTTAACTCCCCACAGAGTAAGGCAAGATTCAACAATACTTTCCCCAAATAGAGTGGGTTTCCTATCAGCCCTGAAAAGGCACAATATTCCCCTAACAAGTCAGCGGTACTCTCCTCAAGCAGAGTTAGTCTACGGTCATCCTTGAGGAAGTTGGGTATCCCTAGAAGATCTCAACATTCCCCAACGGGGTATAGACATTCCTCAGCAAGCATCCCCAGCAGTCTTAATATAAGATTGTTCCCCAGCAGAATACAGACATCCAGTGTAGCCATTCCCCAGTACAGTATGAAAAGTTTCCCCAGGAGAGTTGAATCATTATCCCCAGCAGGTCTTGAAGCTTATCCCCAATAGATTCTGGAAACTTATCCCCTACAGAGTACGGACGTCTCTCCCGGACTTTATTCAAAGTTGTTCTTCACAAGAGCTTATAACTGGGTTATCCTCAGCTAATTACCACGGAAAGTTCGTCCTCGGCAAAGTTCTTCCTATCCCCAGCGGAGTTGATCAAGTTCCCCAACATAACTTATCAGCAGAATCCCCAGCGGAGTTTATTGTTGAAATCCCCGGCGGAGTCTATCGTTGAAATCCCCAGCGGAGTTTTCATCAAAACCTCAGCGAAGTATCTCTTCCCACAGAGTATTTCCCATCAGAGCAATCTCTCGAGCAAGTTTATTCCCCAACGGAGTCATCTTCTCCTACCGGTTTATTCTTACAACCATCATCCCCAGCGGAAACGAAGAACTCTACTCTTCAACATCAGCCCAGGATTTGATTCCCCAGCCAGTCGTCAAGGATTTATTTTCCTAGACGAAAATACATTCATAAACATTTCACATTTCATACATCCTGCTTGCATACATGATAAAGTGCATACAACACTATCTCATTTCGAGCATCATGACATCATGCATCTCATACATCATGACTTTGCATACAACTGATGTTTTGCCTTTTCAGGAAAAGGTCAATCCAGATATGATTATTATCAACTATCGCAATTCCATATTCGATTCCTGTATCTAGCCAGGGCACATCTGTGAGTGATTGATTGTAGATTAACACCTGTAACAAGCCAGGAAATTATCTACATGAAGAGATTTGAAGATCAACCCCTGTAACAGGCCAGGAAATTATCTTTCATTCTCAGGTCAGAGGCTTACACCTGTATCCAGCCAGGAAAGCCATCTCTACCAACCTTTTGCAATTCCAGATTCGATACCTGTATCCAGCCAGGGCACATCTGTGAGCGACTAATTCCAGATTCGATTCCTGTATCCAGCCAGGGCATATCTGTAGACGACAATTCCAGATTCGATACCTGTATCCAGCCAGGGCACATCTGTCAACAACAGTTCCAGATTCGATTCCTGTATCTAGCCAGGGCACATCTGTGAGCAACCAATAGTGGATTCGACTCCTGTATCTAGCCAGGGCATATCTGCATGAAGAGTTTGAAGATCAACGCTTGTAACTAGCCAGGAAACATCTTCCTTTCTCAAGGTATGCAAGTTCTCTCTAAGGAATCTCTTACGCGATCAACACTTCCAAATGGCATCTATAAGCCCATCCCCGACAAGATTTTGTCACGTCTCCAGATGGCATCTATAAGCCCATCCCTCTATCCACCATCTCTCCAAATGGCATCTATAAGCCAATTCCCGCCATCACATTGCTGATACTCCAGCATGCGAGTGCAAATTTCCGGGCACTCTAGTGTCCAATCTCCTTTTACCTTCGAGTCGCGAAAGGCAAACTTGCCAATCTAACTCTTCAGGTTCAAGAAGATTGAACAGGGGCAACTGTTGTACCCCAAAATTTTCCCTCCCATTTCCTCAACATTTTCTCACCACAAGACCCTTGGAGCTCAAGATGCAGTTAGGGTTCCTCTGCCCAAGACTTCTCCTTGTACTGGTGATCCAAATTAGGGTTTGTGTTTGCACAAAGTTGTTTTGACCTAAAGTGCCCAAGGTGACTTTCATGCTTCATATTGGACTCCCAAGTTTATCCATACCAAGTTTCAAGCCTTGATTCCAATCTTTGCCCAGTCAATTGGACAATTGACTTAAAAATCAATTGTATTGGGGAAAAAGTCAACTGTGGTCAATTGACAGTCAAACCTCATGAAAATTGACCCACATCAACATATTGAACTCATATAAACCATTTGCTCAAATTTGGATCACAATTCCACAAAAAATTTGATCAGATCACCAAAAGGGCAAAATGGTCATTTTTAGGGTTTTGACTGCACAAAGGCAATTTTTGACTGTTTGACCTAACCAATGGCAAAACAAGCTCACATATGGACTCAAGGACCCCATGGAATTGTCTTGACATGTTCAACAAATTCAAAAGATCCCAAATGCTCAAGATTGACAGATGAATTTTCCAGTCAATTGATCAATTTTTTACTGTATACTGAAAAGTCAAACTTTGACTTTTTGGTCAAAATCAAGTGTCAAGATTCATTTTCCATCAAAACATGTCAAATTATGAAACTTGTTCATCAAGAAATCAAAAATCACAAATTAGGGTTTGAAATGAAGAATTTTCATAACTTAGAATTTTTCTAAGTTATGAAAATCCCTAATTTTTTTCTAACTTTGTCCCATTTTTTCATCAAGATGCATTTGGATTCAAACAAAAGTCAAAACATGAAAGTTATAGTCCATTGCAAATTCTACAACTTTGATTCACAAAGTTTCCTCAAAAGAAGCTTGTAGCTCAAGTTATGATTTTGGGAACAAGGGTGCAAAACATTCTTAACTTAGAAAAATTTTGACCTATTCTAGGCAGGATTTTTGCCTAACTTCATGGCCACTTTTCACATGCTTCCACTTGGAATTTCAATTTTCATTACAAAGATGGATTGTAGTACACATTCCAAGCTTTCCAAAATGTCTAAGAACTCATCAAACAACCTTGTGGTTAGGGAGAATCAAATTTGGCAATATAGGCAAAACTCACTTTGTTCATGAGCCATTTCCATGTCCATAACTTTGCATTTTTGAACTCAGCATGCTCTAAGCTAGATTACAGGTCTTTTATCTCATCCACACTCATAAATTTAATGCCAATCCTTTATGTTTAAGTCTTATCTTATGTGTTTAACCATTGCACACAAGATTGAGCCATAAATGGAAAAAGCAATATATCCATTTTTGAAAAGTGGAACTTTATGTCAAGATTGCAATCTTTGAAGTACAATGCAAATCCTTTTGGCACAAGTTCAGGGACATAACACACTGATCAAGACTAAAGTGTGCAGCATACTTGAGGGGCCTAGAGAAGCTTGTAAACCAACTTGCTATTTCTTGCTTAAGTTAGAAGAAACCTTGCATAACTCACAACAACTCTCATTTCTGCCAAGAGAAGCTTAGACAAACTTGTTAGACACATCCCAAACAACATGACTGAGCTAAGGCACGACCAAAACACCTTCCAAACCTCACCATTCATCAAAACACCCTCCTACTGCAGAAAACAGAGTCACCTCTGCAGTTGGTCTTCCATAACTCAATCCACTCGTGCATTTTTGCTAAAACCAGTTCATACACATTCCATACCATATATACAAGCTATCCCAAGCATTGGACACGACCTGTAACACCTCTAACCCCCTTCACCATTTTCACTTTTTCTGTTTTGCAGGTGGATTGCCATAGCTTGATTCACTTGGTTTCAAAGCAAGCTAAAGCTTTGAATAGCATCCCTGGACTTCAAGCAAGTTGTACCAATCCTTACCTCGCACTGAAAGTACCTCCAGTTCCAGATACGATCCAAGCTGAACAGGTGTTGTACCCCAAAATTTCCCTCCCATATTCTTCAAGAAATTGCCAAGTCAAGCTTCAAAATTCCCCAAGGGTTGCACAGTTCAAGGGCCTCCTAAACAGTCAAAATTAGGGTTTTGGTTCTGACAAAGTAAATGAAGTTTCCAAGGGTCCAATCAAGTACCACATGCCTATAAACATGGTCAAGCATCCTCATATCAAGTTTCAAGACTTTCAGCATAAAATTGCACAGTCAAAAACCCTAATTGCACTACAGTCAACTATAGGGGCAAAATGGTCATTTGACAGTCAAAAGTTCAAATTTTTGGTCAACATCTCAGTTTGAAGCGACAAACATCATTTTATCAATGCTTTATCATGATTCTCAAAGCTTGGCTCAAAAATCATCAAGATGCAAAAGTTTCCATATTTGGACAGTTGAAAAAGTCAACTGTAAATTGACCAGGGCATAACTTTCACATGGATTATCAGAAAAATTCCATCCAAAGCTCATTTTGAAGAGAAAGACATTTCCTACAACTCCTCTTCATACTTAAAGTCCAAGAAATGCTCTCACAAAAAGTTATCAATTTCAACATTATAGGTCATTTTCAAAAGTCAACAAAAAGGGACTTTAAGTCAAAGGCCATAACTTGAGATTGGTAAATCAAAATGACATGGGACCAAAGACATTTGTTAGAGGACTCAAAGAACTTTCCAAAATGTCCATGAACATGAGAAAAGCTTAACAATTGAGCAAGTTATGCCTTGTGGAAGTTGGGAAATTTTTGGATATTTTGAAAAAGTCAACATTGATTCAAATGACCTAAAATTGCTAATGGGCCTCTTTTTCTTCCACAATTCATTATCCAAGGCATGTGCACGACCATTTGGCCCAAAGGGAAGTTTTTCTTCATTTTTTATTTATTTATTTGGATTTTTATTATTAATAATTCATTTAAATTAATTAAAATACATGAAAAATGTTAAACCTAATGTTTCAAATCTTTTTGTGCATAAAACATCTCAATATTTCGTGCAAATCAGATTAGGGAAGAATTGAAGGTGATTGGATATGATTGAGAGCAAATGTGCATGAAAAGATTGGAAAATATTTTGCCATAAAAATCAATATCCATACATCAATTCCTTGATTCCTTGGACAAGAAACTTAACCTAAATCATTCACCTATACATACACAAGCAAACCCTCGTGCCCATGACCTAAAAGCTGCGCCATATCAAAAGAACAAAACTTGAATTTTCTCAAAAAAAAGTCAAACACTGAAAACTGTTTTCCAGGGTAATTCAAGCTGAGATAATCATCTCATCACCTTCCTGAGACCTTAAGCAACGTGCCTGAATAGGTTTCCACGTCCCTAACCCCTTGAATCGGTATCCAGAAGTCAAACTTTTTCATATAATATGCATAATCGTATTATGATTTTCAAGCACATTCATTGCATTTTTCTTATGGATTATTACTAATTGATGGATTCTGATGCTAACTGTATAATTTAATTGTGTTTTTGTGCATTCTATGCGATTTCACCATTGTTGGATATTAGGGTTTTCCAAGCTGTGAATTGGGGTTTCCCATTTAAGGAAAAATTAGCATTCGAGACCTGGACCATTGAAAGAAGCGTGCTTGGACGATCTAGACCCAACCCTCGCGCTCAATTTATGAGCCTCCCTGAGCTAATCGCTATTTTCCCAAATGGCCTATTTTGGAACGGTGTAAAACCGTTGCTGATTGTTCTTTGTTTCAGAAAAAAAAATAAAGCCAACGAAGAAGATAATGAAGTGGCGAGCGGTGGTTGGTCCGTTTAAAAATTCGCGCTAAAAGGTCACTAACACTTTGTTTCATATTATAATAATTGTTTGTTGTTTAATGTACAGAAAGTGCAAATGGAGCAGTTGGTCAGGCGTGTGCATTGGTAAACCACAGGACCTGGGTTCGAATCCCAGGTCCCCCACCCCTTCAATATTGTTTTTCCATTAATATTTCTATGCAGCATCTCTCTTGAGGAACACCATACACTCAACATCCAGGCCCTCCACGTGCTGGCTGAGGTCAATCCAAGGGGCACGACTTGCAGCGTATCATGGGCCTTATTCAACCAGGTGCATGGGAATGTGAAAAAGTCAAATAAGGCCAGGAACTTTGGGCCAGCCATGCTAACAAGCCCTCCAATTTGGGGACAGAACCCCCCCTAGGTTTGCAATCTTCAATATTTTTTTTATTCTTTTTATTTCAATTATTATTCTTTTCAATTAATTCTTTTAATTTAATTTTTCATAAAAAAAATATAAAAACAATAAAAAAAAATCAGAAAGGACAAAATTAAATATATTTATTTAATTAATATTTTTGTAAATAAAATTCATTAATTAACTTAGTTTTTTTAATTTAGGCCTTAATCTTAACATTTTTTAATAAAAACCTAAAATTGGTAGAATTAGGGTTTGTAATAATTTTTTATCCTTTTTTCTTTTCTTTCATAATAATTAAATATTATTTATTTTTATAAATCAAAATTGCATGTAAATAATTAGGTTTAATTGTAGGTTAAAATTTAATACTTTCTTAATAAACTAAAAACAATTAGAATTAGGGTTAATATTTTATTTTAATTAATCTTTTTTCATTAAAGTCATAAAATACAAAAATACCAAAAATAATTTCTTTTTCTTTAATTTAATTAATTTAATCATTTAATATAATTTCACAAAAAAAGGGTCCAACGCCCTCGTTTCTTATTTTAATTCATATTCGCGTATTTATTTTTTATTCTTTATAATATTCATGTACCTCTCCCAAAGCCGTGTAACATATCTTTCGCACTTTACTTTTCCTTAATCCTTTATTTTTCTGTCAAATCGGGTTCTGGAAATTTTGGCGATGTGGACCCGCGCCTTTTGTAATAGCTTTAGAACTTTTATCTTCTTCGCACTTTTAACTATTAAATAAATGCATGCAAGAATGAATGACAATAAATAAAAACAAACGCGTAGATCACCTTTAACATGACAAGATAAAATATCTGAATCTGACACACGAATCACACACCACCCCTAGGGTACGCCTCACTGTTGCCTTGCCTCGAAAGGTGATCGTCGAGTAGAGGATGTCTTAGTAAGTCCTCATGATCCGGGAACCTGGCATGAGGGTAGCTTCTAAGGTGTCTTCCCATTGCTCTGGTGATCACCATGTCCCGAACCTCGAATTGACCCGAACACCTCCAACGGTGGTGCTACCTACCTCTCAATGGTGGGATGGCACTACTTTAAAGGACATTTACACAGACGAATTCCTTAGGGTAGGTAGACGACTCTAGATACTTGCTCTAAATTTCAAAACAAATCAAAAATACTTTTCACACCGACACCTTTTCAAAAAGCTTTCGAAAGCAATTTTTCAAACACTCTTGAGGACCGATACAAGAGTCGAACTGGAATTTTCAAAGAAACTTTTTTTAAAACCCACAGTTGAAAAGCAAACAAACCATTTTGAAAATACAATGAGCAAGTATATAAGAGCCCATGGATAACCATGGATAGAAAGGGTGCTAACACCTTCCCTTTCTATAATCTACCTCCCGAACCGAGAGCAATCTCTATAAAGGAATTTTTCTGTGCTTTTGTCCTTTCCATTTGGAGAAAATAAAAGACGGTGGCGACTCTTGCTTCCGCGACATTTCGCGAACCAGCGTTAAACAGTCAGTTCCAGATCCACCGATCACAGAACTGGCGACTCTGCTGGGGATTCTTATAAAAGTGAGGTGTACCTTAGGGCTTAGTTCATAACTGTGTTTTCAATTGTATTGCTTTGCTTGCTTTAAATTGTGGGTCGCTTGGGAGTTCTATAGATCCTAACCCGGATCTGGGGAATACCTTCTTAGAAAGTAGCAACAAGGCTGTGAGGGAACTGTGCGGGGTATACCGACATGGTTGAAACAGTCTGCTACGTTGATGTGGCACTTTGGTGTGTACCGGTAACCCTTGAGTTCAGTCAAGGAGAGTACGGGGCCTCCGTGTGGTGTCGTGAAGCATCAACAGACCTTAGGAACTTTAATTGAACTATCTTGGCCTCTTTAGGGTAGTGAGATAACTGACTTTGTTGCAGTCCGAGGTTGGTTGATACTCGATACTACACTCAATTGAGGGTTGCTTTCCTGGAATATTTCGGTCGCCAGTTCAGTGGCTAAATCGAAACGATGAACAATGAAAGCAATCCCGTGATATTGGGACCCTTAGAACCCGGTTACTTCTAATAGGACAGGTTGAACCCACCAACTTCAAGAGGGTACTACCCAGACCCCATGCTGGCTTAAACCCTAAGGGCTTGTCTTGTGTGCCTTGTGTGCCTTACATGTTTGTCTTTGTAAATATCTGTGGTGTGTTTAATCATAGCATCATGACATCATCCAGCATCATATGCATTGACTAACCATTTCAGGGGTTCGGATTTTCATATTTGTTCTTGTTTTGTAGGACATGGAAACTGTTCGCAGAAAGACAATTCAAGTCAGCCTTGTAAGGGTCCCTCCTCAGCTTAAGGAACTTATATTCAGGATTCCCAAGAACTCTTCATTCAGTGAAAGACATGGAAGTCTCATCAGCTTGGTCAATACCAACATTGAGGAAGACATGATAAAGGTCTTGTTCCAGTTCTTTGACCCTCTGCATCACTGTTTCACCTTCTTGGACTATCAGCTGGTACCTACATTGGAGGAGTTATCCCGGCTCCTGAAGATCCCTATCCTTGATCAACTACCCTACAACGGTATGGAAAAGGAACCCAAGCTTGAAGAGATTGCTAAAGCCTTGCACCTACAATCATCTGACCTCAAGGGACATTGGGAAGTTAGAAGTGGGATCAAAGGGTTCTTAGCCAGGTTTCTGTTTGAAAAGGCCCATGAATGTTGGAACTCCCTTGACTTACAAGCTTTTGAAGAAGTTGTGGCCCTCCTTGTTTATGGTTTGGTAATGTTCCCTAATCCAGATCAGCTTATAGACATCAGTGTTGTCCAGATCTTTATGTCCAGGAATCCTATACCTACGTTGCTGGGGGACATCCTCCACTCATGTTACACTCGAACCATGAGAAAAAGAGGTGTCCTTATGTGTTGCACTCCTCTCCTTGGAAGGTGGTTTATTTCGCACCTTCCACAATCAGTTTTGAAGAATGAGCGGGGTTTGAGATGGTCACAACGGTTGATGACTCTTACACATGCGGATATACATTGGTGCCCTAGGTCCAGAGAGGATGTCACTATCATTGATCGTTGCGGAGAGTACCCTAATGTTCCTTTACTTGGAATCAGAGGAGGTATTACTTACAACCCATGCCTGGCTTGGAGACAGTTTGGTTATGCTCGGAGGGATGGTCCTCATGACATGTTAATTCCTGACATAGTTTTTGACTTCGACAACGATACTCAAGGACTCCGCCAGAGATTTATCAGAGCTTGGAGGATGCCAAGTAGGATAGACAGTAAGACACTGGGGCACAGGAACTCCATCCCGTTGGAACCTTATCTCAAGTGGGTACGAGCCCGTTCCCAGAAGTTAGTGATGCCTTATCCCCACATGCTCCCTATGATCAAAGAGCCAGTCTTGGAAGGAGAAGTGTCCTACACTATTCAGCACCCTGATATGCCCACATCCTGGAAAGATATGCAGAAGAGCTGGATCCAGCTTAAGGAAGAACGGAATTCTCTTGAGACCAGTCTACATGCTAGTGAAAAGAAGGTCTTGGAGCTCACCCGCCTGTTGCATGAGGAGAGGAATCTCAACACTTACATAGCTCCAAAGAGGATGCGTAGTATATTTTGGGATTGATTTGCCTTTGTATTATTTTGCCCATGAGGCTTTGATGTACTGAACAATTACTTCCTTAATGATAACGTGTGTTCTTTTTTGTCTACAACGAATTTGAACTTTCGAACCCTTGAATGCATTGCATAAACACATATCATTCATCATGTGCATATCAGGTTTTCCTCTTTTCAGGTTGCTTACAGTTCTTCGCTGTTTATTTCAGCATCATGAATCCTGACTCGTCATCAACTGAGATGTCCATCAAGGCTCTTCAGGCGCAGAATGCGCAATTTCAGGAATTAATCATGGGTTTGGCTCAGGGCCAAGAGGAGCTGAAGGCTCTGCTCCTGAAGAAGGAAAAGAAGAAGAAGAGAAGAACTGTTCTGTTCAACTCGGGCCGAAGGTTTGGCCATACTCTGCAGAATGAAGAGGCTGGTTCTTCTATTGGCAAGAGTACTCCTCAAGCAGAAAAAGGTCCTAGTCCGGTAGTCTCTGACAACGAGACTGATTTTGATGAAGAGCAATATCCTCCGGTAGAAGACCGTTACAAGCAGTTGGAAGACAGGTTGAATGCTATGGAGATACAACAGGTACCTGGGCTGGATTTTGGAGATCTGGGTTTGTCAACTGGTGTGATTATTCCTCGTAAATTCAAAGCACCATCTTTCACTAAGTACGACGGGGCGTCTTGTCCCAAGCTACATCTCAGGTCCTATGTTCGGAAGATTCAACCGTACTCAGTGGATAAGAATTTGTGGATCCACTTCTTCCAGGAGAGTCTTTCAGGGACTCATCTCGAATGGTTCTATCAGCTGGATGGGACCAAGGTTCGTAACTGGGAGGAGTTGGCTACTGCTTTCTATAAGCAGTATCAGTATAATGCCGACCTTGCCCCTACGCGTACCCAACTCCAGGGTATGTCGTTAGGTTCAAGTGAAGGTTTTAAAGAGTACGCTCAGAAGTGGAGGGATCTGGCTGGCAGGGTGCAGCCTCCGTTGACTGATCGGGAGTTGGTAGACATGTTCCTGGGGACCCTATCTGGGCCATTTTTCAACCATCTTATCGGGAACTCATCTGCAGGGTTTACTGATCTCATTCTAACTGGAGAGAGAATTGAGGCTGGGTTGAAGTCTGGAAAGATTCCGAAGGGTGCATCGTCTAGTTCAGAGAAGAAACCCTTCAAGAAGGATGCTAGTGCTGTGTACTGGTCTAGAAGACTAGAGAAATCTGAGCGCCGCCAATCTGTCAGTGCGGTAATGATTGCCAAGCCTGCTGCCGCTCCTCGGCCAACCAATCCTCCAAGGGCTGAAAGACCCCGGAGAGAGTTTACCCGTTTAAGCATGACCTTATCGCAGATCTTGCCACAGTTGCTATCCACCAATCTAGTGACTGTCAGAGAGGCCCCTAAAGCTGTAAACACTGCCTCCCCCAAGTTCAACCCAAATGCTCGTTGTGCTTACCATTCTGATAGCCCGGGGCATTCCACTGATGACTGTTGGGCATTAAGGAGCAAGCTGCAGGACCTTATTGACGCCAAGGAGGTACAGTTTGAGGCATATGAGAAGCCTAATGTAGTGACAGCTCCCCTGCCTGCTCATGGAGTGAATGCTATTGGGGACGAAGATGAAGTGGATGAAGCTGAGTTTGATAGCTGGATTTACCCGGCAACCGACAGTGGACCTAGCAATTGGAGTGCAAAGGACAATCTACCTGTTTCTCTTGTTACTAAGTAATGAATTCCTATGTTTTTGGTATCTGTAATAAACAATAAATAAACTCTATGGCCCGGTGTCTTACCCGAGGCACTGTGGTTTCATTTGTGAGAGCATATAAATTGTCATTTCATATATCATAAATGAAAATCTTGGACGTTTTCTCGCCTTTCAAATCTTGTGCTCCTTTTCTGTCTTTTCTTCCTTTATATATATTTCAAAACAGCTGTATTTACACACACTCACTCGTACAGGTTTCAATCCACTCTGGATCTCACTGGTAACGACTCTGCTACTGCCAGTTATGACTTCGAAAATCCAATCAACTTAGCCGAAGACGAAAGTGAAGATGATTGCGAAGTGCCTGGCGAACTTGCAAGACTGTTGCTTCAGGAAGAGAAGGCAATTCAACCACATGAAGAGCCAGTGGAAACAATAAACTTGGGTACTGAGGCAGACAGAAAGGAGGTAAAGATTGGTGCTAACCTAGAGCTCAGCGTGAAGCAACGGTTGACTAAGATGCTACACGATTATATGGAGATATTTGCCTGGTCCTACGAAGACATGCCCGGGTTGGATACCGATATTGTGGTCCATCACTTGCCAACTAAGGAAGACTGCCCTCCGGTTAAGCAAAAGGTCCGCCGTATGCGTCCAGAAATGTCTGAGAAGATTAAAGCCGAGGTTATGAAACAGTTTGATGCTGGGTTCCTTGCAGTGACTTCTTATCCTCAGTGGGTTGCTAATGTGGTGCCGGTACCAAAGAAAGACGGTAAGGTCAGAATGTGTGTTGATTACAGGGATCTGAACAGGGCTAGTCCCAAGGATGATTTCCCCCTACCTCACATTGATGTCCTTGTTGACAATACAGCTCAGCATAAGGTGTTCTCTTTCATGGATGGTTTCTCAGGTTACAATCAGATCAAGATGGCACCTGAAGACATGGAAAAGACTACATTTGTTACTCAGTAGGGCACCTTCTGCTACAAGGTCATGCCTTTTGGATTAAAGAACGCTGGGGCAACTTACCAACGCGTCATGGTTGCTTTATTTCATGATATGATCCATCATGAGATAGAAGTGTATGTTGACGACATGATCGCAAGGTCCCAGACTGAGGAAGAGCACCTAGATCATCTGCAGAAATTGTTTGACCGGTTAAAACTATACAAGCTAAGGTTAAACCCGAACAAGTGCACCTTCGGGGTAAGATCTGGGAAGTTGCTAGGCTTCGTGGTAAGTGATAAGGGCATTCAAGTGGACCCTGCCAAGGTCAAAGCTATTCAAGAGATGCCAGTTCCTAAGACAGAGAAGGAGATCAGAGGCTTTTTAGGACGCCTGAATTATATTGCTCGCTTCATCTCACACCTGACTGCTACCTGTGAACCAATCTTCAAGCTGCTGAAGAAAGATCAGGTAATACGTTGGAATGATGAATGTCAGGCTGCTTTTGACAGAATCAAAGAGTATCTCCAAGAACCACCCATCCTTATGCCACCGGTTGAAGGGAGACCTCTGATATTATACCTGACAGTGCTTGACAACTCAATGGGGTGTGTGCTGGGGAAGCATGACGAGTCTGGCCGAAAAGAGCATGCCATTTATTACCTTAGCAAAAAGTTTACCGACTGTGAGACCCGATACTCACTGCTCGAGAAAACTTGTTGCGCTTTCGTATGGGCTGCTCGCCGGCTGAGACAGTATATGCTGACTCACACTACCTTGTTGATCTCAAAGATGGATCCTATAAAGTACATATTTGAAAAGCCTGCTCTGTCTGGGAGAATAGCAAGATGGCAAATGATCTTGACGGAATACGACATTCAGTACACAACCCAGAAAGCCATCAAGGGAAGTGTATTGGCAGACCACTTGGCACATCAGGCCGTAGATGACTATCAGTCAATGAACTTCGAGTTTCCGGATGAAAGCATCATGATAGTAACTGATTGTGAAGTACCTGGACCGGATGAAGGACCTGAGGAAGGATCCCGATGGTCTATGCACTTTGACGGAGCCTCCAACGCTTTGGGAAACGGTATCGGAGCTATAATCATATCACCGCAAGGCACTCATACTCCACTCACTGCCCGACTATGTTTCAACTGTACCAACAACATGGCGGAGTATGAGGCGTGCATCATGGGTCTTCAAGCTGCGATCGACCTAAGGATCAAGTTTCTGAGTGTCTTCGGAGATTCCGCTCTTGTGATCAATCAGATCAAAGGAGAGTGGGATACGAAACATCCGAACCTTATTCCTTACAGAGAATGTGTGTTGACCTTGATCCCCCACTTCACGAAGATAACCTTTGAACACTTTCCGAGAGAGGAGAATCAGCTGGCGGACGCGTTAGCTACGATGTCTTCTATGTTCAAGGTCAAATGGGATAATGAGGCTCCCCGGATCATCATCTGGAAACTAGACGAACCGGCATACTGTTGCGATCTCGAGACTGAATTGGTGACTGAGAAGCCTTGGTACCATGAGGAGAAGAGATATCTAGAAGCTCAGGAATACCCTGAGGGTGCCTCTGTCAATGATAAGAAGTTCATGAGAAGTTTCGCGGCAAAGTTCTTCCTTAGCAACAGCATCTTGTACAAGCGAAACCATGATTCAACCCTACTGCGTTGTGTGGATAAAACTGAAGCAGAAAGGATCATGGAAGAGCTACATGAAGGGACCTTTGGTACACATTCCAGTGGACATACAATGGCAAAGAAGATCCTTCGGGCAGGGTATTACTGGTCCACAATGGAAGCTGACTGTTACCAACATTCCAAGACATGCCATAAGTGCCAGATTTATGCAGACAAAGTGCATGTTCCTCCAGTTCCTCTGAATGCTGACTGCACTTGGCCGTTTGCAATGTGGGGCATAGACATGATCGGTGAGATTAAACCTACGGCATCTAATGGGCATCGCTTCATCCTAGTGGCGATTGATTATTTTACAAAGTGGGTTGAGGCAGCTTCCTACGCTACGGTAACCAAGACTGTTGTGGCACGATTCATTCGGCATAATCTGATGTGTCAGTATGGCGTCCCAGAGAGGATCATTACAGACAACGGTACCAATCTGAATAATAAGATGATCACTGAGCTCTGCGAGCAGTTCAAAATACAGCACCACAATTCTTCTCCCTACAGACCGAAGATGAATGGGGCTGTAGAAGCAGCAAATAAAAATATCAAGAAAATCGTGCAGAAGATGACAGTGACTTATAAAGATTGGCACGAGATGTTACCGTTCGCTCTACATGGGTACCGTACCTCAGCCAGGACGTCAACCGGGGCAACTCCTTTCTCTTTGGTTTATGGTATGGAGGCAGTCTTACCGATCGAAGTGCAAATACCCTCTCTCCGGATAATGAAGGATGCAGATCTGAGTGAAGATGATTGGATCCAGACACGACTTGATCAACTAAACCTCATTGATGAAAAGAGACTTGCTGCTATCTGTCATGGTCAGACGTATCAGAAACGGATGATCAGGGCATTTAACAAAAAGGTCAGACCACAAGAATATCAAGTTGGGGATCTCGTAATCAAACGAATCATCCTTCCTCAGAGTGATCCAAGGGGCAAATGGACCCCTACGTACGAAGGGCCATTTGTGGTTAAACATGTGTTCTCAGGAGGAGCCATGATTCTAACCAACATGGATGGTGACGACCTTCCTCACCCCGCCAATGCAGACATGGTAAAAAGATACTACGCATAAAAAAGGACCCGCTAGGCTGACATGCCTAGGAAAAAATTAGGGCTTCCCGGCGAACCAAAAGGGTTCGGGCAAAATGAAGGGATGAAATGAAAAAAAACTGTTCACCCTGCAAGTCGAAAACCTGAAAAGGCGGCTTGGGCAAAAATGGGTATCCCGGTGGACTGAAAACCCAAAAGGGAGGTCCAGGCAAAAGTTAGGGATAAAGCGTAATACTATGTCTCATTGGATCACTTTGCATCCAGAATCCGGTATCTACATCAAGTTCAGACGGCATCGATCAAGTCAGCTTCATCTTCGACCAAGGTCATCAAGTGATGAGACGCTCGGAGATATAAAGGCAATAGCAGAGTTGAAACCCAATGGGATCATTCATTTTACACAGCTGTTTTATTTTCTCTTGTACAAAATTTGTATAAACTCTTTTGTTCGGCGGCGTTCTCTTACTAGGACGTCGGCCTCTTGTACCTAAAAACGCCTATTTACGGGCAATTCAAAAATCAATACAAATATACTTTTCAGTTAAAATTGCCAATTGTTTTTCTTTTTCTATTTTGTTTTGCGAAGAACGTCCAAATGTTCAATTTGTGATATATGCATTGACAATAATTTGCTAATTCATAAATATTTGCATACGAAACAAAGGATTAATTACAGGTAACATTAGAAACAGGGGCAATAAAGGGTTGTCTGCGCAATCTAATTGTTCTATCCACTAAGGTACCAAGGTAGGTTCAGCTAAAGAACATAACCGGCATATCCTAATTCCCCAGAGAGTACGTCAGCAAGTCAATACACTCTCCTCAAGCGAAGCTACTATCAAACTTAAGGAAGTTGAGTATCCTCCAGAAGATCTCAACATTCCCCAGCAGCATATATATTCTTAACAAGCATCCCCGGCAGTCTGGGTCTAAAGATTGTTCCCCGGCGGTATCAAACATTCAGTGGAGTCACTTCCCCGATACAGCTCAAAACTTCCCCAAGAGAGTCCAACCCAGTGTCCCCAGGAAAGTTGGAATCCATCTCTCCAAGTAGTAAGCTTATCCCCAGTAGATTCTTGAAGCTTATCCTCACAGAGCACGAACGCGTCGTCCGGATTTATTCAAAGAGTTATTTCCTTACCAGGATATAACTGGGTTATCCTCAGCCAAAAGCCACGGGAAGATCGTTCTCGGCGAAGTCTTCTTATCCCCAGCGAAGTCTATTAACACTTCCAACACAACAATGGTATCCCCAGCAAGTTATTATCAACAACTCAGCAAAGTATCTCTCTCCCCACAGAGTATTGCTTCCCAGCAAGATCGTTAGAGTACTTTTCTCCCCGTAGAGTAATCCATTCGCCAAGTTTATTCCCCAACGGTGTTATCTTCTCCTACCGGTATTCTTGCAACCAACATCCCCAGCGGAAGCAAAAGCTTATTCTTCAACATCAGCTCAGGAGTGACTTCCCGGCACCCGTCAAGGATTTATTTTCCTAGACGAAAAATACATTCATAAACATCGCACTTCCATACATCATTATAGCATGCATAGACGCATCATATCTTACAAATCTCATTTATGTTGAGAACATCATCGCTTGATCTATATCAGGCATTGCATATGACTGACCTTTACCTTTCAGGAAAGATTCAGTTAAATTCTCAATCATATTTCAAGACCTGGACCGGTTCAGTTAAATCGACTCCAAAGATTTCTTATCCAGTCCAAGGCCTTCTCTGGTCCAGTTAAATCGACCCCAAACAGATTTTTCTGATAAAGACCCAGTTGAAGACATTCCAAGACCTAGACCGGTTCAGTTAATCGACCCTAAGATTCTCTGTTTCTTATCCAGTCCAAGGCCTTCTCTAGTCACGTTAAATCGACCCCAAACAGATTTTTCTGATAAAGACCCAGTTGAAGACATTCCAAGACCTAGACCGGTTCAGTTAATCGACCCTAAGATTCTCTGTTTCTTATCCAGTCCAAGGCCTTCTCTAGTCCAGTTAAATCGACCCCAAACAGATTTTTCTGATGAAGACTCAGTAGAAGTCATCCAAGGTTTTCCCAATGATTGCTATGGAGGTTGTAATCGCCTATGGTTCTCTCCCAGATACTGCGGAGATGATAATTCCATCCAAGGTTTTCTCAATAATTGCTATTGAGGTTGTAATCGCCTATGGTTCTCTCCCCGATACTGCGGAGATGGTAATTCCCACCAAGATTCTCTCAATGTTTGCTGTTGAGGTTGTAATCGCCTATGGTTCTCTCCCCGATACTGCGGAGATGATAATTCCATCTAAGGTTTTCTCAATGATTGCTATTGAGGTTGTAATCGCCTATGGTTCTCTCCCCGATACTGCGGAGATGATAATTCCATCCAAGGTTTTCTCAATGATTGCTATTGAGGTTGTAATCGCCTATGGTTCTCTCCCCGATACTGCGGAGATGATAATTCCATCTAAGGTTTTCTCAATGATTGCTATTGAGGTTGTAATCGCCTATGGTTCTCTCCCCGAAACTGCGGAGATGGTAATTCCCACCAAGATTCTCTCAATGTTTGCTGTTGAGGTTGTAGTCACCTATGGTTCTCTCCCCGATCATGGGGGGTGGTAATCCCAAGATTCGCTCAACGATTGCTGTTGAAGTTGAAGTTATCCAAGATTCTCTCAATGATTTCTGTTGAGGTTGTAGTCACCTATTGGTTCTCTCCCCGATCCTGCGGAGGTAGTAATCATCCCAAGATTTTCTCAACGATTGCTGTTGAAGTTAAAGTCACCCAAGGTTCTCTCACCGTTCCTGTTGAGGTAGTAACCATCCCTGGTTCATTCATCACCATTTGAAGCTCCAGACCCAGCTCCTGTAACCAGTCAGGGCACATCCACACAAAGAATTTGAAGACCAGCTCCCGTAACAGGTCAGGTAATCATTTTTCTTTTTTGCAGGTATGCAAGTTCTCGCTAAGGAAGCTCTTACGCGATCAACATCCAGATGGCATCTATAAGCCCATCCACCTTCCATCATCTCTTAGCATGGCATCTATAAGCCCATCATCCTATCCATCAATCTCCAAATGGCATCTATAAGCCCATTCCACCATCACGCTGCTACTATGTGAGCGCAAATTTCTGGGCACTCTAGTGTTCAATCATCTTCCACCTTCGGATTACGAAAGGCACGTCAGCCAATCTGCATCCTCAGGTCTAAGAAGATTGAACAGGGGCAACTGTTGTACCTCAAAATTTTCCCTCCCATATTCTTCAAGAAATTGCCAAGTCAAGCTTCAAAATTCCCCAAGGGTTGCACAGTTCAAGGGCCTCCTAAACAGTCAAAATTAGGGTTTTGGTTCTGACAAAGTAAATGAAGTTTCCAAGGGTCCAATCAAGTCCCACATGCCTATAAACATGGTCAAGCATCCTCATATCAAGTTTCAAGACTTTCAGCACAAAATTGCACAGTCAAAAACCCTAATTGCACTACAGTCAACTATAGGGGCAAAATGGTCATTTGACAGTCAAAAGTTCAAATTTTTGGTCAACATCTCATTTTGAAGCCACAAACATCATTTGATCAATGCTTGATCATGATTCTCAAAGCTTGGCTCAAAAATCATCAAGATGCAAAAGTTTCCATATTTGGATAGTTGAAAAAGTCAACTGTAAATTGACCAGGGCATAACTTTCACATGGATTATCAGAAAAATTCCATCCAAAGCTCATTTTGAAGAGAAAGACATTTCCTACAACTCCTCTTCATACTTCAGGTCCAAGAAATGCTCTCACAAAAAGTTATCGATTTCAACATTATAGGTCATTTTCAAAAGTCAACAAAAAGGGACTTTAAGTCAAAGGCCATAACTTGAGATTGGTAAATCAAAATGACATGGGACCAAAGACATTGGTTAGAGGACTCAAAGAACTTTCCAAAATGTCACAGGAACATGAGCAAAGCTTAAAAATTGAGCAAGTTATGCCTTGCGGAAGTTCGGAAATTTTTGGATATTTTGAAAAAGTCAACATTGATTCAAATGACCTAAAATTGCTAATGGGCCTCTTTTTCTTCCACAATTCATTATCCAAGGCATGTGCACGACCATTTGGCCCAAAGGGAAGTTTTTCTTCATTTTTTATTTATTTATTTGGATTTTTATTATTAATAATTCATTTAAATTAATTAAAATACATGAAAAATGTTAAACCTAATGTTTCAAATCTTTTTGTGCATAAAACATCTCAATATTTCGTGCAAATCAGATTAGGGAAGAATTGAAGGTGATTGGATATGATTGAGAGCAAATGTGCATGAAAAGATTGGAAAATATTTTGCCATAAAAATCAATATCCATACATCAATTCCTTGATTCCTTGGACAAGAAACTTAACCTAAATCATTCACCTATACATACACAAGCAAACCCTCGTGCCCATGACCTGAAAGCTGCGCCATATCAAAAGAACAAAACTTGAATTTTCTCAAAAAAAAGTCAAACACTGAAAACTGTTTTCTAGGGTAATTCAAGCTGAGATAATCATCTCATCACCTTCCTGAGACCTTAAGCAACGTGCCTGAATAGGTTTCCACGTCCCTAACCCCTTGAATCGGTATCCAGAAGTCAAACTTTTTCATATAATATGCATAATCGTATTATGATTTTCAAGCACATTCATTGCATTTTTCTTATGGATTATTACTAATTGATGGATTCTGATGCTAACTGTATAATTTAATTGTGTTTTTGTGCATTCTATGCGATTTCACCATTGTTGGATATTAGGGTTTTCCAAGCTGTGAATTGGGGTTTCCCATTTAAGGAAAAATTAGCATTCGAGACCTGGACCATTGAAAGAAGCGTGCTTGGACGATCTAGACCCAACCCTCGCGCTCAATTTATGAGCCTCCCTGAGCTAATCGCTATTTTCCCAAATGGCCTATTTTGGAACGGTGTAAAACCGTTGCTGATTGTTCTTTGTTTCAGAAAAAAAAAATAAAGCCAACGAAGAAGATAATGAAGTGGCGAGCGGTGGTTGGTCCGTTTAAAAATTCGCGCTAAAAGGTCACTAACACGTTGTTTCATATTATAATAATTGTTTGTTGTTTAATGTACAGAAAGTGCAAATGGAGCAGTTGGTCAGGCGTGTGCATTGGTAAACCACAGGACCTGGGTTCGAATCCCAGGTCCCCCACCCCTTCAATATTGTTTTTCCATTAATATTTCTATGCAGCATCTCTCTTGAGGAACACCATACACTCAACATCCAGGCCCTCCACGTGCTGGCTGAGGTCAATCCAAGGGGCACGACTTGCAGCGTATCATGGGCCTTATTCAACCAGGTGCATGGGAATGTGAAAAAGTCAAATAAGGCCAGGAACTTTGGGCCAGCCATGCTAACAAGCCCTCCAATTTGGGGACAGAACCCCCCCTAGGTTTGCAATCTTCAATATTTTTTTTATTCTTTTTATTTCAATTATTATTCTTTTCAATTAATTCTTTTAATTTAATTTTTCATAAAAAAAATATAAAAACAATAAAAAAAAATCAGAAAGGACAAAATTAAATATATTTATTTAATTAATATTTTTGTAAATAAAATTCATTAATTAACTTAGTTTTTTTAATTTAGGACTTAATCTTAACATTTTTCAATAAAAACCTAAAATTGGTAGAATTAGGGTTTGTAATAATTTTTTATCCTTTTTTCTTTTCTTTCATAATAATTAAATATTATTTATTTTTATAAATCAAAATTGCATGTAAATAATTAGGTTTAATTGTAGGTTAAAATTTAATACTTTCTTAATAAACTAAAAACAATTAGAATTAGGGTTAATATTTTATTTTAATTAATCTTTTTTCATTAAAGTCATAAAATACAAAAATACCAAAAATAATTTCTTTTTCTTTAATTTAATTAATTTAATCATTTAATATAATTTCACAAAAAAAGGGTCCAACGCCCTCGTTTCTTATTTTAATTCATATTCGCGTATTTATTTTTTATTCTTTATAATATTCATGTACCTCTCCCAAAGCCGTGTAACTTATCTTTCGCACTTTACTTTTCTTTAATCCTTTATTTTTCTGTCAAATCGGGTTCTGGAAATTTTGGCGATGTGGACCCGCCGCGCCTTTTGTAATAGCTTTAGAACTTTTATCTTCTTCTCACTTTTAACTATTAAATAAATGCATGCAAGAATGAATGACAATAAATAAAAACAAACGCGTAGATCACCTTTAACATGACAAGTTAAAATATCTGAATCTGACACACGAATCACACACCACCCCTAGGGTACGCCTCACTGTTGCCTTGCCTCGAAAGGTGATCGTCGAGTAGAGGATGTCTTAGTAAGTCCTCATGATCCGGGAACCTGGCATGAGGGTAGCTTCTAAGGTGTCTTCCCATTGCTCTGGTGATCACCATGTCCCGAACCTCGAATTGACCCGAACACCTCCAACGGTGGTGCTACCTACCTCTCAATGGTGGGATGGCACTACTTTAAAGGACATTTACACAGACGAATTCCTTAGGTTAGGTAGACGACTCTAGATACTTGCTCTAAATTTCAAAACAAATCAAAAATACTTTTCACACCGACACCTTTTCAAAAAGCTTTCGAAAGCAATTTTTCAAACACTCTTGAGGACCGATACAAGAGTCGAACTGGAATTTTTAAAGAAACTTTTTTTAAAACCCACAGTTGAAAAGCAAACAAACCATTTTGAAAACACAATGAGCAAGTATCTAAGAGCCCATGGATAACTATGGATAGAAAGGGTGCTAACACCTTCCCTTTCTATAATCTACCTCCCGAACCGAGAGCAATCTCTATAAAGGAATTTTTCTGTGCTTTTGTCCTTTCCATTTGGAGAAAATAAAAGACGGTGGCGACTCTTGCTTCCGCGACATTTCGCGAACCAGCGTTAAACAGTCAGTTCCAGATCCACCGATCACAACAGGTAAGTTCATGGACTTCTATCTCTCAATCTAGGAAGAGTTAGCTTTAAGTTTATGAATGAAAAATGTTATACTCATGGCCCTGAAGCTATACATATCCTCACTTTCCATTTATATTGCATATGCTGAGAGAATTTAAGACCTGAACATTGACAAAAACTTAGGTTAAGAATTAGGGATGGAGAAATTCTCTCTCATTTCTGAGAGTTAGATCAAGTTCTTGGTATGTATGGAATCGTGGCTTGATGCTTGACATTTTTCATGTTGTAAGTTTGTGCTAAAAGTCCAGGAATCAGGATGTTTGAACAAGGATGAAAGGCGCGCGTTTTTTGGACATTTTTGTTGTCTGGAGGTTGAAGACAACCTCTATGGGCTGGGCCTGACTTTTTTTCCTTTTTGCACCATGTTTTTACATTTGCACCCCCTAGCCCATTTTGAGTTTTATTTGTCATTTTCAATTTTTTCTTTTTTGATTCTGATTTGTTATTTTTTATTAAAGCATAAAAAATATTAAAAACATTCTTCCCACATTTTTTGCATTTTATTTGATATTTATTTGCTTTATTTAGTTATATATGTAAATAAATACATAATACTTTTTTTGTTTAGAATATTAGAAACAACACAAAATACATTTATTTTCTAATTTTAGTTTATTTTATCTTCTGAAAACATTTTATAAAAAATATACTTTTTTGTAAATATTAAATATTTTATTTTTTTTGTACATATTTAATATATTTAGTAAATATTATAAATACTTATATATTTATTAGTATATTTAGGTTAAAAATACAAAAACTAATACATTTTATTTTTATTAATATTAAACTTAAAAAATCATTTTTTACAATGTACTTCCTTTTTATTTATTTTTTGTACATAATTAATAAATATTGCATATATTGTATAATAAATACCATTTTATTTAACAAAATTAGGGTTTTGCCCTAAAAAACATAAAAACACCAAAAATTAATTCATTTTATTTTTGTTTATTTGATACATAAAAAAATACTTTTTACATACATATACAAATTATTTTTTGCATCTTGCATATTTATTTTATTTTATTTAATTATTGTGCAATTGAATATCTTGTAAAAATTCAATTTGGATGTAATAGTTTAGGTTTAATTTCTTGCTAAAATATCCTCCCATTTGAACATTTGTACCCCCCATCCCATATTTGTGTTGTAATAACTTAGGACCTTTAAATTCCGCACTTTAAAAGCTTTCTAATTATGCCATGTTAGAATTAGGGTTTTGTATTAAAATCAAAAACAACAAATAGTTTGACCTAAATTCAAGATAAACAAGCATGAAAATGGACAACACTAATCACACTTGCACCCCTAGGGTATTCCACTTGTTGCCTTCAATAATGGGCCATGTTGCATGTTAGGTATCTTTGGCAAAAACAAAACAATCAAATGATCATAGTCCCTCGATGACGCTTTCAAAAGTTGCCTAAAAATGATCAAGTCCCTTAAAGGAAAAATTTCCCCAAAGATACTTGGCACCATTGCAATCATGGTCTAAACAATGACCCGCGCCCGTCCCGTTCACATCCTAACACAAGATTGTCCACCAAATACAATGGTGGAACAAAATTGTTAAAAGGGTTAAAAAACATAGCAAAGATCTTTGAGTAAATTTAGGGTAGATAGCTCTTGGTTGCTTGCCAACTTGCAAAACAAAAAAAAACACTTGCCTATTTTTCAAAACCACACATCACAACACTTTCAAAACAACTTTCAAAAACATTGAAAACTTTTTAAAGATATACACCTTTGTATACATCCCAACATGGATCATTACAAAGGTTGCCACAACAAATGGCCTCTTTTCAAAACATTTTCAAACCCACACACAAAGCACCATTTCAAACAATTGAAAGCACCATTTCAAACAATTGAAAATCAAGGCAAGTTGATCTAAGCAAGTAACTAAGAGCCCATGGATAACCATGGATAGAAAGAGTGCTAATACCTTCCCTTTCTATAATCTACTCCCCGAACCCAAGAAAACATCTCAAAGGTTTTTGCTGTGCTTTTTAACCTTTCCTTAGGATAAAATAAAAAGTCGGTGGCGACTCTTGCTCAACCGAAACATTTGCGAAAACAAACGCAAAACCTCAAGTCAGTTCTCCCACCGTATCACAACATCCATTAAAAACCTTCATAATTAATTCACATCCATGAGATGTGAAGAATATAAACAATGTGTTTTGCTCATTGGTTTAGTTTTTATTTGTGCGAGGTTTAATTCTTGTTGATGTCTTAATTGTCCTTTGGACCAAAAATACTTATGGTTAATGTGTTTTATTTTATTTTCTTATGCAGCAATGTATCAATTAAGATGTTGAAAAGGAAGATATAAATGATGAAATTCAAGAGGACGTCATAAATGATAAAATTCAAGAGGACGACCTAAATGATAAAATTCAAGAGGACGACGTAGATGACGAATTTCAAGAGGATGACATAGATCTAGATGATGAATTTCAAGAGGAGGATATAGATGGTGAATTTCAAGAGGACGACGTAGATGAAGAATTTATGGAGGATGACATATCTAACGAATTTCAAGAGGACGATCTGGATGCTTTACTCCTAGAAGATAAACTTGAATGAGTTGGATGATGTCTTTTTTTTGGCTTGTAGTTGAAGGCATTAAACTTAAAATATGATTTTTGTTCTTTTGCTGAACTATGTTTTTAGTTATTTTACTAGGGTCATACTTCAAAGTATTAAAAGTAATATTGTTACGTTAGGCATTTTGTGTACTCTATATACTATATCTTGAATTAAAGTTTGAACTCGATTTTATTATATTACAACTTTTATGGATGTATGGTTTAAGTTATATAATCAATATTATTTTTGAAGCCAATTATTATTGACTATATTATTTTGATAATAATTGCAAAATTGTATATTTTATGTGGACACTATAAAACAACAACCTATAAGTTATGGCTACACTTCAAAAACGATCTTCCTGATTCAGGTTTAAGGTAACGATTGTTAATTGTAGCCGAATTTGGCAACACAACGCTTAAAAAACGTTGTCTCAGAGGCCGTAAATCGTCCCCTATTCCTTTCCTATAGGCGACGTTTTTCAAAAGCGTTCCCAAAAAACATAAAAAAACGACTCCTCAAACAATAGGCAACGCTCGCACAGGAGACACCTAGAAAACGTCCCCTATTGTTTTAGGCAACGATTTTCAGAGTTCTGGCAACGTTTTTCAATTGTTACTGGAGAGCCTAAATGTTGTAGTGCAAAAGTTTCAATTTATCTCTACTTTTGACTAAACCCTAAATTGGAATAATTATTTATATGGTGACATTTTATCTACTTGCCTTAGGAAAGTTTCAATTTATATCTAAACCATACAGAATTTGTAATTTGCTTTGAAACAATTCCGACCTTTCAAATTCCTCTGCTCTCCTCTCATTCTTCTATAAAACACGACAGTAAGACCATTACTCTACATTGCATCTGCCTCTATTTCTATTCATTGCGACATTGTGTTTCCCATTATGTAATGTTCTTCCTTCATCTTCCACTTTTTTATTTTACTGTGATTCCAAATTGATTTAGTCACTTAATTCTATTATGTGGCTAATTGTGAACTTAATTCTATTTCGTGTTCAATTGTGAATCGATTTGGGTTTATATGTGCATTTTGTTATGGTACTGTGATTTTTTTAAAAAGAAAATATGATAAATTTGAAGACTGGTAGTGAATTTAGATTTGAACTTTGAGTTGTGGAAATGTGTTTTTTTATAATTTGTATTTGATTAAAAAGTAGATGTGAAGGATATTAATTTTCATACTTTTGATGCCTGAAGAGGGATGTTATTAATTTTATAGGAAGACTATGAGTTGCAAGTTTTAAATAACCTTAAAGTTTAATCATCTCAAAATTTCTTACTTATTTTTACTGTCTATAGAATATAGTTTCATGTATATGCTAAATAGTTTATTGGTGTTTTGATGCTTTATCAGTTACTGATGATATTGGGGAAATTGGTATTCAAGCGGTAATTTGTTAGATTTTATCAACACGTGTTGTTTTTATAACTTGCTTATACAAATTCATTTTTAGCGATACTTGAACAATTAGTGTGTTTTAACTAGTTGATCGAATTGTATACGTATTTATTTATGTTATTTTTCTAAATATATTTCCTTTTGATTGTCATGTTCATGTAACGAAGGGTATAACAACTATTTAAATAAAATTAATAATATTAATATTTTAATTTGTACCAAAAATTATTAACAATTTTAATTTATTAGATGATTCTAATATTTTTTGGAACCTTTATATTATACACTTATTATACCAACAGACACAGGAGAAAGTGAGTGTATATTTGATCAAAATATCAACGGACACGCGAGAAAGTGAAATATGAAAGCAAATTTCTATCAATTTGTATTTATTTTGATACTCTTTAAAAATTATAATATATTAACAACCATTACAAACACTATTAAAATATAATTAATATAATGAAAATTTTATCTTATCAAAATATTTTCATATTATATTTTACAGTTTATATTATACACTCGTGATTTTAAATTTATGATAATATATTAATTATTTTATACATGATTTGTAAAACTAATAAAGTTTCTCTCTTTTTGTATAAATGATTTATTCTAATTTAAATTTTTTTCTATGTTGAAAGTTTTTTGGTTCAAATTGTTGTTAAATGTTAATTTTTTAATTAATGGGTAAACTATATATATATATATATATATATATATATATATATATATATATATATATATATATATATATATATATATATATATATATATATATATATATATATATATATATATATATATATATATATATATATATATATATATATATATATATATATATATATATATATATATATATATATATATATATATATATATATATATATATATATATATATATATATATATATATATATATATATATATATATATATATATATATATATATATATATTCAACATTTAATGGTGATATCTACTTTAAATATAATAAAATAATACACTAGCATTATTACTTTATTATCCTAACTCAAACTGCAAAAATAGCATGATTACAGCCAAAAACAACAACCTTTACTACATACTATTTATTTGTTTTCACTAAACCCTAAATTGAAATAATTATTTATATACTAACTTTTTATCTACTTGCATTGAAAAGTTTCAATTCTTTACGACATTGCATCTCCGATACGGAATTGTTCTTCCTTCATCTTTCACATTTTCGTTTTACCGTGATTTCGAATTGATGTAGGCACTTAATTATATTTTTAGGTTTGAACTTTGAGTTGTGTTCTTTTTTTTTTTAATTTGTGATAGTTTTTCTCCCTTAATGCATGCACATGGTACCAAAATTTATTTATGTACATTTAAGAAATGAGTTTCAAATCTGTTCTAATTTGATTAAAAAATAGATAGTAAGAGATATTAATTTTCTTACTTTTGATTCCTGAAGGGGATGTTATTCGTAAAGTTTATTAAAAAATGGAAACAAATTCATAAAAATATATTAAATTCATAAAAGCATATTAAATTTAAATTTATTTTATTATATTCATGATTTAATAAAATAGTCTCATTAAATAAAAATATCAATCATATTATACAATAATTGTATCTATCATCCACTTTTAACATAATAAAGTTATACACTGTTATTATTACTTTATTATCCAAACTCAAACTATTTAACAAGCTAATTTAGTGTTTATTAAGTATTTTCATACGTCTAATCATTACTTAACCTATTCAGTTACCCTAATTAAAATTGTCATTCATTTTGACAGCCAAAACATCCATGTTATTCCAACGCAAAAAGCATGATTACAGAAAGAAAAAAAACATTTACTGTATACTATTTAATTCTTTTCCCTAAACCTTAAATTTGAATAATTAATTAGTTCTTGACTTGTAAAAGTTTCAATTTATCTCTAAATCTATCTGGTTTATAGTTTGCTTTGAAACAATTCCAACCTTTCTAATTCGTCTGCTCTCCTCTCATTCTTCTATATAAACATGACTGTAAGACCATCACTGTACATTGCATCTGCCTCTATTTCTTTGCTTTACAGCATTGCATCTGCCATGTATTTTTCTTCCTTCATCTTCCACTTTTTCGTTTTAACGTGATTTCAAATTGATTGAGTCACTTAATTCTATTTTTTTGTCAATTGTGAACTTAATTCTATTTCGTGTTCAATTGGGAATCGATTTTGGTTTATATGTGTTTTTTATCACGGTACTATGATTTTTTTTATAAAAGAAAATATGATAAATTTGAACACTGGTAGTGAATTTAGATTTGAACTTTGAGTTCTTGAACTGTGTTCCTTTTTTTTATTTGTATTTGATTAAAAAGTAGATGGTAAGGATATTAATTTTCATACTTTTGATGCCTGAAGCGGGATGTTATTCATTTTATATGAAGACTATGAGTTGCAAGTTTGGAATAAACTGGAAGTTTAATCAAGTTAAAATTACTTACTTATTATTTTCTATACAATATAGTTTCATGCATATGCTAATAACTTTGTTGGTGTTTTGATGCATTATAAGATAGTGATGACTTTGGTTTCTACACTCAAGAAAGGTTATCAATTAGGCTATTGGGGAAATTGTTATTCTAGCGTTAATCTGTTGTATTTCGTCAGCATATAGTGTGGTTTAACAAGTTGATCGAATTGTATATGTTTTATTCATGTAATTTTTTAAATTATATTTCCTTTTTATTGTCATGTTCAAGTACCAAACAAATGATTGATGAAGCTTGATATAGATCATTTTGGTCGGTTTGTTTATGATATCAGTTTGTAGGCTATAACCGCAATTTAAATATATAATATTAATATTTTTATTTGAACCAAAAAATATCAATAATTTTAATTTATGAGATGATTGTAGTAGTCTTTTTGTAACCTTTATATTATACACCTGTTATTATAATAATTTTTATATTGGAGTGTATAATTGATCAAAATACCAATGGATACGGGAGAAAGTGGGTGTATAATTGATCAAAATATCAATGGACACGGGAGAAAGTGAAATATGAAAGTAAATTTCTATAAATTTGTATTTATTTGTGATGTTCTTTTAAAAAAATATATAATATATTAATCACCATTACAAACACTATTAAATTATAATTAATATTATTAAAAAAGATTTTTATCAAAATATTTTAAAATTATGTTTCACGGTTTATATTATACACTGATGATTTTAAATTTATGATAATATATTAATTATTTTATACATAATTTTTAACACTAATAAAGTTTATCTCATTTTGTATAAATGATTTATTCTAATTTAAACTTTTTTACAATGTTGAAAGTTTTTTGGTTCAAATTGTTGTTAAATATTAATTTTTTAATTAATGAGTAAACTATATAGATAGTAAACATAAACAACAACCTTTACTACATACTATTAAATTATTGTCACTAAACACTAAATTGAAATAATTATTTACATACTGACCTTTTATTTACTTGCCTTTGAAAGTTTCAATTCTTTATGACATTGCATCTCCCATACGGTATTGTTCTTCTTTCATCTTCCACTTTTTCGTTTTATCATGATTTCAAATTGATTTAGTCACTTAATTTTATTTTTAGGTTTGAAATTTGAGTTGTGTTCCTTTTTCTTTTTTTTTTTAATTTGCGATGGTTTTTCTCCCTTAATGCATGCACATGGTTTCAAAATTTATTTATGTACATTTAAGAAATTGAGTTTCAAATTTGTTCTAATTTGAATAAAAAGTAGATGGTGAGAGATATTAATTTTCTTAATTTTGATTTCTGAAGCGGGATGTTATTCATAAAACTTATTAAAAAATTGAAGCAAATTCATAAAAACATATTAAATTTTAATTTATTGTAATATATTTGTGATTTAATAAAATAGTCTCATTAAATAAAAATATCAATTATATTATACAATAATTACATCTATTATCCACTTTTAATATAATAAAGTTATACACTGGCATTATTACTTTATTGTCCTAACTCAAACTATTTAACAAGCTAATTTAGTGCCCTTAAAGTAATTTCGTACGTCTAGTCATTACTTAACCGGTTCATTTACCCTAATTATAAATGTCATTCATTATGATAGCCAAAACATCAGTGTTTTCTGATTCCAACGCCATTTCTCATTTCAACGGAAAAAGCATGGTTGCAAAAAAATGATTACAACCAACAAAAAAGAAGAACATTTCATGCATACTATTTAATTCTTTTCCCTAAATCCTAAATTGGAATAATTATTTACTTACTGACCTTTTATCTACTTAACTTGGAAAGTTTTAATTTATCTCTACTTTTCACAAAACCCTAAATTGGAATAATTATTTATATAGTTACATTTTATCTACTTGCCTTAGAAAGGTTTCAATTTATATCTAAACCATACAGATTTTGTAATATGCTTTGAAACAATTCCAACCTTTCCAATTCCTCTGCTCTCCTCTCATTCATCTGCCTCTATTTCTGTTCATTACGACATTGTGTTTCCCATAAGGTGTTGTTCTTCCTTCATCTTCCATTTTTTTATTTTACCGTGATTTCAAATTGATTTAGTCACTTAATTCTATTTCGTGACCAATTGTTAACTTAATTCTATACCATGTTCAATTGTGAATCGATTTGGGTTTATATGTCTATTTTGTTATGATACTGTGATTTTTTTTTAAAATGATAAATTTGAACTTTGAATTCTTGAATTGTGTTCTTTTTTTTTAATTTGTATTTGATTAAAAAGTAGATGGTAAGGATTTGAAGTTGGATGTTATTCATTTTATATGAAGACTATGAGTTGCAAGTTTGGAATAAACTGGAAGTTTAATCATCTTAAAATTACTTACTTATTATTTTCTATACAATATAGTTTCATGCATATGCTAATAAGTTTGTTGGTGTTTTGATGCATTATAAGATAGTGATGACTTTGGTTTCTACACTCAAGAAAGGTTATCAATTAGGCTATTGGGGAAATTGTTATTCTAGCGTTAATCTGTTGTATTTCATCAGCATATAGTGTGGTTTAACAAGTTGATCGAATTGTATATGTTTTATTCATGTAATTTTTTAAATTATATTTCCTTTTTATTGTCATGTTTAGGTAACAGACAAATGATTGATGAAGCTTGATATAGATCATTTTGGTCGGTTTGTTTATGATATCAGTTTGTAGGGTATAACCGCTATTTAAATATAATTAATAATATTAATATTTTTATTTGTACCAAAAATTATTAATAATTTTAATTTAGGAGATGATTGTAGTAGTTTTTTTGTAACCTTATATAATATATTTATTATAATAATAATGTTTATAATGGGGTATAATTGATCAAAATACCAACGTACACGGGAGAAAGTGAGTGTATAATTGATCAAAATATCAACGGATACGGGAGAAAGTGAAATATGATTACAAAAATATTGATTTGAGACAAAAAGAACGTCAGTTACTGCATACTATTTAATTCTTTTCCCTAAACCTTAAATTGAAATAATTATTCATGTACTGACCTTTTATCTACTTGCCTTTGGAAATTTCAATTTATCTCTACTTTTCATTAAACCCTACGGTATTGAATCTCCCATACAGAATTGAATCTCCCATACGGTGTTGTTCTTCTTTCATCTTCCACTTTTTCATTTTATCGTGATTTCAAATTGATTTAGTCATTTAATTTTATTTCATTTTCAATTATGAACTTAATTCTATTTCGTTTTCAATTTTGAACCGATTTTTGTTTAAATGTGTATTTTGTTATGGTACTGTGATTTTTTTTAACGGAAATATATTAAATTTTAACACTTATAGTGAATTTTGATTTGGAATTTCAGTAATGATGTTCTTTTTTTAATTTGTATTTGATTAAAAAGTTGACGGTAAGGATATTAATTTTCATACTTTTGATGTTGATAACTTAAGTAGATGTTATTCATTTTATATGAAGATTATGAGTTTTAAGTTTGGAATAAATTGAAAGTTTAATCATCTCAAAATTACTTATTTATTTTTAATGTCTATACAATATAGTTTCATGCATATGCCAAAGAGTTTGTTGGTGTTTTGATGCATTATAAGATACTGATGGTTTTGGTTTCTACATTCATAAAAGGTTATAAAGTATGCTATTGGGGAAATTTGTATTCTAGAGGTAATCTATTGTATTTCATCAGCAAATGTTGTTTTTATAACTTGCTTATACAAATTCATTTTTTAGCGATAGTTAAATAATTAGTTTCTTTTAACAAGTTGATCAAATTGTATACATAATTATTCATGTTATTTTTATAATTATATTTCCTTTTGATTGTTATGTTAAGGTAACAAATAAATGATTGATGAAGCTTGATATAGATCAGTTTGATCGGTTTGTTTAAGATATCATTTTGAAGGGTATAACAACTATTTAAATATAATTAATAATATTAATAATCACTTATTATTAATATAATGTTTATAATGGAGGTATAAATGATCAAAATACCAACGGACACGGAAGAAAGTGACTGTATAGTTGATCAAAATATCAACAGACACGAGAGAAAATGAAATATAAAAGAAAATTCCTATCAATTTATATTTATTTATGATGTTCTTTTATAAAAATATATAATATATTAACCACCATTACAAACACTATTAAAATATAATTAATATCATTTAAATTTTATTTTATCAAATATTTTAATATTATGTTTTATGGTTTATTTTATACACCCGTGATTTTGAATTTATGATAATATATTAATTATTTTGTACATGATTTTTAAAACTAATAAAGTTTCTCTCTTTTTATATAGATGATTTATTCTAATTTAAACTTTTTTTATACGTTTTTCGGTTCAAATTGTTGTTAAATATTACTTTTTTAATTAATGAGTAAACTATATGTAGTCAACATTTAATGTACCTATTAATACTATTTAGTGTGTGTTTTCTGTGTTTATATAATATTATTGTGTTTTTAAACGATGTGTCGGGTTACTATGATTTTTATTGTGCTCTTTCCAATCTTTATCTATACCAGTATAATAAATAAAAACATATTTATATAATTTTTGAATAAAATTATTTTAAAATATCAAGATAACATAAATGTAAATAATTTAAAATTACTATAATAATAAATTATTTATCAAACAATTTTTTTATCAATTTACTTTAAATATTAAAATTATACCAAATTAAAACATATTATTTTTTTACATGAAATAAAACACTTGACAATTATAGATTTTTTAAAGAATGTCATATATTAAACATAACATATTATATATAGCCAATATTTAGATTTTTATAAGCAATTTTCATATAAAGTAATGTATATTATATCATTTCAAACATTTTAAATACGAGAGAAATGTGTCACCCAAAATTGGATTAATACAATTGTTTCGCAATGGGTAAGGATTGGAAAAGGCATAAAAATGTTATGAATAGATTCAATTATGTATATTAGGAAATCAATTAATTATAATTAAGATACATCCATGTTTGATTGAATAGTTTTATATTAAAATGAGTTTTAGTTCATGAGTAAAAGAAATTTTAATATTTATAATACATTTTAATTTAGTATTAGGAATATGCAAATTAAAACTATATTTATTTACTTTAAAAATGTATTTAGTATGACAAAATGGTAGTATTTATACTAAAAAAAAAATATAAATATATGATTTAATAAAAAAACATGAGAAAATTATGATTATGAATGCAAATTTTTTAATGAAAAACACACATTATTATTGCTTTTTTAAATCAAAACATAACCAAAATAATGTGAGTTAATGTTTAAAATTATCAACTTTAATTGTCATTCTTTCTCTTTGAGTAATCATTAAAATATACATTTTAATCTGATTGCGACTATTGAATTCATATATATTTTATATACATATCTTAACCATCATTATATACTATTTTTATAAAGGGAAATAAGTTATAAATATTTTTATAATCGGAAAAAAGTTCAATTGTTGCTACAATTATTTTTATAAATGAGAATAAGTTACAAAAAAATTTTATAAACGGGAAAAAGTGAAATGTTGATACAATTATTTTCATAAACGGAACTAAATTATAAAAGGAAAACCTTACTATTGATACAATTATTTTATAAATGGGACAAAATAACAAATGTACTTAAACGGAAAAAAGTTTATTGATATAATTATTTTTATAAATAGAAATAAGTTATAAATATTTTTATTAATGGACACACATGTTCTAAAATCTTGCACCGGTTTGCAAAACCATAATCGTGGGGTGGAGAGTACTCGCGGGCACTGCATCTGTTATAAACGAGAAAAAGTCAAATATTGATATAATTAAATTAATATTGATATGATAATCATAATTTAAGATATATTTTTCTTTAAATTCGTACATAATTTTATATAGATTTCTTAACTATAATTGTATAATATTTATTTAATATTTATATCGACTTTGTGTGAACCGTGTGAACGCATGGGTAAATGACTATTTTATTATTTTCTTAATTTTTTTAATAAAATATACATTTTCGATAAGTCGACACTACTTAATTTGTATATCTTTTATATACATTTTTTAACCATTACTAAACTATAATTATATATACTCATGTTCTTTTACATAATTTTTATGTATATCTTTATATGGTAATGATGATTGGAACTTTTTTTTCTTTTAATTTATTTATATTTTTATATACATTTCTTAACCTTAACTATATAATATTAATTTAATATTTATATCGATTATATATGACTCGTGCAAATGCACGGGTTCTTTACTAGTTCATAATTTTATTTGTCCCAAAATATTTAAAATTGCGATATTAAAAATATGCAAAATTCAAATTAAACAATTAACTAGTACTTCCTCTATTTTTTTAATTGTTATTTGCTTACTTTTTGGTTCTTTAGTTACTTACTTTCTTAGTCAGGACTTGAAAAATATAGTCTGACACTCCTATGATCTAGTTGATGGGAATGCTTTCATAGGTACTAAATAATTAATATTGGTAATCTGCATTAGCATTTGCTAGGTGATTTTTAGGCATCTGCACATGTCATGTAGGTGGTAATCAATAAAAAATGTTTAGATTTTTAATTATGAAAAGAAAACTTGCCAATAAGATGAAGCTATGACAAGGCCGAGTATAGCATCGTAGATTGCTAACTGTCAGGATGTCGACTCTCAAGGGTGGTGGAATGATTAGTGGGTTGGTTCTTCCCCTTGATAGGTAATGAGAATTCCCCAAGTGCTTGGAGATTTATCAGAATTTGTTGGAAATCAACTAAGCATTTGATGGAAATCAGAATTCGCACGTATATTACAAATCCAACGTGAAAACAAACACTCGCCAAATATTTTTCATTATTGATTATCATTTCCACTTTACTCTCTAATCGCACCTTGCACTTATAACATTCTTAATCAATATATTTTTTTTATAGATCTTTGAAATAATGTTAAATAGACATCCTATCTAATATGTCATTTTTATGTTAATGTGCCTTGTTCATCATGTACTCTGAATAAATGGAATTTGCACTATATGCATGTGTAGGAAGAAGTGGTGGCTAATGCTTGTGTGGTGAAGAGTGGAAGAAATTTGACTGTAGTTGCACTTGAATTCAAATTGAAGAAAACTGGAAATTTGGTTTATCTTACTCATGCTACTTTCTTTAATATGCCGGTTTCCAGCTTATGATCACTTAACTTTCTGGTGATTCTGCAGTTCCATTTAATGTATGTAATAGTAATAAAATATTTTAAATTAATTAGTCTGATTCTTATGATAAATATATGTATAGCCTTATTCTCTTTCAGCTCTTCCAAAATGCATTTTAAAATTATATGAATGACCCAGAATGAAATGTGCTTGCTACAAAGAAGTTATTACAAGTCATAGTAGGCATATTTTGTTCCAATAACAACAAAGGTAATATTAACATTCTATATAAACAATTTTTATCCTTATAAAGTTTTCTTTTCTTTTCGGTTTGGGAAAGTGATTCTTATGATAAAAAATTTCTAAATCATAAACACATTATAACTTGTGTCCTTTTTATTGAAGTAAATAGTTGTGTTGTTGGAATTCGTTTGAAGTCCCGCGTTGCTTATGTTTCTGTTTTTGGAGTTGAGATCCAAACGTATTTAATTTGGTATCTGTTGATATTTGTAAATATATAGTGTTAAGAATATTTGTATATAGAATAGATTCACATCGACTATATCATGATATTAGTTGTAATTTCTCTATATATAATAAATTCTTCGTAGTACTTTTCAAAATAGACAGTTTATTAAAAAATTCTCTTAGTCTCTCGTATTTTAACAGGGTATCAGAGCCTACTGAGAGACAACCTTTCACCATGCTTTATATGGTTAATCCACTGTCTTTCGATGAAAAATTTATGGACAATTGTTTCATAGCTCTGATTTGCCTTCCATACACGACCGTGACTCTTTCTGACACCAATTTTTGAATTTCTCCGGTCACCACCGGACTGCCACCTCCATCTACCGCCTAACTACTATTTCCGGTGATCTTTCAAAAAACTAACCCTACTGGCAGAAGCGCCTCCTGCAATCTGGATGATCCCAACGCTTTTTTCATCGCCCCACTCGCCACCGTGCAACTCTTCCAGATCTGGTCACAGATTTTATTTTTCACTCACGGAAAACTATGATCCAGTTCAAACAGATCATTTTCATCTGGTTCACGTAATATTTTTTCTTTTCAGATACTCATGTCTATTTCTCAGAACTTTACGCCAAACTACGATAATTTTCTCAGGTGATGTAGGCATTATCAGAATGCAAATTCTAGTGATTCGGTTCCACATACTATTAATTCATATGTTTCCCTCTCTCAGTCATCTTCTCTTGGACCTTGGGTCCTTGATTCTGGTGCGACTGATCATGTTACTGGTAATAAAAATATTTTCTCTTCTGTCTCTACCTTGAGTTTCTTACCTACTATAACTTTTGCCAATGGTTTTCAAACCCAATCTAAATGGATTGGTAATGTTCAAATTCTACATTCTCTCTATGTTACTTTTGTTCTCTATGTACCTAATTATCAATTTAATTTACTTTTAGTTAGTCGTTTAACTCGTTCTCTTGATTGTATTGTCACCTTCACTAACAACAATGTTACCCTACATGTGAGTCTCAAAGCCTTTTTTAATTCTCAGTGTCATCTCAGACATGCTCAGCCAAAGGTTTTTCACTCACTATCCATGCTCAGTTAGGTCATCAGAGTCTTCTCAAATTACAAAAGTTGGTGTCAAATTTATCGAAGGTATCTAATTTACATTGTGATTTGTGTCAATTAGGGAAACACACTTGCAGTCAATTTTTCTATCGAGTCAATAAACGAGGTTCGTTCCCTTGAAATATGTTCTTTTTTGTAATTTGTATTTGATTAAAAAGTCGATGGTAAGGATAATAATTTTCATACTTTTGATGCTTGAAGCGGGATGTTATTCATTTTATATGAAGACTGTGAGTTGCAAGTTTTGAATAAACTTAAAGTTTAATCATCTCAAAATATCTTACTGATTTTTTACTTTCTATAGAATACAGTTTCATGCAAATGCTAAAGAGTTTGTTGGTATTTTGATGCATTATAAGTTACTGATGACATTGGTTTCTATGCTCATGAAATATTATCAAGTATGTTATTAGGGAAATTGGTATTCTAGCGGTAATTTGTTGTATTTTATCAACATGTGATTTTTTTATAGCTTGCTTATACAAATTCATTTTTAGTGTTAGTTGAACAATTAGTATGTTTTAACAAGTTGATCGAATTGTATACGTATTTATTCAAGTTATTTTTCTAAATATATTTCCTTCTGATTGTCATGTTCAGGTAACAAATAAATGATTGATGAAGTTTGATATAGATCATTTTGGTCGGTTTGTTTATGATATCAGTTTGTAGGATATAACCGCTATTTAAATATAATTAATAATATTAATATTTTTATTTGTACCAAAAAATATTAATAATTTTAATATATGAGATGATTGTAATAGTTTTTTTGTAACATTTATATTATACACATATTATTATAATAATTTTATAATGGGGTATAATTGATCAAAATACCAATGGACACGGGAGAAAGTGAGTGTATCAATTGATCAAAATATCAACGGACACGGGAGAAAGTGAAATATGAAAGCAAATTTCTATCAATTTGTATTTATTTGTGATGTTCTTTTAAAAAAATATATAATATATTAACCATCATTTCAAACACTATTAAAATATAATTAATATTATTATAAAAAAATTATCAAAATATTTTAATATTATGTTTTACGGTTCATATTATGCACTCATGATTTTAAATTTATAATAATATATTAATTATTTTATAAATGATTTTTAACACTAATAAAGTTTGTCTCATTTTGTATAATTGATTTATTCTAATTTAAACATGTTTTCTATGTTGAAAGTTTTTTGGTTTAAATTGTTGTTAAATGTTAATTTTTTTTAATTAATGAGTAAACTATATAGATAGTCAACATTTAATGGTGTATCTACTTTTAATATAATAAAGTAACTCACTAGTATTATTACTTTATTATCCTAACTCAAATCGCAAAAAGCATGATTACAGCCAAAAACCACAACCTTTACTATCTATTATTTAATTCTATTCACTAAACACTAAATTGAAATAATTATTTACATACTGACCTTTTATTTACTTGCCTTGGAAAGTTTCAATTCTTTATGAAATTGCATCTCCCATACGTAATGGTTCTTCCTTCATCTTCCATTTTTTCGTTCTACCATGATTTCAAATTCATTTAGTCACTTAATTCTATTTTTGGGTTTGAAATTTGAGTTGTGTTCTTTTTTATTTTAATTTGTGATAGTTTTTCTCCCTTAATGCATGCACATGGTTTCAAAATTTATTTATGTATATTTCAGAAGTTGAGTTTCAAACTTGTTTTATTTTGAATAAAAAAGTAGATGGTCAGAGATATTAATTTTCTTAATTTTAATTTCTGAAGCGGGATGTTATTCATAAAACTTATTAAAAAATTAAAGAAAATTCATAGAAAAATATTAAATTCATAAAAACATATTAAATTATAATTTATAGTAATATATTCGTGATTTAATAATATAGTCTCATTAAATAAAAATATCAATTATATTATATAATAATTACATCTATCATACACTTTTAATATAATAAAGTTATACACTGGCATTATTACTTTATTATCCTAAATCAAACTATTTAACAAGCTAATTTAGTGCCCTTAAAGTAATTTCGAACGTCTAATCGTTACTTAACCTATTCAATTACCCTAATTATAAATTTCATTCATTTTGACAGCCAAAACATCAATGTTTTCTCATTCCAACGCCATTTCTCATTCCAACGAAAAAAGCATGATTACAGCGAAAAGTTTCAATTTATCTCTACTTTTGACTAAACCCTAAATTGGAATAATTATTTATATAGTGACATTTTATCTACTTGCCTTAGGAAAGTTTCAATTTATATCTAAACCATACAAAATTTTTAATTTGCTTTGAAACAATTCTGACCTTTCCAATTCCTCTGCTCTCCTCTCATTCTTCTATAAAACACGACAGTAAGACCATTACTCTACATTGCATCTGCCTCTATTTCTGTTCATTGCGACATTTTGTTTCCCATAATGTAATGTTCTTCCTTCATCTTCCACTTTTTTATTTTACTGTGATTTCAAATTGATTTAGTCACTTAATTCTATTATGTGGCTAATTGTGAACTTAATTCTATTCCGTGTTCAATTGTGAATCAATTTGGGTTTATATGTGCATTTTGTTATGGTACTGTGATTTTTTAAAAAAGAAAATATGATAAATTTGAAGACTTGTAGTGAATTTAGATTCACTACGAAAAAACAATTTTTGGCAGCGCATCTACGAAAGCGCTTTTAAGAGAAAGCGCTTTCGTAGCCTTTAAAAAAAATTCGCTTAAAAAAGGCGCTTTTATAGGGTTTCCTACGAAAGCGCTTTTCAGAAAGCGCTTTCATAGGTATTTGAAATATCTAACCTACGAAAGCGCTTTTGAAAAGCGCTCTTATACGTGGCCCTATAAAAGCGCTTTTGAAAAGCGCTCTGAAAGGGGGACCTACGAAAGCGCTTTCTAAAGCGCTCTTATATGGGGGACATACGAAAGCGCTTTTTACCTCAGAAACGCTCTCATATATGGGTCTTAGAAAGCGCTTTTAAAAGCACTTTCGTAGGTTGTTTTATAATTAAATTAAAAATCCCTAAATACGAAATTTGCCCTCACTTGTTCATTTCTTCGTCTTCTTCATTGCTTCGTCCTGTTACCGTTCGTTCCTTCGTCGCCGTCGTTCTTCCGTCTTCTTCAGTCGTCGCCGCCGTTCATTCCTTCATCTCCTCCGTCCATCTTGGTAAGTTTCTTCTTCTTCCATTATCTGTTCCGTTATTTGACCGTTTAGTGAGTGGAATATGCTTCTTGCACTAGCTGTTTGTGAGTATATGTTTGTGAGTGGAATATGTTTGTGAGTATATGTTTGTGGACTCATCTTTTGCAACTAAAACCCAACCAAAGAGAGGTTTGTTGTTTGGTTGACTATAGTGTCCTAATGAGAAGAACCCTTGAGGTATTTGTGTTGGCTCAAAGAAAGTTAAAACTCCGCTTATTATCTGATGCAACCCTATCTTAGCTTTTTTTCTTCAGTTTACTTCAATTTTCTGTTCAGTTAATTGTGATTGATGAATCTATGATGACGAAAAGCAGACGGGCGGACTGAACTAATGCCTTGTTGATTGTCTGCCACTTCCAGCAATGGAATGCCACTGAGATTCATATCAATTGCAGAATTGTGAATTTTTTCAATTGAATTTTTATGTATTGAATCTGCCGTGATGATTTTGCATCAATATGTCTGGACATATGAATATCTTATATTGATTATTTGCTAATTTCTGAGCAGTGTACAGTTTCTATGTTTACAATTATCTTGTTAGTTCGCTTGTTTTCAGATTTTCAATTCAATTGGCCAAATGATGAATCTTCAAAATATTGATAACTCAACATTGTTTTGAGCGCATGAATATTTTATTTTGAATAGGAAGATCTGATGCCAATATTTAACTTATTATTTCTTTTTCTTTACAGTGAATTTTGACTTACTTAAGTAATTGATAAAGTTTAAATGTAGCCTATGATGCATACTTAATTATGGTTCAGAAATGCATGTCTTGCATTTGATGAAAATCATGTACTAGGACGGTCTGAGGCTATCAAAATTCATTCAAATGAAAATAACTTTATTGCATTGTAAATTGTTTGAAAAATAACTACATGTATGATGAGATTATAAATTAACAGTTATCCCTGTCTGATACTGCAGTGCAGGTGCTGAAAATTTGTTATTTGACATCTTAGTTTTTTGAAATATTTAGGATAGTTTTATTTAAGTTTTGATGTAGGTATATTTCTTTTTCATTCTTTATCAGTTCGTAACTATTTAATCATAAATTTAATAGTATCCATCTTTTCATTCTATTTAATCCATTGTCCGAAATATTGATTAACATTCTATGAATTTGCAGCGTTTCCCGGCCTAGTTCGACGTACGACGCTCATTCTCCGCGTTTCTTAGAGTTCGAAACATCTGAGAGGTAACTTTCTTCCTCAAATTAATGGTATATATTGTGATGAATTTGTCTTAAATTGTCTTTCGTATGTTGCATTTTCTTGATACGGATTCATTCCGTGTATACTTTGCGTTTTGACAGAAAATGTATCACGATGTTCCACAAGGAGATGTTCCACAAGATAATTCAGAAAATGTTCCACAAGGAGATGTTCCACAAGATAATGTTCCACAAGACACTTCAGATAAGGACATCACACGAGGCATAACTATCATGCGAGGAATCATCCGTGATAGAGATAGAGGTATTAAGTATAATGTAGATTGGAATAATGATGACCAACTAATTGGGCCTAATTCTGCAAAGCTGACAAGCTACATCGGTACGCTTGTTCGTATGCACATTCCTATCACCACTACTAGCTGGAAAAAAGGAGAGTTGGATGCTAAAGAAAGAATTTGGACCGAGATAAAGGTATCATATATGGTTGTTGTTATTTTCTTTATTTTGACGAAAATATTATTTTTAAATTACATATACTAACACCCTCTATGCGTATGTTTTTTTGTAGAGGTCTTTTAACATTTAAGATGCCCGCAAAAAGTATATAATGGGCTTGGCCGGAAAAAGACATAGAGGGTGGAGAAATTTTTTGACAAATAAGTTTCTTAAAGACGATGAAGGAAATTTTGTTGAAGAGGATCCTGAACGACCAAATAAATATGAGAGCTTCATTACACCCGAAGAATGGGTTGCTTTTGTGGGCCAAAGAAGAGACGAGAATTTCAAGAAAGTGAGTGCTGTAAATCGGGATAGAGCGTCAAAACCCGCATATCCATATAAAAAAGGTCGTTTGGGATATGCACGCTTACAGGAAAAAATTGTAAGTAAATCTCAATTCTACGATCTTATTAATTATCTCAATGTGTATTATTAATTTGTAACAATGTGTATTGATGATTTTATTATTTGTAACAATGCGTAGTTGGAGGAGACGCAGAGTGACGAAACATCACTACCTGCACATGTGCTGTGGAAGGAAGCTCGTGTTGGCAGAGATAAAGTTGTTAACCCCGATCTGCAACATATTTATGATGAGTGTGTAAGTATATCATTATGTATTTAATTAATATATAATTAACGTTGTGTCTTTAATTATCGATATTTAACTGAATTACAGGAGACTATATCGCAATCGGTATCCACGGGTGATGACCGGAGTATCGGGAGCGTACTCAGTCGAGCACTATGTGTTGCTGAGTATCCGGGACGAGTGAGGGGTAAAGGCCATGGTGTGACTCCTACCTCTCTGTATAACAATCCAAGAAAAAGAAATCCTAGCAATGCAGAAGTGATGCAAACATTGCAGGATTTACAAGCACAAGTCCGTGAAGTGCAGAGGGACAAAGAGAGATATATGGCAGAAAGGAGCAGTTCACAGTTGAAAGAAACTAGTGACAAGGCTAGTATCAACTGTCAACAAAATTTTCCCGAGGTAATTAAGATGATAATCCATTATATTTAGAGAAAGTATAATTATAACGGTTATTATTGTCAACATTAAAGGAAGTCTAACGGTTATTATTGGTTTAGGGCATTTCATGTTGTCAGCTGTATCTAGCGTCTCCGACTTATCGGGTAGTTGGCAAGGGAAAAGTGCACAACACCTCGGGAGATTTAATTCACCATAGACCGCTCTCGGATGTCCACATGAAGGTATCGGTTGATGTTGTTTTAGATATGAATGCATTGCTACCGGTACCAGACATTGTTGCGGAGACCACATTGCTGCGAGATGCAGTAGGATCTTTTGTGGCATGGCCATCAGACCTCATCTGCATAGATGATCAGGTATGTTGAAAACCATTATGAATCTTTAAGTTTTCAACTGACAGTTCTGACCTGAATTTTATACATGGTAAATTTAGACTCCTGCAAAACCCGCATCTAAGGATAAAGGGATTTTGCAGCGCGGCGAGTCTATTGCATCGCAAAGATAGGTACTTTTAAAGTGTTTCATTTATGATCGGAATAAAAAACTGCATAACTTTGTATCTTACATAATTCTATATGATTTTTAAGGTACCTTCTCAAGATCAGTCACAGCAGGTGAGCCAGAAAGTTAGTAGGGTTCCACCTAAGAAGAAGGTTCCTGTCCGTAAATTTGTGCCTAGGTATCGACAGTGTCTGGAGACACTAGTTGGCACATCAGATTTGATGAATGATGGAATTCGTCAAATCGATGTGGATGAAATTGTCTTTGGTTTTCCATGTACCGAAACAATTGGATTAGAGGACATGGAACAAATCTTTCATCATCGAGAGTTAGGCATCAGTGTGATGCACTCGTACATCCGGTAACCCGATCAATATATTATTTAATTGGTTGAACATTTTTTTTAAACATTTAATTGAAATAGTCTAATATTAATTATGTTTTTATTTAAGGATGTTATTTGACAAATTGATGCGCGGGAATCAATTGTCAAATAGATTCCGTTTCGTGTCTTCCTCCCGTGTCAGCGGAGCAACAATTTCTAGGGAACCTGATTCAGTAAGAGAACACTTGGTCGAAAGATTCATGACAACTGCCAGTACAGAGAGCTTGTATCTTTTTCCTTATAATACAGGGTTAGATTTTCATTCTAAGCTCCTTTTAATATTTGTATTTTTTACATTAAAATTCGCTTCTAAATTGTTGCTTTAATTTATAGATGTCACTGATTGTTGCTTGCAATCAATCCCATAAAAGAAGTGGTCTATTACCTGAATTCGGTTGACGGTGATTGGACAAATTATCTGGAAATGAAGCTATTGATTGATACGTAAGTGAAATTATTCTAAATATTCGTTTGTGTTTATATATTTAATTATTTCAATGTCATTGTTCTAAATAAATATTTTAATTTTGTCATCAGTTCAATACAAGTATTCCGATGTCAAAGGGAAGCACGAGTACCACGGTCTAAATCAAACAACATTAATTGGATCAAAGTACAGGTATATAAATTTCAACAATTTTGCTTATAATATTTATGCTACTTGATAAATCAATAGATGTGTATAATCTTATTTGTTTTTCTATGTAGTGCCCTAAACAACAAAACGGCATAGATTGTGGATACTTCGTTTTGAAGTTTATCAAAGAAATCATTCAAATGAATGAAATTGAGATTCCAATCACGGTATGGATTTATACTTTGTTTTATTACTTATCGGATTTTGCATATAATTTATTACATTAAACTAAATCATGCATATATTTTGTTTTGTAATGTAGTATTTTGATCAATACAATTGTCCATATTACTCGCCACGTCAATTGGAAGAACTCAAAGAGGAGTTGTGCCAATATTTTATTGAGCTAAGAATCTTATAATAAGGTACGAATACATTGTTGTGTGAAAATTGGTTAATTATGAATATATTGTTTTGTGTATACAACACTGACCGTGTTATTATGTTCATATTGCAGGATCAGGACCTTGGATATATATGTAGATTAGGATTGATTTACTTAGTGTTATATAGATGATTTCTTAGGGTGTATTTTGTTACGTTTAAAAACATGTTAATATTGAATTACCATGGTGTATATATATTTTGGATATGAATTGATTATAATGGTATTTGTATATATATATAATATTTGGTATTTGAATTACATTTGGTATTTGGATTAAAACTAATATATATTGGTATTTCTAGATTAGATTGTAAAATACCGGTTTAAGAATTACAGGTTTGCTGCAAAAAAATGCAGGTTTAGAAATTTTTTAAATTTTAGATTTTTCAGTAGAAAACCTATGAAAGCGCTTTTAAGAAAAAAGCGCTCTCGTAGGCCTACCTATGAAAGCGCTTTTTGATTAAAAGCGCTTTCATAGGTAGGCCTACGAGAGCGCTTTTTTCTGAACAAAAAGCGCTCTTATAGGCCTACTTTAGATTGCCTGACAAGCATTCTGAATACACCTATGAAAGCACTTTTTCAGAAAAAAGCGCTCTCGTAGGCCTACCTATGAAAGCGCTTTTTACGAAAAAGCGCTTTCATAGGTAGGCCTACGAGAGCGCTTTTTTCTGAACAAAAAGCGCTGCTAAAACCTTTAGCAGCGCCACCTACGAGAGCGCTTTTAAGCGCTTTTAAAGCCCCAAAAAAGCGCTTTCGTAGGTTATTTCTGGCTTAGTGATTTGAACTTTGAGTTCTTGAAATGTGTTTTTTTATAATTTGTATCTGATTAAAAAGTAGATGTGAAGGATATTAATTTTCATACTTTTGAAGCCTGAAGAGGGATGTTATTAATTTTATAAGAAGACTATGAGTTGCAAGTTTTGAATAACCTTAAAGTTTAATCATCTCAAAATTTCTTACTTATTTTTACTGTCTATAGAATATAGTTTCATGTATATGCTAAATAGTTTATTGGTGTTTTGATGCTTTATCAGTTACTGATGATATTGGGGAAATTTGTTAGATTTTATCAACACGTGTTGTTTTTATAACTTGCTTATACAAATTCATTTTTAGCGATACTTGAACAATTAGTGTGTTTTAACCAGTTGATCGAATTGTATACGTATTTATTTATGTTATTTTTCTAAATATATTTCCTTTTGATTGTCATGTTCATGTAACTAAGGGTATAACAACTATTTAAATATAATTAATAATATTAATATTTTAATTTGTACCAAAAAGTATTAACAATTTTAATTTATGGATGATTCTAATATTTTTTGGAACCTTTATATTATACACTTATTATACCAACAGACACAGGAGAAAGTGAGTGTATATTTGATCAAAATATCAACGGACACGCGAGAAAGTGAAATATGAAAGCAAATTTCTATCAATTTGTATTTATTTTTGATATTCTTTAAAAAAATATAATATATTAACAACCATTACAAACACTATTAAAATATAATTAATATAATGAAAATTTTATCTTATCAAAATATTTGAATATTATATTTTACAGTTTATATTATACACTCGTGATTTTAAATTTATGATAATATAATAATTATTTTATACATGATTTGTAAAACTAATAAAGTTTCTCTCTTTTTGTATAAATGATTTATTCTAATTTAAATTTTTTTCTATGTTGAAAGTTTTTTGGTTCAAATTGTTGTTAAATGTTAATTTTTTAATTAATGGGTAAACTATATATATATATATATATATATATATATATATATATATATATATATATATATATATATATATATATATATATATATATATATATATATATATATATATATATATATATATATATATATTCAACATTTAATGGTGATATCTACTTTTAATATAATAAAATAATACACTAGCATTATTACTGCATTATCCTAATTCAACTTGCAAAAATAACATGATTACAGCCAAAAACAACAACCTTTACTACATACTATTTATTTGTTTTCACTAAACCCTAAATTGAAATAATTATTTATATACTGACTTTTTATCTACTTGCATTGAAATGTTTCAATTCTTTACAACATTGCATCTCCGATACAGAATTTTTCTTCCTTCATTTTTCACATTTTCGTTTTACCGTGATTTCGAATTGATGTAGGCACTTAATTATATTTTTAGGTTTGAACTTTGAGTTGTGTTGTTTTTTTTTTAATTTGTGATAGTTTTTCTCCCTTAATGCATGCACATGGTACCAAAATTTATTTATGTACATTTGAGAAATGAGTTTCAAATCTGTTCTAATTTGATTAAAAAATAGATAGTAAGAGATATTAATTTTCTTACTTTTGATTCCTGAAGGGGATGTTATTCATAAAGTTTATTAAAAAATTGAAACAAATTCATAAGAAAATATATTAAATTCATAAAAGCATATTAAATTTAAATTTATTTTATTATATTCATGATTTAATAAAATAGTCTCATTAAATAAAAATATCAATCATATTATACAATAATTGTATCTATCATCCACTTTTAACATAATAAAGTTATACACTGTTATTATTACTTTATTATCCAAACTCAAACTATTTAACAAGCTAATTTAGTGTTTCTTAAGTATTTTCATACGTCTAATCATTACTTAACCTATTCAGTTACCCTAATTAAAATTGTCATTCATTTTGACAGACAAAACATCCATGTTATTCCAACGCAAAACGCATGATTACAGAAAGAAAAAAAACATTTACTGTATACTATTTAATTCTTTTCCCTAAACCTTAAATTTGAATAATTAATTAGTTCTTGACTTGTAAAAGTTTCAATTTATCTCTAAAACTATCTGATTTATAGTTTGCTTTGAAACAATTCCAACCTTTCTAATTCGTCTGCTCTCCTCTCATTCTTTTATAAAAACATGACTGTAAGACCATTCCTGTACACTGCATCTGCCTCTATTTCTTTTCTTTACAGCATTGCATCTGCCATGTATTTTTCTTCCGTCATCTTCCACTTTTTCGTTTTAACGTGATTTCAAATTGATTGAGTCAGTTAATTCTATTTTTTTTGTCAATTGTGAACTTAATTCTATTTTGTGTTCAATTGGGAATCGATTTTTGTTTATATGTGTGTTTTGTTATGGTACTATGATTTTTTTTATAAAATAAAATATGATAAATTTGAACACTGGTAGTGAATTTAGATTTGAACTTTGAGTTCTTGAACTGTGTTCCTTTTTTTTTTATTTGTATTTGATTCAAAAGTAGATGGTAAGGATATTAATTTTCACACTTTTGATGCCTGAAGCGGGATGTTATTCATTTTATATGAAGACTATGAGTTGCAAGTTTGGAATAAACTAGAAGTTTAATCAACTTAAAATTACTTACTTATTATTTTCTATACAATATAGTTTCATGCATATGCTAATAAGTTTGTTGGTGTTTTGATGCATTATAAGATAGTGATGACTTTGGTTTCTACACTCAAGAAAGGTTATCAATTAGGCTATTGGGGAAATTGTTATTTTAGCGTTAATCTGTTGTATTTCATCAGCATATAGTGTGGTTTAACAAGTTGATCGAATTGTATATGTTTTATTCATGTAATTTTTTAAATTATATTTCCTTTTTATTGACATGTTCAAGTAACAAACAAATGATTGATGAAGCTTGATATAAATCATTTTGGTCGGTTTGTTTATGATATCAGTTTGTAGGCTATAACCTCTATTTAAATATATAATATTAATATTTTTATTTGAACCAAAAAATATTAATAATTTTAATTTATGAGATGATTGTAGTAGTCTTTTTGTAACCTTTATATTATACACCTGTTATTATAATAATTTTTATATTGGAGTGTATAATTGATTAAAATACCAATGGATACGGGAGAAAGTGGGTGTATAATTGATCAAAATATCAATGGACACGGGAGAAAGTGAAATATGAAAGTAAATTTCTATAAATTTGTATTTATTTGTGATGTTCTTTTAAAAAAATATATAATATATTAATCACCATTACAAACACTATTAAAATATAATTAATATTATTAAAAAAGATTTTTATCAAAATATTTTAAAATTATGTTTTACGGTTTATATTATACACTCATGATTTTAAATTTATGATAATATATTAATTATTTTATACATAATTTTTAACACTAATAAAGTTTATCTCATTTTGTATAAATGATTTATTCTAATTTAAACTATTTTACAATGTTTAAAGTTTTTTGGTTCAAATTGTTTTTAAATATTAGTTTTTTAATTAATGAGTAAACTATATAGATAGTCAACATAAACAACAACCTTTACTACATACTATTAAATTCTTGTCACTAAACACTAAATTGAAATAATTATTTACATACTGACCTTTTATTTACTTGCCTTTGAAAGTTTCAATTCTTTATGACATTGCATCTCCCATACGGTATTGTTCTTCTTTTATCATCCAGTTTTTCGTTTTATCATGATTTCGAATTGATTTAGTCACTTAATTATATTTTTAGGTTTGAAATTTGAGTTGTGTTCCTTTTTTTTTTCTTTTTTTTTAATTTCTGATAGTTTTCTCCCTTAATGCATGCACATGGTTTCAAAATTTATTTATGTACATTTGAGAAATTGAGTTTCAAATTTGTTCTAATTTGAATAAAAAGTAGATGGTGAGAGATATTAATTTTCTTAATTTTGATTTCTGAAGCGGGATGTTATTCATAAAACTTATTAAAAAATTGAAGCAAATTCATAAAAACATATTAAATTTTAATTTATTGTAATATATTCGTGATTTAATAAAATAGTCTCATTAAATAAAAATATCAATTATATTATACAATAATTACATCTATTATCCACTTTTAATATAATAAAGTTATACACGGGCATTATTACTTTATTGTCCTAACTCAAACTATTTAACAAGCTAATTTAGTGCCCTTAAAGTAATTCCGTACGTCTAATCATTACTTAACCGATTCATTTACCCTAATTATAAATGTCATTCATTTTGACAGCCAAAACATCATAGTTTTCTGATTCCAACGCCATTTCTCATTTCAACGGAAAAAGCATGATTGCAAAAAAATGATTACAACCAACAAAAAAGAAGATCATTTACTGCATACTATTTAATTCTTTTCCCTAAATCCTAAATTGGAATAATTATTTACTTACTGACCTTTTATCTACTTAACTTGGAAAGTTTTAATTTATCTCTACTTTTCACAAAACCCTAAATTGGAATAATTATTTATATAGTGACATTTTGTCTACTTGCCTTAGAAAGGTTTCAATTTATATCTAAACCATATGGAATTTGTAATATGCTTTGAAACAATTCCAACCTTTCCAATTCCTTTGCTCTCCTCTCATTCATCTACCTCTATTTCTGTTCATTGCGACATTGTGTTTCCCATAAGGTATTGTTCTTCCTTCATCTTCCACTTTTTTATTTTACCGTGATTTCAAATTGATTTAGTCACTTAATTCTATTTCGTGGCCAATTGTGAACTTAATTCTATACCATGTTCAATTGTGAATCGATTTGGGTTTATATGTCCATTTTGTTATGATATTGTGATTTTTTTTTAAAATGATAAATTTGAACTTGAATTTAGATTTGAACTTTCAGTTCTTGAACTGTGTTCCTTTTTTTAATTTGTATTTGATTAAAAAGTAGATGGTAAGGATTTGAAGCTGGATGTTATTCATTTTATATGAAGACTATGAGTTGCAAGTTTGGAATAAACTGGAAGTTTAATCAACTTAAAATTACTTACTTATTATTTTCTATTCAATATAGTTTCATGCATATGCTAATAAGTTTGTTGGTGTTTTGATGCATTATAAGATAGTGATGACTTTGGTTTCTACACTCAAGAAAGGTTATCAATTAGGCTATTGGGGAAATTGTTATTCTAGCGTTAATCTGTTGTATTTCATCAGCACATAGTATGGTTTAACAAGTTGATCGAATTGTATATGTTTTATTCATGTAATTTTTTAAATTATATTTCCTTTTTATTGTCATGTTCAGGTAACAGACAAATGATTGATGAAGCTTGATATAGATCATTTTGGTCGGTTTGTTTACGATATCAGTTTGTAGGGTATAACCGCTATTTAAATATAATTAATAATATTAATATTTTTATTTGTACCAAAAAATATTAATAATTTTAATTTAGGAGATGATTGTAGTAGTATTTTTTGTAACCTTTATATTATATATTTATTATAATAATAATGTTTATAATGGGGTATAATTGATCAAAATACCAACGTACACGGGATAAAGTGAGTGTATAATTGATCAAAATATCAACGGATACGGGAGAAAGTGAAATATGCTTACAAAAATATTGATTTGAGACAAAAAGAACGACAGTAACTGCATACTATTTAATTCTTTTCCCTAAACCTTAAATTGAAATAATTATTCATGTACTGACCTTTTATATACTTGCCTTTGGAAATTTGAATTTATCTCTACTTTTCATTAAACCCTAAATTGGAATAATTATTTACATACTGACATTTTATCAACTTGACTTGGGAAAGTTTTAATCATCTCTAAACTCTACTGTATTTGTAATTTGCTTTGAAACAATAAGACCATTCCTCTACACTGAATCTGCCTTTATTTCTTTTCTTTACAACATTGAATCTCCCATACGGTATTGTTCTTCTTTCATCTTCCACTTTTTCATTTTATCATGATTTCAAATTGATTTAGTCACTAAATTTTATTTCATGTTCAATTATGAACTTAATTCTATTTCGTTTTCAATTCTGAACCGATTTTTGTTTAAATGTGTATTTTGTTATGGTCCTGTGATTTTTTTTTTAACGAAAATATATTAAATTTTAACACTGATAGTGAATTTAGATTTGGAATTTGAGTAATGATGTTCTTTTTTTAAATTTGTATTTGATTAAAAAGTTGATGGTAAGGATATTAATTTTCATACATTTGATGTTGATAACTTAATAGATGTTATTCATTTTATATGAAGATTATGAGTTGTAAGTTTGGAATAAATTGAAAGTTTAATCATCTCAAAATTACTTATTTATTTTTACTGTCTATACAATATAGTTTCATGCATATGCCAGAGAGTTTGTTGGTGATTTGATGCATGGTTTTGGTTTCTACAAGTTTCTACACTCATAAAAGGTTATAAAGTATGCTATTGGGAAAATTTGTATTCTAGAGGTAATCTATTGTATTTCATCAGCAAATGTTGTTTTTATAACTTGCTTATACAAATTCATTTTTAGCGATAGTTAAATAATTAGTGTCTTTTAACAAGTCGATCAAATTGTATACATATTTATTCATGTTATTTTTATAATTATATTTCCTTTTGATTGTCATGTTAAGGTAACAAATAAATGATTGATGAAGCTTGATATAGATCAGTTTGATCGGTTTGTTTAAAATATCATTTTGAAGGGTATAACAACTATTTAAATATAATTAATAATATTAATAATCACTTATTACTAATATAATGTTTATAATGGAGGTATAATTGATCAAAATACCAACGGACACGGAAGAAAGTGAGTGTATAGTTGATCAAAATATCAAGAGACACGGGAGAAAATGAAATATAAAAGCAAATTCCTATCAATTTATATTTATTTATGATGTTATTTTATAAAAATATATAATATATTAACCACCATTACGAACACTATTAAAATATAATTAATATCATTTAAATTTTATTTTATCAAATATTTTAATATTATGTTTTACGGTTTATTTTATACACTCGTGATTTTGAATTTATGATAATATATTAATTATTTTGTACATGATTTTTAAAACTAATAAAGTTTCTCTCTTTTTATATAAATGATTTATTCTAATTTAAACTTTTTTTTAAAAGTTTTTTGGTTCAAATTGTTGTTAAATATTAATTTTTTAATTAATGAGTAAACTATATGTAGTCAACATTTAATGTACCTATTAATATTATTTAGTGTGTCTTTTCTGTGTTTATATAATATTATTTTGTTTTTAAACGATGTGTCGGGCTACTATGATTTTTATTGTGCTCTTTCCAATCTTTATCTATACTAGTATAATAAATAAAAACATATTTATATGATTTTTAAATAAAATTTTTTAAAATATCAAGATAACATAAATGTAAATAATTTAAAATTACTATAATAATAAATTATTTATCAAACAATTTTTTTATCAATTTACTTTAAATATTAAAATTATACCAAATTACAACTTATTATTTTTTTACATGAAAAAAAAACACTTGACAATTATAGATTTTTTAAAGAATGTCATATATTAAACATAACATATTATATATAGTCAATATTTAGATTTTTATAAGCAATTTTCATATAAAGTAATGTATATTATATCATTTCAAACATTTTAAATACGAGAGAAATGTGTCACCCAAAATTGGATTAATACAATTGTTTCGCAATGGGTAAGGATTGGAAAAGGGATAAAAATGTTTTGAATAGATTCAATTATGTATATTAGGAAATCAATTAATTATAATTAAGATACATCCATGTTTGATTGAATAGTTTTATATTAAAATGAGTTTTAGTTCATGAGTAAAAGAAATTTTAATATTTATAATACATTTTAATTTAGTATTAGGAATATGCAAATTAAAACTATATTTATTTACTTTAAAAATGTATTTAGTATGACAAAATGGTAGTATTTATACTAAAAAAAATAATATAAATATATGATTTAATAAAAAAACATGAGAAAATTATGATTATGAATGCAAATTTTTTAATGAAAAACACACATTATTATTGCTTTTTTAAATCAAAACATAACCAAAATAATGTGAGTTAATGTTTAAAATTATCAAGTTAAATTGTCATTCTTTCTCTTTGAGTAATCATTAAAATATACATTTTAATCTGATTGCGACTATTGAATTCGTATATATTTTATATACATATCTTAACCATCATTATATACTATTTTTATAAAGGGAAATAAGTTATAAATATTTTTATAATCGAGAAAAAGTTCAATTGTTGCTACAATTATTTTTATAAACGAGAATAAGTTACAAAAAAATTTTATAAACAGGAAAAAGTGAAATGTTGATACAATTATTTTCATAAACGGAACTAAATTATAAAAGGAAAAAACTTACTATTGATACAATTATTTTATAAATGGGAAAAAATTACAAATGTACTTAAACGGAAAAAAGTTTATTGATACAATTATTTTTATAAATAGAAATAAGTTATAAATATTTTTATTAATGGACACACATGTTCTAAAATCTTGCACCGATTTGCAAAACCGTGATCGTGGGGTGGAGAGTACTCGCGGGCACTGCACCTGTTATAAACGAGAAAAAGTCAAATATTGATACAATTAAATTAATATTGATATGATAATCATAATTTAAGATATTTTTTCTTTAAATTCATACATAATTTTATATATATTTCTTAACTATAATTGTATAATATTTATTTAATATTTATATCGACTTTGTGTGACCCGTGTGAACGCATGGGTAAATGACTATTTTATTATTTTCTTAATTTTTTTAGTAAAATATATTTTTTCGATAAGTCGACACTACTTAATTTGTATATCTTTTATATACATTTTTTAACCATTACTAAACTATAATTATATATACTCATGTTCTTTTACATAATTTTTATGTATATCTTTATATGGTAATGATGATTAGAAATTTTTTTCTTTTAATTTATTTATATTTTTATATATATTTCTTAACCTTAACTATATAATATTAATTAAATATTTATATCGATTTTGTATGACTCGTGCAAATGCACGAGTTCTTTACTAGTTCATAATTTTATTTGTCCCAAAATATTTAAAATTGCGATATTAAAAATATGCAAAATTCAAATTAAACAATTAACTAGTACTTCCTCTATTTTTTTAATTGTTATTTATTTACTTTTTGGTTCTTTAGTTACTTACTTTCTTAGTCAGGACTTGAAAAATATAGTCTGACACTCCTATGATCTAGTTGATGGGAATGCTTTCATAGGTACTAAATAATTTGCTAGGTGATTTTTACGCATCTGCACATGTTATGTAGGTGGTAATCAATAAAAAATGTTTAGATTTTTAATTATGAAAAGGAAACTTGTCAATAAGATGAAGCTATGACAAGGCCGAGTATAGCATCGTAGATTGCTAACTGTCAGATGTCGACTCTCAAGGGTGGTGATATGATTAGTGGGTTGGTTCTTCCCATTGATAGGTAATGAGAATTCCCCAAGTGCTTGGAGATTTATCAGAATTTGTTGGAAATCAACTAAGCATTTGATGGAAATCAGAATTCGCACGTATATTACAAATCCGACGTGAAAACAAACACTCGCCAAATATTTTTCATTATTGATTATCATTTCCACTTTACTCTCTAATTGCACCTTGCACTTATAGCATTCTTAATCAATATATTTTTTTATAGCTCTTTGAAATAATGTTAAATAGACATCCTATCTAATATGTCATTTTTATGTTCATGTGCCTTGTTCATCATGTACTCTGAATAAATGGAATTTGCACTATATGCATGTGTAGGAAGAAGTGGTGGCTAATGCTTGTGTGGTGAAGAGTGGAAGAAATTTGACTGTAGTTGCACTTGAATTCAAATTGAAGAAAATTGGAAATTTGGTTTATCTTACTCACACTACTTTCTTTAACATGCCAGTTTCCAGCTTATGATCACTTAACTTTTTGGTGATTCTGCAGTTCCATTTAATGTATGTAATAGTAATAAAATATTTTAAATTAATTAGTCTGATTCTTATGATAAATATATGTATAGGCTTATTCTCTTTCAGCTCTTCCAAAATGCGTTTTAAAATTATATGAATGACCCAGAACGAAATATGCTTGCTACAAAGAAGTTATTACAAGTCACATAGGCATTTTTTGTTCCAATAACAACAAAGGTAATATTAACATTCTATATAAACAATTTTTATCCTTATAAAGTTTTCTTTTCTTTTCGGTTTGGGAAAGTGATTCTTATAATAATTTTTTTTCTAAATCATAAACACATTATAACTTGTGTCCTTTTTATTGAAGTTAATAGTTATGTTGTAGGAATTCGTTTAAAGTCCCGCATTGCTTAGGTTTCTGTTTTTGGAATTTAGATTCAAACATATTCAAACACATCGACTATATCATGATATTAGTTGTAATCTCTCTCTATATAATAAAGTCTTCGTAGTACTTTTCAAAATAGACGGTTTATTCAAATGTCTCTTAGTCTCTCGTATTTTAACAAGGTATCAGAGTCTACTGAGAGACAACATTTCACCATGCTTTATCTGGTTGATCCATTGTCTTTCGATGAAAAATTTATGGGCAACTGTTTCATAACTCTGATTTTCCTTCCATACACCAAAGTGACTCATTCTGACACCAGTTTTTGAATTTCTCCGGTCACCACCGGACTTCCACCTCCATCTTCCGCCTAATTACTGTTTCCGGTGATCTTTCAAAAAACTAACCCTACTAGCAGAAGCGCCTCCTGCGATCTAGATGATCCCAACGATTTTTTCACCTCCCCACTCCCCACCGTGCAACTCTTCCAGATCTGGTCTCAGATTTTATTTTTCACCCACGGAAAACTGTGATCCAGTTCAAACAGATCATTTTCATCCAGTTCGCGTAATATTTTCTTTTTTCAGATATTCATGTCTACTTCTTAGAACTTTACGCCAAACTACGATAATTTTCTCAGGTGATGTAGGCATTATCAGAACGTAAATTCTAGTGATTCGGTTGCACATACTATTAATTCATATGTTTTCCTCTCTCAGTCATCTTCTCTTGGACCTTGGATTCTTGATTCTAGTGCGGCTGATCATGTTACTGGTAATAAAAAGATTTTCTTTTCTCTCTCTACCTTGAGTTTCTTATATACTATAACTTTTGCCAATGGTTTTCAAACCTAATCTAAATGGATTGTTAATGTTCAAATTCTACATTCTCTCTATGTTACTTTTGTTCTCTATGTACCTAATTGTCAATTTAATTTACTTTTAGTCAGTCGTTTAACTCGTTCTCTTGATTGTATTATCACCTTCACTAAAAATAATGTTACCCTGCAGGTCGGAGTTCGAGACAGACGATTGGCGTCACATGTGAGTCTCAAAGCCTTTTTTATTTCTCAGTGTCATCTCAGACATGCTCAGCCAAAGTTTTTTCACTCACTATCCATGCTCAGTTAAGTCATTCGAGTCTTCTCAAATTACAAAAGTTGGTGTCAAATTTATCGAAGGTATCTAATTTACATTGTGAATCTTGTCAATTAGGGAAACACACTTGCAGTCAATTTCCCAATCGAGTCAATAAACGAGCTTCGTTCCCTTGAAATGTGTTCTTTTTTTTAATTTGTATTTGATTAAAAAGTCGATGGTAAGGATAATAGTTTTCATACTTTTGATGCCTAAAGTGGGATGTTATTCATTTTATATCAAGACTATGAGTTGCAAGTTTTGAATAAACTTATAGTTTAATCATCTCAAAATATCTTACTTATTTTTACTTTCTATAGGATACAGTTTCATGCACATGCTAAAGAGTTTGTTGGTGTTTTGATGCATTATAAATTACGGATGACATTGGTTTCTACGCTCATGAAAGATTATCAAGTATGCTATTGGGCAAATTCGTATTCTAGCTGTAATCTGTTGTATTTTATCAACATGTGTTATTTTTTATAGCTTGCTTATACAAATTCATTTTTAGCGATAGTTGAACAATTTGTGTGTGTTAACAAGTTGATCGAATTGTATACGTATTTATTTAAGTTATTTTTCTAAATATATTTCCTTTTGATTGTCATGTTCAGGTAACAAATAAATGATTGATGAGGCTTGATATAGATCATTTTGGTCGGTTTGTTTATGATATCAGTTTGTAGGGTATAACCGCTATTTAAATAAAATTAATAATATTAATATTTTTATTTGTACCAAAAAATATTAATAATTTTTAATTTATGAGATGATTGTAGTAGTTTTTTTGTAACATTTATAGTATACACATATTATTATAATAATTTTATAATGGGGGTATAATTGATCAAAATACCAATGGACACGGGAGAAAGTGAGTGTATAAATTGATCAAAATATCAACGGACATGGGAGAAAGTGAAATATGAAAGTAAATTTCTATCGATTTGTATTTATTTGTGATGTTCTTTTAAAAATATATATAATATATTAACCACCATTTCAAACACTATTAAAATATAATTAATATTATTAAAAAAATTATCAAAATATTTTAATATTATATTTTACGGTTTATATTATACACTCATGATTTTAAATTTATGATAATATATTAATTATTTTATAAATGATTTTTAAAACTAATAAAGTTTGTCTTGTTTTGTATAAATGATTTATTCTAATTTAAACTTTTTTTCTATGTTGAAAGTTTTTTGCTCAAATTGTTGTTAAATGTTAATTTTTTAATTAATGAGTAAACTATATAGATAGTCAAAGTTTAATGGAGCTATCTACTTTTAATATAATAAAATAATTCACTAGCATTATTACTTTATTATCCTAACTCAATTCGCAAAAAACATGATTACAGCAAAAAAAAAAAAAAACCTTTACTACCTACTATTTATTTCTTTTCACTAAACACTAAATTGGAATAATTATTTACATACTGACATTTTATTTACTTGCCTTGGAAAGTTTCAATTCTTTATGACATTGCATCTCTCATATGGAATTGTTCTTCCTTCATCATCCACTTTTTCGTTCTACCCTGGTTTCGAATTTATTTAGTCACTTAATTCTTTTTTTTAAGTTTGGCATTTGAGTTGTGTTCTTTTTTTATTTAATTTGTGATAGTTTTTCTCTCTTAATGCATGCACATGGTTTCAAAATTTATTTATGTACATTTGAGAAATTGAGTTTCAAATCTATTCTAATTTGAATAAAAAGTAGATGGTGAGACATATTAATTTTCTTAATTTTGATTTCTGAAGCGGGATGTTATTCATAAAACTTATTAAAAAATTGAAGCAAATTCATAAAAACATAATAAATTCATAAAAACATATTAAATTTTAATTTATTGTAATATATTCGTGATTTAGTTAAATAGTCTTATTAAATAAAAATATCAATTATATTATACAATAGTTACATCTATTATCCACTTTTAATATAATAAAGTTATACACTGGCATTATTACTTTATTGTCCTAACTCAAACTATTTAACAAGTTATTTAGTGCCCTTAAAGTAATTTTGTACGTCTAATCATTACTTAACCTGTTCATTTACCCAAATTATAAATGTTATTCGTTTTGACAGCCAAAACATCAGCGTTTTCTGATCACAACGCCATTTCTCATTTCAACGGAAAAAACATGATTGCAAAAAACATGATTACAGCCAGAAAGAACAACATTTACTGCATACTATTTAATTCTTTTCCATAAATCCTAAATTGTAATAATTATTTACTTACTGACCTTTTATCTACTTAACTTTGAATGTTTTAATTTATCTCTACTTTTCACTAAACCCTAAATTGGAATAATTATTTATGTAGTGACATTTAATCTACTTGCCTTAGAATGGTTTCAATTTATATCTAAAACCATACAGAATTTGTAATTTGCTTTGAAACAATTCCATCCTTTCCAATTCCTCTGCTCTCCTCCCATTCATCTGCCTCTATTTTTGTTCATTGCGACATTGTGTTTCCTATAATGTATTGTTCTTCCTTCAACTTCCACTTTTTGTTTTACCGTGATTTCAAATTGATTTAGTCACTTAACTCTATTTCGTGGCCAATTGTGAACTTAATTCTATTTCGTGTTCAATTGTGAATCAATTTGGGTTTATATGTGCATTTTGTTATGATGCTGTGATTTTTTTTTTATAAAAAAATGATAAATTTGAACTTGAATTTAGATTTGAACTTTGAGTTCTTGAAATGTGTTCTTTTTTTATTTGTATTTGATTAAAAAGTAGATTGTAAGGATATTAATTTTCATACTTTTGATATGCCTGAAGCGGTATGTTATTCATTTTATATGAAGACTGTGAGTTGTAAGTTTTGAATAAACTTAAAGTTTAATCATCTCAATATTTCTTACTTATTTTTACTGTCTATAGAATACAGTTTCATGCATATATGAAATAGTTTGTTGGTATTTTGATGCATTATAGGTTACTGATGATATTGGGGAAATTGGTATTCTAGGGATATTTTGTTGTATTTTATCAACATGTGTTTCTTTTATAAATTGCTTATACAAATTCATTTTTAGCTATAGATGAACAATTATTGTGTTTTAACAAGTTGATCGAATTGTATACGTACTTATTTATGTTATTTTTCTAAATATATTTCCTGTTGATTGTCATGTTCATGTAACTTTTAATATAATTAAGAATATTAATATTTTAATTTGTACCAAAAAATATTACTAATTTTAGTTTATGAGATGATTGTAGTAGTTTTTTGTAACCTTTATATTATACATTTATTATAATAATAATGTTTATAATGGGGTATAATTGATCAAAATACCAATGTACACGGGAGAAAGTGAGTGTATAATTGATCAAAATATCAACGGATACGGGAGATAGTGAAATATGATTACAAAAATATTGATTTGAGCCAAAAAGAACGACAGTTACTGCATACTATTTAATTCTTTTCCCTAAACCTTAAATTGAAATAATTATTTACGTACTAACCTTTTATCTACTTGCCTTTGGAAATTTCAATTTATCTCTACTTTTCACTAAACCCTAAATTGGAATAATTATTTACATACTGACATTTTATCTACTTGTCTTGGGAAAGTATTAATTATCTCTAAACTCTACTAGATTTTTAATTTGCTTTGAAACAATAAGACCATTGCTATACATTGCATCTGCCTTTATTTCTTTTCTTTACAACATTGCATCTCCCATACGGTATTGTTCTTCTTTCATCTTCCACTTTTTATTTTATCGTGATTTCAAATTTACTTAGTCACTTAATTCTATTTCATGTTCAATTGTGAACTTAATTTTATTTCGTTTTTAATTGTGAATTGATTTTTTGTTTAAATGTGTATTTTGTTATGGTATTGTTGTTGTACCCGAATTTTCCCCCTAAGATCCCTTCATCATACCATGTTGTTTCACTCACAACAAGATCACACTAGGATTCTTGGTTCCCCTCCCTACATTTAGATTTTCTCCTTTTGAGGAGTTACCAAGCACCTTGACTTATGTTCCTTTTGTAATCATGAATATTGTTTTGATTTCTTCACTTAACTAATGAAATGCAATGTTGTCTTGTCTTGCTTGTTATCCATATAGGTAAGGGCAATGAGATTTATCAAGTTACTCCATGGGTTCATGAGTATATTTCCATGCCCTAGTCAACATAGCTTGAGAAGTTCAATACTCACCATTGGATTGGTTTTGGAAGAATTGGCATGGAAAAGTTTCTTTGGTTCATCACATTTCAAGGTTATTAGATTTGACTCAAAAGTACAAAGGGGTTGATTGGAGAAGTTGTCATGTTTGGACAAGGCCTTGTTCCTATTGGTCACAAGAGCATATTTCTCTCAAATTTCAAGATATGGAAGTGGTTTTGGTGGCTATGAGTCCTAACCATTATCCTCAACAACTTCTATTCACAAAGCAAGAATATTGGCACAAGAAGTTTGTTCAAACTTGTCAAAGTTCCTCAAAGCATTCTCTTGATCTAGAATCTAGGATTTTGAACTTAAAAGGAGCATATCTTGCTCTCCTTTTGGTATTTTTGAGTGATTCCAAAGACATCTTTCTCTTTAAAGGGTTATCAATAAATCACTTCAAAAGTTCCAAGGAGTTTTCATGTGGAAGGAACTAGGTGAAAAAGAAAGATTACAAGTTATCCAGATGAATCCACAATTTTCCATATGTGACTTCAAATGGTCATAACATGGTAAATTTTTATCACCTTTAGTCCATTATTTTTCCATAATGATCTTGAAGATGTGTACTTTATGCCTTCTTTTATGTGCAAAGTGAGAAAATGGATGGAAGTTTCCTTAAATATGCAAAAGATTATAGGTCATTTAATGATTTTTGGCCAACTTCAACAAGTCATAACTTGCTCAATTTTTAGATATTTTGAGGGGTTCAAGTTTCAAAATGTCATTAAAGATATCTAATTCATTCTATCTTTTTTGGTCAAGAGAAAATTCCATGTGGAAGGCCATGTTTAGATGCAAGACATTATAGGTTATTTTTGAAGAAGAATTTGAAATATTTCTAAGTATGGAAAGTCAACCCTTTTTCTTCAACTTTGACTTAATGCAAATTTCAGCTCAAGCATCCATTTGATTCCATTATTTTTCCATTACAAAGCTTGTAACCTCATCTTTCTAAAGCATCAAGAATCAGGCCCTAAGACCCCTTGAGTTGAAAATGTCATTGGTCAGAAGTTGGCACTTTGAAATTGAAATTCTCACCAAGTCAGAATTTTGAAATCCATAATGTGGCCTCTAATCACAAGTTTTACACGCGTTTTTGCCTCTAAACATGTTTAGTGAAGTTCCAGATTTGTTTAGCACATCAAAACACAAGGATTGGATGAGTTTTGATGAAGTTTGTATCACACTTCACTCGTGCATCAGGTGTGCAAGATTTCCCTCCAAAACCATCATTCACCCTTCCTTTTGGTCTCATTCGCTTCTCCTATAAATACATGAATTATCCCATTCAATTTCCCAAGCTTGGATAGCCAGAATCACCCTGCCAAACTTGTTTCACAAATTAGAATTCAGCAACTTCAAAATCCATTCTCGACCCTTTTGCAATCCAATTTTCCCTCAATTCACCTTCCTTGATCTTCCCTGAAGCTAACCATATAATTACATTCAAGAATCGTGCCCTATACTGTTCCATAGAAGTCCAGTTTCAGAGCTCTGCAACTCAACTTCAATAGGTAGATTCCTTCAATAATTCTTCAAAACTCTGATATCATTGTGTTGCTCTCATTGCCCTGGTTCTAGTCACAACACTTACATTTCACTGGAAACACATTTTGACCATGAAATTTCAAATCCCTTTTCAAAACTTTCTTTCCAAATTGCTTGAGTTACAGTTTATATAAATTTGGCGCGAGGGTGTGGTTGTTTTCGTCTTGAAGAGACGAAGCAATCGGCATAGGTATGAGCTTCTGATTTTACAGTTTGAGAGACCTACAATTCACGTTGGCTGGAGGTTGAAGATGACCTACGTGTCATCTTCCAACCAATGATGGCACGCCACTTGTTATTTTTGAAAATCTGATTTATATTTGATTCTGTACATTATTCACCAATGACCATGATATGCATAGCGCGCCAGATCCCTTGGATTTGATTACTAACGCGTTTTGACACTCATCCAATGGTCCACATATTTTACTTTTATTTTCTTTTTCTGATTTTTATATTTTAATTGTTTTAAATTTCAAAAAAATCATAGAAAATTCATTTTTAGTCCAAAAAATCTGAAAAAATTATGAAAAATATTTTTGATTATTCTCTTTCTGATTTTTATTTTTTCACAATTTAATTTTGTATTTTGGTATTTTTTATAAATTTTACACTTATTTGATTTGTTTTAAATGTTTAAAAATACTTTTATACATTTTTAAATTATGGAAAAATTATGGAATGATCCAATGATATTGTGACAAATATTGGTGACCTTATTTTATTTTTGTTTATGACTTTACTATTTTTTAATATTTTTTTTTGTTTATTTTACCATTTATTTTAATTTTAAAAAATAGTTTCTGACTTAAAAAAATTACCAAAAAATTTGTAAAATTACTTGGCCCCTTTTCTGATTTTTCTATGGTTTTACTTTTCATTTATTAATTAATTTGAACATAGTTGATATTTTTATCATTATTTTCTATTTTTTAAAACATTTTAAAAACCCTTTTTGTGTATATTAAATGTGATATTATTTTGTGATTATTTTCTGGCTGATCTTGGGTTAGATTTTGGATCATGAACCTTATTAACATCATTGGATCCATGGTCTAACTCCATAAAAATGGATGAATGATTTTAATAATAGTTTGATTAAAATTTAATTCAAATGTGGTTTGTACATTTTTCCCCCATCCTTCTTCATCTCATCCCTTTCTTATTGCACTAAATGTTGTTGGAGCATGATCTCTATATCATGTCTCAAAACAAATGGTGCATAAATTGCTATTGACCGGCCTCAAAATAGGTGAGACTCCTATATAAGTCCACTTACGATTGCTTAACATAGCGCTAAATTTTGTCCCGATTCGAATAAATGATCATCGTGGCTGTGATACGGTGGCAGAACCTGACTGTTTTTAGGAAAATGCTGGTTTGTGTTTTGCGTTTGTGTTCACAAAATGTCGCGGTAAGCAAGAGTCGCCACCGACTTTTATTTTATCCAACTGAAAAGGAAAAAAGCACAGAAATATTCATTTTTCGAGATTTTGAGTACGGGGGTAGATTATAGAAAGGGAAGGTACTAGCACCCTTTCTATCCATGGTTTTCCATGGGCTCTTAGCTACTTGCTAATCTTTTAAAATTGCTTGTGTGTGTTTGTTTTGAAAAGTTTTTGTTTTACTTCGTTTTAACCCTTGTATCAGTCCTCAAGAGTGTTACGAAGTTGTTTTTGAAAACTTTGTTTGGAAAAGTGTAAGTGTGGAAAAGTTTGATTTTGAGCAAGTACCTACTAGCATCTACCTACTCGAAAAAAGAATGTTTTTGTTCTTGTTTCCTTTAGACAATGTTATCCCAATATTAATGAGTAGGTAGCACCGTCGTTGGAGTTGTAAGGTTCAATTCGAAAGGGACCTATGATCACTAAAGAAATGTTAGGACGTCTTAGTAATAACCCTAGTGTCTTAAGATCATATTCGAGGCAACCTTTCCGAGGCAACATTTCCGAACGGGACATTTGATCTTTGTTTAGACAAAAGAGCGACCACTAAAACACCCTATACTTAATGATCGTTTACCGAAGGAAACCGAAGTGAGAGTATACCTTAGGAGTGTGCATGTGCGAGTGATTTAATTTTAGTTATTATCTTTGCACATTTAGGGTTTGCTAACCATTTTAAAATTAACATACATTCTTGTCATGCAATCCTATTATCATACATCTAACAGTTAATATTTGCGAGAATTAAAATGTGAGAAATAAAACTACGCTATTACAAGGCTTCGGGGAGGGGGATTAATTACATAGCCAAATACTCGTAAAACGATAAATAAACGAAAAGTCTTAATTAAGCTATTATATCCCATGAGCAGTTACATTAATATTGCAAAAAATAAATAAACGCACGATGAATCGAGAACGAGAAAAGAATTAGGGTTTTGACCCCGTCTAAACCAAATTGAAATAAGAATTATTTTTGGTTGTTTTTGATTATTTTTGAGAAAAAAAAGTAAGGTTTTAATGAATAAATACAAACCTAATTCCTAATTAATTTAGATTAATAAAAATAATTAATTTTCACCTATCTTTGTATTTTGGTTATATATTCAACATTTAATGGTGATATCTACTTTTTAATATAATAAAATAATACACTAGCATTATTACTTTATTATCCTAACTCAAATTGCAAAAATAGCATGATTACAGCCAAAAACAACAACCTTTACTACATACTATTAAATTCTTTTCACTAAACACTAAATTGAAATAATTATTTACATACTGACCTTTTATTTACTTGCCTTTGAAAGTTTCAATTCTTTATGACATTGCATCTCCCTTACGGTATTGTTCTTCTTTCATCTTCCACTTTTTCATTTTATCATGATTTCAAATTGATTTAGTCACTTAATTATATTTTTAGGTTTGAAATTTGAGTTGTGTTCCTTTTTTTTTAAATTTGTGATAGTTTTTCTCCCTTAATGCATGCACATGGTTTAAAAATTTATTTATGTACATTTGAGAAATTGAATTTCAAATTTGTTCTAATTTGAATAAAAAGTAGATGGTGAGAGATATTAATTTTCTTAATTTTGATTTCTGAAGCGGGATGTTATTCATAAAACTTATTAAAAAATTGAAGCAAATTCATAAAAACATATTAAATTTTAATTTATTGTAATATATTCGTGATTTAATAAAATAGTCTCATTAAATAAAAATATCAATTATATTATACAATAATTACATCTATTATCCACTTTTAATATAATAAAGTTATACACTGGCATTATTACTTTATTGTCCTAACTCAAACTATTTAACAAGCTAATTTAGTGCTCTTAAAGTAATTCCGTACGTCTAGTCATTACTTAACCGATTCATTTACCCTAATTATAAATGTCATTCATTTTGACAGCCAAAACATCATAGTTTTCTGATTCCAACGCCATTTCTCATTTCAACGGAAAAAGCATGATTGCAAAAAAATGATTACAACCAACAAAAAAGAAGAACATTTACTGCATACTATATAGTTCTTTTCCCTAAATCCTAAATTGGAATATTTATTTACTTACTGACCTTTTATCTACTTAACTTGGAAAGTTTTAATTTATCTCTACTTCTCACAAAACCCTAAATTGGAATAATTATTTATATAGTTACATTTTATCTACTTGCCTTAGAAAGGTTTTAATTTATATCTAAACCATACGGAATTTGTAATATGCTTTGAAACAATTCCAACCTTTCCAATTCCTCTGCTCTCCTCTCATTCATCTGCCTCTATTTCTGTTCATTGCGACATTGTGTTTCCCATAAGGTATTGTTCTTCCTTCATCTTCCACTTATTTATTTTACTGTGATTTCAAATTGATTTAGTCACTTAATTCTATTTCGTGGCCAATTGTGAACTTAATTCTATACCATGTTCAATTGTGAATCGATTTGGGTTTATATGTGCATTTTGTTATGATAATGTGATTTTTTTTTAAATGATAAATTTGAACTTGAATTTAGAGTTGAACTTTCAGTTCTTGAACTGTGTTCCTTTTTTTTTAATTTGTATTTGATTAAAAAGTAGATGGTAAGGATTTGAAGCTGGATGTTATTCATTTTATATGAAGACTATGAGTTCCAAGTTTGGAATAAACCGGAAGTTTAATCAACTTAAAATTACTTACTTATTATTTTCTATACAATATAGTTTCATGCATATGCTAATAAGTTTGTTGGTGTTTTGATGCATTATAATATAGTGATGACTTTGGTTTCTACACTCAAGAAAGGTTATCAATTAGGCTATTGGGGAAATTGTTATTCTAGCGTTAATCTGTTGTATTTCATCAGCACATAGTGTGGTTTAACAAGTTGATCGAATTGTATAGGTTTTATTCATGTAATTTTTTAAATTATGTTTCCTTTTTATTGTCATGTTCAGGTAACAAACAAATGATTGATGTAGCTTGATATAGATAATTTTGGTCAGTTTGTTTACGACAACAGTTTATAGGGTATAACCGCTATTTAAATATAATTAATAATATTAATATTTTTATTTGTAACAAAAAATATTAATAATTTTAATTTAGGAGATGATTGTAGTAGTTTTTTTGTAACCTTTATATTATATATTTATTATAATAATAATGTTTATAATGGGGTATAACTGATCAAAATACCAACGTACACGGAATAAAGTTAGTGTATAATTGATCAAAATATCAACGGATACGGGAGAAAGTGAAATATGATTACAAAAATATTGATTTGAGCCAAAAAGAATGACAGTTACTGCATACTATTTAATTCTTTTCCATAAACCTTAAATTGAAATAATTATTCATGTACTGACCTTTTATCTACTTGCCTTTGGAAATTTCAATTTATCTCTACTTTTCATTAAACCCTAAATTGGAATAATTATTTACATACTGACATTTTATCTACTTGTCTTGGGAAAGTTTTAATCATCTCTAAACTCTACTAGATTTGTAATTTGCTTTGAAACAATAAGACCATTCCTCTACACTGAATCTGCCTTTATTTCTTTTCTTTACAACATTGAATCTCCCATACGGTATTGTTCTTCTTTCATCTTCCACTTTTTCATTTTATCGTGATTTCAAATTGATTTAGTCACTTAATTTTATTTCATGTTCAAATATGAACTTAATTCTATTTCGTTTTCAATTCTGAACCGATTTTTGTTTAAATGTGTATTTTGTTATGGTACTGTGATTTTTTTTTAACGAAAATATATTAAATTTTAACACTGATAGTGAATTTAGATTTGGAATTTTAGTAATGATGTTCTTTTTTTTTAATTTGTATTTGATTAAAAAGTTGATGGTAAGGATATTAATTTTCATACTTTTGATGTTGATAACATAAGTAGATGTTATTCATTTTATATGAAGATTATGGGTTGTAAGTTTGGAATAAATTGAAAGTTTAATCATCTCGAAATTACTTATTTATTTTTACTGTCTATACAATATAGTTTCATGCATATGCCAAAGAGTTTGTTGGTGTTTTGATGCATTATAAGATACTGATAGTTTTGGTTTCTACACTCATAAAAATTTATAAAGTATGCTATTGGGTAAATTTGTATTCTAGAGGTAATCTATTGTATTTCATCAGCAAATGTTATAACTTGCTTATACAAATTCATTTTTAGCGATAGTTAAATAATTAGTGTCTTTTTACAAGTTGATCAAATTGTATACATATTTATTCATGTTATTTTTATAATTATATTTCCTTTTGATTGTCATGTTAAGGTAACAAATAAATGATTGATGAAGCTTGATATAGATCAGTTTGATCGGTTTGTTTAAGATATCATTTTGAAGGGTATAACAACTATTTAAATATAATTAATAATATTAATAATCACTTATTATTAATATAATGTTTATAATGGAGGTATAATTGATCAAACTACCAACAGACACGGAAGAAAGTGAGTGTATAGTTGATCAAAATACCAACAGACACGGGAGAAAATGAAATATAAAAGCAAATTTCTATCAATTTATATTTATTTATGATGTTCTTTTATAAAATTATATAATATATTAACCACCATTACAAACACTATTAAAATATAATTAATATCATTTAAATTTTATTTTATCAAATATTTTAATATTATGTTTTACGGTTTATTTTATACACTCGTGATTTTGAATTTATGATAATATATTAATTATTTTGTACATGATTTTTAAAACTAATAAAGTTTCTCTCTTTTTATATAAATGATTTATTCTAATTTAAACTTTTTGTTATAAGTTTTTTGGTTTAAATTGTTGTTATATATTAATTTTTTAATTAATGAGTAAACTATATGTAGTCAACATTTAATGTACCTATTAATATTATTTAGTGTGTGTTTTTATATAATATTATTGTGTCTTTAATCGATGTGTCGGGCTACTATGATTTTTATTGTGCTCTTTCCAATCTTTATCTATACCAGTATAATAAATAAAAACATTTTTATATAATTTTTAAATAAAATTATTTTAAAATATCAAGATAATATAAATGTAAATAATTTAAAATTACTATAATAATAAATTATTTATCAAACAATTTTTTTATCAATTTACTTTAAATATTAAAATTATACCAAATTACAACTTATTATTTTTTTACATGGAAAAAAAACACTTGACAATTATAGATTTCTTAAAGAATGTCATATATTAAACATAACATATTATATATAGTCAATATTTAGATTTTTATAAGCAATTTTCATATAAAGTAATGTATATTATATCATTTCAAACATTTTAAATACGAGAGAAATGTGTCACCCAAAATTGGATTAATACAATTGTTTCGCAATGGGTAAGGATTGGAAAAAGCATAAAAATGTTATGAATAGATTCAATTATGTATATTAGGAAATCAATTAATTATAATTAAGATACATCCATGTTTGATTGAATAGTTTTATATTAAAATGAGTTTTAGTTCATGAGTAAAAGAAAATTTAATATTTATAATACATTTTAATTTAGTATTAGGAATATGCAAATTAAAACTATATTTATTTACTTTAAAAATGTATTTAGTATGACAAAATGGTAGTATTTATACTAAAAAAAATAATATAAATATATGATTTAATAAAAAAACATGAGAAAATTATGATTAATGAATGCAAATTTTTTAATGAAAAACACACATTATTATTCATTTTTTAAATCAAAACATAACCAAAATAATGTGAGTTAATGTTTAAAATTATCAGGTTAAATTGTCATTCTTTCTCTATGAGTAATCATTAAAATATACATTTTAATATGATTGCGACTATTAAATTCGTATATATTTTATATACATATCTTAACCATCATTATATACTATTTTTATAAAGGGAAATAAGTTATAAATATTTTTATAATCGGGAAAAAGTTCAATTGTTGCTTCAATTATTTTTATAAACGAAAATAAGTTACAAAAAAATTTTATAAACGGGAAAAAGTGAAATATTGATACAATTATTTTCATAAACGGAACTAAATTATAAAAGGAAAAAACTTACTATTGATACAATTATTTTATAAATGGGAAAAAATTACAAATGTACTTAAAGGGAAAAAAGTTTATTGATATAATTATTTTTATAAATAGAAATAAGTTATAAATATTTTTATTAATGGACACACATGTTCTAACATCTTGCACCGGTTTGCAAAACCATGATCGTGGGGTGGAGAGTACTCGCGGGCAGTGCACCTGTTATAAACGAGAAAAAGTCAAATATTGATATAATTAAATTAATATTGATATGATAATCATAATTTAAGATATTTTTTCCTTTAAATTCGTACATAATTTTATATAGATTTCTTAACTATAATTGTATAATATTTATTTAATATTTATATCGACTTTGTGTGACCTGTGTGAACACATGGGTAAATGACTATTTTATTATTTTCTTAATTAATTTAATAAAATATACATTTTCGATAAGTCGACACTACTTAATTTGCATATCTTTTATATACATTTTTTAACCATTACTAAACTATAATTATATATACTCATGTTCTTTTAAATAATTTTTATGTATACCTTTATATGGTAATGATGATTGGAACTTTTTTTCTTTTAATTTATTTATATTTTTATATATATTTCTTAACCTTAATTATATAATATTAATTTAATATTTATATCGATTTTGTATGACTCATGCAAATGCACAGGTTCTTTACTAGTTCATAATTTTATTTATCTCAAAATATTTAAAATTGCGATATTAAAAATATGCAAAATTCAAATTAAACAATTAACTAGTACTTCCTCTATTTTTTTAATTGTTATTTATTTACTTTTTGGTTCTTTAGTTACTTACTTTCTTAGTCAGGACTTGAAAAATATAGTCTGACACTCCTATGATCTAGTTGATGGGAATGCTTTCATAGGTACTAAATAATTAATATTGGTAATCTGCATTAGCATTTGCTAGGTGATTTTTACGCATCTGCACATGTTATGTAGGTGGTAATCAATACAAAATGTTTAGATTTTTAATTATGAAAAGAAAACTTGCCAATAAGATGAAGCTATGACAAGGCCGAGTATATCATCGTAGATTGCTAACTGTCAGGATGTCGACTCTCAAGGGTGGTGATATGATTAGTGGGTTGGTTCTTGATAGGTAATGAGAATTCCCCAAGTGCTTGGAGATTTATCAGAATTTGTTGGAAATCAACTAAGCATTTGATGGAAATCAGAATTCGCACGTATATTACAAATCCAACGTGAAAACAAACACTCGCCAAATATTTTTCATTATTGATTATCATTTCCACTTTACTCTCTAATTGCACCTTGCACTTATAGCATTCTTAATCAATATATATTTTTTATAGCTCTTTGAAATAATGTTAAATAGACATCCTATCTAATATGTCATTTTTATGTTAATGTGCCTTGTTCATCATGTACTCTGAATAAATGGAATTTGCATTATATGCATGTGTAGGAAGAAGTGGTGGCTAATGCTTGTGTGGTGAAGAGTGGAAGAAATTTGACTGTAGTTGCACTTGAATTCAAATTGAAGAAAACTGGATATTTGGTTTATCTTACTCATGCTACTTTCTTTAACATGTAGGATTCCAGCTTATGATCACTTAACTTTCTGGTGATTCTGCAGTTCCATTTAATGTATGTAATAGTAATAAAATATTTTAAATTAATTAGTCTGATTCTTATGATAAATATATGTATAGGCTTATTCTCTTTCAGCTCTTCCAAAATGCGTTTTAAAATTATATGAATGACCCAAAACGAAATGTGCTTGCTACAAAGAAGTTATTACAAGTCATAGTAGGCATTTTTTGTTCCAATAACAACAAAGGTAATATTAACATTCTATATAAACAATTTTTATCCTTATAAAGTTTTCTTTTCTTTTCGGTTTGGGAAAGTGATCCTTATGATAAAAATTTTCTAAATCATAAACACATTATAACTTGTGTCCTTTTTATTGAAGTTAATAGTTGTGTTGTTGGAATTCGTTTGAAGTCCCGCGTTGCTTATGTTTCTGTTTTTGGAGTTGGGATCCAAACGTATTTAATTTGGTATCTGTTGATATTTGTAAATATATAGTGTTAAGAATATTTGTATATAGAATTGATTCACATCGAATATATCATGATATTAGTAGTAATTTCTCTATATATAATAAATTCTTCGTAGTACTTTTCAAAATAGACGGTTTATTCAAATGTCTCTTAGTCTCTCGTATTTTAACAGGGTATCAGAGCCTACTGAGAGACAACCTTTCACCATGCTTTATCTGGTTAATTCATTGTCTTTCGATGAAAAATTTATGGACAATTGTTTCATAGCTCTGATTTGCCTTCCATACACGGCCGTGACTCTTTCTGACACCAGATTTTGAATTTCTCCGGTCACCACCGGACTGCAGCCTCCATCTACCGCCTAACTACTGTTTCTGGTGATCTTTCAGAAAACTAACCCTACTTGCAGAAGCGCCTCCTGCGATCTGGATGATCCCAACGCTTTTTTCATCGCCCCACTCGCCACCGTGCAAGTCTTTCAGATCTGGTCACAGATTTTATTTTTCACTCACGGAAAATTATGATCCAGTTCAAACAGATCATTTTCATCCGGTTCACGTAATATTTTCTCTTTTCAGATACTCGTGTCTATTTCTCAAAACTTTACGCCAAACTACGATAATTTTCTCAGGTGATGTAGGCATTATCAGAATGCAAATTCTAGTGATTCGGTTCCACATACTATTAATTCATATGTTTCCCTCTCTCAGTCATCTTCTCTTGGACCTTGGGTCCTTGATTGTGGTGCGGCTGATCATGTTACTGGTAATAAAAATATTTTCTCTTCTCTCTCTACCATGAGTTTCTTACCGACTATAACTTTTGCCAATGGTTTTCAAACCCAATCTAAATGGATTGGTAATGTTCAAATTCTACATTCTCTCTATGTTACTTTTGTTCTCTATGTACCTAATTATCAATTTAATTTACTTTTAGTTAGTCGTTTAACTCGTTCTCTTGATTGTATTGTCACCTTCACTAACAACAATGTTACCCTACATGTGAGTCTCAAAGCCTTTTTTAATTCTCAGTGTCATCTCAGACATGCTCAGCCAAAGGTTTTTCACTCACTATCCATGCTCAGTTAGGTCATCAGAGTCTTCTCAAATTACAAAAGTCGGTGTCAAATTTATCGAAGGTATCTAATTTACATTGTGATTCGTGTCAATTAGGGAAACACACTTGCAGTCAATTATCCAATCGAGTCAATAAACGAGCTTCGTTCCCTTGAAATGTGTTCTTTTTTGTAATTTGTATTTGATTAAAAAGTCGATGGTAAGGATAATAATTTTCATACTTTTGATGCCTGAAGCGGGATGTTATTCATTTTATATGAAGACTATGAGTTGCAAGTTTTGAATAAACTTAAAGTTTAATCATCTCAAAATATCTTACTTATTTTTTACTTTCTATAGAATACAGTTTCATGCAAATGCTAAAGAGTTTGTTGGTATTTTGATGCATTATAAGTTACTGATGACATTGGTTTCTACACTCATGAAATATTATCAAGTATGCTATTGGGGAAATTGGTATTCTAGCGGTAATTTGTTGTATTTTATCAACATGTGATTTTTTTATAGCTTTCTTATACAAATTCATTTTTAGTGTTAGTTGAACAATTAGTATGTTTTAACAAGTTGATCGAATTGTATACGTATTTATTCAAGTTATTTTTCTAAATATATTTCCTTCTGATTGTCATGTTCAGGTAACAAATAAATGATTGATGAAGTTTGATATAGATCATTTTGGTCGGTTTGTTTATGATATCAGTTTGTAGGATATAACCGCTATTTAAATATAATTAATAATATTAATATTTTTATTTGTACCAAAAAATATTAATAATTTTAATATATGAAATGATTGTAATAGTTTTTTTTGTAACATTTATATTATACATATATTATTATAATAATTTTATAATGGGGTATAATTGATCAAAATACCAATGGACACGGGAGAAAGTGAGTTTATCAATTGATCAAAATATCAACGGACACGGGAGAAAGTGAAATATGAAAGCAAATTTCTATCAATTTGTATTTATTTGTGATGTTCTTTTAAAAAATATATAATATATTAACCATCATTTCAAACACTATTAAAATATAATTAATATTATTATAAAAAAAATTATCAAAATATTTTAATATTATGTTTTACGGTTCATATTATACACTCATGATTTTAAATTTATAATAATATATTAATTATTTTATAAATGATTTTTAACACTAATAATGTTTGTCTCATTTTGTATAATTGATTTATTCTAATTTAAACATTTTTTCTATGTTGAAAGTTTTTTGTTTTAAATTGTTGTTAAATGTTAATTTTTTTTAATTAATGAGCAAACTATATAGATAGTCAACATTTAATGGTGCTATCTACTTTTAATATAATAAAGTAACTCATTAGTATTATTACTTTATTATCCTAACTCAAATCGCAAAAAGCATGATTACAGCCAAAAACCACAACCTTTACTATCTATTATTTAATTCTATTCACTAAACACTAAATTGAAATAATTATTTACATACTGACCTTTTATTTACTTGCCTTGGAAAGTTTCAATTCTTTATGAAATTGCATCTCCCATACGTAATGGTTCTTCCTTCATCTTCCATTTTTTCGTTCTACCATGATTTCAAATTCATTTAGTCACTTAATTCTATTTTTGGGTTTGAAATTTGAGTTGTGTTCTTTTTTATTTTAATTTGTGATAGTTTTTCTCCCTTAATGCATGCACATGGTTTCAAAATTTATTTATGTATATTTCAGAAGTTGAGTTTCAAACTTGTTATAATTTGAATAAAAAAGTAGATGGTCAGAGATATTAATTTTCTTAATTTTAATTTCTGAAGCGGGATGTTATTCATAAAACTTATTAAAAAATTAAAGAAAATTCATAAAAAAATATTAAATTCATAAAAACATATTAAATTTTAATTTATAGTAATATATTCGTGATTTAATAAAATAGTCTCATTAAATAAAAATATCAATTATATTATATAATAATTACATCTATCATACACTTTTAATATAATAAAGTTATACACTGGCATTATTACTTTATTATCCTAAATCAAACTATTTAACAAGCTAATTTTGTGCCCTTAAAGTAATTTGGAACGTCTAATCATTACTTAACCTATTCAATTACCCTAATTATAAATTTCATTCATTTTGACAGCCAAAACATCAGTGTTTTCTCATTCCAAGGCCATTTCTCATTCCAACGAAAAAAAGCATGATTACAGCCAAAAGTTTCAATTTATCTCTACTTTTGACTAAACCCTAAATTGGAATAATTATTTATATAGTGACATTTTATATACTTGCCTTAGGAAAGTTTCAATTTATATCTAAACCATACAGAATTTTTAATTTGCTTTGAAACAATTCTGACCTTTCCAATTCCTCTGCTCTCCTCTCATTCTTCTATAAAACACGACAGTAAGACCATTACTCTACATTGCATCTGCCTCTATTTCTGTTCATTGCGACATTTTGTTTCCCATAATGTAATGTTCTTCCTTCATCTTCCACTTTTTTATTTTACTGTGATTTCAAATTGATTTAGTCACTTAATTCTATTATGTGGCTAATTGTGAACTTAATTCTATTATGTGTTCAATTGTGAATCGATTTGGGTTTATATGTGCATTTTGTTATGGTACTGTGATTTTTTTAAAAAGAAAATATGATAAATTTGAAGACTGGTAGTGAATTTAGATTTGAACTTTGAGTTCTTGAAATGTGTTTTTTTATAATTTGTATCTGATTAAAAAGAAGATGTGAAGGATATTAATTTTCATACTTTTGATGCCTGAAGAGGGATGTTATTAATTTTATAGGAAGACTATGAGTTGCAAGTTTTGAATAACCTTAAAGTTTAATCATCTCAAAATTTCTTACTTATTTTTACTGTCTATAGAATATAGTTTCATGTATATGCTAAATAGTTTATTGGTGTTTTGATGCTTTATCAGTTACTGATGATATTGGGGAAATTGGTATTCAAGCGGTAATTTGTTAGATTTTATCAACACGTGTTGTTTTTATAACTTGCTTATACAAATTCATTTTTAGCGATACTTGAACAATTAGTGTGTTTTAACCAGTTGATCGAATTGTATACGTATTTATTTATGTTATTTTTCTAAATATATTTCCTTTTGATTGTCATGTTCATGTAACTAAGGGTAAAACAACTATTTAAATATAATTAATAATATTAATATTTTAATTTGTACCAAAAAGTATTAACAATTTTAATTTATAGATGATTCTAATATTTTTTGGAACCTTTATATTATACACTTATTATACCAACAGACACAGGAGAAAGTGAGTGTATATTTGATCAAAATATCAACGGACACGCGAGAAAGTGAAATATGAAAGCAAATTTCTATCAATTTGTATTTATTTTTGATATTCTTTAAAAAAATATAATATATTAACAACCATTACAAACACTATTAAAATATAATTAATATAATGAAAATTTTATCTTATCAAAATATTTTCATATTATATTTTACAGTTTATATTATACACTCGTGATTTTAAATTTATGATAATATAATAATTATTTTATACATGATTTGTAAAACTAATAAAGTTTCTCTCTTTTTGTATAAATGATTTATTCTAATTTAAATTTTTTTCTATGTTGAAAGTTTTTTGGGTCAAATTGTTGTTAAATGTTAATTTTTTAATTAATGGGTAAACTATATATATATATATATATATATATATATATATATATATATATATATATATATATATATATTCAACATTTAATGGTGATATCTACTTTTAATATAATAAAATAATACACTAGCATTATTACTTTATTATCCTAATTCAAACTGCAAAAATAGCATGATTACAGCCAAAAACAACAACCTTTACTACATACTATTAAATTCTTTTCACTAAACCCAAAATTGAAATAATTATTTATATACTGACTTTTTATCTACTTGCATTGAAATGTTTCAATTCTTTACGACATTGCATCTCCGATACAGAATTGTTCTTCCTTCATCTTTCACATTTTCGTTTTACCGTGATTTCGAATTGATGTAGGCACTTAATTATATTTTTAGGTTTGAACTTTGAGTTGTGTTCTTTTTTTTTAATTTGTGATAGTTTTTCTCCCTTAATGCATGCACATGGTACCAAAATTTATTTATGTACATTTGAGAAATGAGTTTCAAATATGTTCTAATTTGATTAAAAAATAGATAGTAAGAGATATTAATTTTCTTACTTTTGATTCCTGAAGCGGATGTTATTCATAAAGTTTATTAAAAAATGGAAACAAATTCATAAAAATATATTAAATTCATAAAAGCATATTAAATTTAAATTTATTTTATTATATTCATGATTTAATAAAATAGTCTCATTAAATAAAAATATCAATCATATTATACAATAATTGTATCTATCATCCACTTTTAACATAATAAAGTTATACACTGTTATTATTACTTTATTATCCAAACTCAAACTATTTAACAAGCTAATTAAGTGTTTCTTAAGTATTTTCATACGTCTAATCATTACTTAACCTATTCAGTTACCCTAATTAAAATTGTCATTCATTTTGAAAGACAAAACATCCATGTTATTCCAACGCAAAACGCGTGATTACAGAAAGAAAAAAAACATTTACTGTATACTATTTAATTCTTTTCCCTAAACCTTAAATTTGAATAATTAATTAGTTCTTGACTTGTAGAAGTTTCAATTTATCTCTAAATCTATCTGATTTATAGTTTGCTTTGAAACAATTCCAACCTTTCTAATTCGTCTGCTCTCCTCTCATTCTTTTATAAAAACATGACTGTAAGACCATTCCTGTACACTGCATCTGCCTCTATTTCTTTTCTTTACAGCATTGCATCTGCCATGTATTTTTCTTCCTTCATCTTCAACTTTTTCGTTTTAACGTGATTTCAAATTGATTGAGTCACTTAATTCTATTTTTTTGTCAATTGTGAACTTAATTCTATTTCGTGTTCAATTGGGAATCGATTTTTGTTTATATGTGTGTTTTGTTATGGTACTATGATTTTTTTTATAAAAGAAAATATGATAAATTTGAACACTGGTAGTGAATTTAGATTTGAACTTTGAGTTCTTTAACTGTGTTCCTTTTTTTTATTTGTATTTGATTAAAAAGGAGATGGTAAGGATATTAATTTTCACACTTTTGATGCCTGAAGCGGGATGTTATTCATTTTATATGAAGACTATGAGTTGCAAGTTTGGAATAAACTGGAAGTTTAATCAACTTAAAATTACTTACTTATTATTTTCTATACAATATAGTTTCATGCATATGCTAATAAGTTTGTTGGTGTTTTGATGCATTATAAGATAGTGATGACTTTGGTTTCTACACTTAAGAAAGGTTATCAATTAGGCTATTGGGGAAATTGTTAGTTTAGCGTTAATCTGTTGTATTTCATCAGCATATAGTGTGGTTTGACAAGTTGATCGAATTGTATATGTTTTATTCATGTAATTTTTTAAATTATATTTCCTTTTTATTGACATGTTCAAGTAACAAACAAATGATTGATGAAGCTTATATAAATCATTTTGGTCGGTTTGTTTATGATATCAGTTTATAGGCTATAACCGCTATTTAAATATATAATATTAATATTTTTATTTGAACCAAAAAATATTAATAATTTTAATTTATGAGATGATTGTAGTAGTCTTTTGGTAACCTTTATAAATATCAATGGACACGGGAGAAAATGAAATATGAAAGTAAATTTCTATAAATTTGTATTTATTTGTGATGTTGTTTTAAAAAAAAAATATAATATATTAATCACCATTACAAACACTATTAAAATATAATTAATATTATTAAAAAAGATTTTTATCAAAATATTTTAAAATTATGTTTTACGGTTTATATTATACACTCATGATTTTATATTTATGATAATATATTAATTATTTTATACATAATTTTTAACACTAATAAAGTTTATCTCATTTTGTATAAATGATTTATTCTAATTTAAACTTTTTTACAATGTTGAAAGTTTTTTGGTTCAAATTGTTTTTAAATATTAGTTTTTTAATTAATGAGTAAACTATATAAATAATCAACATAAACAACAACCTTTACTACATACTATTAAATTCTTGTCACTAAACACTAAATTGAAATAATTATTTACATACTGACCTTTTATTTACTTGCCTTTGAAAGTTTCAATTCTTTATGACATTGCATCTCTCATACGGTATTGTTCTTCTTTCATCTTCCACTTTTTCGTTTTATCATGATTTCGAATTGATTTAGTCACTTAATTATATTTTTAGGTTTGAAATTTGAGTTGTGTTCCTTTTTTTTTTTTTTCTGAAAGTTTTCTCCCTTAATGCATGCACATGGTTTCAAAATTTATTTATGTACATTTGAGAAATTGAGTTTCAAATTTGTTCTAATTTGAATAAAAAGTAGATGGTGAGAGATATTAATTTTCTTAATTTTGATTTCTGAAGTGGGATGTTATTCATAAAACTTATTAAAATATTGAAGCAAATTCATAAAAACATATTAAATTTTAATTTATTGTAATATATTCGTTATTTAATAAAATAGTCTCATTAAATAAAAATATCAATTATATTATACAATAATTACATCTATTATCCACTTTTAATATAATAAAGTTATACACTGGCATTATTACTTTATTGTCCTAACTCAAACTATTTAACAAGTTATTTAGTGCCCTTAAAGTAATTTTGTACGTCTAATCATTACTTAACATGTTCATTTACCCTAATTATAAATGTCATTCATTTTGACAGCCAAAACATCAGTGTTTTCTGATCCCAACGCCATTTCTCATTTCAACGGAAAAAACATGATTGCAAAAAACATGATTACAGCCAAAAAGAACAACATTTACTGCATACTATTTAATTCTTTTCCATAAATCCTAAATTGTAATAATTATTTACTTACTGACCTTTTATCTACTTAACTTTGAATGTTTTAATTTATCTCTACTTTTCACTAAACCCTAAATTGGAATAATTATTTATGTAGTGACATTTAATCTACTTGCCTTATAATGGTTTCAATTTATATCTAAAACCATACAGAATTTGTAATTTGCTTTGAAACAATTCCATCCTTTCCAATTCCTCTGCTCTCCTCCCATTCATCTGCATCTATTTTTGTTCATTGCGACATTGTGTTTCCCATAATGTATTGTTCTTCCTTCAACTTCCACTTTTTGTTTTACCGTGATTTCTAATTGATTTAGTTACTTAACTCTATTTCGTGGCCAATTGTGAACTTAATTCTATTTCGTGTTCAATTGTGAATCAATTTGGGTTTATATGTGCATTTTGTTATGATGCTGTGATTTTTTTATTATAAAAAAATGATAAATTTGAACTTGAATTTAGATTTGAACTTTGAGTTCTTGAAATGTGTTCTTTTTTTATTTGTATTTGATTAAAAAGTAGATTGTAAGGATATTAATTTTCATACTTTTGATATGCCTGAAGCGGTATGTTATTCATTTTATATGAAGACTGTGAGTTGTAAGTTTTGAATAAACTTAAAGTTTAATCATCTCAAAATTTCTTACTTATTTTTACTGTCTATAGAATACAGTTTCATGCATATGTGAAATAGTTTGTTGGTATTTTGATGCATTATAGGTTACTGATGATATTGGGGAAATTGGTATTCTAGGGATAATTTGTTGTATTTTATCAACATGTGTTGTTTTTATAAATTGCTTATACAAATTCATTTTTAGCTATAGATCAACAATTATTGTGTTTTAACAAGTTGATCGAATTGTATACGTACTTATTTATGTTATTTTTCTAAATATATTTCCTTTTGATTGTCATGTTCATGTAACTTTTAATATAATTAATAATATTAATATTTTAATTTGTACCAAAAAATATTACTAATTTTAGTTTATGAGATGATTGTAGTAGTTTTTTGTAACCTTTATATTATACATTTATTATAATAATAATGTTTATAATGGGGTATAATTGATCAAAATACCAATGTACACGGGAGAAAGTGAGTGTATAATTGATCAAAATATCAACGGATACGGGAGATAGTGAAATATGATTACAAAAATATTGATTTGAGCCAAAAAGAACGACAGTTACTGCATACTATTTAATTCTTTTCCCTAAACCTTAAATTGAAATAATTATTTACGTACTAACCTTTTATCTACTTGCCTTTGGAAATTTCAATTTATCTCTACTTTTCACTAAACCCTAAATTGGAATAATTATTTACATACTGACATTTTATCTACTTGTCTTGGGAAAGTTTTAATTATCTCTAAACTCTACTAGATTTTTAATTTTCTTTGAAACAATAAGACCATTGCTATACATTGCATCTGCCTTTATTTCTTTTCTTTACAACATTGCATCTCCCATACGGTATTGTTCTTCTTTCATCTTCCACTTTTTTGTTTTATCGTGATTTCAAATTTACTTAGTCACTTAATTCTATTTCATGTTCAATTGTAAACTTAATTCTATTTCGTTTTTAATTGTGAATCAATTTTGGTTTAAATTTGTATTTTGTTATGGTACTGTTGTTGTACCCTAATTTTTCCCCTAAGATCCCTTCATCATACCATGTTGTTTCACTCACAACAAGATCACACTAGGATTCTTGGTTCCCCTCCCTACATTTAGATTTTCTCCTTTTGAGGAGTTACCAAGCACCTTTACTCATGTTCCTTTTGTAATCATGAATATTGTTTTGATTTCTTCACTTAACTAATGAAATACAATGTTGTCTTGTCTTGCTTGTTATCCGTATAGGTAAGGCAATGAGATTTATCAAGTTACTCCATGGGTTCATGAGTATATTTCCATGCCCTAGTCAACATAGCTTGAGAAGTTCAAACCTCACCATTGGATTGGTTTTGGAAGAATTGGCATGGCAAAGTTTCTTTGGTTCATCACATTTCAAGGTTATTAGATTTGACTCAAAAGTACAAAGGGGTTGATTGGAGAAGTTGTCATGTTTGGACAAGGTCTTGTTCCTATTGGTCACAAGAGCATATTTCTCTCAAATTTCAAGATATGGAAGTGGTTTTGGTGGCTATGAGTCCTAATCATTATCCTCAACAACTTCTATTCACAAAGCAAGAATATTGGCACAAGAAGTTTGTTCAAACTTGTCAAAGTTCCTCAAAGCATTCTCTTGATCTAGAATCTAGGGTTTTGAACTTAAAAGGAGCATATCTTGCTCACCTTTTGGTATTTTTGAGTGATTCCAAAGACATCTTTCTCTTTAAAGGGTTATCAATAAATCAGTTCAAAAGTTCCAAGGAGTTTTCATGTGGAAGGAACTAGGTGAAGAAGAAAGATTATAAGTTATCCAGATGAATCCACAATTTTCCATATGTGACTTCAAATGGTCATAACATGGTAAATTTTTATCACCTTTAGTCCATTATTTTTCCATAATGATCTTGAAGATGTGTACTTTATGCCTTCTTTTATGTGCAAAGTGAGAAAATGGATGGAAGTTTCCTTAAATATGCAAAAGATTATAGGTCATTTCATGATTTTTGGCCAACTTCAACAAGTCATTGTAACACCCCTTCTAAATACCCCAATTAAAGGTAAAGATAAAAATCAGAGAAATAAAATTGCACGGAAGGGATGCCACAACATACATCACATTCCAAAGTTTTTAAGGAAAACGGACAGGGTATGTTTGGAAGTATAAGCATTCCAACACAAAACAAACATACAATAAATATTTACTTCATTCTCTCATGCAAACGCAAAGGAGTTTCATAATTTCACATCATCTCCATTTATGAAGGAATCAAAACATAATTCAAGGCATCAAGCCATCATAATTCACATAAGCATATGTTATCAAGTCTCACATCTACAAAACACCATATACACGAATAAGGATTATATACATCATAATCCAAATACAAAATAATCGAGTTCGACACTAAATAAATCCCCCCCCCCCCATGTGTTACTACTAGAGCATCGACTCGACTCTAATCAAAATAAAACAGATTGCAATCCAATGCATCCGTTAGCTAGCGCCTCGCGCTACCGTCCTCGGTACCTGCACAATGCCATCAAAAGCATTGGCCAACAAAAGGGTAAGAATTCCAATAATCATATAACATGTAAGTTTAAGTAAATGAAATGGCAATAAATAAAGCAATACATAATGATCATGTTCATTTTATCACCTGTAACATCCTTACTCAAGGAATCCATTTCCAACACATTAACCATGTAAACCGATTATCCGAATACTCACATCCTTGGCACATAACCATAATTCAAACAACAACAATATTGGCACATAATCAAACACATCAACACACATACATATCATGCACAATTATACATGTGACTCACAACACGACTCAACGTATGCAAATGCGGTACCGACTCGTGGACCCAAGGTTCCACCACCTATGTTTCCATTCCGGATCAAGATCACTACGTCTTTTCCCACAATAGGGTCACCGTCTAGATATTGTGGACCCAGTGTTCCACCACCTATGTTTCCCTTCCGGATCAAGGTCACTACGTCTTTTCCCATAATAGGGTCACCGTCTAGATATTGTGGACCCAATGTTCCACCACCTATGTTTCCCTTCCGGATCAAGGTCACTACGTCTTTTCCCACAATAGGGTCACCGTCTAGATATTGTGGACCCAAAGTTCCACCGTCTCTGTTTCAAGACCATCATGCCATGCAATGTACAATATAACCAATGCATGCAATTAAGACTCACAACAATCTTAACATACACATGCCATCAAATCCAACCAATGGAACATCAACTATTGTACATACATGCATACATATAATTTATCAATCTCAACGTCAAGTAAAATGTATACAAACGAGATTACTTACTCAACCAAAACATAAACCATCAACTATCAACAATTCCAAATCGGAAAGTATATTTCAACATAAAGTCATTATCAATGAACCGGCATTATTCTCAATGTTCTCATCGCGATCGAGTCACCGAAATGTAACTCGAACGGTTAGATTCAGGATTAAACTCAACTTATTTCATTCGTACTAAAATCGGGTCTATTCTTAAAAGTCGAAATTTCGCAAGACGAACTTCACTACGTCAAGCTACACGTCGGATTACGCTAACACGTCAATTTTCTTTGGATTCGGAGCAACTTGCTCCGTCGACGAATCTACCGAAATCGGAACACAAACGGGTTCTAAAGGAAGTGCGAAAATTAGAATTTTGGAGGCTACAGACGCATCAACACGGGCACCCGTGTGCTACAACACGGCCCGTGTTGTGAGGCCACCAGAACGAGCTAAGAAAATGCCAAGTCAGAACAGCAACACGGGCACCTGTGTGCTGCAACACGGCCCGTGTTGTGAAGCCTGCGTGAAAACTCCACTCTTTTGAGTTTTTCTGATTCAACTACCATGGTTTTCTTTCCCATTTCAATACTCTTAATTTCTACAAGTTAGCACCTAATACACCCACAAACCATACTCCTAATCCAACTTTTCTAAACCATTCTAACAATCAACCAACAAAACCCTAAAAAATCAACTATCAATTTTACCCCTAAATCCAAAATATATCATACAAAACCTAACAATATGAGATGGAGAATCAAACCCCTTACCTTGGTGTGGGTTTTCTTGAAACAAGATGATGGAGATGTTGCAACTCCAAGCCTAGCTCTCTTTCTCCTCTTCTCCTCTTTTCTTTCTTCTTTCTCCTCTTTTCTTTCTTCTCTTACTAACTCTCCTTTTCTATTTTATAAAACTCCCCTTCTACTACTAACTTTCCTCCCTCTATCTTTCTAAAATTGTAATTTGGCCCCAACAATTATTTAATTCAAATTATAATATATAACCCTATTAAACAATATTACATTAAATAATATTTATTCTATATAAACCTAATCATGCCAATTAATCAAACAAAGTCAAATATTACTACACACCAAATTAATATTACTCAAAATAGTATTTTATCATTATGAATATTTTTATTTCAAATAACCGAATTAACATTTAATCAAAAACGGGGTGTTACAACTCTCCCCCACTTAAAAGATTTTCGGCCTCGAAAATTTTGACCAAAACGAACAAATCGGGACATGCCTACGCATTCGTCCACCCAATCCTTGCGTTAATTAAACAACATACAAAATACACCTAACACAAGGGCATCTCCCTAGCCATAACGTTTAGACAAGAACAACCATGCCGAGATGCGAAGCCCACACAATGCACTCGACAATCAACTAACACCCAACAACTAAACAAGTCGCAGACACACCGGTTCGCTCGAGAACTAAACAAACAAGATCGGTACCATCCTAACGTCTCAACCATAGAATTAGTCATACACTCGAACCGACGCCTCGGAAACGAGTCACCAAAGGTAGGAACATAAAGTCATACGACACAACACCGACACCATCGCTAAAACAAAAACAACAAAATGGTTATACAAACCAAAACTGAAACAATCAGAAAGGATAAAACCATGCGTGCTACGCAAACACGAAAAGATGCCATCATTCACGCATAAGTACGAACTCAAGAATTACACTTGCAGTTATCGCTCTCATTCCAGAAAATCACAAGGTCACATCGTCCTTGTAGATTACCAACGTACCACCCTTGAACAATACCAAGTTACCCAAACATAACTGAACTGCGACACACCACTCATCCTAGGACGTATACTGACGACTTGCGACTATAACTCACTAGCCCAAATCCAACAATCCCGCATACTCTCTAAAACCCAATGCTCGATACCTAAACCATGTTGTGTCACTTTATGCATAAGATGCCAACTGTAAAACAACTTGGTTAATCCTCAACTTCCCAATCACCCAAAATGGATACGTTCAAAGCGTACACCCATCAAGACACCCCGCAACATCAGCTTCATCAACTCGAAGAATCACTCTTTCATTCTCGATTGATCAACGCCCGTTGATCCTCTGAAATACACGACATAGTTTGACCTCTTCAAATACTGTCCAAATATTTCACTTGTGAAACTTCGATGTATACACTTGACTTCCACGAAGTCTTCCCTTATAACAATTCAATTCCCAAAGTTTAATTACGTAATCACTATCCTCACATCGTCGCAACGATTAATACACTGGTTTCTTATTCGAAACATCTCTCATATCTTTCAATCTTCTAAAGTGGTAATCCAAACCAAAATACTCTCTCAAGAACTCTACTCATCAATTTCGCCTCATACTCCTGAAATTACAACATAGATTGGACTTAGAACCATAACATCAATTGCTATGGAATCCAACATAAACACCGTCGCGACCGACTTCAGTCACAAATAGAACATCTTCCTCTATAAAACATCAATCATCTTTAAGTACCTGTGGTTACCAAACCATCACCAAATTCCTTACCGCCAAGACTTATTTTAGTCGTATTCTAATAATCCACCGTGACCAATAGTATCCGGCGAAATCCATATGGTAGTAGTGAACGAATCCTTAATAACCTTTTGAGTTTAATCTCAACAAGCGTCTCAAAATAAACACGCAACATTCTTTCAAAATAATAAATCTCAAATAAGATATTCTTGGGTTATCTTCAATATCAACTTAATAAACTCAACAACAGACGAAGTCTCTTTATAGATCATACTCAACTTGAATTGTCTTCAACAATTCCAATCTCCTTGTCGTTAACATCTGTACCTATAAGGTTCCAATGAGCATAACTGCATCAAACTCTAACTCCCGCATCCGATAATTTTCCATAAGAAAAATCAAATCGTTCCAAGGTAGTAATACACTTTTCCAACTCTATGTCGAAATACATCTTACGTCCAAAACAAAATATCACAACACGTCGCACCAGGTTCTTCAGTACAAAACAAAACCAAAATCAAGGCATTCGCTAAACTTTTCACCGGTCAAAACAAATTCGCTTCCCATGGCGAAGTCTAATTAGTGACTCAACCATTTCGGGTCAAGATACTCACGATCAATACCAACTCATAAAAATATCTTCCGTCGAACTCACAAAGTTAACCATCCAAAACAAAAGAACTTCTAAACTATGAATTAGCCCCTTAAAGTCTTCGACAAGACACAAAATAAATCTTCGCGGAACTGTCTAAAATATTGTCGTCTAAGTTGGTTACTTAAGACACTCACGTCCAACAGTTCAAAAACTCCTTCTTTAGAGGGCTCAACATGCTCCAATCTAACTCCACTACTGATAACGCAACACTCGGATGCTTGCCACAATCCCTTAACTTGATGTAGACCAAATAATATCCATGAACACGAAACAACTCTTCAGCTACTCATGAGAGTACTGTTGGAACATTTCAAAATCTTACCTGACGCATTAGTCACACTAATGACATCAGCTTATACTCGCCCGGACCATACACTATCTTGAAAAGCATTACCTGAACATCTTCAACCCTCACACTAACCCATAGGCAGCCAGACTTCAAAACGATCTCACTAAACACATAAACTCCAAATAACTGCTTCACTTAAATATCAATCCTCTGAAGCAGACACTCGTCCTCAACATCCGCTTCATTCCTTGACTACAAACGACACACCAACTTAGGTAACCTTTACTCTTCTCGAACAACACAATCGGTGCACTCCACGGCGAACCACTCAAACAAACAAACTCTACTAAAACCAATATTCAAGTTGACTCTTCAACTCTAATTCAGAAACAAACATCCCTTAAGGATACTTCGAATCCCAACTAGTTCCAGAAACTAAATCCATCAAAACTTCACCTCGCACTACAGCGGTAATTCACTCACATTTCCACAAAAGGTTTCGGAAGAATCACAACAAGAAGCTCGCTTGCCAAAAATCTTATTTCTCACCAAAATCCAAATTCGCCCACAACTCAAGTAACCATGCACTGCCTTGTGCCAACTCATCTGCTTCACACTATAATAAGTTGGCAAGACAAGTCTATCCCGAACAACACAATTCCCGACTACTATCAACAAGAGATTAAGGATGATCAGTCCCTCAATTTGTCAATGGACAGTCGACAATCATGAGGTGGCATTAACCATCGTTACCAAACCACACATCATCTTCAATCTTACCCCTCAAGCTACTTAAACATAACCATGCTTGAAGCATCAACTTTTCGGCACTACTTACATCTTACAATCGGCGGTATACTGAACCAACCTCTTGCACAAAACTTCAGAGACGAAACTTCTCCCCCACTTATTTCACACGTACCTCTGCAGACAACGAAAAGGACACAAACAAGTACCGACAGTGTTTCACGCACATGTCGCGTACCAAAAGGGATTAAACATATAAACAACCTGGCCGATAGACCGACCTGCTCTGATACCACTATTGTAACACCCCTTCTAAATACCCCAATTAAAGGTAAAGATAAAAATCAGAGAAATAAAATTGCACGGAAGGGATGCTACAACACACATCACATTCCAAAGTTTTTAAGGAAAACGGACAGGGTATGTTTGGAAGTATAAGCATTCCAACACAAAACAAACATACAATAAATATTTACTTCATTCTCTCGTGCAAACGCAACGGAGTTTTATAATTTCACATCATCTCCATTTATGGAGGAATCAAAACATAATTCAAGGCATCAAGCCATCATAATTCACATAAGCATATGTTATCAAGTCTCACATCTACAAAACACCATATACACGAATAAGGATTATATACATCATAATCCAAATACAAAATAATCGAGTTCGACACTAAATAAATCCCCCCCCCCCATGTGTTACTACCAGAGCATCGACTCGACTCTAATCAAAATAAAACAGATTGCAATCCAATGCATCCGTTAGCTAGCGCCTCGCGCTACCGTCCTCGGTACCTGCACAATGCCATCAAAAGCATTGGCCAACAAAAGGGTAAGAATTCCAATAATCATATAACATGTAAGTTTAAGTAAATGAAATGGCAATAAATAAAGCAATACATAATGATCATGTTCATTTTATCACCTGTAACATCCTTACTCAAGGAATCCATTTCCAACACATTAACCATGTAAACGGATTATCCGAATACTCACATCCTTGGCACATAACCATAATTCAAACAACAACAATATTGGCACATAATCAAACACATCAACACACATACATATCATGCACAATTATACATGTGACTCACAACACGACTCAACGTATGCAAATGCGGTACCGACTCGTGGACCCAAGGTTCCACCACCTATGTTTCCATTCCGGATCAAGGTCACTACGTCTTTTCCCACAATAGGGTCACCGTCTAGATATTTTGGACCCAATGTTCCACCACCTATGTTTCCCTTCCGGATCAAGGTCACTACGTCTTTTCCCACAATAGGGTCACCGTCTAGATATTGTGGACCCAATGTTCCACCACCTATGTTTCCCTTCCGGATCAAGGTCACTACGTCTTTTCCCACAATAGGGTCACCGTCTAGATATTGTGGACCCAAAGTTCCACCGTCTCTGTTTCAAGACCACCATGTCATGCAATGTACAATATAACCAATGCATGTAATTAAGACTCACAACAATCTTAACATACATATGCCATCAAATCCAACCAATGGAACATCAACTATTGTACATACATACATACATATAATTTATCAATCTCAACGTCAAGTAAAATGTATACAAACGAGATTACTTACTCAACCAAAACATAAACCATCAACTATCAACAATTCCAAATCGGAAAGTATATTTCAACATAAAGTCATTATCAATGAACCGACATTATTCTCAATGTTCTCATCACGATCGAGTCACCGGAATGTAACTCGAAAGGTTAGATTCGGGATTAAACTCAACTTATTTCATTCGCACTAAAATCGGGTCGATTCTTAAAAGTCGAAATTTCGCAAGACGAACTTCACTACGTCAAGCTACACGTCGGATTACGCTAACACGTCAATTTTCTTTGGATTCGGAGCAACTTGCTCCGTCGACGAATCTACCGAAATCGGAACACAAACGGGTTCTAAAGGAAGTGCGAAAATTAGAATTTTGGAGGCTACAGACGCATCAACACGGGCACCCGTGTGCTGCAACACGGCCCGTGTTGTGAGGCCACCAGAACGAGCCAAGAAAATGCCAAGTCAGAACAGCAACACGGGCACCCGTGTGCTGCAACACGGCCCGTGTTGTGAAGCCTGCGTGAAAACTCCACTCTTTTGAGTTTTTCTCATTCAACTACCATGGTTTTCTTTCCCATTTCAATACTCTTAATTTCTACAAGTTAGCACCTAATACACCCACAAACCATACTCCTAATCCAACTTTTCTAAACCATTCTAACAATCAACCAACAAAACCCTAAAAAATCAACTATCAATTTTACCCCTAAATCCAAAATATATCATACAAAACCTAACAATATGAGATGGAGAATCAAACCCCTTACCTTGGTGTGGGTTTTCTTGAAACAAGATGATGGAGATGTTGCAACTCCAAGCCTAGCTCTCTTTCTCCTCTTCTCCTCTTTTCTTTCTTCTTTCTCCTCTTTTCTTTCTTCTCTTACTAACTCTCCTTTTCTATTTTATAAAACTCCCCTTCTACTACTAACTTTCCTCCCTCTATCTTTCTAAAATTGTAATTTGGCCCCAACAATTATTTAATTCAAATTATAATATATAACCCTATTAAACAATATTACATTAAATAATATTTATTCTATATAAACCTAATCATGCCAATTAATCAAACAAAGTCAAATATTACTACACACCAAATTAATATTACTCAAAATAGTATTTTATCATTATGAATATTTTTATTTCAAATAAACGAATTAACATTTAATCAAAAACGGGGTGTTTCAGTCATAACTTGCTCAATTTTTAGATATTTTGAGGGGTTCAAGTTTCAAAATGTCATTAAAGAGATCTAATTCATTCCATCTTTTTTGGTCAAGAGCAAATTCCATGTGGAAGGCCATGTTTAGATGCAAGACATTATAGGTCATTTTTGAAGAAGAATTTGAAATATTTCTAAGTATGGAAAGTCAACCCTTTTTCTTCAACTTTGACTTAATGCAAATTTCAGCTCAAGCATCCATTTGATTCCATTCTTTTTCCATTACAAAGCTTGTAACCTCATCTTTCTAAAGCATCAAGAATCAGGCCCTAAGACCCCTTGAGTTGAAAATGTCATTGGTCAGAAGTTGGCACTTTGAAATTGAAATTCTCACCAAGTCAGAATTTTGAAATCCATAATGTGGCCTCTAATCACAAGTTTTCCACGCGTTTTTGCCTCTAAACATGTTTAGTGAAGTTCCAGATTTGTTTAGCACATCAAAACGCAAGGATTGGATAGTTTTGATGAAGTTTGTATCACACTTCACTCGTGCATCAGGTGTGCACGATTTCCCTCCAAAACCATCATTCACCCTTCCTTTTGGTCTCATTCGCTTCTCCTATAAATACATGAATTATCCCATTCAATTTCCCAAGCTTGGATAGCCAGAATCACCCTGCCAAACTTGTTTCACAAATTAGAATTCAGCAACTTCAAAATCCATTCTCGACCCTTTTGCAATCCAATTTTCCCTCAATTCACCTTCCTTGATCTTTCCTGAAGCTAACCATATAATTACATTCAAGAATCGTGCCCTATACTGTTCCATAGAAGTCCAATTTCAGAGCTCTGCAACTTAACTTCAATAGGTAGATTCTTTCAATAATTCTTCAAAACTCTGATATCATTGTGTTGCTCTCATTGCCCTGGTTCTAGTCACAACACTTACATTTCACTGGAAACACATTTTGACCATGAAATTTCAAATCCCTTTTCAAAACTTTCCTTCCAAATTGCTTGAGCTACAGTTTATATAAATTTGGCGCGAGGGTGTGGTTGTTTTCGTCTTGAAGAGACGAAGCGATCGGCATAGGTCTGAGCTTCTGATTTTACAGTTTGAGAGACCTACAATTCACGTTGGCTGGAGGTTGAAGATGACCTACGTGTCATCTTCCAACCAATGATGGCACGCCACTTGTTATTTTTGAAAATCTGATTTATATTTGATTCTGTACATTATTCACCAATGACCATGATATGCACAGCGCGCCAGATCCCTTGGATTTGATTACTAACGCGTTTTGACACTCATCCAATGGTCCACATATTTTACTTTTATTTTCTTTTTCTGATTTTTATATTTTAATTGTTTTAAATTTCAAAAAAATCATAGAAAATTCATTTTTAGTCCAAAAAATCTGAAACAATTATGAAAAATATTTTTGATTATTCTCTTTCTGATTTTTATTTTTTCACAATTTAATTTTGTATTTTGGTATTTTTTATAAATTTTACACTTATTTGATTTGTTTTAAATGTTTAAAAATACTTTTATACATTTTTAAATTATGGAAAAATTATGGAATGATCCAATGATATTGTGACAAATATTGGTGACCTTATTTTATTTTTGTTTATGACTTTACTATTTTTTACTATTTTTTTTGTTTATTTTACCATTTATTTTAATTTTAAAAAATAGTTTCTGACTTAAAAAAATTACCAAAAAATTTGTAAAATTACTTGGCCCCTTTTCTGATTTTTCTATGGTCTTACTTTTCATTTATTAATTAATTTGAACATAGTTGATATTTTTATCATTATTTTCTATTTTTTTAAACAATTTAAAAACCCTTTTTGTGTATATTAAATGTGATATTATTTTGTGATTATTTTCTGGCTGATCTTGGGTTAGATTTTGGATCATGAACCTTATTAACATCATTGGATCCATGGTGTTGAGTCTAACTCCATAAAAATGGATGAATGATTTTAATAATAGTTTGATTAAAATTTAATTCAAATGTGGTTTGTACATTTTTCCCCCATCCTTCTTCATCTCATCCCTTTCTTATTGCACTAAATATTGTTGGAGCGTGATCTCTATATCATGTCTCAAAACAAATGGTGCATAAATTGCTATTGACCGGCCTCAAAATAGGTGTGACTCCTATATAAGTCCACTTACGATTGCTTATTATAGCGCTAAATTTTGTCCCGATTCGAATAAATGATCATCGTGGCTGTGATACGGTGGCAGAACCTGACTGTTTTTAGGAAAATGCTGGTTTATGTTTTGCGTTTGTGTTTGCAAAATGTCGCGGTAAGCAAGAGTCGCCACCGACTTTTATTTTATCCAACTGAAAAGGAAAAAAGCACAGAAATATTCATTTTTCGAGATTTTGAGTACGGGGGTAGATTATAGAAAGGGAAGGTACTAACACCCTTTCTATCCATGGTTTTCCATGGGCTCTTAGGTACTTGCTCATCTTTTAAAATTGCTTGTGTGTGTTTGTTTTGAAAAGTTTTTGTTTTACTTCATTTTAACCCTTGTATCAGTCCTCAAGAGTGTTACGAAGTTGTTTTTGAAAACTTTGTTTGGAAAAGTGTAAGTGTGGAAAAGTTTGATTTTGAGCAAGTACCTACTAGCATCTACCTACTCGAAAAAAGAATGTTTTTGTTCTTGTTTCCTTTAGACAATGTTATCCCAATATTAATGAGTAAGTAGCACCGTCGTTGGAGTTGTAAGGTTCAATTCGAAAGGGACCTATGATCACTAAAGCAATGTTAGGACGTCTTAGTAATAACCCTAGTGTCTTAAGATCATATTCGAGGCAACCTTTCCGAGGCAACATTTCCGAACGGGACATTTGATCTTTGTTTAGACAAAAGAGCGACCACTAAAACACCCTATACTTAATGATCGTTTACCGAAGGAAACCGAAGTGAGAGTATACCTTAGGAGTGCACATGTGCGAGTGATTTAATTTCAGTTATTATCTTTGCACATTTAGGGTTTGCTAACCATTTTAAAATTAACATACATTCTTGTCATGCAATTCTATTATCATACATCTAACAGTTAATATTTGCGAGAATTAAAATGTGAGAAATAAAACTACACTATTACAAGGCTTCGGGGAGGGGGATTAATTACATAGCCAAATACCCGTAAAACGATAAATAAACGAAAAGTCTTAATTAAGCTATTATATCCCATGAGCAGTTACATTAATATTGCAAAAAATAAATAAACGCACGATGAATCGAGAACGAGAAAAGAATTACGGTTTTGACCCCGTCTAAACCAAATTGAAATAAGAATTATTTTTGGTTGTTTTTGATTATTTTTGAGAAAAAAAGTAAGGTTTTAATGAATAAATACAAACCTAATTCCTAATTAATTTAGATTAATAAAAATAATTAATTTTGACCTATCTTTGTATTTTGGTTATATATTCAACATTTAATGGTGATATCTACTTTTAATATAATAAAATAATACACTAGCATTATTACTTTATTATCCTAATTCAAACTGCAAAAATAGCATGATTACAGCCAAAAACAACAACCTTTACTACATACTATTAAATTCTTTTCACTAAACCCTAAATTGAAATAATTATTTATATACTGACTTTTTATCTACTTGCATTGAAATGTTTCAATTCTTTACGACATTGCATCTCCGATACAGAATTTTTCTTCCTTCATCTTTCACATTTTCGTTTTACCGTGATTTCGAATTGATGTAGGCACTTAATTATATTTTTAGGTTTGAACTTTGAGTTGTGTTCTTTTTTTTTAATTTGTGATAGTTTTTCTCCCTTAATGCATGCACATGGTACCAAAATTTATTTATGTACATTTGAGAAATGAGTTTCAAATCTGTTCTAATTTGATTAAAAAATAGATAGTAAGAGATATTAATTTTCTTACTTTTGATTCCTGAAGGGGATGTTATTCATAAAGTTTATTAAAAAATGGAAACAAATTCATAAAAATATATTAAATTTATAAAAGCATATTAAATTTAAATTTATTTTATTATATTCATGATTTAATAAAATAGTCTCATTAAATAAAAATATCAATCATATTATACAATAATTGTATCTATCATCCACTTTTAACATAATAAAGTTATACACTGTTATTATTACTTTATTATCCAAACTCAAACTATTTAACAAGCTAATTTAGTGTTTCTTAAGTATTTTCATACGTCTAATCATTACTTAACCTATTCAGTTACCCTAATTAAAATTGTCATTCATTTTGAAAGACAAAACATCCATGTTATTCCAACGCAAAACGCGTGATTACAGAAAGAAAAAAAAACATTTACTGTATACTATTTAATTCTTTTCCCTAAACCTTAAATTTGAATAATTAATTAGTTCTTGACTAGTAAAAGTTTCAATTTATCTCTAAATCTATCTGATTTATAGTTTGCTTTGAAACAATTCCAACCTTTCTAATTCGTCTGCTCTCCTCGCATTCTTTTATAAAAACATGACTGTAAGACCATTCCTGTACACTGCATCTGCCTCTATTTCTTTTCTTTACAGCATTGCATCTGCCATGTATTTTTCTTCCTTCATCTTCCACTTTTTCGTTTTAACGTGATTTCAAATTGATTGAGTCACTTAATTCTATTTTTTTGTCAATTGTGAACTTAATTCTATTTCGTGTTCAATTGGGAATCGATTTTTGTTTATATGTGTGTTTTGTTATGGTACTATGATTTTTTTTATAAAAGAAAATATGATAAATTTGAACACTGGTAGTGAATTTAGATTTGAACTTTGAGTTCTTGAACTGTGTTCCTTTTTTTTTATTTGTATTTGATTAAAAAGGAGATGGTAAGGATATTAATTTTCACACTTTTGATGCCTGAAGCGGGATGTTATTCATTTTATATGAAGACTATGAGTTGCAAGTTTGGAATAAACTGGAAGTTTAATCAACTTAAAATTACTTACTTATTATTTTCTATACAATATAGTTTCATGCATATGCTAATAAGTTTGTTGGTGTTTTGATGCATTATAAGATAGTGATGACTTTGGTTTCTACACTCAAGAAAGGTTATCAATTAGGCTATTGGGGAAATTGCTATTTTAGCGTTAATCTGTTGTATTTCATCAGCTCATAATGTGGTTTAACAAGTTGATCGAATTGTATATGTTTTATTCATGTAATTTTTAAATTATATTTCCTTTTTATTGACATGTTCAAGTAACAAACAAATGATTGATGAAGCTTGATATAAATCATTTTGGTCGGTTTGTTTATGATATCAGTTTGTAGGCTATAACCGCTATTTAAATATATAATATTAATATTTTTATTTGAACCAAAAAATATTAATAATTTTAATTTATGAGATGATTGTAGTAGTCTTTTTGTAACCTTTATATTATACACCTGTTATTATAATAATTTTTATATTGGAGTGTATAATTGATTAAAATACCAATGGATACGGGAGAAAGTGGGTGTATAATTGATCAAAATATCAATGGACACGGGAGAAAGTGAAATATGAAAGTAAATTTCTATAAATTTGTATTTATTTGTGATGTTCTTTTAAAAAAATATATAATATATTAATCACCATTACAAACACTATTAAAATATAATTAATATTATTAAAAAAGATTTTTATCAAAATATTTTAAAATTATGTTTTACGGTTTATATTATACACTCGTGATTTTAAATTTATGATAATATATTAATTATTTTATACATAATTTTTAACACTAATAAAGTTTATCTCATTTTGTATAAATGATTTATTCTAATTTAAACTTTTTTACAATGTTGAAAGTTTTTTGGTTCAAATTGTTTTTAAATATTAGTTTTTTAATTAATGAGTAAACTATATAGATAGTCAACCTAAACAACAACCTTTACTACATACTATTAAATTCTTGTCACTAAACACTAAATTGAAATAATTATTTACATACTGACCTTTTATTTACTTGTCTTTGAAAGTTTCAATTCTTTATGACATTGCATCTCCCATACGGTATTGTTCTTCTTTCATCTTCCACTTTTTCGTTTTATCATGATTTCAAATTGATTTAGTCACTTAATTATATTTTTAGGTTTGAAATTTGAGTTGTGTTCCTTTTTTTTTTTTTTTTAATTTCTGATAGTTTTCTCCCTTAATGCATGCACATGGTTTCAAAATTTATTTATGTACATTTGAGAAATTGAGTTTCAAATTTGTTCTAATTTGAATAAAAAGTAGATGGTGAGAGATATTAATTTTCTTAATTTTGATTTCTGAAGCGGGATGTTATTCATAAAACTTATTAAAAAATTGAAGCAAATTCATAAAAACATATTAAATTTTAATTTATTGTAATATATTCGTGATTTAATAAAATAGTCTCATTAAATAAAAATATCAATTATATTATACAATAATTACATCTATTATCCACTTTTAATATAATAAAGTTATACACTGGCATTATTACTTTATTGTCCTAACTCAAACTATTTAACAAGCTAATTTAGTGCCCTTAAAGTAATTCCGTACGTCTAGTCATTACTTAACCGATTCATTTACCCTAATTATAAATGTCATTCATTTTAACAGCCAAAACATCATAGTTTTCTGATTCCAACGCCATTTCTCATTTCAACGGAAAAAGCATGATTGCAAAAAAATGATTACAACCAACAAAAAAGAAGAACATTTACTGCATACTATTTAATTCTTTTCCCTAAATCTTAAATTGGAATAATTATTTACTTACTGACCTTTTATCTACTTAACTTGGAAAGTTTTAATTTATCTCTACTTTTCATAAAACCCTAAATTGGAATAATTATTTATATAGTTACATTTTTACTACTTGCCTTAGAAAGGTTTCAATTTATATCTAAACCATACGGAATTTGTAATATGCTTTGAAACAATTCCAACCTTTCCAATTCGTCTGCTCTCCTCTCATTCATCTGCCTCTATTTCTGTTCATTGCGACATTGTGTTTCCCATAAGGTATTGTTCTTCTTTCATCTTCCACTTTTTTATTTTACCGTGATTTCAAATTGATTTAGTCACTTAATTCTATTTTGTGGCCAATTGTGAACTTAATTCTATACCATGTTCTATTGTGAATCGATTTGGGTTTATATGTCCATTTTGTTATGATATTGTGATTTTTTTTTTAAAATGATAAATTTGAACTTGAATTTAGATTTGAACTTTCAGTTCTTGAACTGTGTTCCTTTTTTTAATTTGTATTTGATTAAAAAGTAGATGGTAAGGATTTGAAGCTGGATGTTATTCATTTTATATGAAGACTGTGAGTTGCAAGTTTGGAATAAACTGGAAGTTTAATCAACTTAAAATTACTTACTTATTATTTTCTATACAATATAGTTTCATGCATATGCTAATAAGTTTGTTGGTGTTTTTGTAGGTGTTTAGTTATTGGCATGCATTTTTGGTAAAACCAAGTGTGTGAATGTCATGACTAATGTCATAACATTCTGATTTATTAGGTACTGGTTTATTAGGTACCTTTGCATAAAAATAGTGGCATACAAGTACTGCTGTTTATGAGTGTATCTGAGCATTTTGCAAAAAGATCACATTTATTGTCTTCTCAGTAAACAGTAATTCTGATGTCATAACAAATGTTAAGACATCCAGTACTGATCTAACAGTAGTGCAGTTTGGTTAATTCTGAGATTTTTCAGGAAGTTGGCTCATTCCTTCCAGAACAGAATCTCCCGTTGTCTTTGGGTTAACCTAGCTCAACCCTAAACTGGTTGATAAAGTCTTGTGACCAAGTCTTATGGTTAAACCTAATTAACCCTAGCTTTTTGTGGAAACCCTAACTGAAGAAACAGCTGCTATATATTCAACAGGTCTGCTGTTTGGAAAATATCTTTTTTGACTGAAGATCAATCAGAAACTGTATAGTTTTAACAGCTATAATCCAAGCAATTATCATTGTGATAAGCGACTTGGAATAGGTTTTGTTTGTAAGGGTTTTTGTACCACTCAAAGCTTTGAAGCAAGAGTGTTTTGTGTCTCTTGACTAAAGCTTTGAAGCAAAGTCAAGTTAGGTTTATGTATCACTCAAAGCTGTGAAGTAAGAGTGTTTGTGTTACTTGATTAAAAAGCTGTGAAGCATAATCAAGTGTATGTTTTGAAGAGTGTCTTCATTAATTCATTAGTCAATTGTTTTAAGTATCACTGCTGTGATTGAGGGGGAGTGAGTGGGAACTCAGGTTTAAGTAGAACTTAGATTGAAGTTGCATTGGGTAGGTCTTAAGTGAAGGAGATAAACTGGTTGGTTTATTCCTGAATTAATATCTCTTATAGTGGATTTCCTCCCTGGCTTGGTAGCCCTCAGAGTAGGTGTTGTTTCACACTGAACTGGGTAAACAATTGATTGTGTTCTTTACTGTTTTTGTATTTACTGTCTTAGAAAGTCAGATACGGTGTCATAACATTGACTGTGACATTGAGTATCTGCAGCCAGAATTTCAATTGGCATCAGAGCAGGCACCCTGCCTGTATTACTGGGTGAGATCTAGGGATATCACTTTCTGGCACTATGGACAAAGAAGGAGTTTTTGGAAATAGACCACCCATTCTGGATGGAACAAATTATGACTACTGGAAACCTCGTATGATTGCCTTCTTAAAATCTCTGGACAAAAAGGCCTGGAGAGCTGCTGACAAAGGATGGAACCATCCCACCATAACTGAGAAAGATGGGACAATCAGTCTGAAGCCTGAGGAAGAATGGAGTAAAGAAGAAGATGAGTTAGCCCTGGGAAATTCCAAAGCTTTAAATGCCTTGTTCAATGGAATTGATAGAAACATATTCAGACTAGTACATCAATATGAACTGGCCAAGGAAGTTTGGGACACTCTCAAAACTACCCATGAGGGCACTTCCAAAGTAAAAATGTCAAGGCTTCAGATGCTGACTACCAAGTTTGAGAATCTAAAAATGATGGAAGATGAAACCATTCATGAGTTTCACATGAACATCTTGGAGATTGCCAACACCTCAGGAGCATTGGGAGAAAAGATGTCAGAAGAAAAACTGGTGAGAAAGATTCTCAGATCCTTGCCTAAAAGATTTGCAATGAAGGTAACTGCTATAGAGGAAGCCCAGGATATCAGCAAGTTGAAAGTGGATGAACTCATTGAGTCTCTTCAGACTTTTGAGATGGGGATCACTGAAAATGTTGACAAAAAGAACAAGAGCATAACACTTGTATCCAACACTAAAGATGAAAACAAGGAGGATGAAGAAGAAAATATTTCAGAAGCTATAGCCATGCTTGGAAGACAACTCAATAAACTCATCAAAAGAATAGATCCAAAGTCAAGGTCTAATGTTTATAACATCCTATCTGACATTGACAGTTCCAGCAGAAGACCAAGATCAGAAGAGAAGGGAAATCAAGGCAGAGAAATTCAATGCCATGGTTGTGAAGGATATGGGCATATTCGAGCTGAATGTCCTACCTTTCTTAAGAAACAAAAGAAAGGAATGACTGTTACCTGGTCTGACTGTGATTCAGAAAGTAATTCTGAAGAAGAATCTGCCAAACTAGTTACTGCACTAACTGGTGTTTATTCCTCTGAAAGTGACACTAGTGATGAGGAAGTGACATTTGAAGAACTGGCTGATACTTACAAGAAATTGTGTATCAGAAGTGCTGAAGTCTGTGTGCAGAATGAGAAACAAACAAAACTCATCATAAAGATGGAGGCTGAAAAAAGGGCAGACCTTGAAACTATAAGTCATCTAGAAGGGGAAGTTCAAATGCTGAACTCAAAACTGAACCAGATGACCAAATCTGTCAAGATGCTGACAAATGAACTGACAAATTAGAAGAAATCCTTCAGGTTGGACAAAATATGGGAAACAAGTCTGGACTAGGATTTGTGGAAGCAAAGAAACCTGGTGCAGACAAGAAGATCAGGTCTGATAAAAAAATGTCAAAGCAGATGTCACAACATAAAACTCAACATCGGGAACAGAAAAATATGAAGAAAAAGTACCAAAGATGGAGATTTCACCATTGTGGGAGGTTTGGTCACATAAAGCCTTTCTGCTTCAGATTGTATGGATACCCTAATCAGAACCCAGGTGTCAAACCTAAGGCTAACAGGGTACCACATACTCCTCAATGGAAGAAAAAGGCTACTGCCCTGATAGCCCACACTTCCCTGAGAGTCTCTGCAAAGGAAGACTGGTACTTTGACAGTGGGTGTTCTAAGCACATGACTGGAATCAAGAACCTTCTCAATAATGTTAAACCTTACACCACTAGTTATGTGACCTTTGGAGATGGTGCTAGAGGTGAAATCAAAGGAGTTGGTAATTTGGACTGCCCTGGAGTTCCAAATCTGAATGAAGTACTATTGGTAAAAGGCCTGACTGCTAATCTCATTAGTATCAGTCAATTGTGTGATCATGGATTCAAGGTCAATTTCTCAAAATCTGAATGTCTTGTAATAAATGAAAAATAAGAAGTTGTAATGAAAGGAGTCAGATCTAAAGACAACTGTTACTTGTGGGAGCCTGAGAACACTAATTTCTCCACTGTGTGTTCTATTGCCAAAGAAGAAAAAGAGGTGAAACTGTGGCACCAAAAACTTGGCCACCTTCACCTAAGGGGAATGAAAAGGATTATCTCCATGGAGGCAGTCAGAGGGATTCCAAGACTACAAATTGACGAAGGGAGAGTCTGTGGTGAATGTCAGGTTGGTAAGCAGACTAGGATGTCACATCCAAAGTCAAGACATCTGACCACCTCTAAAGTTCTAGAACTTCTTCATATGGATCTGATGGGACCAATGCAGGTGGAAAGTCTTGGTGGAAAAAGATATGCCTATGTTGTTGTGGATGATTTTTCCAGATTCACCTGGATTAACTTCATTAGGGAAAAATCTGATGTATTTGAAGTTTTTAAAGAACTGTGCAAAAGAATTCAAAGAGAAAAAGAAGGGTGTATTGTGAGAATCAGAAGTGATCATGGCAAGGAATTTGAAAACAGCAAGTTTGATGAGTTCTATTCATCAGAAGGAATTAGTCATGAATTTTCTTCTCCTATAACTCCTCAGCAAAATGGAGTTGTGGAAAGGAAAAACATGACCATACAGGAATCTGCCAGAGTAATGATACATGCCAAAAGACTTCCTATGTATTTTTGGGCTAAAGCTATGAATACAGCCTGCTATGTCCATAACAGGGTCACCTTGAGAAAGGGAACCTCATCCACCATATATGAACTCTGGAAAGGAAGAAAACCAACTGTGAAGTACTTCCATGTATTTGGTAGCAAATGCTATATTCTGGCAGATCGTGAACAAAGGAGAAAACTGGACCCTAAAAGTGATGAAGGCATATTTCTAGGATACTCCTCAAACAGCAGAGCTTATAGGGTATTCAACTCCAGGACCAAAGCCATGATGGAATCAATAAATGTCATAATTGATGATTATCATGAGGAAACAGATGTCCCTTGTAATGTTGAGACATTCTTTGAGACTTCAACTCAACAGAATGATCTACCCAACACCACCACAGCAAAATCTGAATCAAAGGAAGCTAGCAAAATCCCTTCCATCAGAATTCAGAAGGATCATCCAAAAGAGCTCATCATAGGAGATCCCAACAGTGGAGTCATTACAAGATCTAGAGAAATCATCTTGAACTCTTGCTTTGTGTCTAAAATTGAACCAAGAAATGTCAAGGAAGCTTTAACTGATGAATACTGGATTGGAGCAATGCAAGATGAATTGAACCAATTCAAGCAACATGAAGTTTGGGAGCTAGTTCCTAGACCTGAAGGAACAAACATAATTGGCACAAAATGGATTATCAAGAACAAATCAGATGTTGAAGGAGTTGTCACGAGGAATAAGGCAAGACTTGTTGCTCAAGGATACACTCAAGTTGAAGGGGTTGATTTTGATGAAACCTTTGCTCCTGTAGCCAGGCTGGAATCAATCAGACTCCTATTGTCAATTGCTTGTCTCCTGAAGTTCAAGTTATTTCAGATGGATGTGAAAAGTGCCTTCCTAAATGGGTACTTGAATGAGGAAGCTTATGTGGAACAGCCTAAAGGCTTTGTGGATCCAAACCACCCTGGTCATGTCTACAAATTGAGGAAAGCTCTATATGGCCTGAAACAAGCTCCTAGAGCATGGTATGACAGGTTAATAAAATTTCTCTCAGACAAAGGATACAAAAAAGGAGGCTTGGATAAAACCCTCTTTGTCAAAACTGAAGGAGGGAAGTTAATGGTAGCTCAAATATATGTTGATGACATAGTGTTTGGGGGAATGTCAGAACAAATGGTTAAACATTTTGCTGACCAGATGCAGGCTAAATTCGAAATGAGTCTCATGGGAGAACTGACTTATTTTCTTGGACTGCAAGTCTCACAGATGGAGGACTCAATCTTTCTATCTCAAAGCAAGTATGCAAAGAACATTGTAAAGAAGTTTGGTATGGAGAATGCCAGTCACAAAAGGACTCCTGCACCTACTCATTTAAAGTTATCCAAAGATTCAAATGGGGTTAAGGTTGACCAAAGTCTGTACAGAAGCATGATAGGAAGTTTGCTGTACTTAACTACCAGCAGACCTAACATTTCTTTTGCAGTTGGAGTTTGTGCAAGATACCAAGCTGATCCTAAAGTCAGTCATATCAACCAAGTGAAGAGAATTTTGAAGTATGTGAGTGGAACTTACAACTATGGCTTGTTATATTCTCATGGTCGTGAACCAACTCTGACTGGTTATTGTGATGCTGATTGGGCTGGAAGTGCTGATGATAGAAAAAGAACCTCTGGTGGATGTTTCTTCTTAGGAAATAATCTGGTTTCCTTGTTCAGCAAGAAACAGAACTGTGTATCTCTCTCTACTGCTGAAGCTGAATACATTGCAGTTGGTAGTAGTTGTTCTCAAATGATCTGGATGAAACAGATGCTTACTGAGTATAATGTCACACAAGATGTTATGACATTGTACTGTGACAATCTGAGTACAATCAACATTTCCAAAAATCCTATTCAGCATAGTAGGACCAAACATATTGACATAAGACATCACTTTATCAGAGACCTTGTAGAAGAGAAGACAATTAAACTGGAACATGTTGCCACTGAGCTACAGCTGGCTGACATTTTTACAAAGGCACTTGATGCAAATCAATTTGAAAACTTGAGGGGCAAGTTGGGTATTTGCCAACATGAGGAAATGTAGTAATTAATTTTGCTTAAAACAAGGGTTGAAGGAGTTATTTTTGCTAAGTCTATTTTGATTGGGTTAAACATATGCCTTCCCATTTCCTTCGAAATATTGAAGAATTTGAACAGACTCTTATTTACCTCCTTCCCCTCTCGCCTCCGCATCAAAACCCAGTCTCTCAATCAGAGTTTTTTTTTCTAGTTGCTATTGGTCTTCTAAGACTATCAAAATGTCTCAAACATCATCATCATCCAATACGACTATTTCATCCTCTTCCTCTGATCAAGATTCTAGGGCAATCTCATCATGCATGGATTCTGAAGTCCTGGAGATTGCTCCTCTTAGAGAAATGGAAACTAACCCCACCAAGGTCAAAGAGATGAGAACAAGACATGCAGGAAGGTCCCAAGCTACTGCTTCTGGAAATCCCTCACATCCTTCTACTTCTGTTCCCTATGAAATTGCAAATAGGGAAGGGTCAGCCTATGTACGTCAAGAAATAGCTAAACTTGTTACAAGAATTCTGAATGAGAACCACTTAGTTCCTGGCATTTCTGTTCCTTTAAATCAAGAAAGTTCAAATGTTGAAACAAATCCAGATGTCTCTAAGGATGTTGAGACACCAGACAGAGATAAGGATGCTGAAGCCCCAGTTGTTGACATGGACAAAGAGAAGAATGCTGATATTGCTCACAAGAAAAGGAAGAAGCCCGAACCTTCTGAGTCTGATGACAGTGCTTAAAGTTCAGTGGAGTTGGCAATCTTGCGGCTAGTTCCAATTGATGCAAGTGTTTTGTGTGTTTTTCTTTTACTGTCTTTATTTGGGATGACTGTATAACAATTAAGTACATGTATCTTTGGCCCATTTGTGGCTAAAGAGGGGGAGATATTCTATGGTTAATTACTTGATAGACACTATATTTTTCCGCAGTCACATTTATTCTGCTGCTATCTATTCTCTGATTGCTTAGGGGCTTTAGCCAAAAATCTGCCAAAGGGGGAGTTTGTAGGTGTTTAGTTATTGGCATGCATTTTTGGTAAAACCAGGTGTGTGAATGTCATGACTAATGTCATAACATTCTGATTTATTAGGTACTGGTTTATTAGGTGCCTTTGCAGAAAAATAGTGGCATACAGGTACTGCTGTTTATGAGTGTGTATCTGAGCATTTTGCAAAAAGATCACATTTATTGTCTTCTCAGTAAACAGGAATTCTGATGTCATAACAAATGTTAAGACATCCAGTACTGATCTAACAGTAGTGTAGTTTGGTTAATTCTGAGATTTTTCAGGAAGTTGGCTCATTCCTTCCAGAACATAATCTCCCGTTGTCTTTGGGTTAACCTAGCTCAACCCTAAACTGGTTGATAAAGTCTTGTGACCAAGTCTTATGGTTAAACCTAATTAACCCTAGCTTTTTGTGGAAACCCTAACTGAAGAAACAGCTGCTATATATTCAACAGGTCTGCTGTTTGGAAAATATCTTTTTGGACTGAAGATCAATCAGAAATTGTATAGTTTTAACAGCTATAATCCAAGCAATTATCATTGTGATAAGAAACTTGGAATAGGTTTTGTTTGTAAGGGTTTTTATACCACTCAAAGCTTTGAAGCAAGAGTGTTTTGTGTCTCTTGACTAAAGCTTTGAAGCAAAGTCAAGTTAGGTTTATGTATCACTCAAAGCTGTGAAGTAAGAGTGTTTGTGTTACTTGATTAAAAAGTTGTGAAGCATAATCAAGTGTATGTTTTGAAGAGTGTCTTCATTAATTCATTAGTCAATTGTTTTAAGTATCACTGCTCTGATTGAGGGGGAGTGAGTGGGAACTCAGGTTTAAGTAGAACTTAGATTGAAGTTGCATTGGGTAGGTCTTAAGTGAAGGAGATAAACTGGTTGGTTTATTCCTGAATTAATATCTCTTATAGTGGATTTCCTCCTTGGCTTGGTAGCCCCCAGAGTAGGTGTTGTTTCACACTGAACTGGGTAAACAATTGACTGTGTTCTTTATTGTTTTTGTATTTATTGTCTTAGAAAGTCAGATACGGTGTCATAACATTGACTGTGACATTGAGTATCTGCAGCCAGAATTTCAGTTTTGATGCATTATAAGATAGTGATGACTTTGGTTTCTACACTCAAGAAAGGTAATCAATTAGCCTATTGGGAAAATTGTTATTCTAGCGTTAATCTGTTGTATTTCATCAGCACATAGTGTGGTTTAACAAGTTGATCGAATTGTATATGTTTTATTCATGTAATTTTTTAAATTATATTTCCTTTTTATTGTCATGTTCAGGTAACAGACAAATGATTGATGAAGCTTGATATAGATCATTTTGGTCGGTTTGTTTACGATATCAGTTTGTAGGGTATAACCGCTATTTAAATATAATTAATAATATTAATATTTTTATTTGTACCAAAAAATATTAATAATTTTAATTTAGGAGATGATTGTAGTAGCTTTTTTTGTAACCTTTATATTATATATTTATTATAATAATAATAATGTTTATAATGGGGTATAATTGATCAAAATACCAACGTACACAGATAAAGTGAGTGTATAATTGATCAAAATATCAACGGATACGGGAGAAAGTGAAATATGATTACAAAAATATTGATTTGAGCCAAAAAGAACGACAATTACTGCATACTATTTAATTCTTTTCCCTAAACCTTAAATTGAAATAATTATTCATGTACTGACCTTTTATATACTTGCCTTTGGAAATTTCAATTTATCTCTACTTTTCATTAAACCCTAAATTGGAATAATTATTTACATACTGACATTTTATACTTGGGAAAGTTTTAATCATCTCTAAACTCTACTAGATTTGTAATTTTCTTTGAAACAATAAGACCATTCCTCTACACTGAATCTGCCTTTATTTCTTTTCTTTACAACATTGAATCTCCCATACTGTATTGTTCTTCTTTCATCTTCCACTTTTTCATTTTATCGTGATTTCAAATTGATTTAGTCACTAAATTTTATTTCATGTTCAATTATGAACTTAATTCTATTTCGTTTTCAATTCTGAACCGATTTTTGTTTAAATGTGTATTTTGTTATGATCCTGTGAATTTAGATTTGGAATTTGAGTAATGATGTTCTTTTTTTAAATTTGTATTTGATTAAAAAGTTGATGGTAAGGATATTAATTTTCATACTTTTGATGTTGATAACTTAAGTAGATGTTATTCATTTTATATGAAGATTATGAGTTGTAAGTTTGGAATAAATTGAAAGTTTAATCATCTCAAAATTACTTATTTATTTTTACTGTCTATACAATATAATTTCATGCATATGCCAAAGAGTTTGTTGGTGTTTTGATGCATGGTTTTGGTTTCTACACTCATAAAAGGTTATAAAGTATGCTATTGGGGAAATTTGTATTCTAGAGGTAATCTATTGTATTTCATCAGCCAATGTTGTTTTTATAACTTGCTTATACAAATTCATTTTTAGCGATAGTTAAATAATTAGTGTCTTTTAACAAGTTGATCAAATTGTATACATATTTATTCATGTTATTTTTATAATTATATTTCCTTTTGATTGTCATGTTAAGGTAACAAATAAATGATTGATGAAGCTTGATATAGATCAGTTTGATCGGTTTGTTTAAAATATCATTTTGAAGGGTATAACAACTATTTAAATATAATTAATAATATTAATAATCACTTATTACTAATATAATGTTTATAATGGAGGTATAATTGATCAAAATACCAACGGACACGGAAGAAAGTGAGTGTATAGTTGATCAAAATATCAACAGACACGGGAGAAAATGAAATATAAAAGCAAATTCCTACCAATTTATATTTATTTATGATGTTATTTTATAAAAATATATAATATATTAACCACCATTACAAACACTATTAAAATATAATTAATATCATTTAAATTTTATTTTATCAAATATTTTAATATTATGTTTTACGGTTTATTTTATACACTCGTGATTTTGAATTTATGATAATATATTAATTATTTTGTACATGATTTTTAAAACTAATAAAGTTTCTCTCTTTTTATATAAATGATTTATTCTAATTTAAACTTTTTTTTATAAGTTTTTTTGTTCAAATTGTTGTTAAATATTAATTTTTTAATTAATGAGTAAACTATATGTAGTCAACATTTAATGTACCTATTAATATTATTTAGTGTGTGTTTTCTGTGTTTATATAATATTATTGTGTTTTTAAACGATGTGTCGGGCTACTATGATTTTTATTGTGCTCTTTCCAATCTTTATCTATACCAGTATAATAAATAAAAACATATTTATATGATTTTTAAATAAAATTATTTTAAAATATCAAGATAACATAAATGTAAATAATTTAAAATTACTATAATAATAAATTATTTATCAAACAATTTTTTTATCAATTTACTTTAAATATTAAAATTATACCAAATTACAACTTATTATTTTTTTACATGAAAAAAAACACTTGACAATTATAGATTTTTTAAAGAATGTCATATATTAAACATAACATATTATATATAGTCAATATTTAGATTTTTATAAGCAATTTTCATATAAAGTAATGTATATTATATCATTTCAAACATTTTAAATACGAGAGAAATGTGTCACCCAAAATTGGATTAATACAATTGTTTCGCAATGGGTAAGGATTGGAAAAGGCATAAAAATGTTATGAATAGATTCAATTATGTATATTAGGAAATCAATTAATTATAATTAAGATACATCCATGTTTGATTGAATAGTTTTATATTAAAATGAGTTTTAGTTCATGAGTAAAAGAAAATTTAATATTTATAATACATTTTAATTTAGTATTAGGAATATGCAAATTAAAACTATATTTATTTACTTTTAAAATGTATTTAGTTTGACAAAATGGTAGTATTTATACTAAAAAAAATAATATAAATATATGATTTAATAAAAAAACATGAGAGAATTATGATTAATGAATGCAAATTTTTTAATGAAACACACACATTATTATTCATTTTTTAAATCAAAAACATAACCAAAATAATGTGAGTTAATGTTTAAAATTATCAGGTTAAATTGTTATTCTTTCTCTTTGAGTAATCATTAAAATATACATTTTAATCTGATTGCGACTATTGAATTCGTATATATTTTATATACATATCTTAACCATCATTATATACTATTTTTATAAAGGAAAATAAGTTATAAATATTTTTATAATCGAGAAAAAGTTCAATTGTTGCTACAATTATTTTTATAAACGAGAATAAGTTACAAAAAAATTTTATAAACAGGAAAAAGTGAAATGTTGATATAATTATTTTCATAAACGGAACTAAATTATAAAAGGAAAAAACTTACTATTGATACAATTATTTTATAAATGGGAAAAAATTACAAATGTACTTAAACGGAAAAAAGTTTATTGATACAATTATTTTTATAAATAGAAATAAGTTATAAATATTTTTATTAATGGACACACATGTTCTAAAATCTTGCACCGATTTGCAAAACCGTGATCGTGGGGTGGAGAGTACTCGCGGGCACTGCACCTGTTATAAACGAAAAAAAGTCAAATATTGATACAATTAAATTAATATTGATATGATAATCATAATTTAAGATATTTTTTCTTTAAATTCATACATAATTTTATATAGATTTCTTAACTATAATTGTATAATATTTATTTAATATTTATATCGATTTTGTGTTACCCGTGTGAACGCGTAGGTAAATGACTATTTTATTATTTTCTTAATTTTTTTAGTAAAATATACTTTTTCGATAAGTCGACACTACTTAATTTGTATATCTTTTATATACATTTTTTAACCATTACTAAACTATAATTATATATACTCATGTTCTTTTACATAATTTTTATGTATATCTTTATATGGTAATGATGATTGGAAATTTTTTTCTTTTAATTTATTTATATTTTTATATATATTTCTTAACCTTAACTATATAATATTAATTTAATATTTATATCGATTTTGTATGACTCGTGCAAATGCACGAGTTCTTTACTAGTTCATAATTTTATTTGTCCCAAAATATTTAAAATTGTGATATTAAAAATATGCAAAATTCAAATTAAACAATTAACTAGTACTTCCTCTATTTTTTTAATTGTTATTTATTTACTTTTTGGTTCTTTAGTTACTTACTTTCTTAGTCAGGACTTGAAAAATATAGTCTGACACTCCTATGATCTAGTTGATGGGAATGCTTTCATAGGTACTAAATAATTAATATTGGTAATCTGCATTAGCATTTGCTAGGTGATTTTTACGCATCTGCACATGTTATGTAGGTGGTAATCAATAAAAAATGTTTAGATTTTTAATTATGAAAAGAAAACTTGTCAATAAGATGAAGCTATGACAAGGCCGAGTATAGCATCGTAGATTGCTAACTGTCAGATGTCGACTCTCAAGGGTGGTGATATGATTAGTGGGTTGGTTCTTCCCATTGATAGGTAATGAGAATTCCCCAAGTGCTTGGAGATTTATCAGAATTTGTTGGAAATCAACTAAGCATTTGGAATTTTTTCTCAAAATGCCACACCCCTGAAATCAAATTCCCAATATGCCATGTCCTGAAAACAAATTCTCAAAATGTCACACCCAGGAGGGTTTCACGCCATTTGAGATGGCGCAAAGGTGAGCTGGATGGGCTCACGCCATTTCAAATGGCGTGAAGGTGTTATATATTTTTTTTTTCGTTTTTCTAAATTAAAATTATTTATTTTAATAACTTTTATTATTTAATATTTATATTAATTAAGAAAATACTTTTTATTAAATAAACTTTATTATATAATGTTTATATTAATTACAAATACTTTTTATTAAATAAAATGTATTGTTTAATGTTTATATTAATTACAAATACTTTTTATAAAATAAATTTTATTATTTTTATGTTTATACCTTTAACAATTAAATATGAAAATAAATAAAATATTTAACAATTACAAAATGAAAATAAATTTTTTTTATTAAATAAATAAAATATGCCAATTACAATCAAAATGCAAAATAAAATAAAACTGTTAAACATTCACAATTATACTATTTAATGCTGATGATCCGGTCCTAAACGAGTACCGGTAAAACAATGACGCGGTCGCGGAGCACGATGACCAAAACCATATTGTTCTTCGGTCTCTAATGTCGGAGGATTTTGTTGTGTTGCATCTGATGTTGGAGGATTATCTTGAGTAGGAGCGGTAGCTTGTGGAGGAGACCAAATACTTTGCAGTAAATCATAATCATTGACGTTAAGATCCTCGCCCAAATTATATTGCGGCTGTTGTGGGGGACACATGGTTGGAAAATATGGCAGCTTATGTTGGGAGGAGGAGGAATCGAAGTTTGGTCGCATGATGGGTGTGAATTGTGTGGTTGGCCTATTATAAAATTGTGGTTGTTGGGATTCATAAATGTAATTTGGTTGGGAGTGAGATTGAGGGTATTGGGTGTTAAAGGTTTGATTTTGATAAAAATAAGGGGCAGGAGTTTGTAGTTGAGATAAATGTGGGTTAAAAGTTTGTTGTTCAGGATAATGGGGGATGGGTGTTTGATGTTGGGAAAAGTGAGGAGTTTGTTGTTGGAAGGATTAGGGTTGGGGAGGCTGAGAATGTTGTGAGTGGTGAGTTTGTTGAGAGCCACTTGCCTGAGTAGAGGCATATTGATTTTGGCGAGGGTCAGTGAGAAATTGTTCGTACGATGCATATCTATGAGGAAGTGAGTGATACCATTGCATGTACTGTTTTGACGGTTTTTCCTCTGTTTGTAGTTGATCTCCATCCAACGTAAACAATTCTCGATGCAACCAACAATTTTGTTCGTCAACATATAATGTGGTATATGCATGTCGACGCGCTTTTAATGTTGTCATTTTATGGTGTTCAGCCAAGCATCGAGCTTCTTCAGGTATCCCTTGTAAATGGCCAAATTGTAGTTTGACCCTATCAGCTTGATGCATTTCTACAATATGAAAGCATATCATATACGTAGTTGAACTCCATATCAAGCTGTCCTCGTGCCTTTGGGGCGCTAATCCAAGATACGGCCTCCAAATAAACTGAGAAGTTGTAGATAAAATATTTTAATTTAACCAAAATAAAATTCAAAAACTTATAAGAAATATTAAGGTGAAGACAAAAAAACCTGATCTTCAAGCATGTGATCAATCCTGAATCGATATCCTTGAAGATGGTGGCGCGGGTTGTTTTGGTAGTCAAGTTTCTTGATCAACCATCTAAAAAGAATTCAAAATAAAATTTTATTTTAGAGTATCCTAACAATATTAATTATAATTTTAAATTTAAAATAAAATATTACCTTCTTGTGTATGGATATGGAGATTGAAGCGGAGCCACCGGAGATATTATAGGCATGCGTGTGAAAGCCCAAGCTTGAAGAAGTAAAACGCATCCTGACAGCTCTGTTACTTTTACGTCTACCGCCTTGCACATTTCCCTGTATAGATTCGCTAAAACGGCGGAACCCCAACTAAATTTTCCACAATCTTCTAAATCAACAACAAATTGTGTCCATTTTGAGTGTATAGTGTTTCCGCTTTTGTTGGGAAACAAAACTTGCCCGATAAGGAGTAAAATATAAATACGAGCATGTTTAATTTTATACTCCTCGGGTGACTCCTCGGTTGGTGGTTCATGTTGGTACATGTCTTTAAGCCATGTCAACCTCGCCGTCATTCCTTTATCACTTTGTGGCGGTTCATCCCCTAAAATAGAACTCCATGCACCATCACCCAGCTCGGATTGACCATTTACCTCTTTTCCATCAACAGGCAGACCCAGTAACATACTCACATCTTCCAACGTAATTGTGCATTCACCATTTGGAAGATGAAATGTATGAGTTTCGGGTCTCCACCGTTCTAGTAAGGCTATAACTAACCTTGAATCGATATGTGTTGACCCTATTGTAGAAACATGGTAGAACCCAGATTGATGAAGGTACGGGATTATGGCTCCATGTGGCTTCAGAGGTTTGTGAGCACGGATTCTCCATTTTGAAATATAATTATCATCAATCTGTAATAGAAATAAATAATATAGAAAAATATTCATTATTTCTATGAAAATTATGAATAAAACTAGTATTGTAAACTCAAAAATAAATAATACGAATAAAGTTGGATAAATCAAAAAAACTTACAGCATTGATATTTTCTACCGTTCCCCTATGTTGTGTACCATACCAAAACATATTGGCCATAACTGTGAAAATGAAGAACAAGACTTGTGAAAAGAGAGAGAAGAGAAAACTTATCAAAAGAGAGTAGAGAGTAGAGAGTGTGAATAGAATGAAGTGTGTTTGTGGAGAAATGAGGTGAGAGTGATTGGGTATTTATAGGAAAAAAGAGGTGAGTGTGGTTGGTTGGTAGTTGAATAATTTAATTAATTATGGTTAGTAGGTAGTAAAGTTATTTAATTAGAGTTGGTAGGTAGTAGAATAATTTAATGAAAGTTGGATAAATATAAATTTGTAATTTATTGCGAATATTGTAAATTACACGGTTTTGTACACAATGATAAAACCTCATCCGCTGATCTACTGAATCTGACATACAACTCAAAAGGTGTTTTATTAACACCAGTTCTAAAATCCTCAAACATATTAAATACATCTGTATTTGTAACTAACTGTGTAATATGCTGCATCAAGACACCATTTTCGTTGATGGTAGTTCGGTTGAAAGAGATCTCTGTGATGCTCCTATTAATATTTGTGACTTGACGTAATTGATTTTTCAAATGAATTAGTTTAGATCTTTCCATAAGCCGCACAACCAAAGGATTAGAAAATGCATTTCTATACTCAAACATAACAACTTGTGAATTATACGGAATAATGTATACGGAGCAGAGTATCAGACTCATTTTAATCTGATAACATTATCGTTTATTGTAGCTCATATATATATATGCATGCAACATATGACTTCACGCCAGACACATAGGTTTCACGCCATTTGAAATGGAGCAAACCCACCCTTCACGCCATTTCATTTGGAGCAAACCTACCCTTCACGCCATGCCTTTATGGGCTTCACGCCATTTGAAATGGCGCCTTTATGGCCTTCACGCCATTTGAAATGGCGTGAGTATGCATGCATGAAAATCCAACGCTTTTGCTGTTTGTTATTTAATACATGCATTTTACAATTCAAGTATTCAACAAACCAAACTATCACATATTTTCCACTTCAACACAATGCCACAAAATCATATTTCTTGTCTGTTACATTTCAACGGTAATATTTATACCGATGAAATTATTGGAGTGGTATTTCAAAATACAGATACAAATATTTTAAAAATTCATCGAAATAGTGATTTAGCTCAGCTGACGGAAAAAATAGAAGAAACTTTACGTCAACATGTAGCTTCTATTTTTTATCGATATCCAGTAGTTAATCCAGTTGATCACAATGTCACATACAACACTGCAAAAATCGAAGACGATGAAGATGTCCGTTCAATGCTTCAATGTCACTCAAGGTTTTGCAGTCAACAAGAAATGGAGTTGTATATTTGTTTTCAACAAATGCATGAAGTATTTCCAACACAATCATCACAAACTCATGCATATCAACAAAGTCAGGTCTCCCAACAAGAAGAGTCTGTCGAAGTACAACATAACGAGCCAATATTTCCGGAAGAGGAAGTGGGTGATGATACTGACTCCGACGATGCTAGACAAATTAATTTGTTTAGTGGATCCAGTGATGAGTCAGGTGACGATGATAGGCTGGAGGAAGAACCGGCTCCTATACTTGATCTGTATAACCCACCTTATCACTTGAGAAACGTTTCACTTGAATGTGTGGAACCAATTTCAGTCTTCGAATCCGTACACGAACGTGAGTCATGTGATGACTTAAAGGTTGGTATGACTTTTGAAAACAAAGAAGCATGTCTCCTTGCAATATCTGAGTATCACATAAAAAATTCTCATACATTTAAGGTTTGTAAGTCTGATCCTACATGATATTTAATTAAATGTAAAAAGGAGGAATGCAACTTCACATGTAGGGCTTCGTTAAGGGAGGGGTGTGGTAAATGGGTTATTGGCAGAATTGGAGGGCCACACACTTGCATGTCGACTGCTATATGTCAAGATCACAAAAAGCTTACCTCAAAGATGATCGCTCATAACATCAGACCTCTTGTTGACAGCGACGCGACAATCAAGGTTAGACATATTATTGCTCATATTCGTACGACTTATGGCTACACCGTGTCTTACAAAAAGGCATGGATTGCAAAGAACAAAGCAATCGAAGATATTTATGGTAATTGGGAGGCCTCTTACAACAATCTTCCGCAGTGGTTGCTAGTCATGCAACAATTTCTCCCAGGTACCATCATAGATCTTGAAACACTTCCTGTATATTCAAATGAAGGAACACAAATTGGTGGTGCAAGAATTTTCCATCGCCTATTTTGGGCATTTCAACCTTGTATTAGGGGTTTCGCACATTGTAAACCTATAGTGCAGGTAGATGGTACATGGCTGTATGGAAAATATAGGGGAACATTGCTCCTGGCTGTTGCACAAGATGGGAATGGTAACATTTTCCCAATCGCATATGCATTGGTCGAAGGTGAGACCAGAGGAGCTTGGAGTTTCTTTCTGAAAAATTTGAGACTCCACGTCACACCCCAATCAAACTTATGTTTGATATCTGACTGACACGAGTCCATTAGGAGTGCCTACAATAACCCGGATAATGGCTGGCAGAACCCACCCTCGGTGCATGTGTATTGCATTAGGCACATCGCACAAAACTTCATGCGAGCCATCAAGGACAAAAACCTTCGCAAGACAGTTGTTAACATGGGTAATTACTCTCTAATTTTTAACACGGCATTTCAATATATAGTTCTTTTATATTAATGTTTTAATGCTTTTATGAAGGGTATGCAATTAATGAGTCTACATACGCATATTATCGGGAGGAGATCCGCCAAACAAACACAGATGCTTTTAATTGGATAGAGAACCTTCCGAGAGAAAAATGGTCGCGAGCTTACGACGGAGGAGCACGATGGGGTCACATGACAACCAACCTAGCTGAATCTTTGAACTCAGTTTTGAAGGAAACCCGAAACCTACCTATTACATCACTTGTAAGATCAACATACTACAGGATGGGAACATTGTGGGGTAAGCGAGGAAAGGATTGGACCAAAAATTTGTCATCAGGAAAGGAGTTCACAGATAACTGCATGAAAGGAATTGCAGAAGAAGTAGAAAAATCTCACAGTTATAATGTCTTGGCTTTTGACCGTGAAAGTCATTATTTCGTGGTTCAAGAGACGGTTAATAATAGGAATTGTCGACCACTTACCCATTTCAACGTCAACCTCCAAACAAGAACTTGTGACTGTGGGAGATTTCAAACTTTTCATCTGCCTTGCTCACATGCTATCGCAGCGTGTTCTCACATTAACCACGATTATACTACGTTTATTCCTGACTTGTATAGAGTTATAAACGTCTTCAAAGTTTACATACAAAGTTTCCTCGGTGTTCCCCAAGAAGATAATTGGCCTCCGTATTTGGGCGATACTCTTATGCATGATGAAAGGATGCGACGAAACAAAAAAGGTCGCCCAAACAGTACTCGCATTAGAACTGAAATGGACACTGTTGAAAAAATAAAAAGACGATGCGATATCTGTCAACAACCTCATATGCGGAAAAAATGTCCGCATCGCCTCAACAATGCAGGCCCTTCTAACTAGTTTTATTTTATTTTGCATTTTGATTGTAATTGGCATATTTTATTTATTTAATAAAAAAAATTTATTTTCATTTTGTAATTGTTAAATATTTTATTTATTTTCATATTTAATTGTTAAAGGTATAAACATAAAAATAATAAAATTTATTTTATAAAAAGTATTTGTAATTAATATAAACATTAAATAATACATTTTATTTAATAAAAAGTATTTGTAATTAATATAAACATTATATAATAAAGTTTATTTAATAAAAAGTATTTTCTTAATTAATATAAATATTAAATAATAAAAGTTATTAAAATAAATAATTTTAATTCAGAAAAACGAAAAAAAATATATATAACACCTTCACGCCATTTGAAATGGCGTGAGCCAATCCAGCTCACCTTTGTGCCATCTCAAATGGCGTGAAACCCTCCTGGGTGTGGCATTTTGAGAATTTGTTTTCAGGGCGTGGCATATTGGGAATTTGATTTCAGGGGTGTGGCATTTTGAGAAAAAATTCAAGCATTTGATAGAAATCAGAATTCGCACGTATATTACAAATCCAACGTGGAAACAAACACTCGCCAAATATTTTTCATTATTGATTATCATTTCCACTTTACTCTCTAATTGCACCTTGCATTTATAGCATTCTTAATCAATATATTTTTTTATAGCTCTTTGAAATAATGTTAAATAGACATCCTATCTAATATGTCATTTTTACTATATGTATGTGTAGGAAGAAGTGGTGGCTAATGCTTGTGTGGTGAAGAGTGGAAGAAATTTGACTGTAGTTGCACTTGAATTCAAATTGAAGAAAATTGAAAATTTGGTTTATCTTACTCACGCTACTTTCTTTAACATGCCGGTTTCCAGCTTATGATCACTTAACTTTTTGGTGATTCTGCAGTTCCATTTAATGTATGTAATAGTAATAAAATATTTTAAATTAATTAGTCTGATTCTTATGATAAATATATGTATAGGCTTATTCTCTTTCAGCTCTTCCAAAATGCGTTTTAAAATTATATGAATGACCCAGAACGAAATATGCTTGCTACAAAGAAGTTATTACAAGTCACAGTAGGCATTTTTTGTTCCAATAACAACAAAGGTAATATTATCATTCTATATAAAAAAAAATTATCCTTATAAAGTTTTCTTTTCTTTTCGGTTTGGGAAAGTGATTCTTATAATAAATTTTTTTCTAAATCATAAACACATTATAACTTGTGTCCTTTTTATTGAAGTTAATAGTTATGTTGTAGGAATTCGTTTGAAGTCCCGCATTGCTTAGGTTTCTATTTTTGGAATTGAGATTCAAACATATTTAATTTGGTATCTGTTGATATTTGTAAATATATAGTGTTAAGAATATTTGTATATAGAATAGTTTCACATCGACTATATCATGATATTAGTTGTAATCTCTCTCTATATAATAAAGTCTTCATAGTACTTTTCAAAATAGACGGTTTATTCAAATGTCTCTTAGTCTCTCGTATTTTAACAAGGTATCAGAGTCTACTGAGAGACAACTTTTCACCATGCTTTATCTGGTTGATCCATTGTCTTTCGATGAAAAATTTATGGACAACTGTTTCATAACTCTGATTTTCCTTCCATACACCAAAGTGACTCATTCTGAAACCAGTTTTTGAATTTCTCCGGTCACCATCGGACTGCCACCTCCATCTTCCGCCTAATTACTGTTTCCGGTGATCTTTCAAAAAACTAACCCTACTGGCAGAAGCGCCTCCTGCGATCTGGATGATCCCAACGATTTTTTCACCGCCCCACTCCCAACCGTGCAACTCTTCCAGATCTGGTCTCAGATTTTATTTTTCACTCACGGAAAACTGTGATCCAGTTCAAACAGATCATTTTCATCCGGTTCGCGTAATATTTTCTCTTTTCAGATATTCATGTCTACTTCTCAGAACTTTACGCCAAACTACGATATTGTCTCAGGTGATGTAGGCATTATCGGAACGTAAATTCTAGTGATTCGGTTGCACATACTATTAATTCATATGTTTTCCTCTCTCAGTCATCTTCTCTTGGACCTTGGATCCTTGATTCTGGTGCGGCTGATCATGTTACTGGTAATAAAAAGATTTTCTCTTCTCTCTCTACCTTGAGTTTCTTATCTACTATAACTTTTTCCAATGGTTTTCAAACCTAATCTAAATGGATTGTTAATGTTCAAATTCTACATTGTCTCTATGTTACTTTTGTTCTCTATGTACCTAATTGTCAATTTAATTTACTTTTAGTTAGTCGTTTAACTCGTTCTCTTGATTGTATTATCACCTTCACTAACAATAATGTTACCCTGCAGGTCGGAGTTCGAGACAGACGATTGGCGTCACATGTGAGTCTCAAAGCCTTTTTTAATTCTCAGTGTCATCTCAGACATGCTCAGCCAAAGGTTTTTCACTCACTATCCATGCTCAGTTAAGTCATTCGTGTCTTCTCAAATTACAAAAGTTGGTGTCAAATTTATCGAAGGTATCTAATTTACATTGTGAGTCTTGTCAATTAGGGAAACACACTTGCAGTCAATTTCCCAATCGAGTCAATAAACGAGCTTCGTTCCCTTGAAATGTGTTCTTTTTTTTTAATTTTTATTTGATTAAAAAGTCGATGGTAAGGATAATAGTTTTCATACTTTTGATGCCTGAAGCGGGATGTTATTCATTTTATATCAAGACTATGAGTTGCAAGTTTTGAATAAACTTAAAGTTTAATCATCTCAAAATATCTTACTTATTTTTACTTTCTATAGAATACAGTTTCATGCATATGCTAAAGAGTTTGTTGGTGTTTTGATGCATTATAAATTACTGATGACATTGGTTTCTATGCTCATGAAAGATTATCAAGTATGCTATTGGGCAAATTGGTATTCTAGCGGTAATCTGTTGTATTTTATCAACATGTGTTGTTTTTATAGCTTGCTTATACAAATTTATTTTTAGCGATAGTTGAACAATTTGTGTGTGTTAACAAGTTCATCGAATTGTATACGTATTTATTCAAGTTATTTTTCTAAATATATTTCCTTTTGATTGTCATGTTCAGGTAACAAATAAATGATTGATGAAGCTTGATATAGATCATTTTGGTCGGTTTGTTTATGATATCAGTTTGTAGGGTATAACCGCTATTTAAATAAAATTAATAATATTAATATTTTTATTTGTACAAAAAAATATTAATAATTTTTAATTTATGAGATGATTGTAGTAGTTTTTTTGTAACATTTATAGTATACACATATTATTATAATAATTTTATAATGGGGGTATAATTGATCAAAATACCAATAGACACGGGAGAAAGTGAGTGTATAAATTGATCAAAATATCAACGGACATGGGAGAAAGTGAAATATGAAAGTAAATTTCTATCGATTTGTATTTATTTGTGATGTTCTTTTAAAAATATATATAATATATTAACCACCATTTCAGACACTATTAAAATATAATTAATATTATTAAAAAAAATTATCAAAATATTTTAATATTATATTTTACGGTTTATATTATACACTCATGATTTTAAATTTATGATAATATATTAATTATTTTATAAATGATTTTTAAAACTAATAAAGTTTGTCTCATTTTGTATAAATGATTTATTCTAATTTAAACTTTTTTTCTATGTTGAAAGTTTTTTGCTCAAATTGTTGTTAAATGTTAATTTTTTAATTAATGAGTAAACTATATAGATAGTCAACATTTAATGGAGCTATCTACTTTTAATATAATAAAGTAATTCACTAGCATTATTACTTTATTATCCTAACTCAATTCGCAAAAAACATGATTACAACAAAAAAAAAAAACCTTTACTACCTACTATTTATTTCTTTTCACTAAACACTAAATTGGAATAATTATTTACATACTGGCATTTTATTTACTTGCTTTGGAAAGTTTCAATTCTTTATGACATTGCATCTCTCATACGGAATTGTTCTTCTTTCATCATCCACTTTTTCGTTCTACCCTGGTTTGAATTGATTTAGTCACTTAATTCTTTTTTTTAAGTTTGGCATTTGAGTTGTGTTCTTTTTTTATTTAATTTGTAATAGTTTTTCTCTCTTAATGCATGCACATGGTTTCAAAATTTATTTATGTACATTTGAGAAATTGAGTTTCAAATCTATTCTAATTTGAATAAAAAGTAGATGGTGAGACATATTAATTTTCTTAATTTTGATTTCTGAAGCGGGATGTTATTCATAAAACTTATTAAAAAATTGAAGCAAATTCATAAAAACATATTAAATTTTAATTTATTGTAATATATTCGTGATTTAGTAAAATAGTCTTATTAAATAAAAATATCAATTATATTATACAATAGTTACATCTATTATCCACTTTTAATATAATAAAGTTATACACTGGCATTATTACTTTATTGTCCTAACTCAAACTATTTAACAAGTTATTTAGTGCCCTTAAAGTAATTTTGTACGTCTAATCATTACTTAACCTGTTCATTTACCCTAATTATAAATGTCATTCATTTTGACAGCCAAAACATCAGTGTTTTCTGATTCCAACGCCATTTCTCATTTCAACGGAAAAAACATGATTGCAAAAAACATGATTACAGCCAAAAAGAACAACATTTACTGCATACTATTTAATTCTTTTCCATAAATCCTAAATTGTAATAATTATTTACTTACTGACCTTTTATCTACTTAACTTTGAATGTTTTAATTTATCTCTACTTTTCACTAAACCCTAAATTGGAATAATTATTTATGTAGTGACATTTAATCTACTTGCCTTAGAATGGTTTCAATTTATATCTAAAACCATACGGAATTTGTAATTTGCTTTGAAACAATTCCATCCTTTCCAATTCCTCTGCTCTCCTCCCATTCATCTGCCTCTATTTTTGTTCATTGCGACATTGTGTTTCCCATAATGTATTGTCCTTCCTTCAACTTCAACTTTTTGTTTTACTGTGATTTCAAATTGATTTAGTCACTTAACTCTATTTCGTGGCCAATTGTGAACTTAATTCTATTTCGTTTTCAATTGTGAATCAATTTGGGTTTATATGTGCATTTTGTTATGATGCTGTGATTTTTTTTTTATAAAAAAATGATAAATTTGAACTTGAATTTAGATTTGAACTTTGAGTTCTTGAAATGTGTTCTTTTTTTATTTGTATTTGATTAAAAAGTAGATTTTTCATACTTTTGATATGCCTGAAACGGTATGTTATTCATTTTATATGAAGACTGTGAGTTGTAAGTTTTGAATAAACTTAAAGTTTAATCATCTCAAAATTTCTTACTTATTTTTACTGTCTATAGAATACAGTTTCATGCATATGTGAAATAGTTTGTTGGTATTTTGATGCATTATAGGTTACTGATGATATTGGGGAAATTGGTATTCTAGGGATAATTTGTTGTATTTTTGCTTATACAAATTCATTTTTAGCTATAGATGAACAATTATTGTGTTTTAACAAGTTGATCGAATTGTATACGTACTTATTTATGTTATTTTTCTAAATATATTTCCTTTTGATTGTCATGTTCATGTAACTTTTAATATAATTAATAATATTAATATTTTAATTTGTACCAAAAAATATTACTAATTTTAGTTTATGAGATGATTGTAGTAGTTTTTTGTAACCTTTATATTATACATTTATTATAATAATAATGTTTATAATGGGGTATAATTGATCAAAATACCAATGTACACGGGAGAAAGTGAGTGTATAATTGATCAAAATATCAACGGATACGGGAGAAAGTGAAATATGAAAGCAAATTTCTATCAATTTGTATTTATTTGTGATGTTCTTTTAAAAAAATATATAATATATTAACCATCATTTCAAACACTATTAAAATATAATTAATATTATTATAAAAAAAATTATCAAAATATTTTAATATTATGTTTTACGGTTCATATTATACACTCATGATTTTAAATTTATAATAATATATTAATTATTTTATAAATGATTTTTAACACTAATAAAGTTTGTCTCATTTTGTATAATTGATTTATTCTAATTTAAACATTTTTTCTATGTTGAAAGTTTTTTGGTTTAAATTGTTGTCAAATGTTAATTTTTTTTAATTAATGAGTAAACTATATAGATAGTCAACATTTAATGGTGCTATCTACTTTTAATATAATAAAGTAACTCACTAGTATTATTACTTTATTATCCTAACTCAAATCGCAAAAAGCATGATTACAGCCAAAAACCACAACCTTTACTATCTATTATTTAATTCTATTCACTAAACACTAAATTGAAATAATTATTTACATACGGACCTTTTATTTACTTGCCTTGGAAAGTTTCAATTCTTTATGAAATTGCATCTCCCATACGTAATGGTTCTTCCTTCATCTTCCATTTTTTCGTTCTACCATGATTTCGAATTCATTTAGTCACTTAATTTTATTTTTGGGTTTGAAATTTGAGTTGTGTTCTTTTTTATTTTAATTTGTGATAGTTTTTCTCCCTTAATGCATGCACATGGTTTCAAAATTTATTTATGTATATTTCAGAAGTTGAGTTTCAAACTTGTTTTAATTTGAATAAAAAAGTAGATGGTCAGAGATATTAATTTTCTTAATTTTAATTTCTGAAGCGGGATGTTATTCATAAAACTTATTAAAAAATTAAAGAAAATTCATAAAAAAATATTAAATTCATAAAAACATATTAAATTTTAATTTATAGTAATATATTCGTGATTTAATAAAATAGTCTCATTAAATAAAAATATCAATTATATTATATAATAATTACATCTATCATACACTTTTAATATAATAAAGTTATACACTGGCATTATTACTTTATTATCCTAAATCAAACTATTTAACAAGCTAATTTATTGCCCTTAAAGTAATTTCGAACGTCTAATCATTACTTAACCTATTCAATTACCCTAATTATAAATTTCATTCATTTTGACAGCCAAAACATCAGTGTTTTCTCATTCCAACACCATTTCTCATTCCAACGAAAAAAAAGCATGATTACAGCCAAAAGTTTCAATTTATCTCTACTTTTGACTAAATCCTAAATTGGAATAATTATTTATATAGTGACATTTTATCTACTTGCCTTAGGAAAGTTTCAATTTATATCTAAACCATACAGAATTTGTAATTTGCTTTGAAACAATTCTGACCTTTCCAATTCCTCTGCTCTCCTCTCATTCTTCTATAAAACACGACAGTAAGACCATTACTCTACATTGCATCTGCCTCTATTTCTGTTCATTGCGACATTTTGTTTCCCATAATGTAATGTTCTTCCTTCATCTTCCACTTTTTTATTTTACTGTGATTTCAAATTGATTTAGTCACTTAATTCTATTCTGTGGCTAATTGTGAACTTAATTCTATTCCGTGTTCAATTGTGAACCGATTTGGGTTTATATGTGCATTTTGTTATGGTACTGTGATTTTTTTAAAAAGAAAATATGATAAATTTGAAGACTGGTAGTGAATTTAGATTTGAACTTTGAGTTCTTGAAATGTGTTTTTTTATAATTTGTATCTGATTAAAAAGTAGATGTGAAGGATATTAATTTTCATACTTTTGATGCCTGAAGAGGGATGTTATTAATTTTATAGGAAGACTATGAGTTGCAAGTTTTGAATAACCTTAAAGTTTAATCATCTCAAAATTTCTTACTTATTTTTACTGTCAATAGAATATAGTTTCATGTATATGCTAAATAGTTTATTGGTGTTTTGATGCTTTATCAGTTACTTATGATATTGGGGAAATTGGTATCGGTAATTTGTTAGATTTTATCAACACGTGTTGTTTTTATAACTTGCTTATACAAATTCATTTTTAACGATACTTGAACAATTAGTGTGTTTTAACCAGTTGATCGAATTGTATACGTATTTATTTATGTTATTTTTCTAAATATATTTCCTTTTGATTGTCATGTTCATGTAACTAAGGATATAACAACTATTTAAATATAATTAATAATATTAATATTTTAATTTGTACCAAAAAGTATTAACAATTTTAATTTATAGATGATTCTAATATTTTTTGGAACCTTTATATTATACACTTATTATACCAACAGACACAGGAGAAAGTGAGTGTATATTTGATCAAAATATCAACGGACACGCGAGAAAGTGAAATATGAAAGCAAATTTCTATCAATTTATATTTATTTTTGATATTCTTTAAAAACATATAATATATTAACAACCATTACAAACACTATTAAAATATAATTAATATAATGAAAATTTTATCTTATCAAAATATTTTCATATTATATTTTACAGTTTATATTATACACTCGTGATTTTAAATTTATGATAATATATTAATTATTTTATACATGATTTGTAAAACTAATAAAGTTTCTCTCTTTTTGTATACATGATTTATTCTAATTTAAATTTTTTTCTATGTTAAAAGTTTTTTGGTTCAAATTGTTGTTAAATGTTAATTTTTTAATTAATGGGTAAACTATATATATATATATATATATATATATATATATATATATATATATATATATATATATATATATATATATATATATATATATATATATATATATATATATATATATATATATATATATATTCAACATTTAATGGTGATATCAACTTTTAATATAATAAAATAATACAGTAGCATTATTACTTTATTATCCTAATTCAACCTGCAAAAATAGCATGATTACAGCCAAAAACAACAACCTTTACTACATACTATTTATTTGTTTTCACTAAACCCTAAATTGAAATAATTATTTATATACTAACTTTTTATCTACTTGCATTGAAATGTTTCAATTCTTTACGACATTGCATCTCCGATACATACTTGTTCTTCCTTCATCTTTCCCATTTTCGTTTTACCGTGATTTCGAATTGATGTAGGCACATAATTATATTTTTAGGTTTGAACTTTGAGTTGTGTTCTTTTTTTTAAAATTTGTGATAGTTTTTCTCCCTTAATGCATGCACATGGTACCAAAATTTATTTATGTACATTTGAGAAATGAGTTTCAAATCTGTTCTAATTTGATTAAAAAATAGATAGTAAGAGATATTAATTTTCTTACTTTTGATTCCTGAAGGGGATGTTATTCATAAAGTTTATTAAAAAATGGAAACAAATTCATAAAAATATATTAAATTCATAAAAGCATATTAAATTTAAATTTATTTTATTATATTCATGATTTAATAAAATAGTCTCATTAAATAAAAATATCAATCATATTATACAATAATTGTATCTATCATCCACTTTTAACATAATAAAGTTATACACTGTTATTATTACTTTATTATCCAAACTCAAACTATTTAACAAGCTAATTTAGTGTTTCTTAAGTATTTTCATACGTCTAATCATTACTTAACCTATTCAGTTACCCTAATTAAAATTGTCATTCATTTTGACAGACAAAACATCCATGTTATTCCAACGCAAAACGCATGATTACAGAAAGAAAAAAAACATTTACTGTATACTATTTAATTCTTTTCCCTAAACCTTAAATTTGAATAATTAATTAGTTCTTGACTTGTAGAAGTTTCAATTTATCTCTAAATCTATCTGATTTAAGTTTGCTTTGAAACAATTCCAACCTTTCTAATTCGTCTGCTCTCCTCTCATTCTTTTATAAAAACATGACTGTAAGACCATTCTTGTACACTGCATCTGCCTCTATTTCTTTTCTTTACAGCATTGCATCTGCCATGTATTTTTCTTCCTTCATCTTCCACTTTTTCGTTTTAACGTGATTTCAAATTGATTGAGTCACTTAATTCTATTTTTTTGTCAATTGTGAACTTAATTTTATTTCGTGTTCAATTGGGAATCGATTTTTGTTTATATGTGTGTTTTGTTATGGTACTATGATTTTTTTTATAAAAGAAAATATGATAAATTTGAACACTGGTAGTGAATTTAGATTTGAATTTTGAGTTCTTGAACTGTGTTCCTTTTTTTTTTATTTGTATTTGATTAAAAAGTAGATGGTAAGGATATTAATTTTCACACTTTTGATGCCTGAAGCGGGATGTTATTCATTTTATATGAAGACTATGAGTTGCAAGTTTGGAATAAACTGGAAGTTTAATCAACTTAAAATTACTTACTTATTATTTTCTATACAATATAGTTTCATGCATATGCTAATAAGTTTGTTGGTGTTTTGATGCATTATAAGATAGTGATGACTTTGGTTTCTACACTCAAGAAAGGTTGTCAATTAGGCTATTGGGGAAATTGTTATTTTAGCGTTAATCTGTTGTATTTCATCAGCATATAGTGTGGTTTAACAAGTTGATCGAATTGTATATGTTTTATTCATGTAATTTTTTAAATTATATTTCCTTTTTATTGACATGTTCAAGTAACAAACAAATGATTGATGAAGCTTGATATAAATCATTTTGGTCGGTTTGTTTATGATATCAGTTTGTAGGCTATAACCGCTATTTAAATATATAATATAAATATTTTTATTTGAACCAAAAAATATTAATAATTTTAATTTATGAGATGATTATAGTAGTCTTTTTGTAACCTTTATATTATACACCTGTTATTATAATAATTTTTATATTGGAGTGTATAATTGATTAAAATACCAATGGATACGGGAGAAAGTGGGTGTATAATTGATCAAAATATCAATGGATACGGGAGAAAGTGAAATATGAAAGTAAATTTCTATAAATTTGTATTTATTTGTGATGTTCTTTTAAAAAAATATATAATATATCAATCACCATTACAAACACTATTAACATATAATTAATATTATTAAAAAAGATTTTTATCCAAATATTTTAAAATTATGTTTTACGGTTTATATTATACGCTCATGATTTTAAATTTATGATAATATATTAATTATTTTATACATAATTTTTAACACTAATAAAGTTTATCTCATTTTGTATAAATGATTTATTCTAATTTAAACTTTTTTACAATGTTGAAAGTTTTTTGGTTCAAATTGTTTTTAAATATTAGTTTTTTAATTAATGAGTAAACTATATAGATAGTCAACATAAACAACAACCTTTACTACATACTATTAAATTCTTGTCACTAAACACTAAATTGAAATAATTATTTACATACTGACCTTTTATTTACTTGCCTTTGAAAGTTTCAATTCTTTATGACATTGCATCTCCCATATGGTATTGTTCTTCTTTCATCTTCCACTTTTTCGTTTTATCATGATTTCGAATTGATTTAGTCACTTAATTATATTTTTAGGTTTGAAATTTGAGTTCTGTTCCTTTTTCTTTTTTTTTTAATTTCTTATAGTTTTCTCCCTTAATGCATGCACATGGTTTCAAAATTTATTTATGTACATTTGAGAAATTGAGTTTCAAATTTGTTCTAATTTGAATAAAAAGTAGATGGTGAGAGATATTAATTTTCTTAATTTTGATTTCTGAAGCGGGATGTTATTCATAAAACTTATTAAAAAATTGAAGCAAATTCATAAAAACATATTAAATTTTAATTTATTGTAATATATTCGTGATTTAATAAAATAGTCTCATTAAATAAAAATATCAATTATATTATACAATAATTACATCTATTATCCACTTTTAATATAATAAAGTTATACACTGGCATTATTACTTTATTGTCCTAACTCAAACTATTTAACAAGCTAATTTAGTGCCCTTAAAGTAATTCCGTAAGTCTAGTCATTACTTAACCGATTCATTTACCCTAATTATAAATGTCATTCATTTTGACAGCCAAAACATCATAGTTTTCTGATTCCAACGCCATTTCTCATTTCAACGGAAAAAGAATGATTGCAAAAAAATGATTACAACCAACAAAAAAGAAGAACATTTACTGCATACTATTTAATTCTTTTCCCTAAATCCTAAATTGGAATAATTATTTACTTACTGACCTTTTATCTACTTAACTTGGAAAGTTTTAATTTATCTCTACTTTTCACAAAACCCTAAATTGGAATAATTATTTATATAGTTACATTTTGTCTACTTGCCTTAGAAAGGTTTCAATTTATATCTAAACCATACGGAATTTGTAATATGCTTTGAAACAATTCCAACCTTTCCAATTCCTCTGCTCTCCTCTCATTCATCTGCCTCTATTTCTGTTCATTGCGACATTGTGTTTCCCATAAGGTATTGTTCTTCCTTCATCTTCCACTTTTTTATTTTACCGTGATTTCAAATTGATTTAGTCACTTAATTCTATTTCGTGGCCAATTGTGAACTTAATTTATACCATGTTCAATTGTGAATCGATTTGGGTTTATATGTCCATTTTGTTATGATATTGTGATTTTTTTTTAAAATGATAAATTTGAACTTGAATTTAGATTTGAACTTTCAGTTCTTGAACTGTGTTCCTTTTTTTAATTTGTATTTGATTAAAAAGTAGATGGTAAGGATTTGAAGCTGGGTGTTATTCATTTTATAGGAAGACTATGAGTTGCAAGTTTGGAATAAACTGGAAGTTTAATCAACTTAAAATTACTTACTTATTATTTTCTATACAATATAGTTTCATGCATATGCTAATAAGTTTGTTGGTGTTTTGATGCATTATAAGATAGTGATGACTTTGGTTTCTACACTCAAGAAAGGTTATCAATTAGGCTATTGGGGAAATTGTTATTCTAGCGTTAATCTGTTGTATTTCATCAGCACATAGTGTGGTTTAACAAGTTGATCGAATTGTATATGTTTTATTCATGTAATTTTTTAAATTATATTTCCTTTTTATTGTGATGTTCAGGTAACAGGCAAATGATTGATGAAGCTTGATATAGATCATTTTGGTCGGTTTGTTTACGATATCAGTTTGTAGGGTATAACCGCTATTTAAATATAATTAATAATATTAATATTTTTATTTGTACCAAAAAATATTAATAATTTTAATTTAGGAGATGATTGTAGTAGTTTTTTTTGTAACCTTTATATTATATATTTATTATAATAATAATGTTTATAATGGGGTATAATTGATCAAAATACCAACGTACACGGGATAAAGTGAGTGTATAATTGATCAAAATATCAACGGATACGGGAGAAAGTGAAATATGATTACAAAAATATTGATTTGAGCCAAAAAGAACGACAATTACTGCATACTATTTAATTCTTTTCCCTAAACCTTAAATTCAAATAATTATTCATGTACTGACCTTTTATCTACTTGCCTTTGGAAATTTCAATTTATCTCTACTTTTCATTAAACCCTAAATTGGAATAATTATTTACATACTGACATTTTATCTACTTGACTTGGGAAAGTTTTAATCATCTCTAAACTCTACTAGATTTGTAATTTGCTTTGAAACAATAAGACCATTCCTCTACACTGAATCTGCCTTTATTTCTTTTCTTTACAACATTGAATCTCCCATACGGTATTGTTCTTCTTTCATCTTCCACTTTTTCATTTTATCGTGATTTCAAATTGATTTAGTCACTAAATTTTATTTCATGTTCAATTATGAACTTAATTCTATTTCGTTTTCAATTCTGAATCGATTTTTGTTTAAATGTGTATTTTGTTATGATCCTGTGATTTTTTTTAACGAAAATATATTAAATTTTAACACTGATAGTGAATTTAGATTTGGAATTTGAGTAATGATGTTCTTTTTTTAAATTTGTATTTGATTAAAAAGTTGATGGTAAGGATATTAATTTTCATACTTTTGATGTTGATAACTTAAGTAGATGTTATTCATTTTATATGAAGATTATGAGTTGTAAGTTTGGAATAAATTGAAAGTTTAATCATCTCAAAATTACTTATTTATTTTTACTGTCTATACAATATAATTTCATGCATATGCCAAAGAGTTTGTTGGTGTTTTGATGCATGGTTTTGGTTTCTACACTCATAAAAGGTTATAAAGTATGCTATTGGGGAAATTTGTATTCTAGAGGTAATCTATTGTATTTCATCAGCCAATGTTGTTTTTATAACTTGCTTATACAAATTCATTTTTAGCGATAGTTAAATAATTAGTGTCTTTTAACAAGTTGATCAAATTGTATACATATTTATTCATGTTATTTTTATAATTATATTTCCTTTTGATTGTCATGTTAAGGTAACAAATAAATGATTGATGAAGCTTGATATAGATCAGTTTGATCGGTTTGTTTAAAATATCATTTTGAAGGGTATAACAACTATTTAAATATAATTAATAATATTAATAATCACTTATTACTAATATAATGTTTATAATGGAGGTATAATTGATCAAAATACCGACAGACACGGAAGAAAGTGAGTGTATAGTTGATCAAAATATCAACAGACACGGGAGAAAATGAAATATAAAAGCAAATTCCTATCAATTTATATTTATTTATGATGTTATTTTATAAAAATATATAATATATTAACCACCATTACAAACACTATTAAAATATAATTAATATAATTAAAATAATATTTTATCAAATATTTTAATATTATGTTTTACGGTTTATTTTATACACTCGTGATTTTGAATTTATGATAATATATTAATTATTTTGTACATGATTTTTAAAACTAATAAAGTTTCTCTCTTTTTATATAAATGATTTATTCTAATTTAAACTTTTTTTTTATAAGTTTTTTTGTTCAAATTGTTGTTAAATATTAATTTTTTAATTAATGAGTAAACTATATGTAGTCAACATTTAATGTACCTATTAATATTATTTAGTGTGTGTTTTCTGTGTTTATATAATATTATTGTGTTTTTAAACGATGTGTCGGGCTACTATGATTTTTATTGTGCTCTTTCCAATCTTTATCTATACCAGTATAATAAATAAAAACACATTTATATGATTTTTAAATAAAATTATTTTAAAATATCAAGATAACATAAATGTAAATAATTTAAAATTACTATAATAATAAATTATTTATCAAACAAATTTTTTATCAATTTACTTTAAATATTAAAATTATACCAAATTACAACTTATTATTTTTTTACATAAAAAAAAAACACTTGACAATTATAGATTTTTTTAAAGAATGTCATATATTAAACATAACATATTATATATAGTCAATATTTAGATTTTTATAAGCAATTTTCATATAAAGTAATGTATATTATATCATTTCAAACATTTTAAATACGAGAGAAATGTGTCACCCAAAATTGGATTAATACAATTGTTTCGCAATGGGTAAGGATTGGAAAAGGCATAAAAATGTTATGAATAGATTCAATTATGTATATTAGGAAATCAATTAATTATAATTAAGATACATCCATGTTTGATTGAATAGTTTTATATTAAAATGAGTTTTAGTTCATGATTAAAAGAAAATTTAATATTTATAATACATTTTAATTTAGTATTAGGAATATGCAAATTAAAACTATATTTATTTACTTTAAAAATGTATTTAGTTTGACAAAATGGTAGTATTTATACTAAAAAAAATAATATAAATATATGATTTAATAAAAAAACATGAGAAAATTATGATTAATGAATGCAAATTTTTTAATGAAAAACACACATTATTATTCATTTTTTAAATCAAAAACATAACCAAAATAATGTGAGTTAATGTTTAAAATTATCAGGTTAAATTGTCATTCTTTCTCTTTGAGTAATCATTAAAATATACATTTTAATCTGATTGCGACTACTGAATTCGTATATATTTTATATACATATCTTAACCATTATTATATACTATTTTTATAAAAGGAAATAAGTTATAAATATTTTTATAATCGAGAAAAAGTTCAATTGTTGTTACAAATTATTTTTATAAATGAGAATAAGTTACAAAAAAAATTTATAAACAGGAAAAAGTGAAATGTTGATACAATTATTTTCATAAACGGAACTAAATTATAAAAGGAAAAAACTTACTATTGATACAATTATTTTATAAATGGGAAAAAATTACAAATGTACTTAAACGGAAAAAAGTTTATTGATACAATTATTTTTATAAATAGAAATAAGTTATAAATATTTTTATTAATGGACACACATGTTCTAAAATCTTGCACCGATTTGCAAAACCGTGATCGTGGGGTGGAGAGTACTCGCGGGCACTGCACCTGTTATAAACGAGAAAAAGTCAAATATTGATACAATTAAATTAATATTGATATGATAATCATAATTTAAGATATTTTTTCTTTAAATTCATACATAATTTTATATAGATTTCTTAACTATAATTGTATAATATTTATTTAATATTTATATCGACTTTGTGTGACCCGTGTGAACGTATAGGTAAATGACTATTTTATTATTTTCTTAATTTTTTTAGTAAAATATACTTTTTCGATAAATCGACACTACTTAATTTGTATATCTTTTATATATATTTTTTAACCATTACTAAACTATAATTATATATACTCATGTTCTTTTACATAATTTTTATGTATATCTTTATATGGTAATGATGATTGGAAATTTTTTTCTTTTAATTTATTTATATTTTTATATATATTTTTTAACCTTAACTATATAATATTAATTTAATATTTATATCGATTTTGTATGACTCGTGCACGAGTTCTTTACTAGTTCATAATTTTATTTGTCCCAAAATATTTAAAATTGTGATATTAAAAATATGCAAAATTCAAATTAAACAATTAACTAGTACTTCCTCTATTTTTTTAATTGTTATTTATTTACTTTTTGGTTCTTTAGTTACTTACTTTCTTAGTCAGGACTTGAAAAATATAGTCTGACACTCCTATGATCTAGTTGATGGGAATGCTTTCATAGGTACTAAATAATTAATATTGGTAATCTGCATTAGCATTTGCTAGGTGATTTTTACGCATCTGCACATGTTATGTAGGTGGTAATCAATAAAAAATGTTTAGATTTTTAATTATGAAAAGAAAACTTGTCAATAAGATGAAGCTATGACAAGGCCGAGTATAGCATCGTAGATTGCTAACTGTCAGATGTCGACTCTCAAGGGTGGTGATATGATTAGTGGGTTGGTTCTTCCCATTGATAGGTAATGAGAATTCCCCAAGTGCTTGGAGATTTATCAGAATTTGTTGGGCAAATTGGTAATAATATTAATATTTTAGTTTGTACCAAAAATTATTACTAATTTTAGTTTATGAGATGATTGTTGTAGTTTTTTGTAACCTTTATATTATACATTTATTATAATAATAATGTTTATAATGGGGTATAATTGATCAAAATACCAATGTACGGGAGAAAGTGAATGTATAATTGATCAAAATATCAACGGATACGGGAGATAGTGAAATATGATTACAAAAATATTGATTTGAGCCAAAAAGAACGACAATTACTGCATACTATTTAATTCTTTTCCCTAAACCTTAAATTGAAATAATTATTTACGTACTAACCTTTTATCTACTTGCCTTTGGAAATTTCAATTTGTCTCTACTTTTCACTAAACCCTAAATTGGAATAATTATTTACATACTGACATTTTATCTACTTGTCTTGGGAAAGTTTTAATTATCTCTAAACTCTACTAGATTTTTAATTTGCTTTGAAACAATAAGACCATTGCTATACATTGCATCTGCCTTTATTTCTTTTCTTTACAACATTGCATCTCCCATACGGTATTGTTCTTCTTTCATCTTCCACTTTTTTGTTTTATCGTGATTTCAAATTTACTTAGTCACTTAATTCTATTTCATGTTCAATTGTGAACTTAATTCTATTTCGTTTTTAATTGTGAATCGATTTTGGTTTAAATGTGTATTTTGTTATGGTACTGTTGTTGTACCCCAATTTTTCCCCTAATATCCCTTCATCATACCATGTTGTTTCACTCACAACAAGATCACACTAGGATTCTTGGTTCCCCTCCCTACATTTAGATTTTCTCCTTTTGAGGAGTTACCAAGCACCTTGACTTATGTTCCTTTTGTAATCATGAATATTGTTTTGATTTCTTCACTTAACTAATGAAATACAATGTTGTCTTGTCTTGCTTGTTATCCATATAGGTAAGGGCAATGAGATTTATCAAGTTACTCCATGGGTTCATGAGTATATTTCCATGCCCTAGTCAACATAGCTCGAGAAGTTCAAACCTCACCATTGGATTGGTTTTGGAAGAATTGGCATGGAAAAGTTTCTTTGGTTCATCACATTTCAAGGTTATTAGATTTGACTCAAAAGTACATAGGGGTTGATTGGAGAAGTTGTCATGTTTGGACAAGGCCTTGTTCCTATTGGTCACAAGAGCATATTTCTCTCAAATTTCAAGATATGGAAGTGGTTTTGGTGGCTATGAGTCCTAATCATTATCCTCAACAACTTCTATTCACAAAGCAAGAATATTGACACAAGAAGTTTGTTCAAACTTGTCAAAGTTCCTCAAAGCATTCTCTTGATCTTGAATCTAGGGTTTTGAACTTAAAAGGAGCATATCTTGCTCACCTTTTGGTATTTTTGAGTGATTCCAAAGACATCTTTCTCTTTAAAGGGTTATCAATAAATCACTTCAAAAGTTCCAAGGAGTTTTCATGTGGAAGGAACTAGGTGAAGAAGAAAGATTACAAGTTATCCAGATGAATCCACAATTTTCCATATGTGACTTCAAATGGTCATAACATGGTAAATTTTTATCACCTTTAGTCCATTATTTTTCCATAATGATCTTGAAGATGTGTACTTTATGCCTTCTTTGATGAAGTTTGTATCACACTTCACTCGTGCATCAGGTGTGTACGATTTCCCTCCAAAACCATCATTCACCCTTCCTTTTGGTCTCATTCGCTTCTCCTATAAATACATGAATTATCCCATTCAATTTCCCAAGCTTGGATAGCCAGAATCACCCTGCCAAACTTGTTTCACAAATTAGAATTCAGCAACTTCAAAATCCATTCTCGACCCTTTTGCAATCCAATTTTCCCTCAATTCACCTTCCTTGATCTTCCCTGAAGCTAACCATATAATTACATTCAAGAATCGTGCCCTATACTGTTCCATAGAAGTCCAGTTTCAGAGCTCTGCAACTCAACTTCAATAGGTAGATTCCTTCAATAATTCTTCAAAACTCTGATATCATTGTGTTGCTCTCATTGCCTTGGTTCTAGTCACAACACTTACATTTCACTGGAAACACATTTTGACCATGAAATTTCAAATCCCTTTTCAAAACTTTCCTTCCAAATTGCTTGAGCTACAGTTTATATAAATTTGGCGCGAGGGTGTGGTTGTTTTCGTCTTGAAGAGACGAAGCGATCGACATAGGTCTGAGCTTCTGATTTTACAGTTTGAGAGACCTACAATTCACGTTGGCTGGAGGTTGAAGATGACCTACGTGTCATCTTCCAACCAATGATGGCACGCCACTTGTTATTTTTGAAAATCTGATTTATATTTGATTCTGTACATTATTCACCAATGACCATGATATGCACAGCGCGCCAGATCCCTTGGATTTGATTACTAACGCGTTTTGACACTCATCCAATGGTCCACATATTTTACTTTTATTTTCTTTTTCTGATTTTTATATTTTAATTGTTTTAAATTTCAAAAAAAATTATAGAAATTCATTTTTAGTCCAAAAAATCTGAAAATATTATGAAAAATATTTTTGATTATTCTCTTTCTGATTTTTATTTTTTCACAATTTAATTTTGTATTTTGGTATTTTTTATAAATTTTACACTTATTTGATTTGTTTTAAATGTTTAAAAATACTTTTATACATTTTTAAATTATGGAAAAATTATGGAATGATCCAATAATATTGTGACAAATATTGGTGACCTTATTTTATTTTTGTTTATAACTTTACTATTTTTTACTATTTTTTTGTTTATTTTACCATTTATTTTAATTTTAAAAAATAGTTTGACTTAAAAAAATTACCAAAAAATTTGTAAAATTACTTGGCCCCTTTTATGATTTTTCTATGGTCTTACTTTTCATTTATTAATTAATTTGAACATAGTTGATATTTTTATCATTATTTTCTATTTTTTAAAACATTTTAAAAACCCTTTTTGTGTATATTAAATGTGATATTATTTTGTGATTATTTTCTGGCTGATCTTGGGTTAGATTTTGGATCATGAACCTTATTAACATCATTGGATCCATGGTGTTGAGTCTAACTCCATAAAAATGCATGAATGATTTTAATAATAGTTTGATTAAAATTTAATTCAAATGTGGTTTGTACATTTTTCCCCCATCCTTCTTCATCTCATCCCTTTCTTATTGCACTAAATGTTGTTAGAGCATGATCTCTATATCATGTCTCAAAACAAATGGTGTATAAATTGCTATTGACCGGCCTCAAAATATGTGCGACTCTTATATAAGTCCACTTACGATTGCTTAACATAGCGCTAAATTTTGTCCCGATTCGAATAAATGATCATCGTGGCTGTGATACGGTGGCAGAACCTGACTGTTTTTAGGAAAATGCTGGTTTGTGTTTTGCGTTTGTGTTTGCAAAATGTCGCGGTAAGCAAGAGTCGCCACCGACTTTTATTTTATCCAACTGAAAAGGAAAAAAGCACAGAAATATTCATTTTTCGAGATTTTGAGTACGGGGGTATATTATAGAAAGGGAAGGTACTAGCACCCTTTCTATCCATGGTTTTCCATGGGCTCTTAGGTACTTGCTCATCTTTTAAAATTGCTTGTGTGTGTTTGTTTTGAAAAGTTTTTGTTTTACTTCGTTTTAACCCTTGTATCAGTCCTCAAGAGTGTTACGAAGTTGTTTTTGAAAACTTTGTTTGGAAAAGTGTAAGTGTGGAAAAGTTTGATTTTGAGCAAGTACCTACTAGCATCTACCTACTCGAAAAAAGAATGTTTTTGTTCTTGTTTCCTTTAGACAATGTTATCCCAATATTAATGAGTAGGTAGCACCGTCGTTAGAGTTGTAAGGTTCAATTCGAAAGGGACCTATGATCACTAAAGCAATGTTAGGACGTCTTAGTAATAACCCTAGTGTCTTAAGATCATATTCGAGGCAACATTTCTGAGGCAACCTTTCCGAGGAAACATTTCCGAACGGGACATTTGATCTTTGTTTAGACAAAAGAGCGACCACTAAAACACCCTATACTTAATGATCGTTTACCGAAGGAAACCGAAGTGAGGGTATACCTTAGGAGTGCGCATGTGCGAGTGATTTAATTTCAGTTATTATCTTTGCACGTTTAGGGTTTGCTAACCATTTTAAAATTAACATACATTCTTATCATGCAATCCTATTATCATACATCTAACAGTTAATATTTGCGAGAATTAAAATGCGAGAAATAAAACTACGCTATTACAAGGCTTCGGGGAGGGGGATTAATTACATAGCCAAATACCCGTAAAACGATAAATAAACGAGAAGTCTTAATTAAGCTATTATATCCCATGAGCAGTTACATTAATATTGCAAAAAATAAATAAACGCACGATGAATCGAGAACGAGAAAAGAATTAGGGTTTTGACCCCGTCTAAACCAAATTGAAATAAGAATTATTTTTGGTTGTTTTTGATTATTTTTGAGAAAAAAATTAAGGTTTTAATGAATAAATACAAACCTAATTCCTAATTAATTTAGATTAATAAAAATAATTAATTTTGACCTATCTTTGTATTTTGGTTATTTTAAGAAAAGAAAATAAAAATTAAATAAAATAAAACCTAATTTTCTAATTTGTTTTTAATTATTTACGAAAAAATTAAAGTTACCCTAAAATTAAATTAAACTAATTAAATTAATTTTGACAAAAAAACCTAAATTTGATGACATTGATTTTATGAATTTTTTGTAAAAAAGAATTAAATTTGTGTGAGAAATAATTAATCAAAATAAATTAAAATAAAAATATATAAAAGAAAAGAGAGAATTGGGCCTGGTATCCAAAGTAAAAGGGGGGTGCCAATCTGACTTTCAAGCCCAATAAGCCTTGGTCCAATGTTGACTTTCTCAGATTCCATGTTGCAAGTTGACCAGGGTGCATCATGGACCTCAAAGGATGGGCTTAGATCTGGCCTTCTGGAGATCTAGTGATTTAACATTGAGGGAAAATGGTGAACCCCTTACCTGCACACATGCCTGATTTTACAAGAAAAAATGTTATGAAATAATATGGGGGACCTGGGATTCGAACCCAACCCCTTTGGCTTTTCCACATGCCTCCTGACCAATTGAGCCAACGCGTTTTGTTGTACATGAAATATCAAATAAATATTATATGGAAAAAAAAGTTAACATATGCCAGACGCGCAAATTTTTAAATGGGCCAGTCAGGTCACGCCACGCCATCATCTTCTACCTCCTTCCGTTGCTAAAAGTCTAGACACTTTTACCTACAGACAAAAGTCTATAGCTATAGCCCTGCGTATTTCTAGAATCCACTGCACGCATGATAAATTGATTCCAGTGGTACTAATCAACTCGTGGCAACCTCACGAGCATCATGGTACCCTTCTTTATGGCCAATTGTCTCTGCAATCAAAACCCCTAAAAACGAAACCTAAACCATAATCATGGCATATCTCTATATGGCTAACAAAAACGCAATTGATCATTACCATTAGCTTGCAAATGTTTCAATGAACAAGAATATGTAAAGAATTCAAGCTACAAATGCCAGAATCATGATATCTGGCCGTGCTCCAGGCTTTACAGTGACTTACTGGGGAGATGAGATTAATCTTGCTATCCGGTCGTAATCCAGGCTTCGCAATTTCTCCATTCTTATCTGGTCGTACTCCAGGCTTCAGAAGGAATTAAGTTGTTATCCGGTCGCATCTGGGCTTCAACTTGAATTTAGGGCACACTAATATCCGGTCGACTCCGGGCTTCTTAGTAATTGTCCAGGTAAACTGCTATTTGGTCGAAATCCAAGCTTCGTAGTGTCTTGTACTGTTATCTGGTCGTAATCCAGGCTTCAGTGTCTTTTACCGCTATCTGGTCGTAATCCAGGCTTCACAATGTCTTATACCATTATCTGGTCGAATCTAGGCTTCATGGTGTCCTGTACTGCTATCTGGTCGATTCCAGGCTTCACAATACCTTACTTCTTATCTGGTCGTATTCCAGGCTTCAGAAGAAATCAAGTGGTTATCCAGTCGCATCCGAGCTTCCATTTGATTTTAAGGCCTACTAATATCCGGTCGATTTCCGGGCTTCATAACTTGCATTAAAGATATACCACTATCTGGTCGACTCCAGGCTTCGTAGTATTCTTGGCTGCTATCTGGTCTTAATCCAGGCTTCACAATGTCTTATACCATTATCTGGTCAAGTCCAGGCTTCATGGTGTCTTATATTTCTATCTGGTCGTAATCCAGGCTTCACAATAACTTGCTGGGGATTAAACTATTATTCGGTTGAATCCGGGCTTCATAGCTTAAATCTAAGATAAACCACTATCTGGCCGATTCCAGGCTTCGCGGTTTTTGATACTGTTATCCGGTTGTTCTCCGGGCTTCACAATATGATGGAGAGATCAAGATACTATTCGGTCGGATCCGGGCTTCATGGCTTGAACTGAAATAGAAATCTTTAGCATTGATTTGACTGAACCAGAGAAAACTTGTGAGAATTTGGATTGCACCTTTCCCTGAAAGGTAAAGAGTTAGTCGTATGTAATATTATGATGTATGAAATGTATTGAGCAATGATGTTCTCAAAATAAATGAGATTATGCTGTATGATGCTTATGCACATGTCATGATGTATGGATATGTAATGTTTTTATGATGTTCTCTAACTGAGGAAAATAAATCCCGGACTGCTGCTGGAGAATATAAAGAGTTGAATTCTTTGTTCCCGCTGGGGATAACGATCGAAGATGATTTGAGAATAAATTGGGTGGGAATAACTCTATTGGAGAATAAACTGGAAAGGGAATGACTCTATGGGGAAGAGAGACTCTGCTAGAAGATCTGCTGATTTGGAGAAATAACCTCGGCTGGGGATGAATAACCGCTGCTGGAAATAATGAACCTTTCTTGGGGATTAAGTCTCTGCTTGTGGAAGAAATAAACTCTACTGGGGATATTCTTCCATTGTTGGTGATAGATGAACTCTGCTTGGGGAGAATTAACACCACTATTTTGGGTATTTCCTACTCTGTGGGGAGTGTATGCACTTTTAGTCATATTCTCCAGCTAGGTCCCTCCTTGTACCTGGTGGATATAGCAACTGTAAGGTTTGGACATTTCTTATTTGTCCCTGTTTCTGGAATTACAAGTAATCATCTTTTGTTTCGTATGTAAATATTTATGAGCAACAATTATTTTCAAATGCATATATCAAAAATGAATCATTGGACGTTCTTGGAAAACAAAACAGGAAAAGAAAAACAATTTTGAAATTTATTGTAAAATGAATTGTATTTATTCTTGAAATTGGCCTGTAGTAGGCATTTTGTACAAGAGGCTGACGTCCTAGTAAGAGAACGCCGCCGAAAGATAGAAATTATACAATTTGTGAAAAACAAAGAAAAACAGATATGTGAACAATCCCACTGGGTTCCAACTCTGCTATTGCCTTTATATCTTCGAGAATCTCATCACTTTACTACTTGGTTGAAGGTAGATTAGATTGATTGGCGCCGTCCGGGCTTGATAGTCGATACCGAAGTTTGGTTGCAAGATGATCCAATGAGACATAGTGTTACGCTTTAATTCCTAATTTTTGCCTGAACCGCCCTTTCGGGTTTTCGGTCCACCAGGATACCCTTTTTTTCCCAAGCCGCCTTTTCAGGTTTTCGACTTGCCGGGTGTACAATTTTTTTCATTTTCATCCCTTATTTTTTCCCGAACCCTTTTGGTTCGCCGGGAAGCCCTTATTTTTTCCTAGGCCAGTCAACCTAGAGGGTTTTAGATTATGCGTAGTATTTTTTCACTATGTCTGCATTGACGGGGTGAGGGAGGTCGTCACCATCCATGGTGGTTAGAATCATAGCTCCTCCCGAGAAAATGTTCTTAACCACAAATGGCCCTTCGTACGTAGGGGTCCATTTGCCCCTGGGATCACCTTGCGGCAGTATGACGCGTTTGATCACCAGATCCCCAACTTGATCTCTTGTCGTCTGACTTTCTTGTTAAATGCCTTGATCATCCGCTTTTGATACGTCTGACCATGAAAAATAGCAGTAAGTCTCTTCTCGTCGATTAAGTTTAGCTAATCAAGCTGGGTCTGGATCCAATCGTCCTCGCTTAAACCCGCATTCTTCATAATCCAGAGAGAGGTTATCTGGACTTCAATGGGCAGGACTGCCCCAATGCCATACACCAAAGAGTATGGTGTTGCCTATGTTGACGTCCGCGCTGAGGTGCGGTACCCATGAAGAGCGAATGGTAACATCTCATGCCAGTCTTTGTATGTCACTGTCATCTTCTGCACAATTTTCTTGATGTTCTTATTAGCCGCTTCAACATCCCCATTCATCTTCGACCGGTAAGGAGAAGAGTTGTGATAATGTATCTTAAACTATTTGCAGAGCTCGGTGATCATTGTATTGTTGAGATTTGTACCATTATCCGTAATTATCCTCTCTGGTACACCGTATCGACAGATCAAGTTATGTCAGATAAACCGCGCCACGACGTTCTTGGTTACTCTAGCAAAGGAAGCTGCTTCAACCCACTTCGTGAAATAATCAATTGCTACCAGGATGAAATGATGCCCGTTGGACGCAGTAGGTCTGATCTCGCCGATCATTTCGATGCCCCACATTGCAAAAGGCCAAGGAGTTGTCAAAACATTGAGAGGAGCTGGAGGTATATGCACCTTATCAGCATAGTATTGGCACTTATGACAGGTCCGAGAGTGCTGATAACAATCGGCTTCCATAGTGGACCAATAATATCCTTCCCGTAGGATTTTCTTTGCCATGGTATGTCCACTGGAATGAGTTCTGAAAGTACCTTCATGTAACTCTGCCATAATCCTTTCTGCTTCATTCTTGTTCACACATCGGAGTAAGGTTGAATCATGGTTACGCTTGTAAAGGATACCATTACTGATGAAGAACTTCACAGCGAACCTTCTCAAAAAATTCTTATCATTAAAGATGCACCCTCGGGGTACTCCTAAGCCTCAAGATACCTCTTTACCTCGTGAAACTAGGGTTTATCTGCTACCTCTTTAGTCTCAATATCACAGCAATGTGCGGGCTCGTCCAACCTCTCAATGGTAATCTAGGGAGCTTCATTGTCCCACCTGAATTTGAACATAGAAGACATGGTAGCTAGCGTGTCCGCTAACTGATTCTCCTCTCTTGGAAAGTGTTCAAAGGTTATCTCCTCGAAGTGCGGAAGCAACGTCAGTACATACTCTTTGTAAGAAATAAGATTTGGGTGCTTCGTATCCCACTCTCCTTTGATCTGACTGATCACTAGAGCGGAATCTCCGAATACACTCAAGAACTTAATCCTCAGGTCAATAGTTGCTCGAAGACCCATGATGCATGCTTCATACTCCGACATATTATTGGTGCAGTTAAAACATAATCGGGCAGTGAACGGGGTATGACAGCCCTCAGGAGATATGATCACAGCACCAATGCCATTACCTAACGCGTTTGAGGCTCCATCAAAATACATAGACCATCGGGATCCCTCCTCAGGTCCTTCATCCGGTCCAGGTTCTTCACAGTCGGTCACCAATATGATTTTCTCGGTCGGGAACTCGAAATTCATGGACTGGTAATCATCCACAGCCTGATGCGCCAAATGATCTTCCAACACACTCCCCTTGATTGCTTTTTGGGTTGTGTATTGGATGTCATGCTCAGTTAAGATCATCTTCCATCTTGCTATTCTTCCGGACAAGGTAGGCTTTTCGAAGATATACTTGATTGGATCCATCTTTGATATTAATAGGGTAGTGTGAGTCAACATATACTGTCTCAGCCGGAGAGCAGCCCATGCCAAAGCGCAACAAGTTTTCTCAAGCAGTGAGTATTGGGTCTCACAGTCGGTAAACTTTTTGCTAAGGTAGTAAATAGCATGCTCTTTTCGGCCAGACTCGTCATGCTTCCCTAGCACGCACCCCATTGAATTGTCGAGTACTGTCAAGTATAAGATCAAAGGCCTTCCTTCAATTGGAGGAATCAGAATTGGTGGCTTTTGGAGATATTCTTTGATCCTTTCGAAAGCGGCCTGACATTCATCATTCCATTTTACCACTTGATCTTTCTTCATCAGTTTGAAGATCGGCTCACAAGTGGAAGTTAGATGTGAAATGAATCAGGCAATGTAGTTCAGACGTCCCAAAAAGCCTCTGACTTCTTTTTCTGTGCGAGGAGCTGGAATCTCTTTTATAGCCTTTACATTGGCATGATCCACTTGAATACCTTTATCACTAACGACGAAACCCAGCAGCTTACCAGACCTTACCCCGATGGTGCACTTGTTTGGCTTTAACCTCAGCTTGTACATCTTCAACCTGTCGAACAATTTCTGGAGATGGTCAACGTGTTCTTCCTCAGTCTGGGACCTTGCGTTCATGTCATCAACATAAACCTCGATCTCATGGTGAATAATGTCGTGGAACAAAGAAACCATGGCGTGCTGATATGTTTCCCTAACATTCTTCAACCCGAAAGGCATTACCTTGTAGCAAAAGGTTCCCCACTAAATAACGAAGGTTGTCTTCTCCATGTCCTCGTGAGCCATCTTAATCAGATTGTAACCAGAAAAACCATCCATAAAGGAGAAGATCTTATGTTGCGCGGTGTTGTCTACCAGAACATCAATGTGAGGAAGTAGGAAATCATCCTTGGGGCTTGCCCTGTTCAAATCTCTATAGTCCACACACATCCGCACCTTACCATCCTTCTTGGGCACTGGAACAACGTTGGCTACCCACTGTGTGTAAGAAGTGACAGGTAGAAAACCGGTATCAAATTGTTTCATGACCTCAGCTTTGATTTTCTCAGACATCTCGGGGCGCATACGGCGAACCTTCTGCTTTACCGGAGGACAATCTTCCTTAGTTGGCAAGCGGTGAACCATAATATCGGTGTCTAAACCAGGCATATCTTCATAAGACCAAGCGAAGATCTCAACATAGTCGTGTAACATCTGTATCAATCGTTGCTTGACTTAGGCTCCAGATTTGCACCTATCTTGACCACTTTCTTGTCTTCCTCTGTACCCAAGTTTACTGATTCCACTGGCTCTTCATGGGGCTGTATGGCCCTCTCTTCCTGTAGCAACAGTCTAGCAAGCTCCCCAGGCACTTTACAATCATCCTCACCTTCGTCCTCGACTTGGTTGATCGGATTTTCGAAGTCATAACTGGCAGTAGCAGAGTTGTTATCAATGGGATCCAAAGTGGATGTGGATCTACGTTATGATACGTGAGTGTGTGTAAGACGATAGCTGTTTTGATAAAGTGAGAGATAGAAAGGAAAAACAAGGAGCGCAAAATTTGTAATGCAAGAAAATGTCGAATGCTTTATTGATGATATATGAAAATGACAAATAATAAGCCCTCACAAACAAAGCCAAGGTGCCTCGGGAAAGGCACCGGGCCGTAAAGTTTCAAACTGTTTATTACAAACTTCAAAAAAAAGTCAATTACTGTGGAATAAAAGAAACGGGCATGAAGTCCTTTGCCATCCAGTTGTTTAATCCACCATCGGTTGTCGGGTAGATCCAGCTGTCGATATCTGAATCTTCTTCACTGTCCTCAATTGCATTCACTCCCTGACCATGTTTGGGCATGGGAGCAGTTATGACGTTTGGTTTCTCCGTAGCGTCAAACTCAATCTCTTTAGCTTCAATCAAATCTTGCACCTTATTATTCAAGGCCCAACAATTATTTGTATCATGACCTGGGCTACCGAAGTCATAGGTGCAGCGGGCGTTCGGGTTATATAGCAGAGATGTGGTGCTGGGGTTCTTCGGGGCTTCCCTCAGAGTTACCAGGTTGGTCTTCAACAATTATGGTAGAATTTGAGACAAGGTCATATTAAGCCGAGTGTACTGTCTCTGCGGTCTCTCCATTCTTTGTTGATTGTTGCATTGTGGGGCAACGATGGGTCTTGATATTACTACCGCATTCACTGCTTGACGGTGTTCAGGTCAGTTTTGGCTCCTCGAGCTGTAAACTGCACTAGCTTCTTTCTTACCGGTGAAAGGCTTCTTTACTGCACTTGACGACGTATCTTTCTGTATCTTACCACTTTGGATACCAACTTTTACTCTCTCCCCAGTCAAAATCAATTCAGTAAACCCAGATGACGAACTGCTGATCAGATGATTGAAAAATGGACCAGACAACGTCCCCAGAAACATGTCCACCAACTCTCTATCAGACAAAGGGGTTGGACTCTTCCATCCAAATCTCTCTACTTTTGAGCATAGTCCTTAAAACCTTCACTTGCACCCATAGACATACCCTGGAGCTGAGTATGAGTGGGAGCAAGGTCGGCATTATACTGATACTGCTTGTAAAAAGCAGCAGCAAGGTCCTCCCAGTTGCGGACATTAGCTCCTTCCAATTGATAAAACCATTCAAGTTGAGTCCCTGACAGACTATCTTGAAAGAAATGTACCCACAAATTTCTATCAGGAGTGTAAGGTTGGATTTTTCGGACATACGAGCGGAGATGGAGTTTCAGACAGGATGCTCCATCGTACTTGGAGAAAACCGGAGCTTTGAATTTTTGAGGGATCACCACCCCAGATGCTAGTCCCAGATCTCCGAAGTCCAAACCAGGTATCTTCTGAATCTCCATAGCGCTCAGACGGTCTTCAAGTTGTTTGTACCTACCCTCAACAGGAGGATACTGCTCATCATCAAAATCAGTATCATTATTAGAGACCACATGACTGGGACCCTTTTCTTCCTCTTGGACCTCTTCTCCTTTGGATGAAAGAGACAGATTAGCTTCCTGTCGCAACCTATTCCCAAATCTGTTACCCATATTCAGAAGAACCACCTTCTTCTTCTTCTTTTTCTTCTTCTCCTTCAGGATGAGAGTCTTTAAATCCTCTTGCCCTTGAGCCAAGTTCAAGAACATCTCTTGGAATTGGGCTTTCTGTTCCTGAAGAGCTTTGGTGGCTTGATCGATAGGTATTTTAGAAGACATTTTGTGCTGAAATAATCAGCGAAGAAGATGAGAAACCTGTAATGGTACCTGTGATGATGCGCATGATGATGGGATGCGTATGTAATGATTTCAAAGACTTTGGGAGATTTAAATTTGCAAAACAAGAAATGAACAAACTTTATTAGATTAAACTTGTAAAAAATGTTTAACAATGCCTTTGAGGCGTTATAAAAGAAATAAATGAAAAACAAATATAAACTAGAAAAAGCAAAGAAAATCAGAAATCCCATGGACGCTTCCCCTTGGTGCTGACGTAGTCATTGATCGTCCTTTCATTCTCAAGTTGCCTAGTGAGCTTCAAGATCGTCCTCTCTTGCTCATGGTACTTCTCTCGGTAGGTATCCCTCTCCTCTTTCAGCTGAATCCAGGATCTCTCTGATGCCCCAAGATCAGTGGGCATGTAGGGATAAAGGACTGTATAAGGAATGCCCTCTTCATTGGTAGGCTCCACAATCACTGGCAACACAGCTTCATAAGGCATTCCAAGCTTCTGAGCACGAGCTCGGACCCACTGGAGATAAGGTTGCATAGGGAGAGAAGTTATTGGTCCTAGATCTTGAGGGTCAGACCTGTTCACCATGCCCCAGGCTCGTATAAACCTTCGGCGATGCTCGTCAAAGTCCTCCTCGTAATCAAAGGCAATATCTGTAAGAAGTAACTCATGAGGACCGTCTCTCCGAGGGAGACCAAACTGTCGTAAAGCTAGGCATGGGTTGTAGGTTATTCCCCCTCTGATTCCAAACAATGGGACATTATGGTATCCCCCACATCGATCAATGACAGCAATGCTTTGCATAGCCTTGGAAATCCAAAGAATGTCTGTATGGGCAAGGGACATTATTATGTAAGACCACCCTAATCCTTCCTCATTCTTCAACACGGTCTTGGGGAGGTGTGAAATAAACCACCTCGCCAGCAGCGGCATGCAACACATGAGGGTCCCTCTTCTCCGCATAGTGCGAGTATAGAGGGCATGCAAGATATCACCTAATAGAGTAGGCACAGGATTGTGAGACAGGAAGATCTTAACTGCATTCACATCTATGAAGGAATCTGGATTCGAGAAAAGAACCAAACCTTAGATAAGGAGAGCCAAAATATCATCAAAAGCCTAAAAGTCCAAGTTATCCCAGAATAGTTGAGCTTGATACATCAAAAACTTAGCTAAGAAACCTTCAACCACGCTTCGTGTCTCCCAGTTGAATACTACATCAGCCCTTTTCAAATGTAAAGCTGAAGCAATGTCCTCTGGTCTAGGAGTCTCTTCCAAACCTGTGAAGGGCATCTTCTTGAGGATGGATATGCCAAGTAAGTGGGAAAACTCTTCCATAGTGGGAACTAGCTGATAATTCGGGAAAGTGAAGCAATGATGCACCGGATCGAAGAACTGGAAAAGCATACTCATCATCTTCTCATCAAACTTTGAAGTAACCAAACTAAGAAGCTAACCATGTCTTCTAATGAATGAAGAAGTATCAGAAACTCTCGAGGCTAAATCTTTGAGTTGGGCAAGTATTTGCACAAATTTAACTCGGATGGTGTTTCTGCCCAAGGAAGCCATAATCTGTAAAACAGAACAAAGATAAATCCCCTCGGTCTTTGAAAGGGTTAGTATAATGAAGTATGCATACTATGTTATGATGCATGATGTCATGGTAAAACACGCAACAGGTATAGCAGATAACAGACATGGTAAAGGCAAATAAGTCACACAATAGCCCTTAAGTTTAAGGCTTACATGGGGTCTAGGTATTACCCTCTTGAAGTTCAGTTGGTTTCAACCTGTCCTAATAATAGTAACCGGTTTCTAGAGGTTCTCAATATCACTGACCATCCTCTATCGGTCATGGTTTCAGCTCACACAATCTTTTCTTGCGGCCGGAACTATCTCGAGAGTATGGTCTCAATGAGTGTAGCATCGAGTATCAACCAGTTCCCAGCTTTATACCGAGACCGGCTATCTCACTACTTCCTATGGCCAAGTTGGTCAATTATAGGTTCTAAGGTCAGCTGATGCTTAACGACACACATAGCAGCCCCGTATTCTCCTCGTTTATCCATAAGGGATACTGGTACCAACCAATGTGCCACATCAACATAGCTACTGCTTCAACCGTATCGGTCTACGTCGTACAATTCCCTCACGGTTTATTACTACTTACCTAAAAGGTGTTCCCCAGATCTGGGTTAGGATCTATAGTAACTCCTAATACAAAACCTTTAAAAGTAAAGAAACCAAAACAAACAAGAGAAGCAATTTATGATGAACTAATCCTAAGGTATACCCCACTTGTTTTATCCCCAGCAGAGTCGCCAGTTCTGTGATACGGTGGCAGAACCGGACTATTTTTAGGAAAATGCTGGTTTGTGTTTTGCGTTTGTGTTTGCAAAATGTCGCGGTAAGCAAGAGTCGCCACCGACTTTTATTTTATCAAACTGGAAAGGAAAAAAGCACAGAAAAATTCCTTTTTCGAGATTTTGAGTACGAGGGGTAGATTATAGAAAGGGAAGGTACTAGCACCCTTTCTATCCATGGTTTTCCATGGGCTCTTAGGTACTTGCTCATCTTTTAAAATTGCTTGTGTGTGTTTGTTTTGAAAAGTTTTTGTTTTACTTCGTTTTAACCCTTTTATCAGTTCTCAATAGTGTTACGAAGTTGTTTTTGAAAACTTTGTTTGGAAAAGTGTAAGTGTGGAAAAGTTTGATTTTGAGCAAGTACCTACTAGCATCTACCTACTCGAAAAAAGAATGTTTTTGTTCTTGTTTCCTTTAGACAGCGCTATCCCGCTATTAATGAGTATGTAGCATCGTCGTTGGATTTGTAAGGTTCAATTCGAAAGGGACGTACGATCACTAAAGCAATGTTAGGACATCTTAGTAATAACCCTAGTGTCTTAAGATCATATTGGAGGCAACATTTACGAGGCAACCTTTCTGAGGAAACATTTCCGAATGGGACATTTGATCTTTGTTTAGAAAAAAGAGTGACCACTAAAACACCCTATACTTAATGATCATTTATCAAAGGCAACCGAAGTGAGAGTATACCCAAGGAGTGCGCATATGCGGGTGATTTGATTCAATTATTATCTTTGCACATTTAGGGTTTGCTAACCATTTTAAAATTAACATACATTCTTGTCATGAAATCCTATTATCATACATGTAACAGTTAATATTTGCGAGAATTAAAATGCGAGAAATAAAACTACGCTATTACAAGGCTTCGGGGAGGGGGGTTAATTACATAGCCAAAAACTCGTAAAACGTTAAATAAACGAAAACTCCTAATTAAGCTATTACATCCTGTGATCGGTGGAAATAGAACTGACAATTTTGAAATGATGGTTCGCGAAATGTCGCGGTAAGCAAGAGTCGCCACCGTCTTTTATGTTCTCCAACAAGGAAAGGACAAAAGCACAGCAAAATTCCTTTTCGAGATGTTTCTCGGTTCGGGAGGTAGATTATAGAAAGGGAAGGTGTTAGCACCCTTTCTATCCGTGGTTATCCACGAGCTCTTAGGTACTTGCTCACTATGTTTTCAAAAATGTTTGCTTTTCTTGTGTTTGTGGGTTTTGAAAAAGTTTGTTTTGAAAACGTCTAGGTAACTCTTGTATCAGTCCTCAAGAGTGTATGAAGTGTTGTTTGAAAACTTTTGTCAGAAAAGTGTAAGTGCGAAAAGTTGTTTTTTTGTTTTGAAAGAGCAAGTACCCAGGAGAAATCTACCTACTCTAAGGAATTAAGCTGTGTAAATGTCCTTTAGACAGTACTAGCCCACTATTGAGAAGTAGGTAGCACCGTCGTTGGAGTTATTCGGGTCAATTCGATTATAGGGACATGTGTGGTCACCAAAGCAATAGTAGGACGCCTTAGCGGTAACCCTAATGTCCTAGATCCTTTTTTATCCGAGGCAACCGTTTCGAGGCAACTGGATCTTTAGACAGGAGGGAGACCTCTAAAACACCCTATACTCAATGACCACGTCGAGGCAACCAAGTGAGGTGTACCCTAGGAGTGGCATGTGCACGTGTGTCAGGTTTCATGTTTAGATTATCTTTGCACATGTATTATGGTGAGCTACATTTTGATTTTAATTTTCAGGCAAGTCTTGTCATGCATAGCAATTAATAATTGTGCGGGAAGTAAATTGCGGAAAGTAAATCTACGCTATTACAAGGCGTCGGGTATTTACATCGCCAAAAACATAACCCTTGAAGAGTAAATTGCGAGAAAATAAAGAAAGCGATAAAAGGGGTCCTAATTATCTATTACATTCTCGGAGCAGATACATAAATATAATCAAAAATAATAATATGCGCGAATAGAAATTGAACCGGAGAAGTCTTTAGGGTTTTGACCCTTTTTGAGAAAGAATGAGTTTTTGGTCCTTTTTGTATTTAATTAAACCTAATTCTAATTAATTAATTTAATTAAAAGAAAAAAGTATTTTTGTGTTTTTTATGTTTTAATGAAAATAAAAATAAAAGAAATTAAAAGTTGTCAAAACCCTAATTCTAAATTTGTTTTATTTATTGTAAAAAAAAGTCAAAATAAAACCTAATTAAACTAAATTGATTTGTTAGAATTTATTTACAAAAAAAAAGAATTAATAGTGAATTCAATAAATAATAATAATAATATTAGTTTTCAGAATTTATTATAAAAATAATTTGTTAGTTAATAATAATAATAATAATAATAATAATAATAATAATAATAATAATTAATAAAAGAAATTAAAAGGAAAAGAAAATAAAAAGAAATAATAAACCAGGGGGGTGCTGGGCCTTTTTGGAGGTTTGTTCTGGAATTTTCAGGCCCATCTGCACACAAGCCTTGTTGACTCGCTTGCTCATCCACACATGCATTGACTAGAGTGTACGCTAGTCTTCCAATCCAGGCCACATGACTTGAATTCAATGCCACTTGGAGCGCTGATCACTGGAGGTATATGGTAGACCTTGCCTGGGAACCTGCACGTGAACATGTAAAGGAAAAGGAAATAAAGGTTTTGGGTGGACCTGGGAATCGAACCCAGGTCCCAATGGTTGCCAGCCAACGCACCATCCACTGAGCCAACTGCACGCCTTTGTTAGTATAGTAATCAACAAATAATATATTAGGAAACCAAATAATATGCAATAAAACAAAACACGCACGTCCTGATTTGAACAGACCAATGGTATATCAACGCATCATTGTCTTCTTCGATTGTCCCTGCAAAATACAAACAGATAGCGGGGGTTTTTAACCCCCACAATATGGAACGACGAATAATAGCGATTAGGCGTAGGGGCTACATAAATATTTCGCGATATGTCCTTTGAATTCGTATGGTTCTCACGAGTTCAGTCATGGGTCTCTCAAGGCTTGATTTTTCCTATATAACAAAGCCCCAAATTCAAAACTTGGAAACCCTAGAACTCATCAATGGCAACTTTCGATTCGGAATGTTTTAATCCAATTAACCCATGCCAAAAGCTTCGTACGATTGCTAACAACACAAAACAAACAAAAAATCACGTTAAATGCTCATGAATTGGATAATACGATTTTGGAAAAAATCATCAAACCGTGTGACTGTAAACAATGATTTCTTGAGCTTTAGCACTTGGTTTTGATTGCAATATGTCTCTGGGAACCCCTGCAATGTATTAGAAACAATAAAATGCTTTGAATCGTGCTGGAATGCAAAGAACAGTTTTCAAGTTTATTTGATTTTTTTCAATGTTGCTATGGCCTTTTCTGCAGCAAATTCTCATCCAATGCATTAGGGTTGACTTGTGTATATATAGAGGAAGAGAATTAGGTTAAATCTTGGCCAAGAAATCCATGGAATTGATGTTTGTCTATTTGATTGAAAATCAAATATTTTTCAATCTTTTTGATTGAAGAAACTTGCCAAACTTGGAGATTGATTGATACACGAATTTGCCAGCTTGATTAGGTCATTCTTGCTTCAAAAAAAGATTGAAAAACCATATCTTTGAATTTCCTACAATTTAAATTAATTAAATGAATTAAAATCAATTAAAAATCCAATTAATTAATAAAAATAAGAAAATAAATTCAAATAGGCTTGATGGGTCGTGCATAAGTCATGGATAAAGTTTCAAGAAGAAATTTGAGGCCCATTAGCAAAAACAAAGTGTTTTGAGCAAAGTTGACATTTGCAAATTCACAAACATTTCCTAACTTCTCCAATGCATATCTTGCTCAATTTTGATCATATGAACATGTTCTTGGACATTTTGGAAAGTTCTTGAAGTCCTCTAACCAATGCCTTTGGTCCCATGTCATTTGGATTTACCAATCTCAAGTTATGGTCTTTGACTTAAAGTGCATTTTTGTTGACTTTTGAAATTGACCTATAATGTAGAAATTGATAACTTTTTGTGAGAGCATTTCTTGGACTTGGAATGTGAATATGAGTTGTAGGAAATTTCATCCCCTTCAAAATGAGCATTGGATGAGATTTTTCTGATGAACCATGAAAAAGTTATGCCCTGGTCAAGGTACAGTTGACTTTTCTACTGTCCAAAAATAGTAACTTTTTGCATCTTGATGATTTTTGAGCCATGCTTGTGGAATCATGATCAAGACTTGATCAAATGATGATTGTGAGCTCAAAATAAGATGTTGACCAAAAATTCTGACTTTTGACTGTAAAATGACCATTTTGCCCTAGTAGTTGATTGTGGTTCAAATGAGGCTTTTGACTGTGCAATTGGACACTGTGAGTCTTGAGACTTGACATGTAGATGCTTGACAATGTATATAGGAATATGAGACTTGTTTGAGCCATTGAAAACCTCAAATTCCTTGAGGGAACCAAAACCCTAATTTTGACTGGCTTAGGAGGCAGTTGGACTGTGCAACCTTTGAGGAATCTTGAACCATTTGAAGATGATTCTTGACAAACCTTGAAGAATATGGGAGGGCTAATTTTGGGGTACAACAGTTGCCCCTGTTCAATCTTCTTAGACCTGAGGATGTAGATTGGCTTGCGTGCCTTTCGTGATCCGAAGGTGGAAGATGATTGAACACTAAAGTGCCTAAAAATTTGCACTCGCATAGTGTAATATCAGCAATGTGATGTCGGGAATGGGCTTACAGATGCCATTTGGAGATATGATGGATAGGAGGATGGGCTTATAGATGCCATCTGGAGATGTAATGGATAGTTGTGGAGATGGGCTTAAAGATGCCATCTGGAGATGTCGATCGCGTAAGAGATTCCTTAGCGAGAACTTGCGTACCTGAGAAAGAAAGGTAGCTTTCCTGTCTGGTTTCAGGTGTTGATTTTCAATCTCATCATGCAGATACTTTCCTAGCTAGTTACAGGTATAGATCTACAATCAATCGCTCACAGATATGCCCTGGCTAGATACAGGTATCGAATCTGGAACTTCAAAAGGTTGATCGAGATAGCTTTCCTGGCTGGATACAGGCGTAGACCTCTAATCGGTCGCTCACAGATATGCCCTGGCTAGATACAGGTATCGAATCTGGAACTTCAAAAGGTTGATCGAGATAGATTTCCTGGATGGATACAGGCGTAGACCTCTAATCAGTCGCTCACAGATATGCCCTGGCTAGATACAGGTATCGAATCTGGAACTTCAAAAGGTTGATCGAGATAGCTTTCCTGGCTGGATACAGGTGTATACCTCTAATCAGTCGCTTTTAGATATGCCCTGGCTAGATACAGGTATCGAATCTGGAACTTCAAAAGGTTGATCGAGATAGCTTTCCTGGCTGGATACAGGCGTAGACCTCTAATCAGTCACTCACAGATATGCCCTGGCTAGATACAGGTATCAAATCTGGAACTTCAAAAGGTTGATCGAGATAGCTTTCCTGGCTGGATACAGGCGTAGACCTCTAATCAGTCGCTCACAGATATGCCCTGGCTAGATACAGGTATCCAATCTGGAACTTCAAAAGGTTGGTAGAGATAACTTTCCTGGCTGGATATAGGCGTAGACCTCTAATCAGTCGCTCACAGATATGCCCTGGCTAGATACAGGTATCAAATCTGGAACTTCAAAAGGTTGATCGAGATAGCTTTCCTGGCTGGATACAGGCGTAGACCTCTGACCTGAGAGTGAAGGATGATTTCCTGGCTAGATACAGGTGTTGATCTTCAAACTCTTCATGCAGATACTTTCCTGGCTAGATACAGGTATAGATCTACAATCAATCGCTCACAGATATGCCCTGGCTAGATACAGGTATCGAATCTGGAACTTCAAAAGGTGATGGTAATATCTTTTGATTGACCTTTTCCTGAAAAGGAAAACATTAGTCGTATGCAATGTCATGATGTATGAAATACATGATGTCATGATGTTCTCAAAAATAAATGAGATCGTGTCGTATGCACTTTATCATGTATGTAAGCAGGAGGTATGAAATGTGAAATGTTTATGAATGTATTTTCGTCTGGGAAAATAAATCCTTGACAAATGCCGGGAGCTTGTTAAATCCTGGGCTGATGTTTGAAGAGTAGAGTTCTTCGTTTCCGCTGGGGATGATGAACGACGATGATCGCAAGAATAAACCTGTAGGAGAAGATGACTCCGTTGGGGAATAAACCTGGCGAAGAGATTATTCTGTGGGGAACTACTCTGTGGGGAAGAGATACTTCGCTGAGAATTTAACGATAACTCCGCTGGGGATTCCGTTGATAAGCTTTGTTGGAGATTTGATGAACTCCGCTGGGGGATAGAAAGAACTTTGCTGGGGATGATCTTTCAGTTGCAAGTTGCTGAGGATAACCCAGTTAGACTTTTGTGGGGAATAACCTCTGAATATGGTTGGGGGAGAGATATTCGTACTCTACAGGGGACAAGCTTCCAGAGTCTACTGGGGAGATGGTTCAACTCTCCTGGGAAAACTTTGGACTTCACTGGGGTGTCTGTATTCCGCCGGGGAACAATCTTATATTTCTGTCGAGGAATATTAAGACTGCCGGGGATGCTTGTTGAGGAATATCTGTATACTCTGCTAGGGAATATTGAGATCTTCTGGGGATATCCAACTTCCTTAGGGCTGACAGTAGCCTAACTCTGCTCGGGGGAGACTATTGCTAACTTGCTAGGGATATTGTGCCTTTTTAGGGCTGCTGGGAGATCAACTCTGCTTGGGGAGAGTATTGTTGAATCTTGTCTTACTCTGCGGGGTGTGAAGGTATCTTGGTCATGTTCTTCAGCTGAACTTACCTTGGTACCTTGGTGGACAGAGCAACTAGACCGCTTAGACGATTCTTATTACCCTTGTTTCTAATATCACCTGTAATTAGTCCCTTGTTTCGCATGCAAATATTTATGATTAGCAATTAATGTCAAATGCATATATCAAAAATGAACATTGGACGTTCTTTGCAAAACAAAACAGATAAAAGGAAAAAACAATTGGCGATTTGTCTGAAAAAATGAGCTTGTATTGATTTTTGAATTTGCCTGTAAATAGGCGTTTGTGTACAAGAGGCTGACGTCCTAGTAAGAGAACACCGCCGAACACGATAGAGTTTATACAAATTTGTGAAAAGGGAAAACAAAACAGCTATGTCGAAAATCCCACTGGGTTCCAATTCTGCTATCGCCTTTATTTCTTCAAGCGTCTCATCACTTTGCTGCTTAGTTGGAGATAAAGTTGATTGATTGGTGCCGTCTGAGCCTGATGGTCGATACCGAAGTCTGGATGCAAGGTGATCCAATGAGACATAGTATTACGCTTTAATCCCTAATTTTTGCCTGGACCGCCCTTTCGGGTTTTCAGTCCACCGGGATACCCATTTTTGCCCAAGCCGCCTTTTCAGGTTTTCGACTTGCCGGGTGTACAATTTTTTTTTCATTTCATCCCTTATTTTTGCCCGAACCCTTTTGGTTCGCCGGGAAGCCCTTATTTTTGCCTAGGCCAGTCGACCTAGCGGGTCTTTAATCATGCGTAGTATTTTTTTACTATGTCTGCATTGGCGGGGTGAGGAATGTCGTCACCATCCATGGTGGTTAGAATCATCGCACCTCCTGAGAAGATGTTCTTAACCACAAATGGCCCTCGTACGTAGGGGTCCATTTGCCCATGGGATCACCTTGAGGGAGAATGATGCGCTTGATTACCAGGTCCCCAACTTGATACTCTTGTCGTTTGACTTTCTTGTTAAATGCCTTGATCATCCGTTTTTGGTACGTTTGACCATGACAAATAGCAGTAAGTCTTTTTTCGTCGATTAGGTTTAATTGATCAAGCCGAGTCTGGATCCAGTCATCTTCGCTCAAACCTGCATCCTTCATTATCCGGAGAGAGGGTATCTGGACTTCAATAGGCAAGACTGCCTCCAGGCCGTAGACCAAGGAAAAGGGTGTTGCCCCTGTTAACGTTCGTGCTGAGGTACGGTACCCATGCAGAGCAAACGGTAACATCTCGTGCTAATCTTTGTAGGTCACTGTCATCTTCTGCACAATCTTCATGATATTCTTATTATCTGCTTTTACAGCCCCATTCATCTTCGGTCGATAGGGAGAAAAGTTGTGGTGTTGTATCTTGAATTGCTCGCAGAGCTCAGTGATCATCTTGTTGTTAAGATTGGTACCATTATCCGTAATGATCCTCTCCGGTACACCGTATCGACAGATCAGATAATGCCAAATGAACCGTGCCACGACGTTCTTGGTTACGGTGGCAAAGGAAGCTGATTCGACCCACTTCATAAAGTAATCAATTGCTACCAGGATGAAGCGATGCCCGTTGGATGTCGTTGGTCTGATCTCGTCGATCATATCAATGCCCCACATTGAAAAAGGCCAAGGTGCTGTCAAGACGTTCAGAGGAACTGGAGGAATGTGCACCTTATCAGCATAGATCTGGCATTTGTGACATGTCCGAGAATGTTGGTAACAGTCAGCTTCCATTGTGGACCAGTAATATCCTGCCCGAAGGATTTTCTTTGCCATGGTATGCCCACTAGAATGCGTTCCGAAGGTACCTTCATGCAGCTCTGCCATGATCCTTTCTGCTTCAGTCTTATCCACACAACGCAGTAAGGTTGAATCATGGTTTCGCTTGTACAGAATTTTATTGCTGAGGAAGAACTTCGCCGCGAACCTTCTCAGAAACTTCTTGTCATTAACTGATGAGCCCTCGGGGTATTCTTGAGCTTCAAGGTACCTCTTCACTTCATGATACCAAGGCTTTTCTGCTGCCTCCTCTGTCTCAAGATCACAGCAATGTGCAGGTTCATCCAACTTCCAGATAATGATTCGGGGAGCCTCGTTGTCCCATTTTACTTTGAACATAGAAGACATTGTAGCCAGCGCGTCCGCCAACTGATTCTCCTCTCTTGGGAAGTGTTCAAAGGTTATCTCCTCGAAATGGGGGATCAAAGTTAATACGTACTCCTTGTAAGGAATAAGGTTTGGGTGTTTCGTATTCCACTTGCCTTTGATCTGACTGATCACGAGAGCAGAATCTTCGAAGACACTCAAACTTGATCCATAGGTCAATTGCAGCTTGAAGACCCATGATGCATGCTTCATACTCCGCCATGTTGTTGGTGCAGTTGAAACATAGTTGGGCGGTAAGTGGAGTATGAGAGCCTTTAGGAGATATGATCACAGCGCCAATACCGTTACCCAAAGCGTTTGAGGCTCCGTCAAAGTGCATAGACCATCGGGATCCTTCCTCAGGTCCTTCATCCGGTCCAGGTACTTCATAATCAGTCACTACCGTGATATTCTCGTCTAGAAATTCAAAGTTCATAGATTGGTAGTCATCCACTGCCTGGTGTGCCAAGTGGTCTGCCAACACACTTCCCTTGATTGCTTTCTGAGTTGTGTACTGGATGTCGTATTCAGTCAAGATCATCTGCCATCTTGTTATTCTTCTGGATAAGGCAGGCTTTTCGAAGATGTACTTGATTGGATCCATTTTTGAAATCAACAGAGTAGTGTGAGTCAACATATACTGTCTCAGCCGGCGAGCAGCCCATACCAAAGCGCAACAAGTTTTCTCGAGCAGTGGGTATCGGGTCTCACAGTCAGTAAACTTTTTGCTAAGGTAATAAATAGCGTGCTCTTTTCGGCCAGACTCGTCATGCTGCCCCAGCACACACCCCATTGAGTTGTCAAGCACTGTCAAGTATAGGATTAGAGGTCTCCCTTCAACCGGTGGCATTAGAATGGGTGGTTCTTGGAGATACTCTTTGATTCTTTCGAAAGTGGCCTGGCATTCATCGTTCCAACGTACTACTTGATCTTTCTTCAGTAGCTTGAAGATTGGTTCACAGGTAGCAGTTAGATGTGAGATGAATCGGGCAATGTAGTTCAGCCATCCTAGGAAGCCTCTGACTTCTTTTTCTGTCTTGGGAACTGGCATCTCTTGTATGGCTTTCACTTTGGCAGGGTCCACTTGAATACCTTTGTTACTTACGATGAAGCCTAGCAATTTTCCAGATCTTACCCTGAAGGTGCACTTGTTTGGGTTCAACCTCAGCTTGTACAACTTCAACCGATCAAACAGCTTCTGTAGATGGTCAAGGTGTTCCTCCTCAGTTTGGGACCTTGCAATATATCATCGACGTATACTTATATCTCATGATGGATCATGTCATGAAACAGAGCAAACATGGCACGTTGGTAGGTTGCCCCAGCATTTTTCAACCCAAAAGGCATGACCTTGTAGCAAAAGGTGCCCCACTGAGTAACAAAGGTGGTCTTCTCCATGTCTTCAGGAGCCATCTTGATTTGATTATAACCGGAGAAACCGTCCATGAAGGAGAATACCTTGTGCTGGGCAGTGTTGTCAACCAGAACGTCGATATGAGGCAGAGGGAAATCATCCTTGGGGCTCGCCCTGTTCAAATCCCTGTAATCAACACACATCCTGACCTTACCATCTTTCTTCGGTACCGGAACCATGTTGGCAACCCACTGAGGGTAAGAAGTCACTGCTAGAAAACCGGTGTCAAATTGTTTCATAACCTCAGCTTTGATTTTCTCGGACATCTCTGGACGCATACGGCGGACCTTCTGTTTTACCGGAGGGCATTCTTCCTTGGTAGGCAAGTGATGAACCACAATGTCGGTATCCAACCCAGGCATGTCTTCGTAAGACCAGGCAAAGATTTCCACATAGTCATGCAGCATCTGAATCAACCGTTGTTTCACACTAGACTCCAGATTGGCACCAATCTTGACTTCCTTTCTGTCTGTCTCAGTACCCAGATTTACCGTTTCCACTGGCTCTTCATGTGGCTGAATGGCCCTCTCTTCCTGGAGTAGCAGTCTTGCAAGCTCACCAGGCACTTCGCAATCATCTTCACCTTCGTCTTCGGCTAAGTTGATCGGATTTTCGAAGTCATAACTGGCAGTAGCAGAGTCATTACCAGTGAGATCCAGAGTGGATTGGAACCTGTATAGGTGAGTGTGTGTAAATGTAGCTGTTTTGCAATATATAATAAAGAAAGAAAAGGAGCGCAAGATTCGAAATGCAAAAAAACGTCCAATGGTTTTATTAATGATATATGAAAATGACACACAAAAGCCCTCACAAATGAAGCCACGGTGCCCCGGGTAAGACACCGGGCCATAAAGTTTGAAATTATTGTTTGTTACAAATTCAAAACAAATGAGTTCATTACTGAGTGACAAAAGTAATAGGTGTGAAGTCTTTCGCAGTCCAGTTGCTTGGTCCACCGTTGGTCGTTGGGTAGATCCAGCTGTCGAACTCGGATTCCTCCACGTCGTTTTCAATAGCATTCACTTCCGGGTTGGTGATGAACACAAGAGGTCTTCCAATCCTTGCCTTACGAACAGCCCTCTGAGCCTCTGCAGTGAAACCCAAACCAAACTTGTCAGTCTTCAGAGTGAAATCAGGAAGTCGGCCCCAGTTTGCACACTCACCCTTCTCAATAACAGCCCGGGCATCCTTTAAGGAAGCCATCTTCAAAGGAGAATCTTCTTCAGTCACAGTCTCTGCTGATGCCAGTGTCTGAGGAACCTCTTCAAAGTGCTGAAAGGGGGTCTCAATGAACTCCCCATCCATCTCTATGTACCGGAACGAGTTAAGGTGGCTGACCATGTACTCTTCCTCCCCTTGCACTGTTACAATCTTCCCTCTGACTGGGTACTTCAGCTTCTGATGTAGTGTGGAGGTCACAGCTCCAGCTTTATGGATCCAAGAACGACCCAGCAAACAAGAGTAGGACGGTCGGATGTCCATCACATAGAATGTTGAATCAAAGACCTGAGAACCAACCCTGATTGGAATGTCAACTTCACCATGTACCATCCTTTTGGACCCGTCAAAGGCCCGGACAACAATGTTGCTTGGCTTTAGTTCCAAACCCTCACAATCCAACCTGTCTAGAGCTTTCTTGGGTAGTACGTTCAACGAGGAACCAGTGTCAACCAACACATGGGCAAGAGTAGTGCCCCTGCATTCAATGGAGACATGCAGGGCATCATTATGGTTCTTCCCCTTAGCAGTTAGATCAGCGTCAGAGAAACCCAAACCATTATCAGCAGTTAAGTTGGATACACACTCGGTAAATTGATCAGCAGATGTCTCTTGTGGAACGTGGGCCGTCTTCAAGAAGGTAATAAGGGCCTTGGCATGGGCCTCTGAACACAACAACAGTGATAGCATAGAAATTTTAGAGGGGGTGTGCCCCAGCTGCTCAACTACGTTGAAATCACTCTTCTTGATAATCTTAAGAATCTCTTCCTTTTCCTGCTTGGAAGCTTCAACAGAGGTTGTCTTTGGTGCCTCCGTCTGGGCAGGCATATCAGCAGCGATCCCTTTGCCCCGAGCGTCAGATGACTCGGCAGCAGGGGTAGAAATAGGAACTTGGTCAGGAAGGGAAGCGGGCACACTGGCAGGTGTGATGACAATAGGTCTCTGAATAGCTGGTGGCATAATATCAGGTGAGAAGAGCCTGCCACTGCGAGTGACTTTGGAAGGCCCGGTGATGTTGCTGATGCCAGTGCTAGTATCAAACTCTTGTTTAACTCCAAGCACATAAACATCTTCCCCATAGTGCCACGGGACAGCTTTGTCGGATGTATAGGGGAGGGGCCCCAGAACAATGATGATGATAGGAGCAATCTTCTGAGTAGACATGATTTTGACAGGATTCTTTGAAGGAGCCTTAGGAGAGTTGTTGAAAATAGTAACAATGGACACTTCTTCAGTAGGGATAGCAGGAGCAACAATCTTCTCGAACAAGATCTCTTTGTTATCCATCAGGTTTTGGACGCCTGACTTTAACAAAGGACAACCAGCAGGTGAAACAGAACATAGATGGCAACCTTTACTACATCCCGGAAATAAACCGACTAGCAACAGGTTTCTCTTGACAGTCAACAACGGAGTAACAATATCATCCACAGAGGCTACATACAGGTCTTCCTCTACAGCATTCACTCCATGCTCGGGCATGGGAGCAGTCACAACATTGGGCCTTTCGGGCGCCTCGAACTCTATTTCTTTAGCATCGATAGGGTACTGAACCTTATTCCTCAGAGCCCAACAATCATCAGTAGTATGCCCCGGGCTGTCAGAGTGATAAGCGCAGTGGACGTTGGGATTATACTTTGGAGAGGTTGTGTTTACCACCTTCGGAGCTTCTTTGACAGTTACCAGATTGGTTGACAGTAGCTGCGGCAATATCTAGGACAAGGTCATGCTGAGCCGAGTGTACTGCCTTCGAGGTCTCTCACCCCTTGGCTGGTTGTATTGCTGAGGAGCAGCAGCAGGCTTTGAGATTACCAATGCGTTGACAGCTTGGCGGCGTTCCGGTTTATTTTGTCTCCTTGAGCCATAAACAGCACTAGATTCCTTCTTGAAGGGCTTGTTTTCAGTACTCGAGGAGGCACACTTTTGTATCTTCCCAGACTTGATACCAGCCTCTATCCTCTCACCAGTCAAGATCATATCTGTAAACCCAGCAGAAGAATTCCCAATCAGATGGTTGAGGAAAGGACCAGACAGGGTCCCCAAGAACATATCCACCAGCTCACGGTCCGTCAAAGGTGGCTGCACCCTTCCAGCCAGGTCTCTCCACTTTTGAGCATATTCCTTGAATCCTTCACCCGTTGCTAGTGACATACCCTGGAGTTGGGTACGCGTAGGAGCGAGGTCGGAATTATACTGATACTGCTTATAAAACGCAGTAGCCAAGTCCTCCCAGTTACGAATGCTGGCTCCATCTAGCTGATAGAACCATTCGAGTTGAGTCCCTGAAAGACTATCCTGGAAGAAATGGATCCACAAATTCTTGTCAGCAGTGTAAGGTTGGATCTTCCTTACATATGATCTGAGATTCAGCTTAGGACAGGAAGCTCCGTCGTACTTTGCAAAAGCAGGTGCTTTGAACTTATGTGGGATCACCACCCCAGAAGATAAGCCTAGGTCTCCAAAGTCCAACCCGGGCACATGTTGAATTTCCATAGCACTTAAGCGGTTCTCCAGATGTTTGTAACTATCCTCAGCAGGAGGATACTGTTCATCATTGTAATCCGTCTCGTTGTCGGAGACCACGGGACTAGGAACCCTTCTCTCTTGGGGACTGTCTTTCCCTACAGAGGAAGTAGCCAGATCAGCCTCATTTTGTAGCCCATTTCCAAACCTCCGTCCAGTGTTAAACAACACAGTCCTCTTCTTCTTCTTCTTCTTCAGAATGAGAGTCTTCAACTCTTGTTGACCCTGGGCCAAGCTCATGACCAACTCCTGGAACTGGGCATTCTGGGCCTGGAGGGCCTTGATAGCTTGTTCAGTAGTAGGTTCAGAAGACATGATGATTGCTGAAATAAACAGCGAAGAAGATAAGTGACCTGTAAAAAGGGTACCTGTTATGCATATGATGAATGGAATGCGTATGAGTTATGTTTTCAAAGACAATCGGGATTCAACTTTGTAGACAAGAAGGAAACAAACTTTATTAGATTCAACTTTGGAATTTAAATTGTTCAACAAATTGCCCTTAGGCGTTACAAGAATGAAAATACTGAAAAGGAAATAAAAACTGTAAAGGAAACATCCAAAGCCCATCAGTGCTCCCATGGCCTCTTCTTCTCAGTACGGATATAGTCATTCAGGATCCGCTCATTCTCCAATTGCTTGGTCAGCTTCTGGATTTTTTGTTCTTATTCATTGAACCTTTCCCGATAAGAATCCCGTTCTTCCTACAGTTGCGCCCAAGACCTCTTTAGTGTGTCAACATCAGTGGGTATCTGAGGATGAAGAACAGTTGGAGGAACCCCGTCTCTATCAGGAACCTCAAGAGTAATAGGCCTGACAGCTTCGTATGGCATACCTAACTTCTGAGCACGGATGCAGACCCATCTGTAGTAGGATTCCATAGGCAGAGAAGTCTTCGGTCCCAACTCATGTGGGTCAGCTTTGTGAATTCTGTCCCAAGCCCTGATGAATCTATGACGCAGCTCGTCATTGTCTACCTGAAACTCAAAACTGATGTGAGGTACCAACATCTCATGAGGCCCTGCTCTTCTGGCTCTTCCAAACTGACGGAGAGCTAAACATGTATTATAAGAGATTCCTCCATGGGTTCCGATCAATGGAACATTAGGATACTCTCCGTAACGATCAATAACAGCCACCTCATCTAAACCTCTAAGAGTCCAAATGATGTCATTATCAGTGAGAGACATTAACCTATGAGCCCAGCCCCTTCCTTCTTTGTTCTTCAGCACGAACTTAGGGAGGTGAGAAATAAACCACCTCACTAACAAAGGAGCACAACACCACAAAGTTCCCCGTCTTCGGGCAGTACGAGCATAGAGTTGTTGCAGGATATCACCCAAGAGAGTGGGTACAGGGTTCCGAGAGATGAAGATCCTTATAGCGTTGACATTAACAAAGGTGTCAGGATTTGGAAACAATACTAGACCATATATTAGGAGAGCCAGAATGTCTTCGTACGCCCTGAAGTCTAAGTCATTCCAGAAACTGTTAGCTTTACCAATCAGAAACTTAGCCAAAAAGCCCTTAACTCCGCTTCTAGTCTCCCAGTTATCCATTACCTCTTTGTTGGTCAAAGGAAGGGCTGCAGCAATCTCCTCAAGCCTAAGAGTCTTTTCCCAACCAGTGAATGGAGTCTGCTCCAAAACAGGGATACCAAGCAAATCAGAGAATTCTTCCAGGGTAGGGACCAGCTGGAAGTCTTGAAAGGTGAAGCAATGGTATATGGGATCATAAAACTGGGTCATGACACTTATCAGTTGTTGGTCCCACTTTGAAGTGACTAAATCGAGAAGAGAACCATGTCTCTGGATGAAGGAAGTAGTGCTTGGAATCCTGTCAACCAATTCTTTAAGCAAATCAGGTGGGTGAACAAAGTTGAGCCGGATAGTATTCCTTCGCATAGGCATCATGATGTCCTACAAAATAGAGCAAAGATGAAACCCTCTTGTCTTTGAAATGGGTTAGTCCTTATGCAGGATGCATGCAATGTTATGATGGTATGATGTTATGGTAAAGCACACCACAGGTATTCACAAAAGGCAAACATGATAAGGCACACAAGTCACACAAGACAACCCTTAGAGTTTATGCCATCATGAAGTTTAGGTACTACCCTCTTTCCATTTCAGTTGGTTAAGACCTGTCCTAGAAAATAGTAACCGGGTTCTAGAGGATCTCAATATCACTGACTACCCTCAATCGGTCATAACTCCAGCTTCACAATCTTTTCTTGCGGCCAGAACCATCGCGAGAGTTTAGCCTCAATGAGTGTAGCATACTGCTACTGTTCTATGGCCAAGTTGGGTCAATTTAGGGTTCTAAGGTCGGTTGGTGCTTAATGACTCCTCAGAAGACCCATATTCTCCTCGTTCCAACACAAGGGATATCGGTACAGACCAAGGTGTCACACCAACGTAGCTACTGCTTCACCCGTGTCGGTCTATGCCGGACAGGTCCCTCACAGTTTATTGCTACCTAAAGGGTATTCCCCAGATCCGGGTTAGGATCTATGAAACTCCAATGCAAGCCCACAATATTAAATCAAACAAAGCATACAATTGAAAACATATAATGATCTAATCCTAAGGTATACCTCACTTATAATTTTCCCCAGCAGAGTCGCCAGTTCTGTGATCGGTGGAAATAGAACTGACTGTTTTGAAATGCTGGTTCACGAAATGTCGCGGTAAGCAAGAGTCGCCACCGTATTTTATGTTCTCCAACAAGGAAAGGACAAAAGCACAACAAAATTCCTTTTTGAGATGTTTCTCGGTTCGGGAGGTAGATTATAGAAAGGGAAGGTGTTAGCACCCTTTCTATCAGTGGTTATCCACGGGCTCTTAGGTACTTGCTCACTATGTTTTCAAAAATGTTTGCTTTTCTTGTGTTTGTGGGTTTTGAAAAAGTTTGTTTTGAAAACTTCTAGGTAACTCTTGTATCAGTCCTCAAGAGTGTATGAAGTGTTGTTTGAAAACTTTTATCAGAAAAATGTAAGTACGAAAAGTTGTTTTTTTGTTTTGAAAGAGCAAGTACCCAGGAGAAATCTACCTACTCTAAGGAATTAAGCTGTGTAAATTTCCTTTAGACAGTACTAGCCCACTATTGAGAAGTAGGTAGCACCGTCGTTGGAGTTATTCGGGTCAATTCGATTATAGGGACATGTGTGGTCACCAAAGCAATAGTAGGACGCCTTAGCAGTAACCCTAATGTCCTAGATCCTTTTTTATCCGAGGCAACCGTTTCGAGGCAACTGGATCTTTAGACAGGAGGGCGACCTCTAAAACACCCTATACTCAATGACCACGTCGAGGCAACCAAGTGAGGCGTACCCTAGGAGTGGCATGTGCACGTGTGTCAGGTTTCATGTTTAGATTATCTTTGAACATGTATTATGGTGAGCTACGTTTTGATTTTAATTTTCAGGCAAGTCTTGTCATGCATAGCAATTAATAATTGTGCAGGAAGTAAATTGCGGAAAGTAAATCTACGCTATTACAAGGCGTCGGGTATTTACATCGCCAAAAACATAACCCTTGAAGAGTAAATTGCGAGAAAGTAAAGAAAGCGATAAAAAGGGTCCTAATTATCTATTAATTTCTTGGAGCAGATACATAAATATAATAAAAAATAATAATATGCGCGAATAGAAATTGAACCGGAGAAGTCCTTAGGGTTTTGACCCTTTTTGAGAAAGAATGAGTTTTTGGTCCTTTTTGTATTTAATTAAACCTAATTCTAATTAATTAATTTAATTAAAAGAAAAAATTATTTTTGTGTTTTTTATGTTTTAATGAAAATAAAAATAAAAGAAATTAAAAATTTTCAAAACCCTAATTCTAAATTTGTTTTATTTATTGTAAAAAAAAAGTCAAAATTAAACCTAATTAAACTAAATTGATTTGTTAGAATTTATTTACAAAAAAAAAATTAATAGTGAATTCAATAAATAATAATAATAATATTAGTTTTCAGAATTTATTATAAAAATAATTTGTTAGTTAATTTTAATAATAATAATAATTAATAAAAGAAATTAAAAGGAAAAGAAAATAAAAAGAAATAATAAACCAGGGGGGTGCTGGGCCTTTTTGGAGGTTTGTTCTGGAATTTTCAGGCCCATCTGCACACAAGCCTTGTTGACTCGCTTGCTCATCCACACATGCATTGACTAGAGTGTACGCTAGTCTTCCAATCCAGGCCACATGACTTGAATTCAATGCCACTTGGAGCGCTGATCACTGGAGGTATATGGTAGACCTTGCCTGGGAACCTGCACGTGAACATGTAAAGGAAAAGGAAATAAAGGTTTTGGGTGGACCTGGGAATCGAACCCAGGTCCCAATGGTTGCCAGCCAACGCACCATCCACTGAGCCAACTGCACGCCTTTGTTAGTATAGTAATCAACAAATAATATATTAGGAAACCAAACAATATGCAATAAAACAAAACACGCACGTCCTGATTTGAACGGACCAATGGTATATCAACGCGTCATTGTCTTCTTCGATTGTCCCTGCAAAATACAAACAGATAGCGGGGGTTTTTAACCCCCACAATATGGAATGGCGAATAATAGCGATTATGCGTAGGGGCTACATAAATATTTCGCGATATGTCCTTTGAATTCGTATGGTTCTCACGAGTTCAGTCATGGGTCTCTCAAGGCTTGATTTTTCCTATATAACAAAGCCCTAAATTCAAAACTTGGAAACCCTAGAACTCATCAATGGCAACTTTCGATTATGAATGTTTTAATCGAATTAACCCATGCCAAAAGCTTCGTATGATTGCTAATAACACAAAACAAACAAAAAATCACGTTAAATGCTCATGAATTGGATAATACCATTTTTGAAAAAATCATCAAACCGTGTGACTGTAAACGATGATTTCTTGAGCTTTAGCACTTGGTTTTGATTGCAATATGTCTCTGGGAACCCCTGCAATGTATTAGAAACAATAAAATGCTTTGAATCGTGCTGGAATGCAAAGAACAGTTTTCAAGTTTCTTTGATTTTTTTCAATGTTGCTATGGCCTTTTCTGCAGCAAATTCTCGTCCAATGCATTAGGGTTGACTTGTGTATATATAGAGGAAGAGAATTAGGTTAAATCTTGGCCAAGAAATCCATGGAATTGATGTTTGTATATTTGATTGAAAATCAAATATTTTTCAATCTTTTTGATTGAAGAAACTTGCCAAACTTGGAGATTTTGATATCCTTGATTGATACACGAATTTTCCAGCTTGATTAGGTCATTCTTGCTTCAAAAAAAGATTGAAAAACCATATCTTTGAATTTCCTACAATTTAAATTAATTAAATGAATTAAAATCAATTAAAAATCCAATTAATTAATAAAAATAAGAAAATAAATTCAAATAGGCTTGATGGGTCGTGCATAAGTCATGGATAAAGTTTCAAGAATAAATTTGAGGCCCATTAGCAAAAACAAAGTGTTTTGAGCAAAGTTGACTTTTGCAAATTCACAAAAATTTCCCAACTTCTCCAATGCATATCTTTCTCAATTTTGATCATATGAACATGTTCTTGGACATTTTGGAAAGGTATTGAAGTCCTATAACCAATGCCTTTGGTCCCATGTCATTTGTATTTACCAATCTCAAGTTATGGTCTTTGACTTAAAGTGCATTTTTGTTGACTTTTGAATTTGACCTATAATGTAGAAATTGATAACTTTTTGTGAGAGCATTTCTTGGACTTGGAATGTGAATATGAGTTGTAGGAAATTTCAAACCCTTCAAAATAAGCATTGGATGGGATTTTTCTGATGAACCATGAAAAAGTTATTCCCTGGTCAAGGTACAGTTGACTTTTCTACTGTCCAAAAATAGTAACTTTTTGCATCTTGATGATTTTTGAGCCATGCTTGTGGAATCATGATCAAGACTTGATCAAATGATGATTGTGAGCTCAAAATAAGATGTTGACCAAAAATTCTGACTTTTGAATGTAAAATGACCATTTTTCCCTTGCAGTTGATTGTGGTTCAAATGAGGCTTTTGACTGTGCAATTGGACACTGTGAGTCTTGAGACTTGACATGTAGATGCTTGACAATGTATATAGGCATATGAGACTTGTTTGAGCCATTGAAAACTTCAAATTCCTTGAGGGAACCAAAACCCTAATTTTGACTGGCTTAGGAGGCAGTTGGACTGTGCAACCTTTGAGGAATCTTGAACCATTTGAAGATGATTCTTGACAAACCTTGAAGAATATGGGAGGGAAAATTTTGGGGTACAACACATCCCATGAGCAGTTACATTAATATTGCAAAAAATAAATAAACGCGCGATGAATCGAGAATGAGAAAAGAATTAGGGTTTTGACCCCGTCTAAACCAAATTGAAATAAGAATTATTTTTCTGTTGTTTTTGATTATTTTTGAGAAAAAAGTAAGGTTTTAATGAATAAATACAAACCTAATTCATAATTAATTTAGATTAATAAAAATAATTAATTTTGACCTATCTTTGTATTTTGGTTATTTTAAGAAAAGAAAATAAAAATTAAATCAAATAAAACCTAGTTTTCTAATTTGTTTTTAATTATTTACAAAAAAATTAAAGTTACCCTAAAATTAAATTAAACTAATTAAATTAATTTTGACAAAAAAACCTAAATTTGATGAAATTGATTTTATGAATTTTTTGTAAAAAAGAATTAAATTTGTGAGAAATAACTAATCAAAATAAATTAAAAGAAAAATATATAAAAGAAAAGAGAGAATTGGGCCTGGTATCCAAAGCAAAAGGGGGGGTGCCAATCTGACTTTCAAGCCCAATAAGCCTTGGTCCAATGTTGACTTTCTCAGATTCCATGTTGCAAGTTGACCAGGGTACATCATGGACCTCAAAGGATGGGCGTTAGATCTGGCCTTCTGGAGATCTAGTGATTGAACGTTGAGGGCACATGGTGAACTACTTACCTTCACACATGCCTGATTATACAAGAAAAAATGTTATGAAATAATATGGGGGACCTGGGATTCGAACCCAGCCCCATTGGCTTTTCCACATGCCTCTTGACCAATTGAGCCAACGCGTTTTGTTGTACATGAAATATCAAATAAAGATTATATTGAGAAAACAAGTTAACATATGCCAGACGCGCGAATTTTCAAATGGGCCAGTTAGGTCACGCCACGCCATCATCTTCTACCTCCTTCTGTTGCTAAAAGTCTAGACACTTTTACCTACAAACAAAAGTCTGTAGCTATAGCCCTGCGTATTTCCAGAGTCCACTGCACGCATGATAAATTGATTCCAGTGGTACCAATCAACTCGTGGAAACCTCACGAGCATCATTGTACCCCTCTTCATGGCCAATTGTCCCTGCAATCAAAACCCCTAAAAACGAAACCTAAACCCTAATCATGGCATATCTCTGTATGGCTAACAAAAACGCAATTGATCATTAACATTAGCTTGCAAATGTTTCAATGAACAAGAATATGTAAAGAATTCATGATACAAATGCCAGAATTATGATATTGAATTTCAAGAAAGTAAGGATATCGTGAGGTGCTTACAGTACGTGTCTGGGCACGAAAACGCTTGTTGATGATTGGAAGAGACTCATTGAATGCCCAACAAGTGAATGGTATGCTTGGAATAGCTTGAAAGAGCCTGGAACTATGAAATCCAATTACCACTTTTGTTGAGTTTTTTCAAGTTTTTTCTCAGCTTCTCACGCCTCTAACCCCTGTACTTTTGGTCTGGATTTGTTCTATATGTAGCCTTGAGTGAAATAGGTTTACAAATTTGCATCCAATCTTCTCCAATAATGATCATTGATCAAGATTTGATTCTCATGTAAATCTTTCCAAAACAAGCCAAAAACCAATCTTTTTGTGTACAAACAAGCCTTGCACAATTTGATCTCATTGCCATCTATTCATGGACCTGAAATATGCACAAAATCTCAAGGTTTAAATTATTTTGATATTTTTATGATTTTATTTTGATTTAATTTGATTAAATTTAAATAAAAATCAAAATAAATGACAAAAATAAAATAAAGGCAAGTGGGAAGGATCATGGGTCGTGGATCATGTTACAAACTCAATGCAAGCACAAAAAGTTGGGCCTATTTGACAAAATTTGCAATTTGAGGCACTTTTGGCTTTTGGCAATTTTTAAAAAAAGGTCAACTTCACCAATGCATAACTCTTTCAGTTTTGACCCTAGAGATGTGTTCTTGGAATTTTTAGAAAGCTTAGGATGTCCCCTAAGAAAACCTTTTGGTCTCATCTCAATTGAGTCTTCCATGTTCATGTATGAAGCTTTGACAAAAAAGGTGTTTTTGTTGACTTTTCAAAATGACCTATAATGTCCAAATTTGTAACTTCTTGTGAGTACATATTTTTAACTTGGGAGATGAAGATTATTTGTATGGAATTTCATCCTCTTAATAATGAGCTTTGGATGGGTCATTTATAATAAAGTATGAGAAAGTTATGCTTGGTCAAAGTTGAGTTGACTTTTCCTACAAAACACTAATTTAACAACTTTTGGGTTTTGATGAATTGTGAGCAATCCTTGAGAAATAATGATCAACCCATGATCAAATTATGAATAATACTTCAAAATGATGATGTTGACCAAAAATATTGAGGTTTGACTGTATGGGGACCACAGTTGACTTTTGCCCATAGCATAGTCGATTTCCAAGCCTTTGAACAATTGATTGAGCAAACTTTCTCTGCAAGGCTTGAAACATGACATGGATGATCTTGAGAACATATTAGGAAAATGGTGAGCATTTGGGATCCCTTGGACTCAAGTATCTTGAGGCAACATGAAACCCTAATTTGAGGTAGACTGCCTTGGGAGATGGTTTGTATGGTCAACCCTTGGACTTCCTTGAGCAATTTAAGGATCTCACTTGAAATATTTTGATAAATATGGGAGGGAAAATTTTGGGGTACAACAGTGGCCCAAACTTATGATTGCAAGCCCAAGTATGTGAATTTGATCTCTTTGATCCAATAACTTTGAGATTTATTGTGTGGAGGCTTTGGTTCTACCAATCCTCTAATGGATCTACAACACCTTTGGTCAACGCGGATCACTTAAACATCATTGATCATTAAATGGTACTTGTGGGAATTCCAAATGGATGATATACTTGAAAAAAAGAAAATGCAACTTGTTGTGTGGATGCTTTAGTTCTACCAATCCTCTAATGAGTTCCAAAATCAAGTTTCAAGATGGTCATCCAACTAACCACTAATTATTGACTTGTTTTATCTTATGCCTTTATTCATTTTTATGCTTTATGTACTATTTACTTTTAGCATTTACATTTCATGCCATTTTCATCTTTGCTCATTTGAGCATTTATTTTCTTGCCATTTTTACTTTGCTCACTTGAGATTTTCTTTTCCTTTCTTAAGATACTTAATAATCAACATAAACCCTAAAAAACCTTTAATGGCACTTGGACTATTTGGTTACTATCCTTGGAATTATGGAGCATGGGACTTTTTCTTGGACTTAGGATTAGAAACCTTGGCCTATCTTGGAGACCTTGTGATCTTATATGATTATTTTGTCTGGAGTTCTTGAGGTTTACCTCAAGATATTGGGTTGCTTGTTTGTTTTTGTGTGCAGGTTTTTGTGATTACATTCTATGTTTGTAATCTGGAATTCACCCGTATACAACCGTTACTCTGCCCAATTTTTGTGAAGACTTAATACGCTTGAATTCTGGTTCTCTCAAGAGGTCTAGTATCTTTGCTTGCTTGGTTTCAATCTAAAGAATGATAATTCTATCTTGACACATAATGTCAAGTATTGGCTTCTTGTTGGTTAGATGATTCTTCTCCTTAGCTTTTACCTTATGCTTTAGGATAGTCTCTTCTTCTCCTCCCATATTCTTTAATTTCAAAAATCTTCTCCCCCCTTTTGAAAACTCTTCTTGTTTCTAAACTTGAAACACTTTCATAATAAACTTGGACCTAGGTCCATGCATTTTCAAAATCTTTTCATAAATAAACTTCAATCAACTTACCAATACCTTGACATTATTTGTGAGAAGAATAAAAGTCAATCAATCTCATTTCAAACTATTTTTCCACTTTGGCTTCTACTTTAAAACTTTTCTCAAAATATTGGACTCTTGTCAATCCTTGTAGTGATGCAACAACTATACTTCTACAATATGTAGTGAAGTGAGATATTTTCCACTTGGGTGTTGAGTGAGGCATTGTTGATTTTAAAATCCAAGCCAAATCCTCCACTTTGAGATGATGAAAATTATCCTTTCTCATGATTGTTGGTAGTAAGTATTTTTTCCACACAGATAATGACAATGATCTCTTATCTCTTAAAATCAACCAACACACTTGTGTTTCAAATTTTAAAAGACGAACTACGTGTACCCTGATCCCCTATTGCACGAAAGGTGGTACGTAGGCACTAAAGGTTCACAACTGCGGCGGGTGAAAAAATCATAAAAAATACTTCTCTTCTCACCTCCACCATCTATTTCTATACAACATATTTTATAGGCAAAATATACAGATTTTTCAAAGAGGTTCATGCGGAGTACCGTAGATGTTTAGGGTGCTAATACCTTCCCTTTGCATAACCAACCCCCTTACCTTGAATCTTTCCCCCTCTTTTTGGGTTATTCGCTCTTTTCCCATTCCTTTGGAAATAATAAAGCGCGGTGGCGATTTTTATTTTTGATTTGTATAAAGTCTAGTCAATCTAATGGCTTAGTCTTGAACATTTCTACCGCTACAGAAAAATGGCGACTTCACTAGGGAAAGATTGACCTCTTGCTGGTCCATCCCTAAGTGGGTTAAGCCTATCTTTGTTTATATCTGTACATGTGCTATTGTTGTTTATGTGTTATATTTTGTATATATGTTTGTTTGGATTTTTTGGTTTTCAGGGTGCTTGGTGATTACTCATATGTCTTATACCCGGACTTGGGCAAACTTTAAGATAGGACGGGCGGTATAGTCATGTTAACTTTGAGGGAGTAATCCCAAAAAAGGAGGCATGAGATCCCCCACTCAGTGGAGGCCCCTTTGACTGTAGTGTCGTTTATCGAGTAATCGGGAAGACGTACTGCTTTCGACCTGGAAGCCTGCTGAAACTGAGGACCGTAGAATACCAAACCCATCTTGTACTATTAGGTGTAGTGCAGAAGCTATGACGGAGTAATCCGGAAATAGTTGTCATGTGATACTAGGCTCGGACGAGTCTTTCTTGAGAATATTACTAATTACCAAGTTAATCGGGAAGTTGGTAATATCCGAAGGAAGGATGTAGACTCTAGGAACCTCTAGAACCTTGTTCGGCAGGTGATAACTTTTTAGACCAACACCTTATGGGTAGTACCTTCGACCTCATGCTCGTGAATTTGAACCTATGAACCCTATATGTATGTTCTTGTGTGTGATTGTTGCATCATGCATCCATGCACTCATAAGCATCTTTTGACGAAAACAATATTTCAAGGGATTTAAAGGTTGACTATTTGTGAATATCTCAGGTACTTTTAACCATGGATTCTGGAAAGAGAAAGACCGGGAAATACAGTTTCAAGGATCCCAAGATAGATGAGTTGGTCAGTCTAATTCCAGAGATCGAGTGTTCTGTAGACTTTCGAAAGAAGTATGGATCCATTATTCCTCTCATGAAGTTAAAGATGAAGGAGGGTATTCTCTCGACCTTGGTCGAGTTCTATGATCTGATGTATCACTGCTTTACTTTTCCCGATTATCAGTTGATGCCTACACTAGAGGAGTATTCTTATCTATTGGATTTACCTGTTACCGATCGTGTTCCTTTTACTAGTTTAGAGGGTGAGCCAAAACCACATGAGATTGCTGCTTTGATTCATCTGGGAAAGTATGAGGTGGAAGCCCATATGACTTCTAAAGGAGGGATTAGAGGATTACCAGCTCAGTTCTTATTGGAGAAAGCTCGTTACTTTTCCAGAATGAAGAGTACAGTTTCTTTTGAGGCCATCTTTGCTCTACTTGCTTACGGATTATTCTTATTTCCTAATGTGGACAAGTTTGTCGACATTAACGCTATCAAGATTTTCATGATTGGAAACCCAGTTCCTACACTTTTGGTTGATGCTTATTACTCTGTTCATCTTCGGAATTCTTATCATGGGGGAATGATTATCTGTTGCATGCCTTTGTTGTACCGGTGGTTCATCTCTCATATGCCTCAGTCTGATGCTTTTTGGGATGTCAAGAAGGAACCCCGTTGGGATCTTAAGATCCTGGAACTTACTCACTCGGATATTGATTGGTATCATCGAGCTTATCAGGATGTGGAGATTATTGACAGTTGTGGTAGTTTCCCCAATGTACCGCTTCTTGGTACAAAGGAAGGAATTAACTATAACCCTGTTCTTACACATCGACAGCTTGGTTATCCGATGAGGGATAAACCGAATAGTATTCGTTTGAGTAGTTTCTTTCTGAAGGAAGGAGAAGACCATAGGGAAGCTAGGGAGCAGATTGCGAAGGCCTGGCATCAAATTCATAAGAAGAGTAGGAAGGATTTGGGACCTAAGGGTGTTGTTTCTTTGGAGCCATATCTCCAATGGATTCGATTGAGAGCTATTCAGTTAAAGATGCCATATACTCAGGAGACACCCATGCCTGATCTATTTGTGAATACCACTCCTCCCTTATTAGATGATCTAGAAGAGATGCAACTCGCTTTGGTTAGGATGCAACAGGAAAGGGATGCTTGGAAGAACAAGTTCCAGACTTTAGAGAGTTCCTATAAAGCAGACTTGAAGGAGAAAGACGATTTGATTGAGATCCTTGAGAGTTGAGCGGTGGAGTCTATGGAGAGGCAATGGGATTTATTTTCCCCTAAGCCTTAAACAGGTGTTGATTACTCACTTCCTGATTTAGATGATTGGAAGGAGGTTGCCATCAGACATGTGGAAGAAAACCAGAGGTTAAAGGCTCAGATTGCCAGGCTCACGGGGAAGTGCCAGCGTATAGAGTGATCTCCATCAGTTCTTTTTCTCAGGATTTTAGATTTCATTTTAATCTTGTACTTGGGATCATTGAAACTTGTAATCCATTTTGAAGATATTATAAAATTTTCAGTATTTCAAATGTGCTATTACCTTGATGTTTGCAATATGTCTATAAACTTTAAATCCCTTGAAATATTAAATAACAAAGTAAAAATAATCATGTGCATTGCACATCACGCATCATATTGCACATATTTATTGCATTTTTTATGCATACCCAGGTGTCTTACCAAGCTTTTTTACTTCAATAGCAAGATGACTCATCACTACAACACTCAAGGTAATTTCAAAAAGAAGATGGAAAACTTAGAACAGGAGAATCGCGAGCTGCGCGAAGAAGTTTCTGCTTTGAAGACCGACTTGGCCAATCTGACTACTCTGATGGAAGCTCTGGTTGCTGCTCAGAATCAGCCACCGAGTGTTCAACCTCAACCAACAAGGGCAAATACTGAAGTTCCGACTATTCCCGTATCTGTTACTCCAGCTGTTATTCAGAATTGCATGCCTCAAGGTTATCCATGGGTAATTCCAGAGAATTTCGTACCTGAAGGTTTCAATCTTGGTCCTCAAGATACTCCAGTGGTTCAGACTATTGTTACTCCAGCACCTCTTGTGGTGCATGTTGTTCCTGCTGCACCTCCTTCGGTAAACATGGTTCCGTTTGTTAATGATGATTTGTGTCGTCCTTTCCCTCCGTCGAGTGAAGACTTGGGTCTTTATGACAGAATGGATGATTTTCAAGAGCAGTTTGACAAGATGCAAAGAGAGATGAAGGCCCTCAGGGGAAAAGAGATATTTGGGCAGAATGTGAATAAGCTATGTTTGGTCCCGAATGTTAAGATACCTGCTAAGTTCAAGTTCCCGGAATTTAAGAAGTATAAGGGCAACACTTGCCCTCGTGCTCACCTGGTGATGTACGTAAGAAGAATGTCTACCCACACTGATGATCAGCGTCTGCTGATCCACTTTTTTCAGGATAGTTTGACCGGCACAGCACTGAAATGGTATATGAGTTTGGACAATGCCAACATCCATACTTTTAATGATTTGGGAGAAACATTCATCAAACAATACAAGTACAATGTGGACATGGCGCCCGACCGTGACCAATTTAGGGCCATGGTTCAAAAAGACAGGGAACCGCTCAAAGAGTATGCGCAGAGATGACGCGAAGTAGCTGCCCAAGTGATTCCTCCCATGGAAAAGAAGGATATGACTAAGATTTTTCTGAAGACGCTGGGAGCTTTCTACTATGAAAGGATGGTAGCAAGCACACCAAGTGACTTTACAGAGATGGTAAGAATGGGTATCCGCCTAGAAGAGGCTGTAAGAGAATGTCGTTTAACGAAGAGTGGAGGATTCAGAGGTGTGAAGAAGCCATCTTATGGGTTTACCAAGAAGAAAGAAGGGGATGCAAATGTTGTTATACAAGAGAGGACAGTAACGCTTCTAGAAGGAATTGCCAGTGTCACCAGCAAGTTGCCTCAGTTACTCCTATGATGAGTGCCGCTCCGACTACCGTTGCTTATCAAAGACCGTCCCAGCAGGGGAACCAAGGGAATAATCATAGAAGGGAGAACTATGACCCTATTCCCATGAGCTATGCAGAGCTACTGCCGGCATTGATTCAAAAGAAGTTGGTTCAAACCCGACCACCTCCCGCCATACCATCACCATTGCCTTGGTATTACAAGGCAGACCAAATGTGTGCTTTTCATCACGGAGCACCAGGGCATGGTGTTGAGAATTGTTATCCTTTGAAGACTGAAGTGCAAAAGTTGGTGAAGTCTGGAATTATATCTTTCAAGGACATGGGACCTAATGTGAAAGATAATCCTCTACCCAAGCACGGGGTAGTAAATGCTATAAATATGGTGGCCGGTTGTCCAGGCGACTTCTGGATTTTTGACATTAATCTGGGTAGAAGAGATTTGGTGAAAATGCATGCAGACCTCTGTGAATTCAGCTACTATACGCATGACCACACTGGTTGTGCTATTTGCAGTACAGATATACAGGGTTGCGAGAAGATAAAGGCTGATTTACAGGAGATGATGAATGAGGGCTTAATCCATATAATCGGGCCTAGGGCAGAATATGAAGAGGAAGTGAATATGGATTTTGGATGTCCTGGTGAATTCAGAATATTTGATGTGGAGCATTTGAACGAGGATCTCGTGCAGTTGCATGCTACCTTCTACCATACGGTTGGTCAGGTGGAACACCAATATGGATCTTTCCTGGTTTGTTTTCGAAATCCCCGAGGATGTTCAATTGTGAGGGAGGGTGTTCAGTTACTGTTAGACAATGGAACTATCAAGATCACAAGTCAGAGGGATGGTTATCATGAGGTTGATATGGTTGAAGTTTGTTTAATGGAAGAAGAGTCAGAGGAAGAGTATGCCTCCACGAATGCGTTTTTCTCTTCAGACGAAGATTTGTTTTCCAGAAATGATTTTTTGATGATTGATTGTGTTGAAGAAGGGGTAAACGTCATTGTTCCTTGTTTTGGTGCACCCACTCATTTTGAAGTGGAGTACCATAGCAAGCCAGTTATTACCCCATTGGTAATTAGTTTGCCAGGCCCTATCCCCTACAAATCAGATAAGGTTGTGCCTTACAAATACAACGCTACAATCTTAGAAGATGGGGTGGAAGTTCCCATCCAGCCAATGCCTGATGTTGGAAATATAGCTGAAAATAGCAGGGTGACCCGTAGCGGTCGTGTGTTTGCGCTGGTTGTTCGGAGAGATGTTGCTGTTGGAAAGAAAATTGCTGAGAATGATGAACCTAAGAAGGCTACAGGAGAGACTAGTGGAGCTACATTAGAGAAAGAAGTGGATGATATTTTGAAGATAATTAAGATGAGCGACTACAGAATTGTAGATCAGCTACTGCAGACTCCTTCAAAGATATCTATCCTAGCTTTATTAATGAATTCCTCCGCTCATAGAGAATCTCTGATGAGGGTACTAGACCAAGCTTTTGTGGAGGGTGACATGCCAATAGATCAATTTAGCAATGTAATTGGAAACATTACGTCATGTAATAACTTGAGTTTCTGCGATGATGAATTACAAGATGAAGGGAGGAATCACAACCTGGCCTTCCATATATCTATGAACTGCAAGAATGATTCTCTATCCAATCTGATAATTGATAATGGATCCACGTTGAATGTTATACCGATGAGTACTCTCATGAAGTTAAAATATCAAGGAGCACCTATGCGCCCGAGTGGCATCATTGTGAAAGCATTTGATGGGTCGAGGAAATCTGTCATCGGTGAAGTGAACTTACCATCCATATAGGACCACATTTGTTCCAGATAACTTTCCAGGCCATGGACATTATTCCCGCATATAGTTGTTTGCTAGGACGGCCATGGATACATGAAGCAGGGGTTGTCACTTCAACTTTACATAAGAAGCTAAAGTTTGTGCATAAAGGGAAGGTGGTGATCATAAATGGGGAACATGCGTTGTTAATATCTCATTTGTCCTCTTTCAGTATTGTAGAAGCGGATGAGGCTGCTGTTGGAACCCAGTTCCAAGCTTTATCCATTGACAACATAAGGAGAAATGAGAATTCTATGGTTTCACTGAAGGACGCGCAGCAGGTTGTGCGCAATGGTCATAATACAGTTTGGGGATGAATTGTGGATCCACCCGTGAACAAGAACAAAACTGGTTTGGGTTTCTCTTTGAAGAATGGCAAAGGAGAAAGTTTGAAATCAAAGTCTACTATGAACAATTATCATAATTTTTTTTGCACCGGAGGTTACCTCCATCCAACTGATTCTGGTATTAATGTTGTTGAGGAGGATGAAGCAGAGCAGGAAATGCCGAATTATGTGACGCATGGAGTCAGGGTTTAGAACTGGGTCACTATTGATGTTCCCTCTAGCATACATATTTCAAAGTAATTTGATTTGTTAATATTTCTTTTGAAAAGCTTTCACTCTGACCAAGGTGGAAGTATTAATGTTGTAGGGCTTATCTGTTTGCTGTAACTTTTAAGATCATTAATAAAAGTTGTCTTTGCTTCCCAAATTATGTCCTTATTTTCTGATTTTTTTCTTGGGAAATGGTAATCAGAAAAAAAACCTTTCAAAGTAAATAATAACTAAAATTCAATCTGCATGATCACTTGTTATATGTGTCAGTTTCTAAAAGCAATCATAAATCATATGTGCAGATTAATTAAAAAACCTGTTGAATACAATGACCCTGCACCCTCTCCCAACTTTGAATGTCCTGTGTTTGGGGCTGAAGAAGAAGATTATGACGAGATTCCAGAAGAGGTATCACGGTTGCTTGAGCACGAGGAAAATACCATTCAACCATATAAGGAGCCTTTGGAAGTGATCAATTTGGGTTCGGAAGAAGATCCGAAGGAGGAGCATCGTTGCATCCCGATGAGAAGAGCAGGTTGATTGAGTTGTTGAAAGAGTATGTGGATATTTTTGCTTGGTCTTACCAAGATATGCCCGGTCTAGATACATATATTGTCGAGCATCGTTTGCCGTTGAAGCCAGAGTGTCCGCCAGTTAAATAAAAGTTGAGAAGAACCCACCGAGATATGGCAGTAAAGATCAAAGAGGAGGTCCTAAAGCAGATTAATACTAGTTTTCTTGTGACGTCAGTGTATCCTCAATGGATTGCCAATATTGTCCCAGTACCGAAAAAAGACGGAAAAGTCCGCATGTGCGTAGATTATAGAGATCTAAATAAATCTAGTCCAAAAGATGATTTTCCATTGCCTCACATCGATATGTTAGTGGATAGCACAGCAAAATTCAAAGTATTCTTGTTCATGGACGGATTTTCCGGGTATAATCAAATAAGAATGGCTCCAGAGGACATGGAAAAAACAATGTTTATCACACCCTGGGGAACATTCTGTTACAGAGTGATGCCCTTCGGGTTGAAGAACGCTATTGCAACGTACTAGAGGGCTATGAAAACCCTACTCCATGATCTGATGCACAAAGAAATCGAAGTATATGTTGATGATATGATTGCCAAATCCTAGACTGAAGAAGGGCATATAGAAGATTTGTTGAAGTTGTTTCAGCGTTTGAGGAAGTATCGTCTCCGCTTGAATCCAAATAAATGCACCTTCGATGTTTGATCGGGGAAATTGTTGGGTTTGATTGTTAGCCAGAAAGGAATCAAAGTTGAACCTGATAAAGTCAAAGCAATTCAAGAAATTCCAGCACCAAGAACTGAAAAGAAAGTCAGAGGTTTCCTCGGGCGTTTGAATTATATTTCCAGATTTATTTCCCACATGACTGCAACATGTGAACCGATCTTTAAGTTGTTAAAGAAATATCAAGGTTGTGTGTGGACAGATGACTGCCAAAGGGAATTAAAGAGTATTAAAGAATATCTGCTTGAACCTCTTATCTTTCTCCCTCCCGTAGAAGGAAGACCGTTGATTATGTATCTAACAGTGTTAGATAAATCCATGGGTTGTATTCTGGGACAACAGGATGAAACAGGGAAGAAGGAGTTCGCCATTTATTATCTCAACAAAAAATTAACTGATTATGAGTCGCGGTATTCCATGCTGGAAAAGACATGTTGTGCTTTGGCCTGGGCGGAAAAGCGTTTGCGGCAGTATATGTTGAATCATACCACTTGGTTGATCTCCAAAATGGATCCAATCAAGTACATTTTTGAAAAGCCTGCTCTTACCGGGAGAATTGCCCGCTGGAAAATGTTGTTATCTGAATATGATATCGAGTACCACACTCAAAAGGCTATTAAAAGTAGTGTGTTGGAAGATTACCTTGCTCACCAACCGGTGGAAGATCATCAGTCTTCTGAATATGGATTCCCCGATGAGGATGTGATGTTCCTAAAAGTGAAAGATTGTGATGAACCATTGCCTGAGGAAGGTGTGATCGGTGGAGATAGAACTGACTGTTTTTAAGCTGGTTTCGCGAAATGTCACGGTAAGCAAGAGTCGCCACCGTCTTTTATTTTCTCCAATATGGAAAGGACAAAAGCACAGCAAAATTCCTTTTTTAAGAATGTTTCTCGGTTCGGGAGGTAGATTTATAGAAAGGGAAGGTGTTAGCACCCTTTCTATCCGTGGTTATCCACGGGCTCTTAGGTACTTACTCTTATGTTTTCAAAATTTGTTTGTTTTTAAAGTGTGTGTGGGTTTTGAAAAAGTTCGTTTGAAAACTTCTAGGTAACTCTTGTATCAATCCTCAAGAGTGTATGAAGTATTGTTTGAAAACTTTTTGAAGGTGTAAGGTGTGAAAAGTATTTTGTTCGTTTTGAAAAGAGCAAGTACCCATGAGTCATCTACCTACCCTAAGGAGTTAAGTTGTGTAAGAGTCCTTTAGATAGTGCTATCCCACCATTGAAAGGTAGGTAGCACCATCGTTGGAGTTGTTCGGGTCAATTCGATTATCGGGACAGTGTGGTCACCGAAGTAATGGTAGGACACCTTAGAAATAACCCTAATGTCCTAGATCCTTTTATCCGAGGCAACCGTTTTGAGGCAACTGGATCTTTTGGACAGAAGGGCGACCTCTAAGATACCCTATACTTGATGACCATGTTTCGAGGCAACGAGTGAAGCGTACCCTAGGAGTGGCATGTGCTTTGTGTGTTGTTTTTCAGTTAATTGTTTTGTACATGTTATTTGTGAGCTACGGATTAATTTTATTTACATACATTCTTTCATGCATTTAACAGTTAGGGGGTGCGGAAAGTAAATTGCGGAAATATAAATTCTACGCTATTACAAGGCGCGGGTCTATACATCGCCAAAAATACAAAGACCCGTTTTGATAAAGTGCGGGAAATTTAAATAAAGCGGTAAACCTATTTACTATTACATTCTTGAAGCAGTTACATAATAATCAGAATAAAGTAAATATGCGCGAATAAAAATTAATCGGGATGTCCTAAAGGTTCTGACCCTTTTAAGAAAAGAAATTGAATTTTTTGTCTTTTTGTGATTAAATGAAATTAATAACTAATAATTAAACTAATTAATTACTTTATTAAAAGAAAATATTTTTTGTGTTTTTTTTTATATTTTTATGAAAAAAAGGTTAGTTATGTTAATTTAATGATAGAATAATTTTTTGGTAATTTTCTGGATCAATTTTGATAATTAAAAGCAATTAAAAGTCAATTTAATGATTATTTAACAATTAATTAAAATATGCATGCAAAAATATTAATTTTAATGTCAAAAATTAAATAAACATTTTTCTGATTAAAATGCAAAAGGAAAATATTTTGTGATTTTTTAAATGCATGAGAAAAATTATTTAAAGATAAACTAAATTATGACGAAAATATTAAAAAAAATAGAAAACATAGAAAGCATGTTAATTATGAAAAAGGTAAAGAGAAATGCCAGGACCAGGATTTGAACTCATGCTCTCTGGAGAAATCCACTAACGCGTTGCCAACTGAGCTAACTGTCTTTGTTGTCAATACTCTGCAATTAATTGGTTAAAAGTGAAAACGTGTCATGTTTGAATTTTAAACACAATCAATACGCGTGGGGCCCAAGTGTAACATGGAAGCGAATCAGATTGAGCTATCGTGCCACGCCAGCCACGCCTGAGTCCACGCTAGGCAACGACGCCGGAGCCCTAGCTCCGGTCGTCTTCTCCGGCGAGCACCATGGCCGATCCTGCAAAATAGGAGAAATCAAAGAAAAAGAAGGACCTAGTCACCCTAATTCGACCCCTGCGGATTCAATGGTGCCATTGTTTTGGCCTGAAAACGACTGTACAGGGAGTTTCGAAGAAGATAACTAAAACATCCCTAGCAATGGCAGGTCCTTACTCCTGCGTAAAAGCTTGCATGCTATGCATCAAATGTATTTTAATGAGTGTCCTGAGTTCACATAAACCATCAAAAACAACTAATAATGCATGAAATATGAAAAACGAATTCAAGAATTTTAACAAACCAATGAGAACTAGGGAGCACGATCTGGGATGATTTGGCTTTGTGTAAGGGTTGGGAATGATTGCTGCTATGCCCAGGAACACGATTGAATCCTTAGAACTCCTTGAAACTTGCTAAAAAATTGAATCCAAATTTGTCAATTTTGTGGAAAATTTGAGAGAATTAGGGTTGCCGTTCTAGGTGTCTCTAGGTTGTTATTTCTGTGTGAGAGGCGTGCCTTGGTCAAGTTACAGTTGACTTTTTCAGCTGTCCAAAAATAGAAACTTTAGCATCTTGATGATTTTTTGAGCCATTCTTGTGAAATCATGATCAAGACTTGATCAAATGATGATTGTGGCTTCAAAATGAGATGTTGACCAAAAATTTTGACTTTTGACTGCCAAATGACCATTTTACCCCTACAGTTGACTGTTTGAGCAAATGGGATTTTTGACTGTGCAACTTGACCTTGTGAGCCTTGAAACTTGACATGTAGGTGCTTGACAATGTGTATGAGCATATGGGACTTGATTGAGCCCTTGAAAACCTCAACTTCCTTGAAGGAGCCAAAACCCTAATTTAACTGGCTTAGGAAGGTGCTTGACTGTGTAGCCCTTGAGTAGACTTTGAACCATTTGAGGTGATGCTTGTCAAAACTTTGAAGAATATGGGAGGGCAAATTTTGGGGTACAACAGTTTCCCCTGTTCAATCTTCTTAGACCTGAGGATGTAGATTGGCTTGTGTGCCTTTCGTGATCCGAGGGAGGAAGATGATTGAACACTAGAGTGCCCAGAAATTTGCACTCACATAGTAGAGTATCAGCAGCGTGATGGCGGGAATAGGCTTACAGATGCCATTTGGAGAGATGGTGGACAAGAGGATGGGCTTATAGATGCCATCTGGAGATGTGACAGAACCTTGTCGGGAATGGGCTTATAGATGCCATTTGGAAAGATGGTATGGGAGGATGGGCTTATAGATGCCATCTGGAGATGTGACAGAACCTTGTCGGGAATGGGCTTATAGATGCCATCTGGAGATGTGACAGAACCTTGTCGGGAATGGGCTTATAGATGCCATTTGGAACTGTAATGGATAGGAGGATGGGCTTATAGATGCCATCTGGAGATGTGACAGAACCTTGTCGGGAATGGGCTTATAGATGCCATTTGGAACTGTAATGGATAGGAGGATGGGCTTATAGATGCCATCTAGGTGTCGATCGCGTAAGAGATTCCTTAGAGAGAACTTGCGTACCTGAGAAAGAAAGATAATTACCTGGCCTGTTACATGGGTCGATCTTCACTCAGTCGCTCACAGACAGGCCCTGGCTAGATACAGGTATCTAATCTGGGACTTCAAAGGGTTGATGGGTTGTCTCTACTGACAGGTTATCTCAGAAAAATCTTTAGGATTTAACTGAACCAGAGGAGGTTTTGTCTTTCTTGACGAGTTGTCTCTTTGGACGGGTTGTCTTCATGGACGGGTTGTCTTCAACGACGAGTGATCTTCAATGACGAGTTGTCTTCAATGACGAGTTGTCTTCAATGACGAGTTGTCTTAAATGACGAGTAGTCTTAAACGACGAGGTGTCTTCAATGACGGGTGTCTATACTGACGGGTTGTATTCAATGACGAGTTGTCTTCAATGACGAGATGTCTTCAATGACGATGTTGTCTTAAATGATGAGTTGTCTTCAATGACGAGTTGTCTTCATTGACGAGTTGTCTTCAATGACGAGTTGTATTCAATGACGAGTTGTCTTCAATGACGAGATGTCTTCAATGACGAGGTTGTCTTAAATGACGAGTTGTCTTCAATGACGAGTTGTCTTCAATGACGAGTTGTCTTTAATGACGAGTTGTCTTCAATGACGAGTTGTCTTCAATGACGGGTAGTCTTCAACGACGAGGTGTCTTCAATGACGGGGTGTCTTCAATGACGGGTGGTCTTCAACGACGAAGTGTCTTCAATGACGGGGTGTCTTCAATGACGGGTGTCTATACTGACGGGTTGTCTTCAATGACGGGTGTCTATACTGACGGGTTGTCTTCAATGACGGGTGTCTATACTGACGGGTTGTCTTCAATGACGGGTGTCTATACTGACGGGTGTCTATAATGACGGGATGTTTTCAATGACAAGTTGTCTTCAATGACGAGTTGTCTTCAATGACGAGATGTCTTCAATGACGGGTGTCTATACTGACGGGTTGTCTTCAATGACGGGATGTCTTCAATGACGAGTTGTCTTCAATGACGAGTTGTCTATAATGACGGGTGTCTATAACGACGGGATTATCTTCTTTGACTTTAGGAAGTAATTTAACTAGACCTGTTGTTGTACCCCAAAATTTGCCCTCCCATATTTCTCAAAACATTTCAAGAAAATTCACAAGTCCAACCCGGCGCGTTATATTCAGGTGTTCTTTCGCCAAGATATCTCTGATAACATATTCTCAAATTCAGGTTCGGCTCAAGAGTCAATTCTTTAAAGAAGGTATCCGAATGTGTGAGTTTTCTTGAAGAAATATAGTGAAAAAGTGTGCTGAAAGTGCAGTTTTTACGCGCTAAAAAATTAATAACTTGAAGATCGTGACTCGTTTTGAACCCGTTCCGGTGGCCAAATTTCCGTCTTGACATTATCTACGTTTTCATCTCTCACGGCTGGAAGCCAATTTCGATCAGAAGGTCTTCAAAAATGTGGATTTATCAAGTATTTTCGTGCAGAAAATTTGTGACAGAAGTTTATTTGCGTCATGTTCAAAAAATCATAACTTTGTCGATTTTCATCGAATCGAGCTGGTTCTGGCGCCAAAGTTTCACAAATTGAGTTGGATACATTTTCACAGAAGGTATTGAGTTCAAACGGTATTCAAAAGGCCTTCGTTTTTTGCTCAGAGTGCGTGACACACTGAAAATCCTGAATGCTGAATATTATTTCATCTGGGCCGAAACTTCGAAAATTCATAACTCGGTCAATTTTTATCGGATTGGGCTCATATTTTTACACAAGGTCACTGACTCATAGATCTACAACTTTGCTTCAAAAGTCGAGACCGGATTATGCTCCGATCAATACCAGTTTTTTATTGAAGAACGTGTCAGAGTCGACACTGGAGCCCAAAATAAGTTTGTCTGAGCTGAAACTTCAAAAATTCATAACTAATTCACCGCTTATCCGATTGAGCCGATTTTCGGACAGGAGTTAGTTATCGATGTCAGCTACATTTTGTTTTCAAATTTCAACTTCAAAAAATGCACTTAAGTCCCTGCGATTTAGCCTGGAAAGTGACGAATTCAAGTGAATATTGGAGGCCCAATTGCACATTCAAAGCCCATTTGCTTTACCCTAATTTCCATTATATAATCACCTTCTTTCTCACACAAACCAGAGAAGAGGAGAAAAGAAGAGAGAAAAAAACCTTGCCACAACACTGTTAGAATATCAAACTCTTTCAAGAACCCTAAAACCTTGAAATCCTTATTACAAATCCCTCTCTCACTACAAACAAGCCATCACAGTTACAAACCAATACCTCACTACTTCTTTAGTAAGGATAAGGCTGGCTTGATCTTCATGATCCTAATTTTCCAGTAAGGCATAAAAGCATTCAGGTCACTAATTTTCCAGTAAGGGTAAGATTGATTTGATCTCCATGATCAAAAGGGTATAATCATTCATACATGCCATATTGTGCCTAAACATTAAATTTCTTCATATATTGGCTTTATTTTCATTTTATGATTTTATTTAATGTGTTCATGAGATTCAACACTGCAGATTTAGACAAGATCCCATGCAGGTTCATTAAGGAACGTTGAGGCCAAAACACAAATGGCCAAAAGCCAAAAGCCAAATGGCCAAAGTAGAACAATTTATGCATGATGAGGCCAGAACACAAATGGCCAACATCCAGAACACAAATGGTCAAACCACTCCAATTCACCTCCAAAAAGGGCCAGACACCCCCCATGGTTTGCATCATTTTTATTTTTTATTTGATTTTCCTTTTTCATTCTTTTAATTGTTTTAATTGTTTTCTTTAAATTCATGAATTAATTTTTATAATATAAAACCAGAAAATCAAAAACTAAGAATATGTTAATTAATTTACTTATTAAATATTTTTGTAAATAAATGTTAAATAATTAATTTAGTTAAATTAGGTTTTAAAACTTAAGTCTTTTTCTTAACAAATTAAAATATGTAGAAATTAGGGTTTTTAACTTTTCATCATCTTTTTAATAAATAATTTTTTCTTCTTATTATTGTTATTAATTATTAAATATTTTTGTAAATAAACATGTACATTAAATATTTAGTAAATTAGGTTAAACTTTAACATTTTCATTAATAATTAAAAAAACTTAGAATTAGAGTTTCTTTTAATTTTAATTTTCTTTATTTCATAAATATAAAAAAACTAAAAAACATTTCTTTCCTTTTATTAAATAATTAATTAGCTTTTTAATTTCATTTAATTTCTTTAAAGGGTCCAACGCCCTCGAACGTTCTATTTTTATTTCTTTCGCACATTTATTTTCTTTCAAATATTATGTAATTGCTCAAGCCATGTAACTCGGACATTTTATATTTCCCGCATTTTATTTCTTTATTTTATGTCAAATCGGGTCCTTGTTTAATTTGGCGATGTGGACCCGCGCCTTTGTAATAGTTTAGGAACTTTATATTTCTCGCAATTTTTAACTATTAATAATGATATGCAAGAATGAATGATAAAATAAAAACAAACGCATAGATCACTTTGACAAAAGACAAAAATAAATGAAAATGACACACAAATCACACACCACCCCTAGGGTACGCCTCACTGTTGCCTTGCCTCGAAAGGTGATCGTCGAGTAGAGGATGTCTTAGTAAGTCCTCATGATCCGGGAACCTGGCATGAGGGTAGCTTCTAAGGTGTCTTCCCATTGCTCTGGTGATCACCATGTCCCGAACCTCGAATTGACCCGAACACCTCCAACGGTGGTGCTACCTACCTCTCAATGGTGGGATGGCACTACTTTAAAGGACATTTACACAGACGAATTCCTTAGGGTAGGTAGACGACTCGTGGATACTTGCTCTAATTCAAAACAAAACAAATCAAAAATACTTTTCACACCAACACATTTTCAAAAAGCTTTCGAAAGCATTTTTCAAACACTCTTGAGGACCGATACAAGAGTCGAACTGAAATTTTCAAAGAAACTTTTTAAAACCCACAGTTGAAAAGCAAACAAACCATTTTTGAAAACACAAGTGAGCAAGTATCTAAGAGCCCATGGATAACCATGGAAAGAAAGGGTGCTAACACCTTCCCTTTCTATAATCTACCTCCTGAACCGAGAGCAATCTCTATAAGGAATTTTTCTGTGCTTTTGTCCTTTCCATTTGGAGAAAATAAAAGACGGTGGCGACTCTTGCTTCCGCGACATTTCGCGAACCAGCGTTAAACAGTCAGTTCCAGATCCACCGATCACAGAACTGGCGACTCTGCTGGGGACTTAACTTAAAGTGAGGTGTACCTTAGGGTTAGTTCATAACTGTGTTTTCAATTGCTTTCCTTGTTTGCTTTAAATTGTGGGACTGTCTTGGGAGTTCTATAGATCCTAACCCGGATTTGGGGATACCTTCTTAGAAAGTAGCAACAAGGCTGTGAGGGAACTGTGCGGGGTATACCGACATGGTTGAAACAGTCTGCTACGTTGATGTGGCACTTTGGTGTGTACCGGTAACCCTTGAGTTCAGTCAAGGAGAGTACGGGGCCTCCGCGTGGTGCCGTGAAGCATCAACAGACCTTAGGAACCTTAATTGAACTATCTTGGCCTCTTTAGGGTAGTGAGATAACTGACTTTGGTGCAGTCCGAGGTTGGTTGATACTCAATACTACACTCAATTGAGGGTTGCTTTCCTGGAATATTTCAGTCGCCAGTTCAGTGGCTAAATCGAAACGATGAACAATGAAAGCAATCCAGTGATATTGGGACCCTTAGAACCCGGTTACTTCTAATAGGAAAGGTTGAGCCCACCAACTTCAAGAGGGTAATACCCATACCCCATGCAAGCGTCTAAGGGTAAAGAGCCAGTCATCGTTCAGCCACCTTTAAAACAAGGAGATAAGGGGAGAGCTCCTCAAAGGGCTCCAGTGTCACAAATTCAGCATCAACCTCACCGGCTTCAGCCAGACAAGTCCAGGAGGCAATTCACCCCGCTCAACATGTCGCTGTTTCAAGCTTTACAACGCCTGCTAAGATTGAATTTGATCACATTAAGGGCTCATCCCTAGAATCCCAACACAGCACATCCTACTTATGATCCCAATAAAAGGTGTGCCTACCACTCTGCCAGTCCTGGACATGATACAAATGAGTGTTGGGCTCTGAAGAACAAGATCCAGGACCTGATTGATGAAGGGGAATTGGAGTTCACCCAAGATGGTCAGGCTGAATTTTTCTATCATCCCTCCAAGACTCACCATTTGAAATGACAAGCCTTGAGACTAGGAAACTTTTATTCATTAGAATGTTCAAGTTGTAATTCTTTTTGATTGTTCAAACATTTGTTCATTGTTAAACATTGTTATTTCATTAATGCATCGTGTTGTACCCCAAAATTTGCCCTCCCATATTCTTCAAGAATTGCCAAGTCACAGGTTCAAAATCTCTCAAGGGTTGCACAGTTCAAGGGCCTCCTAAACAGTCAAAATTAGGGTTTTGGTTCTGACAAAGAAAATGAAGTTTCCAAGGGTCCAATCAAGTCCCATATGCCTACAAACATGGTCAAGCATCCTCATACCAAGTTTCAAGACTTACAGCTCAAAATTGCACAGTCAAAAACCCTAATTGCCCTACAGTCAACTGTAGGGGCAAAATGGTCATTTGACAGTCAAAAGTCCAAATTTTTGGTCAACATCTCATTTTGAAGCCACAAACATCATTTGATCAGTGATTGATCATGATTCTCAAAGCTTGGCTCAAAAATCATCAAGATGCAAAAGTTTCCATATTTGGACAGCTGAAAAAGTCAACTGTAACTTGACCAGGGCATAACTTCCACATGGATCATCAGAAAATTTCCATCCAAAGCTCATTTTGAAGATAAAGACATTACCTACAACTCCTCTTCACACTTCAAGTCCAAGAAATGTTCCCACAAAAATTTATCAATTTCAACATTATAGGTCATTTTCAAAAGTCAACAAAAAGGGACTTTAAGTAAAAGGCCATAACTTGAGATTGGTAAATCAAAATGACATAGGACCAAAGGCATTGGTTAGAGGACTCAAAGACCTTTCCAAAATGTCCAAGAACACGAGCAAATCTTAAGAATTGAGCAAGTTATGCCTTGTGGAAGTTGGGAAATGTTTGGATATTTTGAAAAGTCAACATTGATTCAAAGGACCTAAAAATGCTAATGGGCCTCTTTTTCTTCCACAATTCATTATCCAAGGCATGTGCACGACCATTTGGCCCAAAGGGAAGTTTTTTATCATTTTTATTTATTTATTTGGATTTTTAATTATTAATAATTCATTTAATTAAATTAAATAGGTGAAAAATATTAAACCTAACTTTTTGAATCTTTTTGTGCATAAAATAATCTCAAGATTTTGTGTATAATTAGATTTGGAAAGAATCTTGGTGATTGAACATGATTTGAACTAAGATTTTCATGAAAAAGATTTGAAAACTAATGCATGGAAAATCAAATATCTTATCATCAATTCAAGGATTTTTTGATCAATTTTCTTAACCCTAATCATTCACAGGTATATATGTATGCTAACCCTCGTGCCCAAAACCTCCCGGCTGCGCCATAGAAAAAGAACAAAACTTGAGTTTTTGCCAAGAAAGTTGAAAACTGAAAACTAGGTTTTAGGGCTTTTCAAGGTCAAATAATCACCCCATTAGCTTGCCAAGGTTGCCAGGAGACGATTCCAATCAAGAACTTTGTCCCATACTCGAGGAGGTGTTATATCTGAGTCAAGCTTTGCACGAAAAATTCCATAATCGAATCATGAATCTCATGCATTTTTCATGCGTTTTCTTTATTGATTTATATTCCTTGATTAATTCTGAAGCTAACCACATATTTTAATTGAGTTTTTATGCATTATTGGAGATTTCACCATTGAAATAGGTTAGGGTTGCAGAACTTTCAAATTGGGCGTTTATGCATATGGTAAAATTGGAACACCTCAATGCCATGACCAAACTCAGCGTGCTTGGACGGTTTAGAATCGACCCTCGCGCCTAATTTATATACCTACATTGCCTATTCGCTATTATTGGATATGGCATAATTTGGGGGGGTTCAAAATCCCCGCTAACTCTTTTATGTTTCAGGCGAAAACACAAAGCCAGGAAGACGAAGACTAGGTGTAAGGCAGCCATTGGTTGGTTTGAATTTCGCGCGAAAAAGGAGCACTAACATTTGTTTTGTTTTATTATATTTATTAGTTATATGATATACAAAGAAATCAAGCAGCGCGTTTGGCAGGCATAGGCATTGGTAATCATCAGGACCTGGGTTCGAGCCCCAGGTCCCCATCCCTTTCCATAATATTTTTATTAACATTATCCTATGCAGCGTTCCCCCTTGAAGGCCATCATACACCCCTTGGTCCAACTTGCCACGCACACACCAAGATCAATCAAAGGGCCATAGTTTGAGGAACATAGTGGACATGAGTCAATGCACCCACACGCCAGCCAAGAAGTCAACCAGGCCAAAGAGTCATTGGGCTTAAACTGCTACCATTATACCTCTCAATTTGGGGACAGACCCCCCTAGGTTTGCAATATTCTTTTCATTATTTTATTTTATTTATTTCAATTATTGTTTTTTAATTAATTCCTTTAATTTAATATTTCCAAAAAAAAAACATTAAAACAATATAAAAATCAGAAAAGAGACAAAAAATAAATATTTTTATTTAATGTTATTTTTTTTGTAAATAAAACCTTTATTAATTAATTAGTTTTAATCTAGGGTTAATCTTAACATTTTTTCAATAAAACTTAAAAATTGATAGAATTAGGGTTTCAAATCTTTTTCATTCTTTTTTTCCTTTTTTCACCATGATTAAATATTATTTATTTTTATAAATCAAGTTGCATGTAAATAATTAGGTTGATTTAGGTTTAACCTTAAATATTTTTCTTAATAAATAAAAGTCGTAGAATTAGGATTAATTAGTTAATTTCATTTAATTTTCTCATTAAAACCATAAAAATGCAAAAAATCTCAAAAAATAATTTCTTTTTTTTAATTTTATTAATTTAATAGTCATTTAATTTAATTTAATTGAAAAGGGTCCAACGCCCTCGTTTCCAACTTTAATTCAATTCGCGTATTTATTTCTTTTTCTTTTAATTTTTTTATGTACCTCTCCCAAAGCCGTGTAATATTTATCTTTCGCACTTTAATTCTTTATTCTTTCTGTCAAATCGGGTTCTGGAAATTTTGGCGATGTGGACCCGCGCCTTTGTAATAGTTTAGAACTTTTATTTCTCGCAATTGTTTAACTGTTAAATAAATGCATGCAAGAATGAATGACAAAAATAAAAACAAACGCGTAGCTCACTCATAACATGACAAGATAAAATAGACGAATCTGACACACAAATCACACACCACCCCTAGGGTACGCCTCATTGTTGCCTTGCCTCGAAAGGTGATCGTCGAGTAGAGGATGTCTTAGTAAGTCCTCATGATCCGGGAACCTGGCATGAGGGTAGCTTCTAAGGTGTCTTCCTATTGCTCTGGTGATCACCATGTCCCGAACCTCGAATTGACCCGAACACCTCCAACGGTGGTGCTACCTACCTCTCAATGGTGGGATGGCACTACTTTAAAGGACATTTACACAGACGAATTCCTTAGGGTAGGTAGACGACTCGTGGATACTTGCTCTAATTTCAAGACAAAATCAAAAATACTTTTCACACCAACACATTTTCAAAAAGCTTTCGAAAGCAACTTTTCAAACACTCTTGAGGACCGATACAAGAGTCGAACTGAAATTTTCAAAGAAAATTTTTTAAAACCCACAGTTGAAAAGCAAACAAACCATTTTTGAAAACACAAGTGAGCAAGTATCTAAGAGCCCGTGGATAACCACGGATAGAAAGGGTGCTAACACCTTCCCTTTCTATAAATCTACCTCCCGAACCGAGAGCAATCTCTTTAAGGAATTTTTCTGTGCCTTTGTCCTTTCCATTTGGAGAAAATAAAAGACGGTGGCGACTCTTGCTTCCGCAACATTTCGCGAACCAGCGTTAAACAGTCAGTTCCAGATCCACCGATCACAGAACTGGCGACTCTGCTGGGGACATATTTATAAAGTGAGGTGTACCTTAGGGTTAGTTCATAACTGTGTTTTCAATTGTATTGACTTGTCTGCTTTAAATTTGTGGGTTGCATGGGAGTTACATAGATCCTAACCCGAATCTGGGGATACCCTGTTTAGGTAGTGTGATCGGTGGATCTGGAACTGACTGTTTAACGCTGGTTCGCGAAATGTCGCGGAAGCAAGAGTCGCCACCGTCTTTTATTTTCTCCAAATGGAAAGGACAAAAGCACATAAAAATTCCTTATAGAGATTGCTCTCGGTTCAGGAGGTAGATTATAGAAAGGGAAGGTGTTAGCACCCTTTCTATCCATGGTTATCCATGGGCTCTTAGATACTTGCTCACTTGTGTTTTCAAAAATGGTTTGTTTGCTTTTCAACTGTGGGTTTTAAAAAGTTTCTTTGAAAATTTCAGTTCGACTCTTGTATCGGTCCTCAAGAGTGTTTGAAAAATGCTTTCGAAAGCTTTTTGAAAATGTGTTGGTGTGAAAAGTATTTTTGATTTGTTTTGTTTTGAATTAGAGCAAGTATCCACGAGTCGTCTACCTACCCTAAGGAATTCGTCTGTGTAAATGTCCTTTAAAGTAGTGCCATCCCACCATTGAGAGGTAGGTAGCACCACCGTTGGAGGTGTTCGGGTCAATTCGAGGTTCGGGACATGGTGATCACCAGAGCAATAGGAAGACACCTTAGAAGCTGCCCTCATGCCAGGTTCCCGGATCATGAGGACTTACTAAGACATCCTCTACTCGACGATCACCTTTCGAGGCAAGGCAACAGTGAGGCGTACCCTAGGGGTGGTGTGTGCGCTTTTTGTGTCGTTTTCATTTGCATTTATCTTGTCATGTTATTGGTGTTCTACGCTTGTTTTTATTTTGGTCCATACATTCTTTCATGCCATTTGTTAACAGTTAAAAATATTGCGGGAAAGTAAAAATTCTAAGCTATTACAAAAGGCGCGGGTCCACATCGCCAAAATTAAACCAGGACCCGATTTTGACAGAAAAGTAAAGAAAGAAGAAAAGTGCAAGAGAATTAAAAGGTTACATGGCCTTGGGAGAGATACATAAATATTTAAACGAAATAAAATAAATATGCGCATAAGAATTAAATCGAAACGAGGGCGTTGGACCCTTTTTGCAAAATTAAATTACATGGAATTAATTAAAATTAAAAAGAAAAGGAGATGTTTTTGGTATTTTATGATTTTTTAAGATTTTAAGGAAAAAAGAATTAATTAAAATAAATACTAACCCTAATTCTAGTGGCTTTTAATTTATTAAGAAAGCATTGAATTTTAACCTAAATTAACCCTAATTTTTATATACAAATTTAATTATAAAAATAAATAAAATAAATAAAATTAAATATTTGATTATCATGAAAGAAAAATAAAAAGATGAAAATTAATCAAACCTAATTCTATGTTTTTTTTTAATTTATTATGAAAATATTAAATTTTAACCTAAATTAACCCTAATTTTTATATACAAATTTAATTACAAAAATAAATATTTAATTATTTAATCATTTATGAAAGAAAAATAAAAAGGATGAAAAATTATTAATTAAACCCTATTTCTACATTTTTTAGATTTTTTGTTATGAAAATATTAAATTAAACCCTAATTTAAAACTAATTAATTTACATGCAAATTTAATTTACAAGAAATATTAAAATAAAAAATATTTATTATTTTTTTCTTTTCTGATTTTTTATGTTTTTGGTTTTTTATAAAAAAAAATAATTTAATTAAAAAGAACAATAATTAAAAGAACGAAAGAAAAGAAAACAAAAAAGAAAGAATGTGAAAATGCAAACCTAGGGGGTTCAGACCCCAAATGAGAGGTTTTTCTCTAGCAATTCAGGCCCATTAACCTTGGCCTTGGTTGACTTTTTGAGTAACATGTGGCACGTTTGACCAAGCTTATGGTGTTCCTCCAATCTGCGCCTTTGGATTGACCCTGATAAGCACGTGGATGGTTTGATCTTGAGGGTGCATGATGTGCTTTGATGTTGAACCTGCATGGAATCAATAAATACAAAATAATATGAAGAGGGAGAAGACCTGGGGCTCGAACCCAGGTCATGTACTTTACTAACAACTATGCTTGCCACTGGATCAACTCACACGCGTTTAATATATAATAACTAGTAAATATTATAAAAGAAAGTTGGTTAGTAGCTTAAAAACGCGCGCGGATTTTGAATGAACCACTCACGCCTTGACACTGCATCGTCTTCTTCATGTTTGTTTTTCCTGAAAATATAATAAAACATGGCAACGGTTTTTTAAGCGTTCTCTTAGGCATGTTTTGGGAAAATAGCGACTAGCCCTATGATGCTCATAAATTGAGCGCGAGGGTAGCTTCTTCTTTGTCCAAGTGCGCTGATCATGACCATGGTGCCGTGGTGTCCCAATTTTGCCTCATGTTAAAACCCCTAATTTGAAGCTTCCTGAACCCTAAATATTATCAATGGCGAAATCGTATATAATGCATAAAAATACAATTAAACATATGGGTTAGCTTCAGAATTGCATAAGGAGTATGAATCAAGCATCAAAAATTATTAAAAGTGCATGAATCGAGATGCAAGATTATGAGATTTTCTTTGTACAGGGCGGAGTCGTGTTACCGGTCTAGGGCGTTAAAACGATTGGTTTTGATTGGAAAATTCTCCTTGAAGCTTCAGGAAGCTAATGAGATGAAAATCTTGGCTTGAAACCACCTACAAATTAGTTTTCAGAATTGAGTTTTTTAGACAAAATTTCAAGTTTGTGAATGAATTTCTAGCGCAGCTTAATGGTCCTTTTGATTAGGTTTGTGTTCAGGCTTATGTATTGAGTGAATTAGGTTAAAGAAAACACTCCAAATCAATTGCATTCATGGCTTTTGAGATTTGATTTTCAATCATATTTTTTTCAATCTTTTTCATGCAATTTTGTACCAATCATGATCCAATCAATCCAAATCTTTCTATATTTAATTATGCACGAATTATTGAGTAGATTTCATGCATAAAAAGATTGTAAAACTTAGGTTAAATATTTTTCATGTATTTAATTTGATTTAAATGAATTATTATTAATAAAAATTCAAATAAATAAATAAAAAATGAAGAAATACTTCCCTTTGGGCCAAGTGGTCGTGCACATGCTTGGGATGATGAATTGTGGAAGAAAAATGGGCCCATTAGCAATTTTAGGTCATTTGAATCAATGTTGACTTTTCAAAATATCCAAAAATTTCCCAACTTCCACAAGGCATAACTTGCTCAATTTTTAAGCTTTGCTCATGTTCTTGGACATTTTGGAAAGGTCTTTGAGTCCTCTAACCAATGTCTTTGGTCCCATGTCATTTTGATTTACCAATATCAAGTTATGGCTTTTGACTTAAAGTCCCTTTTTGTTGACTTTTGAAAATGACCTATAATGTTGAAATTGATAACTTTTTGTGAGAGCATTTCTTGGACTTGAAGTATGAAGATGAGTTGTAGGAAATGTCTTTCTCTTAAAAATGAGCTTTGGATGGAATTTTTCTGATAATCCATGTGAAAGTTATGCCCTGGTCAATTTACAGTTGACTTTTTCAATTGTCCAAATAAGGAAACTTTTGCATCTTGATGATTTTTGAGCCAATCTTTGAGAATCATGATCAAGCATTGATCAAATGATGTTTGTGGCTTCAAAATGATATGTTGACCAAAAATTTGAACTTTTGACTGTCAAATGACCATTTTGCCCCTACAGTTGACTGTAGTGCAATTAGGGTTTTTGACTGTGCAATTTTGTGCTGAAAGTCTTGAAACTTGATATGAGGATGCTTGACCATATTTGTAGGCATGTGAGACTTGATTGGACCTTTGGAAACTTCATTTTCTTGATCAGAACACAAACCCTAATTTTGACTGCTTAGGAGGCTCTTGCACTGTGTAACCCTTGGGGAATTTTGAAGCTTGACTTGGCAATTTCTTGAAGAATATGGGAGGGCAAATTTTGGGGTACAACAGTTGCCCCTGTTCAATCTTCTTAGACCTGAGGATGCAGATTGGCTGACGTGCCTTTCGTAATCCGAGGGTAGAAGATGATTGAACACTAAAGTGCCCAGAAATTTGCGCTCACATAGTAGCAGTGATGGAAATGGGCTTATAGATGCCATTTGAAGATTGATGAATAGGATGATGGGCTTATAGATGCCATCTGGATGTTGATCGCGTAAGAGATTCCTTAGCGAGAACCTGCATACCTGCAAAAGAAAAATGAGTACCTGACATGTTGCAGGAGTTGGTTTTCAGATGCTTTGTATAGATGTGTCCTGACTGGTTACAGGAGCTGGATCTGGAGCTTCACAAGATGATGAAAGAACCAGGGATGGTTACTACCTTAGCATGAACGGTAAGAGAACCTTGGGTGATTTTAACTTCAACAACGCTCGTTGAGGAAATCTTGGTGGGAATTACCATCTTCACAGGATCGAGAAGAGAACCATAGGCAATTATAATCTGAAAGGGAATTACATCTCACGCACCGTCGGGGAGAGAACCATAGGAAATTATAACCTGAAAGGGAATTACATCTCACGCACCGTCGGGGAGAGAACCAAAGGAAATTATAACCTGAAAGGGAATTACATCTCACGCACCGTCGGGGAGAGAACCAAAGGAAATTATAACCTGAAAGGGAATTACATCTCACGCACCGTCGGGGAGAGAACCATAGGAAATTATAACCTGAAAGGGAATTACATCTCACGCACCGTCGGGGAGAGAACCATAGGAAATTATAACCTAAAATGGAATTATCATCTCACGCACCGTCGGGGAGAGAACCATAGGAAATTATAACCTAAAATGGAATTATCATCTCACGCACCATCGGGGAGAGAACCATAGGAAATTATAACCTAAAATGGAATTATCACCTCACGCACCGTCGGGGAGGGAACCATAGGAAATTATAATCTCAAAAGCGGACGTCTGAGAAAAACCTGGGATAACTTCTACTGAGTCTTCATCAGAAAAATCTGTTGGGAGTCAATTTAGCTGGACTAGAGAAGGCCTTGGACTGGATAAGAAATCTTTGGAGTCGATTAACTGAACCGGTCTAGGTCTTGAAATAGCTGAGAACTTTAACTGGCTTTCCTGGAAGGTAAAGGTCAGTCATATGCAATGCATGATATGGACCACGCAATGATGTTCTCAACGTAAATGAGATTTGTAAGATATGATGCGTCTATGCATGCTATAATGATGTATGTGATGTTTTATGAATGTGTTTTTCGTCTAGGAAAGTAAATCCTTGACGGGTGCCGGGAAGTCACTCCTGGGCTGATGCTGGAGAATAGATTTTGCTTCCGCTGGGGATGATAGTTGCAAGAATACCGGTAGGAGAAGATGACTCCGTTGAGGAATAAACTTGGCAAATGGAAAATTTTGCGGGGAGAAAAATACTCTAGCGACCATGCTGGGAAGCAATACTCTGTGGGGAGCGAGATACTTTGCCGAATTGTTGATAATGATTTTCTGGGGATACACTGGTTGTGTTGGAAGTGTTAATAGACTTCGCTGGGGTAAGAAGACTTCGTCGAGGACGCTCTTTCCGTGGCTTTTGGCTGAGGATAACCCAGTTATATCCTGTTAAGGAAATAACTCTTTAAATAAAGCCTACGACGTGTTCGTGCTTTTGCGAGGGTAAGCTTCCAGAATCTACCAGGGATAAGCTTACTGCTTGGGGAGATGGGTTCCAATTTCTCCTGGGAAACTGGATTGGACTCTCTTGGGGAAGTTTTGATATGCTGGGGAAGTGATTCCTTTGAATGTTGATATACCGCCGGGGAACAATCTTTAGACCAGGATTGCCGGGGATGCTTGTTATGAATATGTATACATGCTGCTGGGGAACATTGAGATCTATTGGAGGATACTCAACTTCTTTGAGATTTGATAACTCTGCTTGGAGAGAGTGTACTGACTTGCTTACTCTCTGGGGAATTAGGATATCTGGTTATGTTCTTTAGCTGAACCTACCTTGGTACCTTGGAGGATAGAACAATCAGATTGCTTAAACCACCCGTTATTGCCCCTGTTTCTATGGGGGAGGCACATGTGGGATGCTGATAATAGTTGAGGGTCAAACCTTCTTCTGGTAGGCAGGTGACAAGATGACAGGACATAGTCGTACGCTTTGATCCCTAACTTTTGCCTGGACCGCCCTTTCGGGTTTTCAGTCCACCGGGATACCCATTTTTGCCCAAGCCGCCTTTTCAGGTTTTCGACTTGCCGGGTGTACAGATTTTTTCATTTCATCCCTTATTTTTGCCCGAACCCTTTTGGTTCGCCGGGAAGCCCTTATTTTTGCCTAGGTATGTCAACCTAGCGGGTCTTTGACTGTGCGTAGTATTTTTTCGACTATGTCCGTGCTTTCAGAATGTAGGGAGTTTCCCCTGTTAGAAGTGTTTTGTCATGCCACCAGAAGGTATTTGATCAGGCAAGATTCGTTGTTGGAATGCCCTAAATGACTCAGGCGGAGATTTGCCCCAGGCCATTTTTGCCTTTGAGAGATTCTCTGAATCTTGACTGGATTGCCTCAGATGATGGACCATGATCATGTCTGCCCCTTGATTAGAGGTGCTTCTGTTCATTAGGCATTCGTCGTGCGAATTTCCCTGCTGTTCAAACAAATAGTCATATGCAAACAAAGTTATGTTAAAAATGCAAAGCCTATGCCTGTCTTGAAGATTTTGAAAATGCATTCTTTTTCATAACACAAGTGAATGTTTGTAAAACGTGATGTCAACTCCGTATTTATTACAAGCCTTAAGGAGTCAGGATACCTTTCGTAACAGTATGCTTTCGAACTAACCCATGCTTTAGCTAGGACTTTTTAAGGGTTATAACGTGGCCTGGCTCACGGTTTAAGAAACAAAGGATAAAGGCTCAAATTATTTGTACCCACCCGCTCTTCGTGATGTTCTTCAAACCTAAGCTCAGTTGATCGTGCGTTAGACCTTGTTTGAGTCTTTGCTTGATATATCAGTGATGGTTCGGATGTTGATAGTTTATTTTGAATAGGCAGTCATTCCTTTTTTGTTGAGGGTTTGTAAGACCTCTTTCTTTTTTTGTTATCCCTTTCTTTTTTTGCCTGAACTGTCTTCTTTTTTGGAATTACAGTCAGCGGGATGCCCCAGTTTTGTAAGTCTCCTTCATGGGTTTTGACTTAATGGTTTTTTTTTTTTGAGATAATGACTGCCTTTCTTTATTGATTATTCGGAACCATCACTGTCTCTTTTCGTAAGGATCTCTTTGGTGCCATTCGTTATGCACTCGGATCAACTGAGAGACTACCCTGCCCCAGGTTATGATTGAGGGTTTTTAAATTTCGAAAAGAAAAACTCCTACTTCTTTGGCTCAGAGGGGTTGACAAGGGATTATCATCCTTATAACTCCAGTGTTTAGGGATTGAAACAATGCCTGTACCTCATCAGCGGGGTCTGTTCGAAAGCATACTGTAGATTGTGGTATCGTTTTCGTCATCCTCCCTCAAGAGGCTTAGAATTATTAATCGAGAGTTGACATCAGAAAAAATATGAAAATAATTTGCGTATAGTGAATACGAATATATTGCTTCAAAACAGACATATGCGGTGCATTAATGGAATAACAATGTTTAACATGAATAAATGTTTGAACAATCAAAGCACAACACAACTTGAATATTCGAATGAACAAAAGTTTCCTAGTCTCAGAGCTTGTCACTTCAAAAGGTGAGCCTTGGAGGGATGGTAGAAAAATTCATCCTGACCATCTTGTGTGAATTCCAGTGCTCCTTCATCAATCAGGTCCTGAATCTTATTCTTCAAAGCCCAACAATCCTCTGTAGCATGCCCCGGGCTATCAGAATGATAAGCGCAGCGAGCGTTGGGGTTATACTTTGGTGACGTTGTATTTTGAAACTTCGGAGCCTCTTTTAGAGTTACCAGCTTGGTCTCCAGCAACTGTGGCAATATCTGGGATAAGGTCATGCTGAGCCGAGTGAACTGCCTCCTCTCGCTCTTTTGTTGGTTGTGATGTTGAATTTGTGACACTGGAGCCATTTGGGGAGCTCTCTCCTTGCCTCTTTGTCTCAAAGGTGGTCGAACGATGACTGGCTTTTTACCCTTAGACTTTTGCCCCAGTTGGTTACCCTGAAGCAGTTGGTTGACGAGAAACCAGAGCTCATCTTATCTTTGAGCTAACCCTTGAATGGCAGTCACCTGCCCCAGCATCTGGACCTTCAATGCATCCACCTCAGCTTGTAGGTGTTTCAGCTTTTCATCCTCAGCACTATTCCTGACAAAGGTCTCCGTGAGAAGTATCCTTAGCTCTTCCTGCCCCTTGGATAGATTCAGGAGGATTTCCCTGAACTGAGTCTCTTGAGCGAGAAGGTCCTGGTTATCTGGTCGGAAGGCCATTGCTGAAATAAACAGCGAGAAAGGTAAGTGACCTGCAACAAAGATACCTGTTATGTAATGATGTGTATGATATGCATGTAATGTTTTCCAGGATCTCGCGGGGTAAACAAGAAAATTTGTTAGCATTGGAATTTATAGCTTGATTGAAGGAACTGCATATTGTTGAGAGTCCTTCTTCAAGGGTCAAAGGCTCACCATATCCAGTGGGTCATAGCCCCTGACTTTAGTCATCATGTTGGTTTTGATTTCCAAACAACCTTGGTTAGGGGAACCTTCTTCAAGAGTCAGAGCTCACCATATCAAGTGGGTCATAGCCCCTGACAACCTTGGCTAGAGGAAAATAAATCCTCTTTGCCCCTTGCTAGATGTTTGATTCATCATGACCTGCATCACAAGCCCTTGAGATCCTTGAAATGGGTTAGGATGTATGCAATGGTATGATGTCATGATGCATGGGGTAATATGAATAAACCCTGTTATGAGCCCTTATTAAGGACTATAAACAGAAACCTGCAAGAAACTCAAGTAAAACCTGTCATGAGTCCCAATTGAGGACTAAAAACAAAATCTGCACGAAACTCGGTAAACCTTGTTATGAGTCCTAATTAAGGACTGCAAACAAAACCTGCAAGAAGCTCAAGTGTCAGACAACAAGCGTGCAAATAGTCAAGTACGAAGGCACACAAGTCACACAAGAGAAACCCTTAAAGTTTAGGCCAACATGAGGTCTAGGTATTACCCTCTTTCAGTTTATGGGCTCAACCTGTCCTATCAAAGTAACCGGGTTCTTAGAGGATCCCAATATCATTGACTACCCTCAATCGGTCATAACTCCAGCATCGCAATCTTTTCTTGCGGCCAGAACCATCACGGGAGTTTAGCCTCAATGGGCGTAGCATACTGCTACTGTTCTAATGGCCAAGTTGTGTCATTTAAGGTTCTAAGGTTGTTGGTGCTTAATGACTCCTCAGAAGACCCATATTCTCCTCGTTGCAACACAAGGGATATCGGTACAGACCAAGGTGCCACACCAACGTAGCCACTGTTTCACCCGTGTCGGTCTACGCCGGACAGGTCCCTCACAGCTTATGCTACCTAAACAGGGTATCCCCAGATCCGGGTTAGGATCTATGTAACTCCCATGCAACCCATAAATTTAAAGCAGACAAGTCAATACAATTGAAAACACAGTTATGAACTAACCCTAAGGTACACCTCACTTTAAGTTTAAGTCCCCAGCAGAGTCGCCAGTTCTGTGATCGGTGGATCTGGAACTGACTGTTTAACGCTGGTTCGTGAAATGTCGCGGAAGCAAGAGTCGCCACCGTCTTTTATTTTCTCCAAATGGAAAGGACAAAAGCACAGAAAAATTCCTTATAGAGATTGCTCTCGGTTCGGGAGGTAGATTATAGAAAGGGAAGGTGTTAGCACCCTTTCTATCCATGGTTATCCATGGGCTCTTAGATACTTGCTCACTTGTGTTTTCAAAAATGGTTTGTTTGCTTTTCAACTGTGGGTTTTAAAAAGTTTCTTTGAAAATTTCAGTTCGACTCTTGTATCGGTCCTCAAGAGTGTTTGAAAAATGCTTTTGAAAGCTTTTTGAAAATGTGTTGGTGTGAAAAGTATTTTTGAATTTGTTTTGAAATTAGAGCAAGTATCTAGAGTCGTCTACCTACCCTAAGGAATTCGTCTGTGTAAATATCCTTTAAAGTAGTGCCATCCCACCATTGAGAGGTAGGTAGCACCACCGTTGGAGGTGTTCGGGTCAATTCGAGGTTCGGGACATGGTGATCACCAGAGCAATAGGAAGACACCTTAGAAGCTACCCTCATGCCAGGTTCCCGGATCATGAGGACTTACTAAGACATCCTCTACTCGACGATCACCTTTCGAGGCAAGGCAACAGTGAGGCGTACCCTAGGGGTGGTGTGTGCGATTTGTGTGTCGTTTTCATTTGCATTTATCTTGTCATGTTATTGGTGTTCTACGCTTGTTTTTATTTTGGTCCATACATTCTTTCATGCCATTTGTTAACAGTTAAAAATATTGCGGGAAAGTAAAAATTCTAAGCTATTACAAAAGGCGCGGGTCCACATCGCCAAAATTAAACCAGGACCCGATTTTGACAGAAAAGTAAAGAAAGAAGAAAAGTGCAAGAGAATTAAAAGGTTACATGGCCTTGGGAGAGATACATAAATATTTAAACGAAATAAAATAAATATGCGCATAAGAATTAAATCGAAACGAGGGCGTTGGACCCTTTTTGCAAAATTAAATTACATGGAATTAATTAAAATTAAAAAGAAAAGGAGATGTTTTTGGTATTTTATGATTTTTTAAGATTTTAAGGAAAAAAGAATTAATTAAAATAAATACTAACCCTAATTCTAGTGGCTTTTAATTTATTAAGAAAGCATTGAATTTTAACCTAAATTAACCCTAATTTTTATATACAAATTTAATTATAAAAATAAATAAAATAAATAATATTAAATATTTGATTATCATGAAAGAAAAATAAAAAGATGAAAATTAATCAAACCTAATTCTATGTTTTTTTTAATTTATTATGAAAATATTAAATTTTAACCTAAATTAACCCTAATTTTTATATACAAATTTAATTACAAAAATAAATATTTATTTATTTAATCATTTATGAAAGAAAAATAAAAAGGATGAAAAATTATTAATTAAACCCTATTTCTACATTTTTTAGATTTTTTGTTATGAAAATATTAAATTAAACCCTAATTTAAAACTAATTAATTTACATGCAAATTTAATTTACAAGAAATATTAAAATAAAAAATATTTATTATTTTTTTCTTTTCTGATTTTTTATGTTTTTGGTTTTTTATAAAAAAAAATAATTTAATTAAAAAGAACAATAATTAAAAGAAAGAAAGAAAAGAAAACAAAAAAGAAAGAATGTGAAAATGCAAACCTAAGGGGTTCAGACCCCAAATGGGAGGTTTTTCTCTAGCAATTCAGGCCCATTAACCTTGGCCTTGGTTTACTTTTTGAGTAACATGTGGCACGTTTGACCAAGCTTATGGTGTTCCTCCAATCTGCGCCTTTGGATTGACCCTGATAAGCACGTGGATGGTTTGATCTTGAGGGTGCATGATGTGCTTTGATGTTGAACCTGCATGGAATCAATAAATACAAAATAATATGAAGAGGGAGAAGACCTGGGGCTCGAACCCAGGTCATGTACTTTACCAACAACTATGCTTGCCACTGGATCAACTCACACGCGTTTAATATATAATAACTAGTAAATATTATAAAAGAAAGTTGGTTAGTAGCTTAAAAACGCGCGCGGATTTTGAATGAACCACTCACGCCTTGACACTGCATCGTCTTCTTCATGTTTGTTTTTCCTGAAAATATAATAAAACATGGCAACGGTTTTTTAAGCGTTCTCTTAGGCATGTTTTGGGAAAATAGCGACTAGCCCTATGATGCTCATAAATTGAGCGCGAGGGTAGCTTCTTCTTTGTCCAAGTGCGCTGATCATGACCATGGTGCCGTGGTGTCCCAATTTTGCCTCATGTTAAAACCCCTAATTTGAAGCTTCCTGAACCCTAAATATTATCAATGGCGAAATCGTATATAATGCATAAAAATACAATTAAACATATGGGTTAGCTTCAGAATTGCATAAGGAGTATGAATCAAGCATCAAAAATTATTAAAAGTGCATGAATCGAGATGCAAGATTATGAGATTTTCTTTGTACAGGGCGGAGTCGTGTTACCGGTCTAGGGCGTTAAAACGATTGGTTTTGATTGGAAAATTCTCCTTGAAGCTTCAGGAAGCTAATGAGATGAAAATCTTGGCTTGAAACCACCTACAAATTAGTTTTCAGAATTGAGTTTTTTAGACAAAATTTCAAGTTTGTGAATGAATTTCTAGCGCAGCTTAATGGTCCTTTTGATTAGGTTTGTGTTCAGGCTTATGTATTGAGTGAATTAGGTTAAAGAAAACACTCCAAATCAATTGCATTCATGGCTTTTGAGATTTGATTTTCAATCATATTTTTTTCAATCTTTTTCATGCAATTTTGTACCAATCATGATCCAATCAATCCAAATCTTTCTATATTTAATTATGCACGAATTATTGAGTAGATTTCATGCATAAAAAGATTGTAAAACTTAGGTTAAATATTTTTCATGTATTTAATTTGATTTAAATGAATTATTATTAATAAAAATTCAAATAAATAAATAAAAAATGAAGAAATACTTCCCTTTGGGCCAAGTGGTCGTGCACATGCTTGGGATGATGAATTGTGGAAGAAAAATGGGCCCATTAGCAATTTTAGGTCATTTGAATCAATGTTGACTTTTCAAAATATCCAAAACTTTCCCAACTTCCACAAGGCATAACTTGCTCAATTTTTAAGCTTTGCTCATGTTCTTGGACATTTTGGAAAGGTCTTTGAGTCCTCTAACCAATGTCTTTGGTCCCATGTCATTTTGATTTACCAATATCAAGTTATGGCTTTTGACTTAAAGTCCCTTTTTGTTGACTTTTGAAAATGACCTATAATGTTGAAATTGATAACTTTTTGTGAGAGCATTTCTTGGACTTGAAGTATGAAGATGAGTTGTAGGAAATGTCTTGCTCTTAAAAATGAGCTTTGGATGGAATTTTTCTGATAATCCATGTGAAAGTTATGCCCTGGTCAATTTACAGTTGACTTTTTCAACTGTCCAAATAAGGAAACTTTTGCATCTTGATGATTTTTGAGCCAAGCTTTGAGAATCATGATCAAGCATTGATCAAATGATGTTTGTGGCTTCAAAATGATATGTTGACCAAAAATTTGAACTTTTGACTGTCAAATGACCATTTTGCCCCTACAGTTGACTGTAGTGCAATTAGGGTTTTTGACTGTGCAATTTTGTGCTGAAAGTCTTGAAACTTGATATGAGGATGCTTGACCATATTTGTAGGCATGTGAGACTTGATTGGACCTTTGGAAACTTCATTTTCTTGATCAGAACACAAACCCTAATTTTGACTGCTTATGAGGCTCTTGCACTGTGTAACCCTTGGGGAATTTTGAAGCTTGACTTGGCAATTTCTTGAAGAATATGGGAGGGCAAATTTTGGGGTACAACAGGTAGCATAAGCTGTGAGGGACCTGTCCGGCGTAGACCGACACGGGTGAAACAGTGGCTACATTGGTGTGGCACCTTGGTCTGTACCGATATCCCTTGTGTTGCAACGAGGAGAATATGGGTCTTCTGAGGAGTCATTAAGCACCAACAACCTTAGAACCTTAAATGACACAACTTGGCCATTAGAACAGTAGCAGTATGCTACGCCCATTAAGGCTAAACTCTCGTGATGGTTCTGGCTGCAAGAAAAGATTGCGATGTTGGAGTTATGACCGATTGAGGGTAGTCAATGATATTGGGATCCTCTAAGAACCCGGTTACTTTGATAGGACAGGTATGAACCAACAAACTGAAAGAGGGTAGTATCTAGACCTCATGCTGGCCTAAACTTTAAGGGCTTGCCTTGTGTGACTTGTGTGCCTTACCATGTTTGCCTTTGTATCTATTTGTGGTGTGCTTTATCATAACATCATAACATCATGAGCATTGCATGCATCCTGCATAAGGACTGACCATTTCAAAGACAAGAGGGTTTCACCTTTGCTCTGTTTTGTAGGACACCATGATGCCTGTGCGAAGGAATACTATCCGGTTCAACTTTGTTCACTCACCTGAGTTGCTTGAAGAGTTGGTTAGCAGAATTCCAAATACCACTTCCTTCATTCAGAGGCATGGTTCTCTTCTCAGTTTAGTCACTGCAAAGCGGGATCAACAATTGATGAGTGTTTTGACCCAGTTCTATGACCCTCTGTACCAGTGCTTCACCTTTCAAGACTTCCAGCTGGTCCTTACCCTGGAAGAGTTCTCTGATTTGCTTGGTATCCCTATCTTGGATCAGACTCCCTTCACTGGTTGGGAAAAGACCCTCAGGCTTGAGGATGTTGCTGCAGCTCTTCCCTTGACACATCAAGAGGTAATGGACAACTGGGTAGCTAGAAGCGGAGTTAAGGGTTTCTTGGCCAAGTTTCTGATTGGTAAAGCTAACAGTTTCTGGAATGACGTAGACTTTAGGGCATATGAAGACATCTTGGCTCTCTTAATCTATGGGTTAGTCTTGTTTCCTAATCCTGACAACTTCATCAATGTCACTGCCATAAGGATCTTTATGTCTCAGAATCCGGTGCTCACTCTCTTGGGTGACATCTTGCAACAACTTAATGCTCGTACTACCCAAAGACGAGGAACCCTATGGTGTTGTATCCCTTTGTTGGTGAGGTGGTTTATTTCGCACCTCCCTAAGTTCGTGATGAAGAACCAAGAAGGAAGAGGTTGGGCTCATAGGTTAATGTCTCTCACCGATAAAGACATCATTTGGACTTGCAGAGGTTTGGATGAGATAGCTATTATTGATCGATGCGGGGAATACCCTAATGTTCCTCTGATTGGTACCCAAGGAGGGATCTCTTACAATCCATGTCTAGCGCTCCGTCAGTTTGGAAGAGCCAGAAGAGCAGGCCCCCATGAGATGTTGGTGCCTCACATCAGTTTTGAGTTTCAGGTGGATAGTGACGAGCTGCGTCGTAGGTTCATCAAGGCTTGGGACAAAGTTCATAAAGCTGACCCACAAGAGTTGGGGCCAAAGACTTCTTTACCTATGGAAGCCTACTAAAAATGGGTTCGCATCCGTGCTCAGAAGTTAGGTATGCCGTATGAAGCTGTCAGACCCGTCATTCTTGAGTGTCCTGACAAAGATGATGTTCCTCCAACTGTCCTTCCTCCTCAGATACCCACTGATTATGAGACATTAAAGAGGTCTTGGTCGCAATTGCGAGAAGAACGGGATTCTTACCGGGAAAAGTTCAAAGAGCAGGAATTAAAAATCCAGAAGCTGACAAAGCAGTTGGAGAATGAGCGAGTCTTGAATGCCTACATCTGTACTGAGAAGAGGAGACCATGGGATCAATAAGGAGCTATGGATGTTCTTTTACAGTTTTACTTCCCTTTTCAGTATTTCCTTTCATGTAACGCCTAAGGGCAATCTGTTGAACAATTTAAGTTTCAAAGTTGAATCTAATGAAGTGTGTTCCTTTTTGTTTACAAAGTTGATTCCCGATTGTCTTTGAAAACATAAATCATACACATTCCATTCATCATGTGCATAGCAGGTTTTCCTCTTTTCAGGTTGCTTACCGTTCTTCGCTGTTTATTTCAGCATCATGAATCCTGACTCATCATAAACTGAGATGTCTATCAAGGCTCTTCAGGCGCAGAATGCGCAATTTCAGGAACTAATCATGGGTTTGGCTCAGGGCCAAGAAGAGCTGAAGGCTCTGCTCCTGAAGAAGGAGAAGAAGAAGAAGAGAAGGGCTGTTCTTTTCAACTCGGGCCGAAGGTTTGGCAACACTCTGCAGAATGAAGAGGCTGGTTCTTCTATTGGCAAGGGTACTCCTCAAGGGGAAAAAGGTCCAAGTCCGGTAGTCTCTGACAACGAGACTGATTTTGATGAAGAACAGTATCCTCCGGCAGAAGATCGTTACAAGCAGTTGGAGGACAGGCTGAATGCTATGGAGATCCAACAAGTGCCTGGGCTGGATTTTGGAGATTTGGGTTTGTCTACTGGTGTGATCATTCCTCGTAAGTTCAAAGCACCATCTTTCACTAAGTACGACGGGGCGTCTTGTCCCAAGCTACATCTCAGGTCCTATGTTCGGAAGATTCAACCGTACTCAGTGGATAAGAATTTGTGGATCCACTTCTTCCAGGAGAGTCTTTCAGGGACTCATCTCGAATGGTTCTATCAGCTGGATGGGACCAAGGTTCGTAACTGGGAGGAGTTGGCTACTGCTTTCTATAAGCAGTATCAGTATAATGCCGACCTTGCCCCTACACGTACCCAACTCCAGGGTATGTCGTTAGGTTCAAGCGAAGGTTTTAAAGAGTACGCTCAGAAGTGAAGGGATCTGGCTGGCAGAGTGCAACCTCCGTTGACTGATCAGGAGTTGGTAGACATGTTCTTGGGGACCCTATCTGGGCCGTTTTTCAACCATCTTATCGGTAACTCGTCTGCAGGGTTCACTGATCTTATTCTGACTGGAGAGAGAATCGAGGCTGGGTTGAAGTCTGGTAAGATTCCGAAGGGTGCATCTACAAGTTCTGAGAAGAAACCCTTCAAGAAGGATGCTAGTGATGTGTACGGGTCCAGGAGACAAGAGAAATCTGAGTGCCGCCAATCTGTCAGTGCGGTAATGATTGCTAAGTCTGCTGCCGCTCCTCGGCCAACCAATCCACCAAGGGCTGAAAGACCCCGAAGGGAGTTTACCCATTTAAGTATGACTTTGTCGCAGATCTTGCCACAGTTACTATCCACCAATCTAGTGACTGTCAGAGAGGCGCCAAAGGTTGTCAACACTGCTTCCCCTAAATACAACCCAAATGCCCGCTGTGCTTATCACTCCGATAGCCCGGGGCATTCCACTGATGAATGTTGGGCATTAAGGAATAAGGTGCAAGACCTTATTGACGCGAAAGAGATACAGTTTGAAGCGCCTGAGAGGCCGAATGTGGTTACTGCTCCTATGCCCCAGCATGGAGTAAATGCTGTTGATGAAGAGGTATACGCTGTTTCTGTGGATGATCTAGCCACTCCCTTAATGACTATCAAGAAGAACCTACAGCTGGCCGGTTTATTTCCGGGTTGCAGTGCGGGTTGCCTGTTCTGTGCTGTATCCCTATCCGGTTGTCCTTTGCTGAAGTTAGGTGTCCAAAGCCTAATGGATAGCAAGGAGATTCTGTTTAAGAAGTCTGTTGTTCTGTTGGTTCCGGTAGAAGAGGTTTCTGTGGTTACAATCTATAATAATCCAATCAGGGCCCTCCCAAAGAAGCCTGTTCAAATCATGACTGTTGCACCTGTGATTATTACTGTTCCGGGGCCTCTCCCCTACGAATCTGATAAGGCTGTTCCCTGGCACTATGGGGCAGACGTATATGTGAACGGAATCAAGCAGGAGTTTAACACTGGCGCCAGTATCTGCGATATCACTGGTCCAGCCAAGGTTACCCGCAGTGGCAGGCTCTTCTCGCCTGACATTGCACCACCAGCTGTTCGAAGACCCCTTACAATAACACCTACAAGTGTACCTGTTCCTGCTTCTGATCAAGTTGTTTCCCCTGCTGCTGAGTCATCTAATGCTCGGGGCAAAGGGATTGAAGATGAGCCTGCCCGGATGGAGGCACCAATACCTATAAATGCTGAGGCCTCCCAACAAGAGATGGAGGAAATCCTAAAAATAATAAAGAAAAGTGACTTTAATGTTGTGGAGCAGCTGGGGCATACGCCCTCCAAGATCTCCATGCTCTCCTTGCTCCTGTGTTCAGAGGCCCATGCTAAGGCCTTGATCTCATTTCTCAAGACGGCCCATGTGCCACAGGAGACATCTGTAGTCCAGTTCACTGACTGCGTAGCAAATCTGACAGCGGACAATGGCTTGGGTTTCTCAGATGCTGACCTGACTACAAAGGGAATGGACCACAATGATGCCCTGCATGTCTCTATTGAATGCAGGGGCACTACTCTGGCGCATGTGTTGGTGGACACTGGCTCTTCCTTGAACGTGCTACCCAAGAAAGCCTTAGACCGTTTGGATTGTGAAGGCCTGGAACTGAAACCCAACAATATTATCGTCAGAGCCTTTGACGGTTCCAAGAGGATGGTTCATGGAGAGGTTGACATTCCTATTCGTGTGGGCTCTCAGGTGTTTGACTCTACCTTTTATGTGATGGATATCCGTCCATCGTATTCTTGCCTACTGGGTCGACCTTGGATCCATAAAGCTGGAGCAGTGACCTCTACCTTGCACCAGAAGCTGAAATACCCCGTCAGAGGGAAGATTGTCACTGTGCAGGGAGAGGAGGAGTATATGGTGATCCATTTGAATTCCTTCAGGTACATTGAGATGGACGGGGAGTTTATTGAAACCCCCTTTCAGCATTTCGAGGAGGTACTTCCAATTTCAGCAGCAGCAGAAACCGCGGTCGAAGAGGACGTTCCTCTGAAGATGGCTTCCTTGAAGGATGCCCGGGCTGTGGTTCAGAAAGGTGAATGTGCTAACTGGGGCAGGCTTCCCGACTTTACACAGAAAACTGACAAATTTGGACTGGGTTTTACTGCAGAGGGTCAGAAAGCTATGCGGAAGGCGAAGACCAGAAGACCTCCTGTGCTCATTACAAATCCAGGAGTGAATGCTGTTGGGGAGGATAATGAAGTGGATGAAGCTGAGTTCAATAGCTGGATCTACCCGACGACTGAAGGCGGATTGACCAATTGGATTGTCAAAGACCATACTCCTGTTACTTTTGTTACGCAGTAATAAACTTCTTTGTTTTGTTCTTTGTAATAATCAATTAAAACTTTATGGCCCGGTGTCTTACCCGGGGCACCGTTGGCTTCATTTGTGAGGGCATATAAATTGTCATTTCATATATCATGAATAAAGATCTTGGACGTTTTCTTGCATTTCAAATCTTATGCTCCTTTTCTGTCTTTCCTTCCTTTATACATATTTCAAAACAGCTGTATTTACACACACTCACTCATACAGGTTTCAATCCACTCTGGATCTCACTGGTAACGACTCTGCTACCGCCAGTTATGACTTCGAAAATCCGATCAACTTAGCCGAAGACGAAGGTGAAGATGATTGCGAAGTGCCTGGCGAGCTTGCAAGACTGTTGCTCCAGGAAGAGAGGGCAATTCAACCACACGAAGAGCCAGTGGAAATAATAAACTTGGGTACGGAAGCAGACAGGAAAGAGGTAAAGATTGGTGCCAACCTAGAGCTCAGCGTGAAGCAACGGTTGACTAAGATGCTACATGATTATATGGAGATATTTGCCTGGTCCTACGAAGATATGCCCGGGTTAGATACCGATATTGTGGTACATCACTTGCCTACCAAGGAAGACTGCCCTTCGATTAAACAAAAGGTCCGCCGTATGCGTCCAGAGATGTCTGAGAAGATCAAAGCCGAAGTTATGAAACAGTTTGATGCTGGGTTCCTTGCAGTGACTTCTTACCCTCAGTGGGTTGCTAATGTGGTGCCGGTACCTAAGAAGGACGGTAAGGTCAGAATGTGTGTCAATTACAGGGATCTGAACAGAGCCAGCCCCAAAGATGACTTCCCCCTACCTCACATTGATGTCCTTGTTGATAATACAACTCAGCATAAGGTGTTCTCTTTCATGGATGGTTTTTCAGGCTACAATCAGATCAAGATGGCACCTGAAGACATGGAAAAGACTACCTTTGTTACTCAGTGGGGCACCTTCTGCTACAAGGTCATGCCCTTTGGACTGAAGAACGCTGGGGCAACCTACCAACGTGCCATGGTTGCTTTATTTCATGACATGATCCATCATGAGATAGAAGTGTATGTTGACGACATGATCGCAAGGTCTCAGACTGAGGAGGAGCACCTAGATCATCTGCAGAAATTGTTTGACCGGTTGAAATTGTACAAGCTGAGGTTGAACCCGAACAAGTGCACCTTCGGAGTAAGATCTGGGAAGTTGTTAGGCTTCGTTGTAAGTGACAAGGGCATTCAATTGGACCCTGCCAAGGTCAAAGCTATTCAAGAGATGCCAGTTCCTAGGACAGAGAAAGAGGTCAGAGGCTTTTTAAGACGCCTGAATTACATTGCTCGGTTCATCTCGCACCTAACGGCTACTTGTGAACCAATCTTCAAGCTGCTGAAGAAAGATCAGGTAGTACGTTGGAATGATGAATGTCAGGCTGCTTTTGACAGAATCAAAGAGTATCTCCAAGAACCACCCATCCTTATGCCACCGGTTGAAGGGAGACCTCTGATACTATATCTGACAGTGCTTGACAACTCAATGGGGTGTGTGCTGGGGCAGCATGACGAGTCTGGCCGAAAAGAGCACGCCATTTATTACCTTAGAAAAAAGTTTACCGACTGTGAGACCCGATACTCACTGCTTGAGAAAACTTGATGCGCTTTGGTATGGGCTGCTCGCCAGCTGAGACAGTATATGCTGACTCACACTACCTTGTTGATCTCAAAGATGGATCCTATAAAGTACATATTCGAAAAGCCTGCTCTGTCTGGGAGAATTGCAAGATGGCAAATGATCTTGACGGAATACGACATTCAATACACAACCCAGAAAGCCATCAAAGGAAGTGTATTGGCAGACCACTTGGCACATCAGGCAGTAGACGACTATCAATCAATGAAATTCGAGTTTCCGGACGAGAGCATCATGATTGTGATTGATTGTGAAGTACCTGGACCGGATGAAGGACCTGAGGAAGGATCCCGATGGTCTATGCACTTTGACGGAGCCTCCAACGCTTTGGGTAACGGTATCGGCGCCATAATCATATCCCCTCAAGGCACTCATACTCCGCTCACTGCCAGGCTATGCTTCAACTGTACCAACAACATGGCAGAGTATGAGGCGTGCATCATGGGTCTTCAAGCTGCGATTGACCTAAGGATCAAGTTTCTGAGTGTCTTCGGAGATTCCGCTCTTGTGATCAATCAAATCAAAGGAGAGTGGCATACGAAACATCCAAATCTTATTCCTTACAGAGAATGTGTGTTGACCTTGATCCCCCACTTCACGAAGATAACCTTTGAACACTTCCCGAGAGAGGAGAACTAGCTGGCGGACACGTTAGCTACAATGTCTTCTATGTTCAAGGTCAAATGGGATAATGAGGCTCCCCGGATCATCATCTGGAAACTGGACGAACCGGCATACTGTTGTGATCTTGAGACTGAGTTGGTAACCGAGAAGCCTTGGTACCATGAAGTGAAGAGATATCTGGAAGCTTAGGAATACCCTGAAGGTGCCTCTATCAACGATAAAAAGTTCTTGAGAAGGTTCGCAGCGAAGTTCTTCCTTAGCAACGACATCTTGTACAAGCGAAACCATGATTCGACCTTACTGCGTTATGTGGATAAGACAGAAGCAGAAAGGATCATGGAAGAGCTACATGAAGGGACCTTTGGTACACATTCCAGTGGACACACTATGGAAAAGAAGATCCCTCGGGCAGGGTATTTCTGGTCCACAATGGAAGCCGACTGCTATCAACATTCTCGGACATGCCATAAGTGCCAGATTTATGCAGACAAGGTGCATGTTCCTCCAGTTCCTCTAAATGTTCTGACTGCGCCTTGGCCGTTTGCAATGTGGGGCATAGATATGATCGGTGAGATTAAACCTACGGCATCTAACGGGCATCGCTTCATCCTGGTAGCGATCGATTACTTCACGAAGTGGGTTGAAGCAGCATCTTACGCTACGTTAACCAAGACTGTTGTGGCACGGTTCATTCGGCACAATCTGATCTGTCGATACGGTGTCCCAGAAAGAATTATTACAGACAACGGTACTAATCTTAATAACAAGATGATCACTGAGCTCTGCGAGCAGTTCAAGATACAGCACCACAATTCTTCTCCTTACAGACCGAAGATGAATGGGGCTGTAGAAGCAGCAAATAAGAACATAAAGAAAATCGTGCAGAAGATGACAGTGACTTATAAAGATTGGCACGAGATGTTACCGTTCGCTCTACATGGGTACCGTACCTCAGCCAGGACGTCAACCGGGGCAACTCCTTTCTCTTTGGTTTACGGCATGGAGGCAGTCTTACCAATCGAAGTGCAAATACCCTCTCTCCGGATAATGAAGGATGCAAATCTGAACAAAGATGATTGGATCCAAACACGACTTGATCAGCTAAACCTTATTGATGAAAAGAGACTTGCTTCTATCTGTCATGGTCAGACGTATCAGAAACGGATGATCAGGGCATTTAACAAAAAGGTAAGACCACAAGAGTATCAAGTTGGGGATCTGGTAATCAAGCGAATCATCCTTCCTCAGAGTGATCCAAGGGGCAAATGGACCCCTACGTACGAAGGGCCATTTGTGGTTAAACATGTGTTCTCAGGAGGAGCCATGGTTCTAACCAACATGGATGGTGACGACCTTCCTCACCCCGCCAATGCAGACATAGTAAAAAGATACTACGCATGAAAAAGACCCGCTAGGATGACATGCCTAGGCAAAAATTAGGGCTTCCCGGCGAACCAAAAGGGTTCGGGCAAAATGAAGGGATGAAATGAAAAAAAATGTACACCCGGCAAGTCGAAAACCTGAAAAGGCGGCTTGGGCAAAAATGGGTATCCCGGTGGACTGAAAACCCAAAAGGGCCGTCCAGGCAAAAGTTAGGGATAAAGCGTAATACTATGTCTCATTGGATCACTTTGCATCCAGAATCCGGTATCTACATCAAGTTCAGACGGCATCGATCAGTCAGCTTCATCTTCAACTAAGGTCATCAAGTGATGAGACGCCCGGAGATATAAAGGCAATAGCAGAGTTGAAACCCAGTGCGATCATTTATTTCACACAGTTGCTTTATTTTCTCTTGTACAAAATTTTTATAAACGCTTTTGTTCGGCGGCGTTCTCTTACTAGGACGTCAGCCTCTTGTACATAAAACGCCTATTTACAGGCAAATTCAAAATCAATACAAAAATACACTTTTCAGTTAAAATTGCCAATTGTTTTTTCTTTTCTGTTTTGTTTTGCGAAGAACGTCCAAGGTTCAGTTTGTGATATATGCATTGACAATAATTTGCTAACTCATAAATAGTTGCATACGAAACAAAGGATTAATTACAGGTAACATTAGAAACAGGGGCAATAAAAAGTTGTCTAAAGCAATCTAATTGTTCCATCCTCCAAAAGGTATCAAGGTAGGTTCAGCTAAAGAACATAACCAAATATCTTAATTCCCCAGAGAGTGAGCCAGCAAGCAGTATACTCTCCTCGAGCAAAGTTACAATCGAACCTTAAGGAAGTTGAGTATCCTCCAGCAGATCTCAACATTCTCCAGCAGCATATATACATTCTTAACAAGCATCCCCGACAATCTTGGCCTAAAGATTGTTCCCCGGAGGTATATCAAAGGTTCAGTGGAGTTACTTCCCCGGTACAATTCAAAACTTCCCCAGGAGAGTCCAATCCAGTCTCCCCAGGAAAGTTGGAATCCATCTCCCCAAGCAGTAAGCTTATCCCCAGTAGATTCTGGAAGCTTATCCTCGCAGAGCACGAACGCGTCTCCCGACTTTATTCAAAGAGTTATTTCCTTACCAGGATATACCTGGGTTATCCTCAGCCAAAAGCCACGGGAAGAGCGTCATCGACGAAGTCTTCTTATCCCCAGCGAAGTCTATCAACACTTCCAACACAACAATGGTATCCCCAGCAAGTTATTACCAGCATTTCAACAAAGTACCTCTCTCCCCACAGAGTTCTGCTTCCCAGCAAGATCGCTAGAGTACTTTTCTCCCCGCAGAGTTACCCATTCGCCAAGTTTATTCCCCAACGGAGTCATCTTCTCCTACCGGTATTCTTGCAACTATTACCCCCCAGTGGAAGTAAAATCTACTCTCCAAACATCAGCCCAGGAGTGACTTCCCGGCACCCGTCAAGGATTTACTTTCCTAGAAATTCATAAACATCACATTCTAAGCATGCATATACGCATCATATCTTATAAATCTCATTTATGTTGAGAACATCATTGCTTGATCCATATCATGCATTGCATAGGGTTAACTTTTACCTTTCAGGAAAGAGTCAGTTAAGTTCTCAGCTATGTTCAAGACCTAGACCGGTTCAGTTAAGTCGACCCTAAGATTTTTCTGTTTCTTATCCAGTCCAAGGCCTTCTCCGGTTCAGTCAAATCGACCCTAAGATCTCCCTGTTTCTTATCCAGTTGAAGACATTTCAAGACCTTCTCCGGTTCAGTCAGATCGACCCTAAGATCTCCCTGTTTCTTATCCAGTTGAAGACATTTCAAGACCTAGACCGGTTCAGTTAATCGACCCTAAGATTTTCTGTTTCTTATCCAGTCCAAGGCCTTCTCTAGTCCAGCTAAATCGACCCCAAACAGATTTTCCTGATAAAGACTCAGTAGAAGTTATCCAAGATTCTCTCAATGATTTCTGTTGAGGTTGAAGTCGCCCAAGATTCTCTCAATGATTACTGTTGAGGTTGAAGTCGCCCAAGATTCTCTCAATGATTACTGTTGAGGTTGAAGTCCCCCAAGATTCTCTCAATGACTACTGTTGAGGTTGAAGTCGCCCAAGATTCTCTCAATGATTACTGTTGAGGTTGAAGTCGCCCAAGATTCTCTCAATGATTACTGTTGAGGTTGAAGTCGCCCAAGATTCTCTCAATGATTACTGTTGAGGTTGAAGTCGCCCAAGACTTTCTCAATGATTACTGTTGAGGTTGAAGTCGCCCAAGACTTTCTCAATGATTACTGTTGAGGTTGAAGTCGCCTAAGATTCTCTCAATGATTACTGTTGAGGTTGAAGTCGCCCAAGATTCGCTCAATGATTACTGTTGAGGTTGAAGTCGCCCAAGATTCTCTCAGCGTTCCTGTTGAGGTAGTAATCGTCCAAGATTCTCTCAGCGTTCCTGTTGAGGTAGTAATCGTCCAAGGTTCTCTCACCGTTCCTGTTGAGGTAGTAACCATCCCTGGTTCATTCATCGCCGTTTGAAGCTCCAGATTCGATTCCTGTAACCAGTCAGGGCGCATCTATACAAAGAGTTTGAAGACCAGCTCCTGTAAACAGGCCAGGTAATCATTTTTCTTTTGCAGGTACGCAAGCTCTCGCTAAGGAATCTCTTACGCGATCAACATCCAGATGGCATCTATAAGCCCATCCACCTTTCATCATCTCTTAGCATGGCATCTATAAGCCCATCACCCTATTCATCAATCTCTAAATGGCATCTATAAGTCCATTCCCATCATCACACTATTATGTGAGCGCAAATTTCTGGGCACTCTAGTGTTCAATCATCTTCCACCTTCGGATTACGAAAGGCACGTCAGCCAATCTGCATCCTCAGGTCTAAGAAGATTGTACAGGGGCAACTGTTGTACCCCAAAATTTGCCCTCCCATATTCTTCAAGAATTTCCAAGTCACAGGTTCAAAATCTCTCAAGGGTTACACAGTTCAAGGGCCTCCTAAACAGTCAAAATTAAGGTTTTGGTTCTGACAAAGAAAATGAAGTTTCCAAGGGTCCAATCAAGTCCCATATGCCTACAAACATGGTCAAGCATCCTCATACCAAGTTTCAAGACTTACAGCTCAAAATTGCACAGTCAAAAACCCTAATTTCCCTACACTCAACTGTAGGGGCAAAATGGTCATTTGACAGTCAAAAGTCCAAATTTTTGGTCAACATCTCATTTTGAAGCCACAAACATCATTTGATCAATTCTTGATCATGATTCTCAAAGCTTGGCTCAAAAATCATCAAGATGCAAAAGTTTCCATATTTGGACAGCTGAAAAAGTAACTGTAACTTGACCAGGGCATAACTTCCACATGGATCATCAGAAAATTTCCATCCAAAGCTCATTTTGAAGATAAAGACATTCCCTACAACTCCTCTTCACACTTCAAGTCCAAGAAATGTTCCCACAAAAAGTTATCAATTTCAACATTATAGGTCATTTTCAAAAGTCAACAAAAAGGGACTTTAAGTCAAAGGCCATACCTTGAGATTGGTAAATCAAAATGACATGGGACCAAAAGCATTGTTTAGAGGACTCAAAGACCTTTCCAAAATGTCCAAGAACATTAGCAAAGCTTAAACATTGAGCAAGTTATGCCTTGTGGAAGTTGGGAATTTTTTGGATATTTTGAAAAGTCAACATTGATTCAAAGGACCTAAAAATGCTAATGGGCCTCTTTTTCTTCCACAATTCATTATCCAAGGCATGTGCACGACCATTTGGCCCAAAGGGAAGTTTTTTTATCATTTTTATTTATTTATTTGGATTTTTAATTATTAATAATTCATTTAATTAAATTAAATAGGTGAAAAATATTAAACCTAACTTTTGGAATCTTTTTGTGCATAAAATAATCTCAAGATTTTGTGTATAATCAGATTTGGAAAGAATCTTGGTGATTGAACATGATTTGAACTAAGTTTGCATGAAAAATATTTGAAAACTAATGTATGGAAAATCAAATATCTTATCATCAATTCAAGGATTTTTTGATCAATTTTCTTAACCCTAATCATTCACAGGTATATATGTATGCTAACCCTCGTGCCCAAAACCTCCCGGCTGCGCCATAGAAAAAGAACAAAACTTGAGTTTTTGCCAAGAAAGTTGAAAACTGAAAACTAGGTTTTAGGGCTTTTCAAGGTCAAATAATCACCCCATTAGCTTGCCAAGGTTGCCAGGAGACGATTCCAATCAAGAACTTTGTCCCATACTCGAGGAGGTGGTATATCTGAGTCAAGCTTTGCACGAAAAATTCCATAATCGAATCATGAATCTCATGCATTTTTCATGCGTTTTCTTTATTTATTTATATTCCTTGATTAATTCTGAAGCTAACCACATATTTTAATTGAGTTTTTATGCATTATTGGAGATTTCACCATTGAAATAGGTTAGGGTTGCAGAACTTTCAAATTGGGCGTTTATGCATATGGTAAAATTGGAACACCTCAATGCCATGACCAAACTCAGCGTGCTTGGACGGTTCAGAATCGACCCTCGCGCCTAATTTATATACCTACATGGCCTATTCGCTATTATTGGATATGGCATAATTTGGAGGGGTTCAAAACCCCCGCTAACTCTTTTATGTTTCAGGCGAAAACACAAAGCGAGGAAGACGAAGACTAGGTGTAAGGCAGCCATTGGTTGGTTTGAATTTCGCGCGAAAAAGGAGCACTAACATTTGTTTTGTTTTATTATATTTATTAGTTATATGATATACAAAGAAATCAAGCAGCGCGTTTGGAAGGCATATGCATTGGTAATCATCAGGACCTGGGTTCGAGCCCCATGTCCCCATCCCTTTCCATAATATTTTTATTAACATTATCCTATGCAGCGTTCCCCCTTGAAGGCCATCATACACCCCTTGGTCCAACTTGCCACGCACACACCAAGATCAATCAAAGGGCCATAGTTTGAGGAACATAGTGGACATGAGTCAATGCACCCACACGCCAGCCAAGAAGTCAACCAGGCCAAAGAGTCATTGGGCTTAAACTGCTACCATTATACCTCTCAATTTGGGGACAGACCCCCCTAGGTTTGCAATATTCTTTTCATTATTTTATTTTATTTATTTCAATTATTGTTTTTTAATTAATTCCTTTAATTTAATATTTCCAAAAAAAAAAACATAAAAACAATATAAAAATCAGAAAAGAGACAAAAAATAAATATTTTTATTTAATGTTATTTTTTTTGTAAATAAAACCTTTATTAATTAATTAGTTTTAATCTAGGGTTAATCTTAATATTTTTTCAATAAAACTTAAAAATTGATAGAATTAGGGTTTCAAATCTTTTTCATTCTTTTTTTCCTTTTTTCACCATGATTAAATATTATTTATTTTTATAAATCAAGTTGCATGTAAATAATTAGGTTGATTTAGGTTTAACCTTAAATATTTTTCTTAATAAATAAAAGTCGTAGAATTAGGATTAATTAGTTAATTTCATTTAATTTTCTCATTAAAACCATAAAAATGCAAAAAATCTCAAAAAATAATTTCTTTTTATTTTATTTTATTAATTTAATAGTCATTTAATTTAATTTAATTGAAAAGGGTCCAACGCCCTCGTTTCCAACTTTAATTCAATTCGCGTATTTATTTCTTTTTCTTTTAATTTTTTTATGTACCTCTCCCAAAGCCGTGTAATATTTATCTTTCGCACTTTAATTCTTTATTCTTTATGTCAAATCGGGTTCTGGAAATTTTGGCGATGTGGACCCACGCCTTTGTAATAGTTTAGAACTTTTATTTCTCGCAATTGTTTAACTGTTAAATAAATGCATGCAAGAATGAATGACAAAAATAAAAACAAACGCGTAGCTCACTCATAACATGACAAGATAAAATAGACGAATCTGACACACAAATCACACACCACCCCTAGGGTACGCCTCACTGTTGCCTTGCCTCGAAAGGTGATCGTCGAGTAGAGGATGTCTTAGTAAGTCCTCATGATCCGGGAACCTGGCATGAGGGTAGCTTCTAAGGTGTCTTCCTATTGCTCTGGTGATCACCATGTCCCGAACCTCGAATTGACCCGAACACCTCCAACGGTGGTGCTACCTACCTCTCAATGGTGGGATGGCACTACTTTAAAGGACATTTACACAGACGAATTCCTTAGGGTAGGTAGACGACTCGTGGATACTTGCTCTAATTTCAAGACAAAATCAAAAATACTTTTCACACCAACACATTTTCAAAAAGCTTTCGAAAGCAACTTTTCAAACACTCTTGAGGACCGATACAAGAGTCGAACTGAAATTTTCAAAGAAACTTTTTTAAAACCCACAGTTGAAAAGCAAACAAACCATTTTTGAAAACACAAGTGAGCAAGTATCTCAGAGCCCGTGGATAACCACGGATAGAAAGGGTGCTAACACCTTCCCTTCCTATAAATCTACCTCCCGAACCGAGAGCAATCTCTTTAAGGAATTTTTCTGTGCTTTTGTCCTTTCCATTTGGAGAAAATAAAAGACGGTGGCGACTCTTGCTTCCGCGACATTTCGCGAACCAGCGTTAAACAGTCAGTTCCCGATCCACCGATCACAGAACTGGCGACTCTACTGGGGACATATTTATAAAGTGAGGTGTACCTTAGGGTTAATTCATAACTGTGTTTTCAATTGTATTGACTTGTCTGCTTTAAATTTGTGGGTTGCATGGGAGTTACATAGATCCTAACCCGGATCTGGGGATACCCTGTTTAGGTAGCATAAGCTGTGAGGGACCTGTCCGGCGTAGACCGACACGGGTGAAACAGTGGATACGTTGGTGTGGCACCTTGGTCTGTACCGATATCCCTTGTGTTGCAACAAGGAGAATATGGGTCTTCTGAGGAGTCATTAAGCACCAACAACCTTAGAACCTTAAATGACACAACTTGGCCATTAGAACAGTAGCAGTATGCTACGCCCATTGAGGCTAAACTCTCGTGATGGTTGTGGCCGCAAGAAAAGATTGTGATGCTGGAGTTATGACCGATTGAGGGTAGTCAATGATATTGGGATCCTCTAAGAACCCGGTTACTTTGATAGGACAGGTATGAACCAACAAACTGAAAGAGGGTAGTACCTAGACCTCATGCTGGCCTAAACTTTAAGGGCTTGCCTTGTGTGACTTGTGTGCCTTACCATGTTTGCCTTTGTATCTATTTGTGGTGTGCTTTATCATAACATCATAACATCATGAGCATTGCATGCATCCTGCATAAGGACTGACCATTTCAAAGACAAGAGGGTTTCACCTTTGCTCTGTTTTGTAGGACACCATGATGCCTGTGCGAAGGAATACTATCCGGTTCAACTTTGTTCACTCACCTGAGTTGCTTGAAGAGTTGGTTAGCAGAATTCCAAATACCACTTCCTTCATTCAGAGGCATGGTTCTCTTCTCAGTTTAGTCACTGCAAAGCGGGATCAACAATTGATGAGTGTTCTGACCCAGTTCTATGACCCTCTGTACCAGTACTTCACCTTTCAAGACTTCCAGCTGGTCCCTCCCATATTTCTCAAAACATTTCAAGAAAATTCACAAGTCCAACCCGGCGCGTTATATTCAGGTGTTCTTTCGCCAAGATATCTCTGATAATATATTCTCAAATTCAGGTTCGGCTCAAGAGTTAATTCTTTAAAGAAGGTATCCGAATGTGTGAGTTTTCTTGAAGAAATATAGTGAAAAAGTGTGCTGAAAGTGCAGTTTTTACGCGCTAAAAAATTCATAACTTGAAGATCGTGACTCGTTTTGAACCTGTTCCGGTGGCCAAAATTCCGTCTTGACATTATCTACGTTTTCATCTCTCACGGCTGGAAGCCAATTTCGATCAGAAGGTCTTCCAAAATGTGGATTTATCAAGTTTTTTCGTGCAGAAAATTTGTGACAGAAGTTTATTTGCGTCATGTTCAAAAAATCATAACTTGGTCGATTTTCATCGTATCGAGTTGGTTCTGGCGCCAAAATTTCAAAAATTGAGTTGGCTACATTTTCACAGAAGGTATTGAGTTCAAACGGTATTCAAAAGGCCTTCGTTTTTTGCTCAGAGTGCGTGACACGCTGAAAATCCTGAATGCTGAATATTATTTCATCTGGGCCGAAACTTCGAAAATTCATAACTCGGTCAATTTTTATCGGATTGGGCTCATATTTTTACACAAGGTCACTGACTCATAGATCTACAACTTTGCTGCAAAAGTCGAGACCGGATTATGCTCCGATCAATACCAGTTTTTTATTGAAGAACGTGTCAGAGTCGACACTGGAGCCCAAAATAAGTTTGTCTGAGCTGAAACTTCAAAAATTCATAACTAATTCACCTTTTATCCGATTGAGCCGATTTTCGGACAGGAGTTAGTTATCGATGTCAGCTACATTTTGTTTTCACATTTCAACTTCAAAAAATGCACTTAAGTCCCTGCGATTTAGCCTAGAAAGTGACGAATTCAAGTGAATATTGGAGGCCCAATTGCACATTCAAAGCCCATTTGCTTTACCCTAATTTCCATTATATAATCACCTTCTTTTCACACAAACCAGAGAAGAGGAGAAAAGAAAAGAGAAAAAAAACCTTGCCACAACACTGTTAGAATATCAAACTCTTTCAAGAACCCTAAAACCTTGAAATCTTTATTACAAATCCCTCTCTCACTACAAACAAGCCATCACAGTTACAAACCAATACCTCACTACTTCTTTAGTAAGGATAAGGCTGGCTTGATCTCCATGATCCTAATTTTCCAGTAAGGCATAAAAGCATTCAGGTCACTAATTTTCCAGTAAGGGTAAGATTGATTTGATCTCCATGATCAAAAGGGTATAATCATTCATACATGCCATATTGTGCCTAAACATTAAATTTCTTCATATATTGGCTTTATTTTCATTTTATGATTTTATTTAATGTGTTCATGAGATTCAACACTGCAGATTTAGACAAGATCCCATGCAGGTTCATTAAGGAACGTTGAGGCCAAAACCCAAATGGCCAAAAGCCAAAAGCCAAATGGCCAAAGTAGAAAAACTTATGCATGATGAGGCCAGAACACAAATGACCAACAGCCAGAACACAAATGGTCAAACCACTCCAATTCACCTCCAAAAAGGGCCAGACACCCCCCATGGTTTGCATCATTTTTATTTTTTATTTGATTTTCCTTTTTCATTCTTTTAATTGTTTTAATTGTTTTCTTTAAATTCATGAATTTATTTTTATAATATAAAACCAGAAAATCAAAAACTAAGAATATGTTAATTAATTTACTTATTAAATATTTTTGTAAATAAATGTTAAATAATTAATTTAGTTAAATTAGGTTTTAAAACTTAAGTCTTTTTCTTAACAAATTAAAATATGTAGAAATTAGGGTTTTTAACTTTTCATCATCTTTTTAATAAATAATTTATTATTATTATTATTATTGTTATTAATTATTAAATATTTTTGTAAATAAACATGTACATTAAATATTTAGTAAATTAGGTTAAACTTTAACATTTTCATTAATAATTAAAAAAACTTAGAATTAGAGTTTCTTTTAATTTTAATTTTCTTTATTTCATAAATATAAAAAAACTAAAAAACATTTCTTTTCTTTTATTAAATAATTAATTAGCTTTTTAATTTCATTTAATTTCTTTAAAGGGTCCAACGCCCTCGAACGTTCTATTTTTATTTCTTTCGCACATTTATTTTCTTTCAAATATTATGTAATTGCTCAAGCCATGTAACTCGGACATTTTATATTTCCCGCATTTTATTTCTTTATTTTATGTCAAATCGGGTCCTGGTTTAATTTGGCGATGTGGACCCGCGCCTTTGTAATAGTTTATGAACTTTATATTTCTCGCAATTTTTAACTATTAATAATGACATGCAAGAATGAATGATAAAATAAAAACAAACGCATAGATCACTTTGACAAAAGACAAAAATAAATGAAAACGACACACAAATCACACACCACCCCTAGGGTACGCCTCACTGTTGCCTTGCCTCGAAAGGTGATCGTCGAGTAGAGGATGTCTTAGTAAGTCCTCATGATCCGGGAACCTGGCATGAGGGTAGCTTCTAAGGTGTCTTCCCATTGCTCTGGTGATCACCATGTCCCGAACCTCGAATTGACCCGAACACCTCCAACGGTGGTGCTACCTACCTCTCAATGGTGGGATGGCACTACTTTAAAGGACATTTACACAGACGAATTCCTTAGGGTAGGTAGACGACTCGTGGATACTTGCTCTAATTCAAAACAAAACAAATCAAAAATACTTTTCACACCAACACATTTTCAAAAAGCTTTCGAAAGCATTTTTCAAACACTCTTGAGGACCGATACAAGAGTCGAACTGAAATTTTCAAAGAAACTTTTTAAAACCCACAGTTGAAAAGCAAACAAACCATTTTTGAAAACACAAGTGAGCAAGTATCTAAGAGCCCATGGATAACCATGGATAGAAAGGGTGCTAACACCTTCCCTTTCTATAATCTACCTCCCGAACCGAGAGCAATCTCTATAAGAAATTTTTCTGTGCTTTTGTCCTTTCCATTTGGAGAAAATAAAAGACGGTGGCGACTCTTGCTTCCGCGATATTTCGCGAACCAGCGTTAAATAGTCAGTTCCAGATCCACCGATCACACCTGTCTTCTTTGACTGGATGAGCATCAGAAAAACCTTTAGGATTTAACTGGATTTGTCTTCTTTGACTGGATTTGTCTTTTTTTGACTGGATTTGTCTTCTTTTAACTGGATTTGTCTTTTTTGACTGGATTGGTCTCTTTTGACTGTATTTGTCTACTTTGACATAGTGGATTATTTAACTGTATCCTTCCTGAAAGGTAAAGGTCAGTCGTATGCAATGCATGATATGGATCAAGCAATGATGTTCTTGACATAAATGAGAATGTATGACATGATGCGTATATGCATGTATCATGATGTGATGTTTATGAATGTATTTTCGTCTAGGAACGTAAATCCTTGACGCATGCCGGGAAGTTAAATCCTGGGCTGATGTTGAAGAACAGAGTTCTTCATTTCCGCTGGGGATGATGGTTGTAAGAATAAACCGGTAGGAGAAGATGACTCCGTTGGGGAATAAACTTGTTGGAGAGATTACTCTGCGGGGAATACTCTGTGGGAAGAGATACTTCGCCGAGGTTTTGATAATAACTCCACTGGGGATTCCGTTGATATGTTTTGTTGAGGATTCTGATGAACTCCGCTGGGGGTAGGAAGAGCTTCGCCGAGGACGATCTTTCCATGGTAATTAGCTGAGGATAACCCAGTTATAAGTTCTGGTGGGGAATAACTTTGAATAAATCCGGGGAGATGCGTTCGTGCCCGCAGGGGATAAGCTTCCAGAATCTGTTGGGGATAAGCTTCGAAAACTACTGGGGAGATTGATTCAACTCTCTTGGGGAGACTTTTGAACTGTACTGGGGAATAGCTCCACTGGGGTGTCTGGTATTCCGCCAGGGAATAATCTTATATTAAGACGGCCGGGGATGCTTGCTTAGGAACATCTGTATACTCCGCTGGGGAATATTGAGATTTTCTGGGGATGCCTAACTTCCTTAAGGCTGACAGTAGACTAACTCTGCTTGGGGAAAGCGTTGTTGACTTGCTGGAGATACTGTACCTTGTCAGGGCTGACGGGAGACCAACTCTGCTCGGGGAAGAGTATTGTTGAATCTTATCTTACTCTGCGGGGAGTGAAGGTATCTTGGTCACGTTCCTCACCTGAACCTACCTTAGTACCTTGGTGGGCAGAGCAACTAGATTGCTTAGACAACTCATATTGCCCCTGTTTCTGTGGGAGAAGATACCTGTGGAGGCGCTTGATGACTGCCGGTTGACAAATCTTCTTCCGGTAGGCAAGTGACGAGATGATGAAACATAGTCGTACGCTTTTGATCCCTAACTTTTGCCTGGACCGCCCTTTCGGGTTTTCAGTCAACCGGGATACCCATTTTTTCCCAAGCCGCCTTTTCAGGTTTTTGACTTGCCGGGTGTACAGATTTTTTTCGTTTCATCCCTTATTTTGCCCGAACCCTTTTGGTTCTCCGGGAAGCCCTTATTTTTGCCTAGGTGTGTCAACCTAGCGGGTCTTTTGATTATGCGCAGTATTTTTTTGACTATGTCTACGCTCTTAGGATACAGAAAGTTGTCACTGTCAGTAGTGCAGTGTTACCATACCACCAGAAGATCTTCGTTTGATCGTCCAATGCCCCAAGTGATCCAGATGGAGATTTGCCCCAAGCTGGTTGGCCTTTTGAGAGATTCTCCGAATCTTGACTTAACTGCCCCAGATAATGGACAATGATCATGCCATGCCCCTTGCTTGGAGGTGCTTTTGTTCATTAGACATTCGTCGTGCGAACTTCTAAGCTGTTCAAACAAATAGTCATATGCAAGCAATGTTATATTAAAAATGCAAAGCTTATGTCTGTCTTGAAGTTTTTGAAAATGCATTTTTTCAGTAAAACAAGCAAATTATGTAACACGTGATGTCAACTCAAGATTTTACAGCGAGCCTTAAGGAGCCAGGATACCTTTGTAACAGTATGCTTTCGAATTATCCCATGCTTTAGCTAGGACTTTTGAGGGTTATAACGTGGCCTGGTTCACGGTTTAAGAAACAAAGGATAAATGCTCAAATTTATCTGTACCCACCCGCTCTTCGTGATGTTCTTCAAACCTAAACTCAGTTGATCGTGCGTTAGACCTTGTTCGAGTCTTTGTCCTAATATTCCCATGATGGTTCGGATGTTGACATTTTATTTTGAATAGGCAGTCATTTCCTTGTTGAGGGTTTGCAGGTCCTCTTTTCTTTTTGATTTCGTTATCCCTGTTTTTTGCCTGAACTGTTTCTTTTGTGATTACAATCAGCGGGATGCCCCAGTTTTGTAAGTCTCCTTCATAGGTTTTGACTTAATGGGCGTTTATTTTGAGGGATAATGACTGCCTGTCTTTATGATTATTCGGAACCGTCACTGTCTTTTGTTTTGTGAGGACCTCTTTGGTGCTATTCGTTGTGCACTTGGATCAACTGAGAGAACTACCCTGCCCCAGGTTATGATGTAGGGTTTTAATTTTCGAAAAGAAAAACTCCTACTTCTTTGGCTCGAAGGGGTTGACGAGGGATTATCTTCCTTATAACTCCAGTGTTTAGGAATTGAAACAATGCCTGTACCTCATCCGCGGGGTCTGTTCAAAAGCATACTGTAGATTATGGTATCGTTTTCGTCATCCTCCCTCAAGAGGCTTAGAATTTTAAATCGAGAGTTTGACATCACAAAAATATGAAAGCAATTTGAATATAGCGAAGGCGAATATATTGATTTAAAATAGACATATGCGATGCATTAATGAAATAACAACGTTTGACATGAATAAAATGTTTGAACAGTCAAAAGAAAATTACAACTTGACAAAAATCCTAATGAACAAACAAAAAAGTGCTTTCTATCCTAGCCATGTTTTGGCAAGGGAGCAGTGATCACATTGGGAGCCTCAGACGCCTCGAACTGGACCTCCTTTGCGTCGATTAGATCCTGAACCTTGTTCTTTAAAGTCCAACAATCCTCCGTAGCATGCCCCGGGCTGTCAGAATGATAAGCGCAACGGACGTTGGGGTTATACCTTGAAGGTGTCCTGTTGGGATTCTTAGGAGGGTCCCTTAGAGTTACCAAGTTGGTCTCCAGCAACTGTGGCAATATCTGGGCCAAGGTCATGCTAAGGGGAGTGAATTGCCTTTTAGGTCTCTCTTCCCTTTGTTGGTTGCGATGTTGAGGAGCACCGGCCAGTTTTGAAATAACCACCGCCTTGACAACTTGGCGGTGTTCAGCACTGGATTCTTTCTTGAATAGCTTCTTCTCATTGTTCGAGGAGTTACCCTTTGGTATCTTCCCATACTTGATACCGGCTTCTATTCTTTCCCCAGTCAAGATCAGATCTGTGAATCCGGCAGAAGAATTCCCAATCAGATGGTTGAAGAACGGCCCAGACAGGGTCCCCAAGAACATGTCAACGAGTTCCCGGTCAGTCAAAGGTGGTTGCACCCTTCCAGCAAGGTCTCTCCACTTTTGCGCATACTCCTTAAAACCTTCACCCGTCCCTAGTGACATACCCTGGAGTTGGGTACGCGTAGGAGCGAGGTCGGCATTATACTGATACTGCTTATAAAAAGCAGTTGCCAAGTTCTCCCAGTTACGAATACTGGTTCCATCCAACTGATAGAACCAATCGAGCTGAGTCCCTGAAAGACTCTCCTGGAAGAAATGGATCCATAGATTCTTGTTTGCTGTGTAGGGCTGGATCTTCCTTGCGTATGAACGGAGGTGCAGCTTAGGGAAGGAAGCCCCGTCGTATTTCACAAAGGCAGGTGCCTTGAACTTGTGAGGGATCACCACCCTAGAAGATAAACCTAGATCTCCAAAATCCAACCCAGGTACACGTTGAATCTCCATAGCATTCAGTCGGTCCTCTAGTTGCTTATACCTATCCTCGGCAGGAGGGTACTGTTCATCATTGAAATCTGTCTCGGTGTCAGAGACTACGGGACTAGGAACCCTTCCCTCTTGGTGACTGCCTTCCCCAACAGATGGAGTAGTCCGCTCAGCTTCATTCTGCAGTGTATTCCCAGATCTGCGTCTAGGGTTGAACAAAACAGTCCTCTTCTTCTTTTTCTTCAAAAGCAGAGTCTTCAATTCCTGTTGACCCTGGGCTAAGCTCATGACCAGCTCCTGGAACTGAGTGTTCTGGGCCTGGAGGGCCTTGATAGCTTGTTCATTGGATGATTCAGTATTCATGATGACTGCGGAATTAAACAGCGAAGAAGGTAAATGACCTGTACAAAGGGTACCTGTAATGCAATGATATGTATGTATGCATGCGATGTTTTCAAGGATCTCGCGGGGTAAACAGAGAAACTTGTTAGAATTCGAATTCGGTAGCTTGATTGAAGGAACTTCATGTTGTTGAGAGTCCTTCTTCAAGAGTCAAGGCTCACCATATCGAGTGGGTCCTCGCCCCTGACTCAAGTCATTAACCTTGGCTAGAGGAAAATAAATCCCCTTTGCCCCTTGCTAGACACTTTGATTCATCATGACCTGCATCACAAGCCCTTGAGATCCTTGAAATGGATTAGTCTTTATGCAGGATGCATGCAATGGTATGATGTTATGCTATGCGTGGAGTGATGTAAGTAAAACCTGTTATGAGTCCAGGTTAAGGACTGTAAACAAACCCTGCAAGAAACTCATGTGTTAGATAACAAGCATGCAAGTAGTCAAGTTTGAAAGCACACAAGTCACACAAGACAGTCCTTAGAGTTTAGGCCAGCATGAAGTTTGGGGTACTACCCTCTTGAAGTTGGTGGGCTCAAAAACCTGTCCTACCAAAAGTAACCGGGTTCTAAGGATCTCAATATCATTGGGTTGTTTTCCATGTTCATTGTTTTGATTTAGCCACTGAACTGGCGATCAAAATATTCCAAGAAAACAACCCTCAATGAGTGTAGTATCGAGTATCAACCAACTTCGGACTGCACCAAAGTCAGTCATCTCACTACCCCTAAAGAGGCCAGGATGGTTCAAGTAAGGTTCCTAAGGTCAGTTGATGCTTCACGACACCACGCGGCGGCCCCGTACTCTCCTTGACTTGACTCAAGGGTTACCGGTACTCACCAAAGTGCCACATTAACGTAGCAAACTGCTTCAACCGTGTCGGTATACCCCGCACAGTTCCCTCACAGTTTGTTGTTACTTTCTAAGAAGGTATCCCCCAGATACGGGTTAGGATCTATGAAACTCCCAGAACAGGCCCACAATATTAAATAAGGTAAAGCAAGCAATTGAAAACATGATGATGAACTATTCCTAAGGTACACCCCACTTTATTTTAGCATCCCCAACAGAGTCGCCAGTTCTGTGATCGGTGGAAATAGAACTAACTGTTTTTAAGCTGGTTTCGCGAAATGTCGCGGTAAGCAAGAGTCGCCATCGTCTTTTATTTTCTCCAATATGGAAAGGACAAAAGCACAACAAAATTCCTTTTTTGAGAATATTTCTCGGTTCGGGAGGTAGATTTATAGAAAGGGAAGGTGTTAGCACCCTTTCTATCCGTGGTTATCCACGGGCTCTTAGGTACTTGCTCTTATGTTTTCAAAATTTGTTTGTTTTTCAAGTGTGTGTGGGTTTTGAAAAAGTTCGTTTGAAAACTTCTAGGTAACTCTTGTATCAGTCCTCAAGAGTGTATGAAGTATTGTTTGAAAACTATTTGAAGGTGTAAGGTGTGAAAAGTATTTTGTTCGTTTTGAAAAGAGCAAGTACCCATGAGTCATCTACCTACCCTAAGGAGTTAAGTTGTGTAAGAGTCCTTTAGATAGTGCTATCCCACCATTGAAAGGTAGGTAGCACCATCGTTGGAGTTGTTCGGGTCAATTCGATTATCGGGACAGTGTGGTCACCGAAGCAATGGTAGGACACCTTAGAAATAACCCTAATGTCCTAGATCTTTTTATCCGAGGCAACTGTTTCGAGGCAACTGGATCTTTTGGACAGAAGGGCGACCTCTAAGATACCCTATACTTGATGACCAAGTTTCGAGGCAACGAGTGAAGCGTACCCTAGGAGTGGCATGTGCTTTGTGTGTTGTTTTTCAGTTAATTGTTTTGTACATGTTATTTGTGAGCTACGGATTAATTTTATTTACATACATTCTTTCATGCATTTAACAGTTAGGGGGTGCAGAAAGTAAATTGTGGAAATATAAATTCTACGCTATTACAAGGCGCGGGTCTATACATCGCCAAAAATACAAAGACCCGTTTTGATAAAGTGCGGGAAATTTAAATAAAGCGGTAAACCTAATTACTATTACATTCTTGAAGCAGCTACATAATAATCAGAATAAAGTAAATGCGCGCGAATAAAAATTAATCGGGATGTCCTAAAGGTTCTGACCCTTTTAAGAAAAGAAATTGAATTTTTTGTCTTTTTGTGATTAAATGAAATTAATAACTAATAATTAAACTAATTAATTACTTTATTAAAAGAAAATATTTTTTGTGTTTTTTTTTATATTTTTATGAAAAAAAGGTTAGTTATGTTAATTTAATGATAGAATAATTTTTTGGTAATTTTCTGGATCAATTTTGATAATTAAAAGCAATTAAAAGTCAATTTAATGATTATTTAACAATTAATTAAAATATGCATGAAAAAATATTAATTTTAATGTCAAAAATTAAATAAACATTTTTCTGATTAAAATGCAAAAGGAAAATATTTTGTGATTTTTTAAATGCATGAGAAAAATTATTTAAAGATAAACTAAATTAGGATGAAAATATTTAAAAAAAAAATAGAAAACATAGAAAGCATGTTAATTATGAAAAAGGTAAAGAGAAATGCCAGGACCAGGATTTGAACTAATGCTCTCTGGAGAAATCCACTAACGCGTTGCCAACTGAGCTAACTGTCTTTGTTGTCAATACTCTGCAATTAATTGGTTAAAAGTGAAAATGTGTCATGTTTGAATTTTAAACACAGTCAACACGCGTGGGGCCCAAGTGTAACATGTAAGCGAATCAGATTTAGCTATCATGCCATGCCAGCCACGCCTGAGTCCACGCTAGGCAACGACGCCGGAGCCCTAGCTCCGGTCGTCTTCTCCGGCGAGCACCATGGCCGATCCTGTAAAATAGGAGAAATCAAAGAAAAAGAAGGACCTAGTCACCCTAATTCGACCCCTGCGGATTCAATGGTGCCATTGTTTTGGCCTGAAAACGACTGTACAGGGAGTTTCGAAGAAGATAACCAAAACGGCCCTAGCAATGGCAGGTCCTTACTCCTGCGTAAAAGCTTGCATGCTATGCATCAAATGCATTCTAATGAGTGTCCTGAGTTCACATAAACCATCAAAAACAACTAATAATTCATGAAATATGAAAAACGAATTCAAGAATTTTAACAAACCAATGAGAACTAGGGAGCACGATCTGGGATGATTTGGCTTTGTGTAAGGGTTGGGAATGATTGCTGCTATGCCCAGGAACACGATTGAATCCTTAGAACTCCTTGAAACTTGCTAAAAAATTGAATTCGAATTTGTCAATTTTGTGGAAAATTTGAGAGAATTAGGGTTGCCGTTCTAGGTGTCTCTAGGTTGTTATTTCTGTGTGAGAGGCGTGCCTTGGTCAAGTTACAGTTGACTTTTTCAACTGTCCAAAAATAGAAACTTTAGCATCTTGATGATTTTTTGAGCCATTCTTGTGAAATCATGATCAAGACTTGATCAAATGATGCTTGTGGCTTCAAAATGAGATGTTGACCAAAAAATTTGACTTTTGACTGCCAAATGACCATTTTACCCCTACAATTGACTGTTTGCGAAAATGGGATTTTTGACTGTGCAACTTGACCTTGTGAGCCATGAAACTTGACATGTAGGTGCTTGACAATGTGTATGAGCATATGGGACTTGATTGAGCCCTTGAAAACCTCAACTTCCTTGAAGGAGCCAAAACCCCAATTTGACTGGCTTAGGAGGGTGCTTGACTGTGTAGCCCTTGAGTAGACTTTGAACCATTTGAGGTGATGCTTGTCAAAACTTTGAAGAATATGGAAGGGTAAATTTTGGGGTACAACAGTAGTCCCTGACTCCGTTCTCCCTGTTGTATGGAATGGAAGTTGTACTCCCTATCGAGGTAGAGATTCCCTCATTGCGTGTGATAATGGAAACCAAATTGATAGAGGCTGAATGGGTCCAGAGCAGGTTTGACCAATTGAATTTGATTGAGGAGAATAGAATGACATCTTTGTGTCATGGACAGTTATATCAGAAAAGAATGAAGAAAGCTTTTGATAAAAAGGTCAAACCTCGTGAGCTCAGAGAAGGCGACCTCGTGCTCAAGAAGATCATGTCTTTCAGTACTGATTCTAGGGGCAAGTGGACACCCAATTTTGAAGGCCCATGTGTTATCAAGAAAGCCTTCTCAGGCGGTGCAGTAATTCTTGAAACTATGGATGACAAGGAGTTCCCACGTCCCATGAATGCTGACTCAGTCAAGAAATACTTCGCCTAAAGAAATAAAAGAACAACTCTGTTGTACCCTAAAATTTGCCTTCCCATTTCCTCAACATTTTCTCATCACAAGACCCTTGGAACTCAAGATCCAGTTAGGGTTTCCTCTGCTCAAGACTTCTCCTTGCACTGTTGACCCAAATTAGGGTTTGTGTTTGCACAAAGATGTTTTGACCTAAAATGCCTAAGATGACTTTCATGCTTCATGTTGGACTCCCAAGTTTACCCATACCAAATTTCAAGCCTTGATTCCAATCTTTGCCCAGTCAATTGGACAGTTGACCTAGAAATCAACTGTATTGGGGAAAAAGTCAAATGTGGCCAATTGACAGTCAAACCTCATGATTTTTGACCCACATCAACATATTGAACTCATATAAACCATTTGATCAAGTTTGGATCACAATTCCACAAGAAATTTGATCAGATCACCAAAAGGGCAAAATGGTCATTTTTAGGGTTTTGACTGCACAAAGGCAATTTTTGACTGTTTGACCTAACCAATGGCAAACCAAGCTCACATATGGACTCAAGGACCCCATGGAATTGTCTTGACATGTTCAACAAGTTCAAAAGATCCCAAATGCACAAGATTGACAAATGAATATTCCAGTCAATTGATCAATTTTTGACTGTATACTGAAAAGTCAAACTTTGACTTTTTGGTCAAAATCAAGTGTCAAGATTCATTTTTCATCAAAACATGTCAAATTATGAAACTTGTTCACCAAGAAATCAAAAATCACAAATTAGGGTTTGAAATGAAGAATTTTCATAACTTAGAATTTTTCTAAGTTATGAAAATCCCTAATTTTTTCCTAACTTTGTCCCACTTTTTCATCAAGATACATTTGGATTCAAACAAAAGTCAAAACATGAAAGTTTTAGTTCATTGCAAAATCTACAACTTTGATTCACAAAGTTTCCTCAAAAGAAGCGTGTAGCTCAAGTTATGATTTTTGGAACAAGGGTGCAAAACATTTCTTAACTTAGAAAAATTTTGACCTATTTTAGGCAGGATTTTTGCCTAACTTCATGGCTACTTTTCACATGCTTCCACTTGGAATTTCAATTTTCATTACAAAGATGGATTGTAGTACACATTCCAAGCTTTCCAAAATGTCTAAGAACTCATCAAACAACCTTGTGGTTAGGGAGAATCGAATTTGGCAATATGGGTAAAACTCACTTTGTTCATGGCCAATTTACATGTCCATAACTTTGGATTTTTGAACTCAGCATGCTCTAAGCTAGATTACAGGCCTTTTATCTCATCCACACTCAATAATTTAATGCAAAACCCTTGTGTTCAAGCCTTATCTTATGTGTTTAAGCATTGCATACAAGATTGAGCCATAATTAGAAAAAGCAATATATCCATTTTTGAAAAGTTGAACTTTATGTCAAATTTGCAAATCAAGAAGTACAAGGCAAATCTCTTTGGCACAAGTTCAGAAGCATATCACACTGATCAAGAGGGATGGTTGCAGCACATTTGAGGGGCCAACACAAGTCTAGAAACCAAGTTGACATTTTGTTGCTTAAGTTAGAAGAAACTTGGCATAATACAAAACAACTTTCATTTCTGCCAACACAAGCAAAAGCAAAGTTGTTAGACACATCCCAAACAACATCACTGAGCTAAGGCACAACCAAAACACCTTCCAAACCTCATCAAACCTCAAAACAACATTGTACTGCACAAAAACATGGCATCCCTGCAACTTGGCTTCCATAAACATTTCCCCTCGTGCGTTTTGGCTAAAACCTTTGCAAACACATTCCCTATCACCCACTGAAGCTGTCCCAAGCATTGGACACGACCTGTAACAGCCCTAACACCATTTGCAATTTTCACTTTTTTTGTTTTGCAGGTTGATTGCCATATCTTGATTCACTTGGTTTCAAAGCAAGCTAAAGGTTGGAATAGCATCCCTGAACTTCAAGCAAGCTGTACCAATCCTCACCTTGCCTTGAAAGTGCCTCCATTGCCAGACACGATCCAAGCTGAACAGGTAAGTTCATGGACTTATATCTCTCAATATAGGAAGAGTTAGCTTTAAGTTTATGAATGAAAAATGTTCTACTCATGCCCCTGAAGCTATACATATCTTCACTTTCCATTTATATTGCATGTGCTGAGAGAATTTAAGACCTGAACATTGACAAAAACTTAGGTTAAGAATTAGGGATGGAGAAATTCTCTCTCATTTCTGAGAGTTAAGTTAAGTTTTTTAAATGTATGGAATCGTGGCTTGATGCTTGACATTTTTCATGTTGTGAGTTTGTGCTAAAAGTCCAAGAATCATGAGATAGCAGAAACGCGTGTTTTGTTCAAGGATGCTGGAGGTTGAAGAAGACAGAGTCCTTGGGTTGGGCCTGAAATGTTTTTCCTTTTCACACCACTGTTTTACACATGCACCCCCTGGCCCATTTTGAGTTTTATTTATCATTTTTAATTTTTTCCTTTTGATTTTGTTTCTATATTTTTATTTAAACATGAAAAAATATTAAAATTATTTTTCCCATATTTTTTGCATTTTTTTAATATTTATTTGGCTTTATTTAGTTTTGTACATAAATAGACATTTATATACTTTTATTTAAAATAACCAAAAAATAATATAAACACTTTTATTTTCTGATTTTTATTTTTATTTTACCTTTGAAAACATTTTACATAAAATACACTTTTTTTTGTAAATATTAAATATTTTATTTTTGTACATATAATATATATTTAATAAATAATGTAAATACTTATATATTTATTAGTATATTTAGGTTAAAAACACAAAAATAATACATTTTTATTTTTATTAATATTTAACTTAAAAAATCACTTTTTGATAATATACTTCCTTTTTATTTATTTTTTGTACATAATTAATAAATATTGCATATGTTATATAATTAATACATTTTGTTTAACAAGATTAGGGTTTTGCCCTAAATACCTAAAAAATACCAAAAAATTAATTCATTTTATTTTTGTTTATTTGACACATGAAAAATATTTTTTTTACATACACATGAAAACCATTTTTGCATCTTGCATATTTATCTCATTTTTATTTAATTATTGTATATTAAATAATTTGTATAATTCAATTTGGATGTAATAGTTAGATTTAAATTTCTTGCTAAAATATCCCCATTTGAACATTTGTACCCCCCATCCCATATTTGTGTTGTAATAACTTAGGACCTTTTATTTTTCGCATTTTTAAAGCTTTCTAATTATGCCATGTTAGAATTAGGGTTTTGTATGCCAAAATCAACCAACAAATAGTTTGACCTAAATTCAAGATAAACAAGCATGAAAATGGACAACACTAATCACACTTGCACCCCTAGGGTATTCCACTTGTTGCCTTCAATAATGGGTCATATTGCATGTTAGGTGTCTTTGGCAAAACAAAACAAATTCAAATGATCATAGTCCCTCGATGACGCTTTCAAAAGTTGCCTATCAAAATGATCAAGTCCCTTAAAGGAAAAATTGCCCAAAGAAACTTGGCACCATTGCAATCATGGTCTAAACGATGACCCGCGCCTGTCCCGTTCACATCCTAACACAAGATTGTCCACCAAATACAATGGTGGAACAAAATTGTTAAAAGGGTTAAAAACATAGCAAAGATCTTTGAGAAATTTAGGAGTAGACAACTCTTGGTTACTTGCCAATTTGCAAAACAAAAACACTTGCCTATTTTTTCAAAACCACACATCACAACACTTTCAAAACAACTTTCAAAAACATTGAAAACTTTTAAAAGACATACACCATTGTATACATCCCAACATAGATCATTACAAAGGTTGCCACCACATTGGCTTCTTTTCAAAAACATTTTCAAAATCCACACACAAAGCACCATTTCAAACAATTGAAAATCAAGGCAAGTTGATCTAAGAAAGTAACTAAGAGCCCATGGATAACCATGGATAGAAAGGGTGCTAATACCTTCCCTTTCTATAATCTACTCACCGAACCCAAGAAAACATCTCAAAGGTTTTTGCTGTGCTTTTTAACCTTTCCTTAGGATAAAATAAAAAGTCGGTGGCGACTCTTACTCAACCGAAACATTTGCGAAAACAAACGCAAAACCTCAAGTCAGTTCTCCCACCGTATCAAAAACTCGCTAAGTTGAAAACTCGAAAGGGCGGCTTAGGTAAAAAGGAACGTCTCGGTAGGCCGAAAACCCGAAAGGGAGGTCTAGGAAAAAATTAGAGACATAAACAGAATAAATTTCCCGCTAAGTTAAAAACCCGCAACGGCAACTTAGGAAAAAGTTAGGGATTTTCTTGGCAAGTAACTACGTCAGACAAGACTTGATCATTGAAGCAACAATCTTCTCGGATCCACACCATACTTCAACAAAAGCTGCTGCTCAGGATTTCAAAAGTTGTTAGGAGGGATAGTGGTCATTGTATCTCAATGTATCTTTTCCATTATATATTACCATTTCCCAAACTTTGTAATCATCTATGGAGTCTCGCCATTCGCAGACTACCATTATATTAATGAAATCCTAGCTTTTACCCAATTCTTTGTGTTCATATTTTATTTAGATTGCAAAGACTCCATTTATTACTGATTGTAACTTTCAAAGCAAAGAGATTAAATAACAAAATTGATTTAAAAAAAAAAAAGGATTTTTACAATTTACTTTTACTTTGAGATTTATAATGAAACAATAACAACAAAAATGGTGATCCCAGGAATGGACAAACCCTGGTTGTTTGAGGAGTTTTGTTCCCCTCGGGAAGGTCTACTCGGGTTGTTTTTGTCGTATTGGGTTTATGGTTCCGGTATCCTCGAACAAGTTTGGGTTCATTTCTCCTCTTTTTGAGTTTTCATGATGTGATGTTTCAATCCGTGCTTTTCTCCAGGGAAGTAGGCTTGAATTCCCCAGCGAAGTTTGATTGTGTCGGTGTCAGTCTCCTTTATTTGAGATTGGTCTTGCAATCTCCAGTAGGCATGTTACTTTTGAGAAAAACTAGTTTCTCCAATGAAGCCGGAAGAAGGATGTTCTATATTGGTATCTGTTTGATTTGTCTACCTCCGGATTATGTTTCTCCTCAGAAAAGTTAAGGCAGATAGTAGGTTTGGTTTCCGCAGCTGGCCTTTACCTTTCTTGGAATGATCATTCTAGTTGAAGTTTAGCCAAGTGTTGTTAGTACCTGAGGCGGTTTTGTTTGTTTGTTCCTACTGATTGTGTATCTGTTTTGCCAGCATAAGCACGATAGCACTCATACATTCATACATACATCACGCATGGCTAAAATTGACAAATCATTGTTCATTTACATTTGTTATCACCTTGTTTTGTAGAGTCACGTTGTCCTCTCTTCAATAGAATGTTAGCCTTAAGCAGAAAGTATATATTCTTTCAATATTCCCACTGAGTTGTCCCTCGTGGAAGATTTTTTTTTTGCTCTAGCCTTCCTGCAACGCTCCTTGCTTAGATGGATTTAGTTTTCCCTCTTGAGTTTAGTTCTCAAAGGATGTATCTTTGTTGACTGTCTTGTTCCAGTTTATTTCTGGTTTGAATCTGTGGTTCTACAATAATATAATTTACTTTGGATTTTCGAAAACTTTGAGTTTTAGTTTGTGCATTTATTTTGCACGAGAAGACTTTATCTCCTCAGCAGGAATATCGTGGCATTTCCCCAGGAAGTCATATTTCTATCACCAGAAAGTCATTTCTTTTTGCAATCCTCCATGACAACAAGTAACAGGTCTCTTTATTTGAGCAACTTGTGTTTCCCTGTTGTAGCGATAAAAAATGTAGCGGGGTAAATCGGAGATCGAATTATTGATTAATTAGTCTCACAAAAGCAAGAGTCGCCACCGCGCTTTATTATTTCCAAGGGAAAAGGGGAAAGAGCGAAATAAAATCCTAAATATGCAATGTAAAATAATACTTTTTAAAAGTAATAAAAATACAAGGTGTTTTGAAAAGAGATCTATGGTTCGGGGGTTGGTTATACAATGGGAAGGTATTAGCACCCAATGTATCTATAGTACTCTATAGGAACCTTTTGAAATATCTGTTTATTAAAATGTTCGTTTGATTAAAAATAAATCGTTTTGGCTGAAAAGGGGTACGAACGGGTTTTTGAAGATACGACGACCTAATGTCGAAGTTTTTGCTTAAAAGGTATAAGTTTTAAAAAGATCGATATTTGGGGAAAAATTGTCTTAAGTTTTAATGAAATGCAAATATTCGCGTGATTGGATTTGAGGACATGAAGCCAACAAATTTAATCGTTTTTCCCTTTGGATTTAAACGTAAACGGAATAAGCAAGTAAATATGAAATAATTAAATAGTAAATTATGCGGATAATGATTAAATAGCAACAATTAAATAATAGACTAAATGGTGCGAACATGCATTTTTTATATTTTTGTTTAATATTAATGAAAGGAAAATGTTTTTTTTTAAGTTTTAATTTTTATGCATTTTTGTGTTTTTTTATTTAATATTAATAAAACAAGAGAATTGATTATAGAAAAATAAAGTGTTTTAATTCTTAAATTTCTATTTTAATGTTTTTCATGTTTTTTATGTTTTTTAATATTAGTAAAATATTATTTTAAGAGTTATTGAATAATTAAACTAAATTAAAACTTAAAAGTTATTAATTTAAAACTAATTAAAAAAAGGGATACTAAAAATTACTAAGTTAAAACCTAAAGCTAATCTTAATAAAAGATCCAATTATTTGATTGAAATTATTAATAACACTAAGTTAATAAAGTTCTAAAAAACTACAAGAAGATAAATAGAAAGAGATGTCAAATTAAAGGGTTAGATAAGGGAAAAAAGCATGGGCCTAAGGGTTTTAAGGGGGGCCTGATCAAAACAGAAAAAAAGGGGGTGCATTAAAAATTCGTTTGGGCTTTGGCATTTGAGGTTTAGTCCAATATGCTTCATAGTGTGTTTTTAGGGTTAAACATAATTGTTAGTTGAATTAGGGTTAATCCAAAAGTTTACAGCGCCGTTCTCTCTTGTTCACGCGTTCGTCTTCTTCGTTCCATCTTCTTCTTCGTGCTTCTAAGTCGCTGAGTTTTCCTCTGTCCCAACGGCCACCAGTATCCTCTTCCTTCCTCTTCCCTCCAACGAAAGCCAGGGCGATGGAATCACGGTAAATTCGTTTTCCTATTCGTTTAGGGTTTTGTTACAATTGCATGTTTGTGATTCTTATATCCATTGATTCTGACTTCGTATTTATGTGATTATTTGAGGAATTTGAGAGAAAAAAGAGTGTGAAATGCTACCTGGAGAAGGAGGAAGGAGGGTGGGGAAAGCTAGGAGGCCGGGACAGCGAGGAATACGCGTGATGCTTGCTTCGGACTACCGGTACTTCGTTCTTAATTTGCTTGCTTGCTGTGATTCTGTCGCCTTGTAGCCTGTGATGAATGTTTGAGGCTTTACTGTATGCTTTTCCTCTTCTTCTTCTCGCCTATTGTTGACCTTGAACGTTTATGTTGCCTTGATGCTAATGTTGAAATGTGGTTTTGACTAGCTTCTTTCTTCTTCTTTCTGTGATTTTGTTGCCTTTTGGTGTTATTGTTGGAATGCTATTGTTTTGATTAGCTCTATTGTTGCCTTGACATGTTGAAATGGTTTGACAGTGTTGATGCTTTTTTTATCTTCTTCTCAGCTATGCTTCTGTATGCCTTTTTTTGTTTGCCAATGATGATGTATCTGAGGTCTTCGTGTTTGGGCATGTTATTGTTGAAATGTTTTGACATGGGTTTGATAAAAAGCTTGCATTGTTCTGGGTTTTTCTTTGGTTGGATGGATAGGGGTTATGGTTTTAGGCCATGGTTAAGGTTTTGATATGGTTTAGGCCAAGGTTTGTGTTTAACAGGTTATGGAACAGGTTGGTGGTTTATGAGATAGCAGGTTAATGGTTTTTAGGCCATCTGGTTTGATGGTTTATGCAGGTTTAGCATCTGGTTTAGGCCATGGTATTTGACATGGTTTTGATTTTTGTGATGGTTTTACTGGTTTTATGCAGTAGATTCTATGGTTTTGTAATGGTTTTAAGGTTGATGGAAATTGGTTTATTTCAACAGGTTATGGTTCTTTAGGCCATGTTGGTTTTTATGCAGGTTAGGCATGTATGGCTTATGTTGTAGTTTCAGTTTTGAAATCAGTTTTGGTTTGAGGCCCCTTCTTCAGGTTATGGACTCTTCTTCTTTTTGAAGGGGTTTGTGTTATGTTATAACTGTTGCTTGGCATATGTTTGATGGCTCAGGTTTGAATATTTTTATATTTCTTGGCCTTCTGCACCTCTACTGCTCCAACAGTTTGTTTGTATTCCTTTCTTATGCTTTTTATTTCTTACTGAGTTACTGTTGTTCTGTTTCTATCCTCTTCCTGCCTAAACCAAAACCTGTAAATCCAAACTTCTATCTCTCTTCTCTCTCCTCAATACAAATTTGACATAAAAATGATATGTTATGCATTTGTTCTGAAAAAGCAATACTGCTGGAAAATGATGTAAATGGAAAATATGCTTTGCTTGCAAATTGGTTTTAAAAATTGCATATCTTCTTTGTCTTTCAATGTAACAGTAGAAGAGCCTCATGTTTTGGCCTCTTCCTATATGGTTGCATGTTTACCTTGGAATTTCTTTGTGTACATTGCATATGCTGTTTGAAATTATGCATATGATGCTGATTTTGAAATATGCTGTGGACTTTTAAAAATGCAATTGATTTTTAATTATGCAGTTTTGAAAACAAAATGAATTTGTGCATGTTTTTAAATTGTGCATTCATTTTTGAAAATAAAAATCCATCCCTTTTTGTGAACCGGGAGAAATCCCGCGATTTGCAAAAAGGGTAAAAAACTGATTCCAGCCGTTTGCTTTTAATGATGAACACTAAAAATAATTTTCTGCTTTTAATTATTTATTTATTTCTGACTTTTTCTTTTAATTGTTTTGCAGCTAAAATTTAAATGAGCAGACAAAGAAGCATTGGATAGAAGATGAAGATTTAGAATTTAGGAAAAATTAGAATAGTTTTTATTTTACTTTAAGCATTTTATATAATTGTTATTGTAAATATTTTGTAAATAATACAATATTTAAATAACAATTGTAATAATTAGAATAAAGTAAATAAAATTCCAATATTTTACCAATTAATTCTTTCTTCTTTCCAATTATTTATTTATCATTTATAATTCTTTAAATTATACAGTAACTGAAAATCAATTTCAATTACTTAAATTCAGAATAATAAACAAATAAATAAACATCATTGATCAATTAATAACTTCAATTATTTACTTCACTATTTTTAATTCTTCTAAATTATAATAACTGAAAATAAAATTTCAACTATTTAAACTTAGAACAATAAATAATTAAATAAACATTGCTTGATCAATTAATAAACTCATTTTCAAATGTTTATTTCATTATTCATAAATCTTTAAATTATATAATAACTGAAAATAAATTCCAATTATTTAAATTTAAGATAATAAATAATTAATAAACATTGTTTTAGCATTGATCGATTAATAAATTTAGCGTTCAAAAAATAAACAGCTCTCGACTCGAAAAAGTTATGAATTTTAAAAATCAAAAGATCAAAACGCTCGCAATGTAACGATGCAGATGGGAGATGGTATCTTAGGTCAAAATTTTGGGTACAACAGCTGCCCCTATTTAAGTTTCTTCTATCCGGAGATATGAAGATTAAAATCTTCGTTTCGACGAGATTGAAGGTACTTAAATACATAATACGCAAATTTTTACCCTAAGATACCGCCATTATGCTTGATATGAATGTAGTAATTGAATTCACCGAGAAAGATATTGTATGAGACAAGACGATGCTGGAGGAATCAAACACCAACAAAACACAGAGACGTAGATTATACACTACTGGGGAAACGAGCTATCGACTTCAAACGACAGACTCTTGATAGCGAATAAAATTGAGGGAATACGACCTCTGACCCTAACAAAGAAGGCATCTTGCATAAGCCATAAAACAGATTATTGACCCAAAACAGTGAGTTCACAACTCGAGGTCAAAGATAGACAGAGAGTATCAAATTTGCTGGCGACAGATTACCGACTTCTGAAGGTATAGATTCATGACAAACTTCTCTGCGAGATTTCCAAGATATACCAATTAATGCTGAGATAATAATAAGATTGTAGATACGCAAGTTGTTCAAATAAAGAAGCTGCCACTTGCTGTCGTCCAAGGGTATAAATAACACACAAGCTGCTAAAATAAAGAAGCCACCACTTGCTGTTTTCCAAAGAAAATACCAATAACATACAAGCTGCTCAAATAAAGAAGCTGCCGCTTGCTGTATTCCAGAAAAATAATAACGTACAAGTTGCTCGTGAAGAGCTGCCGCTTGTCGTTTTATGAAAATAATAATAACGCACAAGTTGCTCGTGAAGAGCTGCCGCTTGTCGTTTTCTAACAATGTCTATAACGTACAAGTTGCTCATGAAGAGACCGCCGCTTGTCGTTTTCCAAAAAAATAATAACGCACAAGTTGCTCGTGAAGAGCTGCCGCTTGTCGTTTTCCAAAAAATAATAATAACGCACAAGTTGCTCGTGAAGAGCTGCCGCTTGTCGTTTTCCAAAAATAATAATAACGTACAAGTTGCTCGTGAAGAGCTGCCGCTTGTCGTTTTCCAAAAATAATAATAACGTACAAGTTGCTCGTGAAGACCTGCCGCTTGTCGTTTTCCGAAGAGTAACTCAGAAAGAAGTTGTGATGACACTGGAAGAGAATAAAATCCTCGTCAAAGGGAATCATGAATCAATCCTTCCCGAGGAGATCATACACTTAAATGTGCAAAATAAATGCACCATTCGTCTAGGTCGCGACTTCACTGGGGAAAATCATGAGATAGCCTACGCAAGAGACAACAACTTCATCCAGGAATAACTAGAGAGAAAATAGTCAAACAAGACTCTACCCAATGAGAAAGCAACTCGATTGGCGAATTCATCCTATCTCGAAATGGACAAGGTGAGCTAAATCAAAAATCATCCACGAGGATTAGCTCAGTTGGGGAATTTAGAAAGGAAGCACATTTTCTGCTTAAGCTAGCTTTCCACTTGGAAAGAAACATGTACGTTGTTTGAATAAACAGAGTACAACCAAAATCAACGGCAAATGTGAATATGCGTGCGGGATATGAGTGTAAATGAATAAATGAATGTTATGCTGACAAAACGAACAGATGGAATATCTTGAAGATAATAAGATGTCACAGCATGATAGATACTCGGCCAATCCTAAAAAAAAGACGAAAGATAACTGGCACTGGAACCCCAAAGCAACGTCAGAGCGTATCACGCAACAAGGCTCAAATCTTCTGATGAGAAAAGCATTCAAATCCAATCTTACAATACCAATAGACCACTGGCAGGAGACAAAGCGTACCACACTTCCGAAATCTGCTCGAACAAAGGTAGCCAAAACAATGCTTAACCAGAACAGCCGGGGAGTCATCAAACTTAGTACCACCAGAAATGCAAGTTTAACACAACCAACCCCTCATGACAATTTGAAATAAAACATGTTCATCATGCAAGGATAAAATACCGTACTGTTTTGCATTTCATGGCTTGACCATCCTTGGAACAACTGTTAATATTCCTTTCGTTATTCACGACACATTTTTAAAATAAGAATACTTTAAATAAATTTATTTCAAATATTTCCATAAAAATTAAAATTTTGCCCACAAAAGGTAAATGCTCAAATTTCATTAATAAGATGGTAGTTCGCTAACAATGCGACTCCAACGGTTTACAAAAGTTTGGGAAATAGTACATGAAAGAAAGGGTTACATAAAAACAATGATCACTATTCTCCCTAACAACTTCGGATTCCAAAATGTGCTCAAGTTCCAGGACGGGTCTGACCAAAAGCCTGCCTAGGCCGCCCCTTCGGGTTTTCAACTTAACAAACTGTCAACTCAAACCTAAGCGAAATACTTCTTGACTGCATCGGCGTTCATGGGACGCGGGAGTTCTTCACCGTCCATATTGGTGAGAATCAAAGCACCTCCAGAGAAAACTCTCTTAACGACATACGGTCCTTCATAATTCGGAGCCCACTTGCCCCTAGAATCAGGTTGGAAAGATAATATCTTCTTGAGCACAAGGTCACCTTCTCTGAACTCGCGAGGTCGAACCTTCTTATCAAAAGCCTTCTTCATTCTCTGCTGATACAATTGACCGTGACACAACACCGTCAATCTCTTCTCTTCGATTAAATTCAACTGATCATACCTACTTTGACACCATTCGGCCTCAGAAAGTTTAGCTTCCATCAACACTCTCATAGACGGAATCTTAACCTCCACGGGGAGTACTGCTTCCATGCCATAAACTAGGGAAAATGGGGTTGCGCCTGTTGAAGTTCGAACTGAAGTACGGTATCCATGCAGAGCAAACAGAAGCATTTCATGCCAATCTTTATAAGTTACCACCATCTTCTGGACAATCTTCTTGATATTCTTGTTAGCAGCTTCAACAGCTCCATTCATCTTCGGTCTGTAAGGAGAAGAATTATGATGTTCGATCTTGAACTCTTCACAAAGCTCTCTCATTATCTTGTTATTCAAATTCGAACCATTATTAGTGATGATCTTGCTCGGGATGCCGTATCGATAAATGATCTGATTCTTGATAAATCTAACTACCACCTGTCTGGTTACATTAGCATAAGATGCTGCTTCCAACCATTTAGTAAAATAATCGATTGCTACCAAGATGAAACGATGACCATTTGAAGCTTTGGGTTCAATCATTCCAATCATATCAATGCCCCACATAGAGAAAGGCCAAGGTGAAGAGATAACGTTGAGGAGGGTCGGTGGCACATGTATCTTGTCCGCATAAATCTGACATTTATGACATTTCTTCACATACTTGCAGCAATCAGATTCCATTGTCATCCAATAGTAACCAGCTCTCAACATCTTTCTAGCCATTGCATGTCCGTTGGCATGAGTGCCAAAGGATCCTTCATGTACTTCTTGCATCAGCATGTCTGCTTCGCGTCTGTCTACGCATCTGAGCAAGACCATGTCATAATTTCTCTTATACAAAACTTCTTCATTGAGGAAGAAACTGCTTGCTAATCTTCTCAATGTCTTCCTATCTTTATTGGATGCCCCAGGCGGGTACTCTTGAGTTTGAAGAACACGTTTAATGTCATAGAACCACGGTTTGTCGTCGGTGACCTCTTCTACTGAGAACACATGAGCAGGTCTATCGAGGCGCATAACCCGAATTGTAGGCACATCGTTCCAACCATTCACTTGAAACATTAAAGACAAAGTAGCTAAAGCATCAGCCATTTGGTTCTCATCTCTAGGGATATGATGTAATTCCACTTTGTTGAAGAAAGTTAACAATCTTCTAGCATAGTCTCTGTAAGGGATCAAACCAGGATGACGAGTCTCCCACTCTCCTTTGATTTGATTAATTACCAATGTCGAATCTCCGTAAATATCAAGAATCTTAATCCTTAGATCCACTGCTTCTTCGAGACCCATAATACATGCCTCATATTCAACCATGTTGTTCGTGCAGTCAAACTTCAATCTCGCCGTGAACGGGATATGAGTACCTCGGGGAGTGACGATGATTGCCCCAATTCCATTTCCATAGGAATTCACAGCTCCATCAAATATTAAACCCCAACGGGATTCGGGATTAGGTCCTTCTTCAGGTAACGGCTCTTCACAATCTTTAGCTTTCAAGTACATAACATCTTCATCTGGGAAATCAAACTTGATGGATTGATAATCGTCAATTGGTTGGTGAGCCAAATGGTCGGCTAAAATACTCCCTTTGATTGATTTTTGAGTGTGATACTCAATGTCATATTCGGATAACAACATCTGCCAACGAGCTATTCTTCCAGATAAGGCGGGTTTCTCAAAGATATACTTGATCGGATCCATTTTGGAGATCAACCAAGTGGTGTGGTTAATCATATACTGGCGCAAACGGCGAGCAGCCCAAGCTAAAGCACAACAGGTTTTCTCAAGCATTGAGTATCGAGACTCACAGTCTGTGAATTTCTTACTCAGATAGTATACGACATGTTCCTTTCTTCCAGTCTCATCTTGTTGACCAAGCACACATCCCATGGAATCTTCCAATATAGTCAGGTACATAATCAGAGGTCTTCCTTCCACCAGAGGAATCAAAATGGGAGGTTCAAGCAAATATTCTTTGATGCTATCAAAAGCTCTCTGACAATCTTCTGTCCACACACATCCTTGGTTCTTTCGGAGAAGCTTGAAAATTGGCCCACAGGTAGCAGTCATATGAGATATGAATCTAGAAATATAGTTCAGTCTCCCAAGGAATCCTCTTACTTGTTTTTCCGTCTTGGGTGCGGGCATTTCTCGAATATCTTTGACTTTATCAGGATCTACTTCAATACCTTTCTGACTGACAATGAACCCCAGAAGTCTTCTAGAACGAACACCAAAAGTGCACTTGTTGGGATTCAGACGGAGTTTATACTTTCTCAAGCGCCGGAATAACTTCAACAAGTGTTCCAAATGATCTTCCTCAGTTTGTGATTTGGCAATCATGTCATCCACATACACTTCGATCTCCTTATGCATCATGTCATGGAACAAAGCAGTCATGGCCCTTTGGTATGTTGCGCCAGCATTCCTCAGACCAAACGGCATAACCCGATAACAAAATGTTCCCCAAGGTGTAATGAAAGCTGTCTTCTCCATATCTTCTGGTGCCATCTTGATTTGATTGTAACCAGAGAAACCGTCCATGAAAGAAAAGACTTTGAACTTCGCGGTATTGTCGACCAATACGTCAATGTGCGGTAATGGGAAGTCATCCTTTGGGCTAGCTCTGTTCAGATCTCTATAGTCTACACACATCTGAACTTTTCCATCCTTCTTTGCAACAGGCACTATATTGGCTAACCATTGAGGATAGACAGATGTAACAAGGAAACCTGCATTAATCTGCTTTTGAACTTCTTCTTTGATCTTATCAGCCATATCTGGACGAGTCCTTCTCAGCTTCTGCTTAATCGGCGGACATTCAGGTCTCAACGGTAAATGATGCTCCACAATATCGTTGTCCAAACCCGGCATATCTTGGTAGGACCAAGCAAACACATCAACATACTCTTTGAGAAGCTCCAACATTTTCTCTTTAACCTCTGGGATAAGCAATGCTCCAACTTTGACTTCCTTTCTATCTTCTTCATCACCCAAGTTGACCAACTCTAAAGGTTCTTCAAACGGTTGAATGATCTTCTCATCATGCTCAAGCAAACGGGAAATTTCAACAGGAACCTCTTCACTATCCTCTTCTTCAACTCTGAACACAGGGAATTCTAAGTTGGGAGAGGGCATAGGATCATTATTTTCGATGGTTAAGTCATGGATTAATCTGCACATATGATTATGCTTTAATTTAGAAATCGATTTGTGCAAATAAAACAAAAGGTTATTATATTTCCTATTACTACCAATTAATTTTCATTATTATTATTAAGATGTGGTTAGGCCTAATTCAACCCTACAAAACCGGCTTGTAGGGTGAGGATTGCCCCCACTTATAAACACATGTTCAGGCCATATATTGTCCGATGTGGGACTCTTAACACACCCCCTCACGCCCAGGACTAGACAACTGGAGCGTGGAAATAAATGGTGGATTGCCCACTGGATCTTAAACGAGGCTCTGATACCATATTAAGATGTGGTTAGGCCTAATTCAACCCTACAAAACCGGCTTATAGGGTGAGGATTGCCCCCACTTATAAACACATGTTCAGGCCATATATTGTCCGATGTGGGACTCTTAACAATTATTTCCCAGAAAAAAGTGAAAAAATAAAACAGTAGTGGACAAAATAACATTTTTATTCATTGAAGGGAAATACTTGAAACAAAGATCCCAGACATTTCTCTTTTGCCTTGGGCAGAGCAAAAGGAATTATTTTTATCATAGCCCGACACAAAATACTTTTCGCCTTGGGCAGAGCGAATTTTTTCAAAGAAAAACAAAACAAAACATTACTCAGAAATGTGCATAACAATAGGAACATCAACAGCTATCCAGTTTTGGCAAGCCAATCCATGCGTCACAAAATCGGGTAAATCCTCCTCGGAATCGTCCTCTATGATAGCATCAACCTCAGGAGGAGTCGGATGGATAAAACCCGCGCTTCGGAAAACCTCTTGAATCGGACGAGCAACCACCTCCTTCTTGACTCTTGCAGACACTGGATGAAAACCAAGACCTTCTCCAGATTTGTTCTCGGGCAAAGTCAACACCTGGCCCCATCCTTCGGCCGAACCACTTTCCACCACTCGTCGCGTATCCTCAAAAGAAGAAATGGATGCCCCTTGCTTCTTCACTTCATTCCTGGCAACAGATAGACCTTGGAACTGGGTTCCAACATCCTCATCAGCATCAATAAAAAGAGAAGGATCATAAATGGCTTACCACCATAGCCTGCTCTCCACTGATCATCACTAGCTTCCCATGCCTCACAAACTTCAATCTCTGATGGAGCGTGGAAGTGACTGCCCCTGCATCATGGATCCATGGACGACCCAATAAGCAAATGTAGGCAGCACGAATATCCATTACTTGGAAAGTGATTTGAAAAGTGTGGGGACCAATTACTATAGGAAGATCCACTTCACCAATGACAGTCTTCCTAGAACCATCGAACGCTTTGACAATTACTCCACTAGGTCTCATAGTAGGACCTAGATATGAGAGCCGAGATAACGTAGTTTTGGGCATTACATTCAACGACGAACCTGTATCCACCAACACACTTGATAAGGTATCATTTCCACAACTTACTGAGATGTGCAAAGCCATATTATGGTTTCTCCCCTCCTCCGGGAGTTCTTCATCACTGAAACCAAGATTGTTACACGAAGTAATATTTCCCACAATTCCATCAAATTGGTCAACCGTCACATCATGATCCACGAACGCCTGGTCCAAGACCTTCATCAAAGCTTCTCTATGGGCACCATAATCTCTCAGTAAAGCAAGCAAAGAAATCTTGGAAGGAGTTTGCAAAAGTTGGTCCACAATCTTATATTCACTTCTCTTGATAAGCTTCAGAATCTCATCATCCTCAGGGCAAGGGATAGGTTCACTGGATCGGCCTATCTCAACCCTTGGTTCAACATTTCTCACTGGAATTTCCGCCGGTATGGGCCTCCTGACTTGAACTTCTGGTCTCTTCAAAGGTACTGCTGCAAAAACACGTCCACTTCTCGTAACTCTACTCACATCAGCAATGTTAACAAAAGACGGTCTTGTTGGTATAGGGACTTCTACCCCATTATCAATCATTGTGGAATAATACTTATACGGTACAGCTTGGTCTGAGTTGTAAGGCACAGGACCAGGTGGGTAAATAATCAAAGGATCAACAGGTGCAGTCTGACTGTCGTAAACGATCTCTACTGATTCAGGCAAATTGAATTGTGGAATTATAACATTCACTTCATCCTCCGGATTTCTGTCATACGTAATAGTGATAACTCTCTGGTCTAACAACTTCTGAATATCCTCCTTCACAATAGGACAATCAACCTCTCTTGAACAAAATTCACAAACATCATAATCATGCTGATGCTTAACAAAGGCAAGTCTTCTCAAACTCTGATGTAACCTGATCAACGACTCTTTTTCTGTGTTCAACTTGAAAAACGCGAAACTTTCCCGGACAAACTTCCACCATATTCACTGAAGCTGCCCCATGTCGAGGCAAAGGATTATCTCTAACATTTGGATTAACATCCTTGAAAGACAAGATACCATTCTTAATCAACCTCTACACGTCCGCCTTCAGAGCAAAGCAATTCTCAAGGTTGTGCCCCGGCGACCCTTGATGATATTCACAAAACTGATCCACCTTGTACCACGGAGAAGTACTATTTGGTGCGACAGGAGGAGGCTTTGTCGTTATGAGATTCTTTCTGATAAGAGCAGGGAACAATTCAGTATAAGTCATAGGAATGGCATCGAACTGCGGTTTTCTAGGTGAACTGTTCTGATTGTTGAATGGATAAGCCTGTTGTCGAGGCTGCTGCTGAAATGGTCGTTGTTGAGTTGGTGGGGTTTGATGAGCTGGGGTCATCAAAGCTGGGCGGGCAGTCGGAGTGACTGCCGCAACGTGAGAGTAACCTCTCCTTGGTCTCCTTGGGAACAATGCGCTGACATCCTGCTCTTTTCTTTTCGAGAAAACACTTCCAAACTTCTTAGTACTGCTAGACGAACTTCCTTCTTTAACCAAACTCCCTTCACGAATCCCTTCCTCTAACCGCATGCCCATGCTTACCATTTCGGTGAAGTCACTGGGTGCGCTGGCGATCATTCTTTCATAGTAAAAGGAACTTAAAGTCTTCAAAAATATCTTAGTCATCTCTTTCTCCTCAAGAGGTGGATAGATTTGAGCAGCAATTTCACGCCACCTCTGGGCGTATTCCTTAAAAGATTCTCTGTCTCTCTGCGACATCGCCCGGAGTTGATCCCTGTCCGGTGCCATGTCAACGTTGTACTTATACTGGTGAACAAAGGCTTCGCTAAGATCGTTGAAGTTGCGGATCCGAATACTGTCTAAACACATATACCACTTTAGAGCAGCACCCGTCAAACTGTCTTGAAAATAATGAATCAATAAGTCATGATCATCGGAATACGTAGACATCTTTCTCACGTACATAGTCAAGTGACTTCTAGGACACGAATCACCCTTATATCTCTCAAAGTCTGGCACTTTGAATTTTGCTGGAATCTTGACATTCGGGACTAAACAAAGGTCATGCGTGTTCTTCCCAAACAAATCCTTCCCCTTTAACGCTCTAAGCTCCTTCTGCATTTCTTGGAATTGATCCTGAAACTCTTCCATTCTATCAAAAAGACCCAAACTTTCAGCAGGCTCGGCAGGATAAGTAGGTTCATTCAAGTATGGCACGGAGTGAACCACAGGAGCGACAGTTGTCATTACCGGTTGCGGAAAAGGTGTTATAGACGGGATTACCGGCGGCAAGGCAGTTGTCTCTGGTTGAGGAAGAGACAAAGCAGGTTGAAACAAAGGTTGTACGGCAGGCTGATACCCCTCTGGCACAAAGTTGTAAGGCATTCCCCACGGAAAACCTTTCGGCATCTGATGTTGAAGCGGAGAGTTGATTTGAGTCACGGATGTTGGAACAGTGACAATCTCGGAAACCATTGGAGTTGAAGTCTGAGTCTCGGCAGCTGTAGTCGATGGCTGATTCTGAACAGCCACCAAACTTTCCACTAACGCAGTTAACTTTTCCATCTCTATACGAAGGGTATCAACTTCCCCACGAAGCTCATGGTTTTCCTGTTCCAGATCTTGCATTTTCCTCTGACGATTGGCTCGAGTGTCGTATCGGTGAGACAGCTTGACAACCTTTGGAGTGGAAAAAGAAACATGGATAAGACTCTAGAAAACATGTGAAGTGGAATGTTGAATGATGCATGATGTGTGATGCAAATGATGATTCATTTTAATAGTTTTTCAAGGAACTTCGATAATTTTGCACACATCAATGGTAAAGGAATTTGGAATAACAAAACTCAATCCATTTATCAAAAATAGTAAATTACAACTTACGACTTTGGAATAACAAAACAATAAATTACAACTTTGGGATAACAACCCAATAATAAAAGCAGTAAACTACAACTTTGGAACATGAAGCCCATAATAAAGCACTAAATTACAACTTTGAATCATGAAGTCCATAATAAAGCAATAAATTACAACTTCGGAGCATGAAGCCCTTAATAAAAGCAGTAAATTATAACTTCGGAGCATGAAGCCCTTAATAAAAGCACTAAATTACAACTTCGGAGCATGAAGCCCTTAATAAAAGCAGTAAATTACAACTTTGGAGCATGAAGCCCTTTTACAAAGTTTTACAAAATGACATTAATAAAATAAAACTAAAAGCTAAAGCTCACTCTGAAACATCGGATGAAGGACCAAACACCAACTGTAACCGGAGCTTCTTGATCTTCTCTTCATAAAAGTCTTCCATCTCTTTCTTCTCAGCTACCAGTCGATCAATGATTTCCTTCTGAGGATTAGGAACAAGAGCAACGCTTACCGAACCTTCCCTCTTTCTCTTCCTTTCACTAGCATATTTCTTCAGTAAGGCATCCTTTTGACGACGCTTCTCTTCGTGATCAATAAACCAGCCGTCTTGAATAAAGAGTAAATCCTCCTTTTCCTTTAGCTGTCGAGTCAGGACTCGATTCTCATATTCAGACATATTGTACTTTTCTTTCCAAGCATCCCTCTCGGACTTCATCCTAGCCAGATTTCCTTGGTATTCTCCTATATTTGCGATGGGGATAACAACAGATGATGATGCAACAGTAGGGAATAAAGGTTTCTCAAGTTTATAGGGCATCTTGAGAGCACAAGCCCTAGCACGGACCCATTGTAGGTAAGGTTCCAAAGAAACGGCACCCCTATGTCCTAACATATCTCTCCCTTTCCTATGGATGTGGCGCCAAGCTCCTTCGATCTCCCTCTTAGCTGCCTGATGATCTTGTCCTTCCTGTAGAAAGAAACCACTCACAAGGATGTTATTCGGCTTGTCCATCATCGGGTACCCAAACTGACGGCGCGCAAGAACAGGGTTATAGTTAATTCCACCTTCCGTACCAAGAAGGGGCACGTTAGGAAAAGCACCACAGCTATCGATAATCTTCACGTCATAGTAAACTTGATTCTACCAATCAATGTCGAAATGAGTGAGAGCCATAATCTTTGGCGCCCAACGCGGCTCCTTCTCGAGATCCCAGAAAACATCAGACCCAGGTAGATTCGAAACATACCACTGATACAACAACGATGCACAACAAATAATCATCCCTCCTTGATAAGAGTTTCGAAGATGGATGGAGTAGTAGGTATCTCCTAGCAGCGTAGGGACCGGATTTCCAATCAAGAAGATTCTGATGGCGTTGATATCCACAAACTTATCAACGTTAGGGAACAAGAATAGACCATAAGCGAGTAAAGCAAACACGTCTTCAAAGGCAATAGTATCCTCTATCTCAGCGAAATGACGAGCTTTGCTCAACAAAAACTGCGCAGACAAACCTCGGATTCCCCCTTTTGTAGTCATGTTCTCCTCTATCTCTGATTTCTTCAAGTGGGTGATGGTCGCTATCTCGTGAGATTTGGGTTCCTCTTCTAATCCAGAAAAAGGAACACGGTCGGTGATCGGCAAACCAAGTATGTAGGAGTACTCTTCTAAGGTGGGCATCAACTGGTAATCCGGAAAGGTGAAACATCGGTACAAGGGATCGTAGAATTGAACCAACGTATTAAGAATGCCTTCCTTCATCTTGCGCTTCATGAGAGGTATAATGGACCCATACTTCTTCTGAAAATCCGTCGGGTTCTCGATCTTCGGAATTAAACTCTTCAGTTCTTCAATCTCGGGCTCCTTAAAACTAAAACTCCGAGTGTTTCTCCTTCCAAATTCCATAATAGTTGAGATGTCTGCAAAAATCGTTCCGAAGTTCCTTGAAAAACAAGTTTTTTACAAAAATGTTGATGAATGCATGAATGAATGATAATGCGACAGTTACACACAAGTTTGCAAACATGGGGTTCAAAGGTTCAACGTTCAGCATGGAGTCGAGGGTAAAGCCCACCCAAAGGTATGTACTAACGGTTCAATCGCACCTGTAAGACAATGTTCTAAGAGTTCCCAGAGTCTACATTCCTCCTTCGGATATTACCAACGTCCGAGCGTAGCATCGTGTAACAACTACTTCCGAATTACTCCGTTATAGTCTCCGCGCTACACCTAAAAAGGCCAAGATGGGTTAGGGTTCTACGGTCCTCAACTTCTCGGGCTCCTAGGTCAAAAATAATAATGTCTTCCCGATTACTCGGTAAACAAATATTAAGTTCAAGAGGGCCTTCCATTGAGTGGGGGATCTCATGCCTCCTTCTTCGGGATTACTCCCTCAAAGTTAACATGACTGTACCGCCCGTCCTATTCCTTAAGTGTTACTTAATCCGGGTATAGGATTCGTCCTTTGCACAAAACCCAAACACCCCAATTTAAACACATAATCAAACAAATCAAATAATAATAAAACAGATAAAACAAATTAGGCTTAACCCACTTAGGGATGGACCAGCAAGAGGTCAATCTTTCCCCAGCAGAGTCACCAATTCTGTAGCGATAAAAAATGTAGCGGGGTAAATTGGAGATCGAATTATTGATTAATTCGTCTCACAAAAGCAAGAGTCGCCACCGCGCTTTATTATTTCCAAGGGAAAAGGGGAAAGAGCGAAATAAAACCCTAAATATGCAATGTAAAATAATACTTTTTAAAAGTAATAAAAATACAAGGCGTTTTGAAAAGAGATCTATGGTTCGGGGGTTGGTTATACAATGGGAAGGTATTAGCACCCAATGTATCTATAGTACTCTATAGGAACCTTTTGAAATATCTGTTTATTAAAATGTTCGTTTGATTAAAAATAAATCGTTTTGGATGAAAAGGGGTACGAACGGGTTTTTGAAGATACGACGACCTAATGTCGAAGTTTTTGCTTAAAAGGTATAAGTTTTGAAAAGATCGATATTTGGGGAAAAATTGTCTTAAGTTTTAATGAAATGCAAATATTCGCGTGATTGGATTTGAGGACATGAAGTCAAAAAATTTAATCGTTTTTCCCTTTGGATTTAAACGTAAACGGAATAAGCAAGTAAATATGAAATAATTAAATAGTAAATTATGCGGATAATGATTAAATAGCAACAATTAAATAATAGACTAAATGGTGCGAACATGCATTTTTTATATTTTTGTTTAATATTAATGAAAGGAAAATGTTTTTTTTAAGTTTTAATTTTTATGCATTTTTGTGTTTTTTTATTTAATATTAATAAAACAAGAGAATTGATTATAGAAAAATAAAGTGTTTTAATTCTTAAATTTCTATTTTAATGTTTTTCATGTTTTTTATGTTTTTTAATATTAGTAAAATATTATTTTAAGAGTTATTGAATAATTAAACTAAATTAAAACTTAAAAGTTATTAATTTAAAACTAATTAAAAAAAGGGATACTAAAAATTACTAAGTTAAAACCTAAAGCTAATCTTAATAAAAGATCCAATTATTTGATTGAAATTATTAATAACACTAAGTTAATAAAGTTCTAAAAAACTACAAGAAGATAAATAGAAAGAGATGTCAAATTAAAGGGTTAGATAAGGGACAAAAGCATGGGCCTAAGGGTTTTAAGGGGGGCCTGATCAAAACAGAAAAAAAAGGGGTGCATTAAAAATTCGTTTGGGCTTTGGCATTTGAGGTTTAGTCCAATATGCTTCATAGTCTGTTTTTAGGGTTAAACATAATTGTTAGTTGAATTAGGGTTAATCCAAAAGTTTACAGCGCCGTTCTCTCTTGTTCACGCGTTCGTCTTCTTCGTTCCATCTTCTTCTTCGTGCTTCTGAGTCGCTGGGTTTTCCTCTGTCCCAACGGCCACCAGTATCCTCTGCCTTCCTCTTCCCTCCAACGAAAGCCAGGGCGATGGAATCACGGTAAATTCGTTTTCCTATTCGTTTAGGGTTTTGTTACAATTGCATGTTTGTGATTCTTATATCCATTGATTCTGACTTCGTATTTATGTGATTATTTGAGGAATTTGAGAGAAAAAAGAGTGTGAAATGCTACCTGGAGAAGGAGGAAGGAGGGTGGGGAAAGCTAGGAGGCCGGGACGGCGAGGAATACGCGTGATGCTTGCTTCGGACTACCGGTACTTCGTTCTTAATTTGCTTGCTTGCTGTGATTCTGTCGCCTTATTGTATTAGCCTATGATGAATGTTTGAGGCTTTACTGTATGCTTTTCCTCTTCTTCTTCTCGCCTACTGTTGACCTTGAACGTTTATGTTGCCTTGATGCTAATGTTGAAATGTGGTTTTGACTAGCTTCTTTCTTCTTCTTTCTGTGATTTTGTTGCCTTTTGGTGTTATTGTTGGAATGCTATTGTTTTGATTAGCTCTACTGTTGCCTTGACATGTTGAAATGGTTTGACAATGTTGATGCTTTTTTTCTCTTCTTCTCAGCTATGCTTCTGTATGCTTTTTTTGTTGGCCAATGATGATGTATTTGAGGTCTTCGTGTTTGGGCATGTTATTGTTGAAATGTTTTGACATGGGTTTGATAAAAAGCTTGCATTGTTCTGGGTTTTTCTTTGGTTGGATGGACAGGGGTTATGGTTTTAGGCCATGGTTAAGGTTTTGATATGGTTTAGGCCAAGGTTTGTGTTTAACAGGTTATGGAACAGGTTGGTGGTTTATGAGATAGCAGGTTAATGGTTTTTAGGCCATCTGGTTTGATGGTTTATGCAGGTTTAGCATCTGGTTTAGGCCATGGTATTTGACATGGTTTTGATTTTTGTGATGGTTTTACTGGTTTTATGCAGTAGGTTCTATGGTTTTGAAATGGTTTTAAGGTTGATGGAAATTGGTTTGTTTCAACAGGTTATGGTTCTTTAGGCCATGTTGGTTTTTATGCAGGTTAGGCGTGTATGGCTTATGTTGTAGTTTCAGTTTTGAAATCAGTTTTGGTTTGAGGCCCCTTCTTCAGGTTATGGACTCTTCTTCTTTTTGAAGGTGTTTGTGTTATGTTATAACCATTGCTTGGCATATGTTTGATGGCTCAGGTTTGAATATTTTTATATTTCTTGGCCTTCTGCACCTCTACTGCTCCAACAGTTTGTTTGTATTCCTTTCTTATGCTTTCTATTTCTTACTGAGTTACTGCTGTTCTGTTTCTATCCTCTTCCTGCCTAAACCAAAACCTGTAAAACCAAACTTCTATCTCTCTTCTCTCTCCTCAATACAAATTTGACATAAAAATGATATGTTATGCATTTGTTCTGAAAAAGCAATACTGCTGGAAAATGATGTAAATGGAAAATATGCTTTGCTTGCAAATTGGTTTTAAAAATTGCATATCTTCTTTGTCTATCAATGTAACAGTAGAAGAGCCTCATGTTTTGGCCTCTTCCTATATGGTTGCATGTTTACGTTGGAATTTCTTTGTGTACATTGCATATGCTGTTTGAAATTATGCATATGATGCTGATTTTGAAATATGCTGTGGACTTTTAAAAATGCAATTGATTTTTAATTATGCAGTTTTGAAAACAAAATGAATTTGTGCATGTTTTTAAATTGTGCATTCATTTTTGAAAATAAAAATCCATCCCTTTTTGTGAACCGGGAGAAATCCCGCGATTTGCAAAAAGGGTAAAAAACTGATTCCAACCATTTGCTTTTAATGATGAACACTAAAAATAATTTTCTGCTTTTAATTATTTATTTATTTCTGACTTTTTCTTTTAATTGTTTTGCAGGTAAAATTTAAATGAGCAGACAAAGAAGCATTGGATAGAAGATGAAGATTTAGAATTTAGGAAAAATTAGAATAGTTTTTATTTTACTTTAAGCATTTTATATAATTGTTATTGTAAATATTTTGTAAATAATACAATATTTAAATAACAATTGTAATAATTAGAATAAAGTAAATAAAATTCCAATATTTTACCAATTAATTCTTTCTTCTTTCCAATTATTTATTTATCGTTTATAATTCTTTAAATTATATAGTAACTGAAAATCAATTTCAATTACTTAAATTCAGAATAATAAACAAATAAATAAACATCATTGATCAATTAATAACTTCAATTATTTACTTCACTATTTTTAATTCTTCTAAATTATAATAACTGAAAATAAAATTTCAACTATTTAAACTTAGAACAATAAATAATTAAATAAACATTGCTTGATCAATTAATAAACTCCTTTTCAAATGTTTATTTCATTATTCATAAATCTTTAAATTATATAATAACTGAAAATAAATTCCAATTATTTAAATTTAAGATAATAAATAATTAATAAACATTGTTTTAGCATTGATCGATTAATAAATTTAGCGTTCAAAAAATAAACAGCTCTCGACTCGAAAAAGTTATGAATTTTAAAAATCAAAAGATCAAAACGCTCGCAATGTAACGATGCAGATGGGAGATGGTATCTTAGGTCAAAATTTGGGGTACAACACCTGTAAAAGTCGATGTAACTTTTGCTACCTCCTCTATGAAATGATAGTTTGTAGTCCGTCGTCAGTTTACGATAGTGGATGGCAAGGCTTTCAAATTCGCAGAAACAACTCGTTGTGAAATCTTTGCAAGTGGAAGTCTCTTTATTTGAGACAGCTTACATATTACCCTTTCCAGGAAAAGTACCTCGGTTAAAGAAGAAGTTGAGACCCGTTCTAGGCAAAACACCAGAATCTTGGGGAAACTTGTTATCTTTCTTCTGCCTTCAGTGAAAGTTGGTTGTTCACCATCAGTGAATGTTGGTGATTGTTATCTTTTTATTACCTTCAGTGAACGTTGGTAGTTCACCGTCAGTGAACGTCGGTGCTATGATATTTTATTTCTACCTTCAGTGAACATTGGTAGTTCACCGTCAGTGAATGTCGGTGCTATATTTCTTTTCTTTCTACCTTCAGTGAACGCTGGTAGCTCATCGTCAGTGAACATCGGTGTTGTTATTCTTTTTTCTTTCTACCTTCAGTGAACGTTGGTAGTTCATCATCGGTGAACGGCGGTGCTATGATATTTTCTCTCTACCTTCAGTGGAAGTTGGTAGACCATCGAAAGTGGACGTCGATGTTTATTATCTTTTTCAGTGCTGATTCTAGGGGCAAGTGGACTCCCAATTTTGAAGGCCCATATGTTATCAAGAAAGCCTTCTCAGGCGGTGCATTAATTCTTGAAAGTATGGATGACGAGGAGTTCCCACGTCCTAAGAATGTTGACTCAGTCAAGAAATACTTCGCCTAAAGAAATAAAAGAATAACTCGCTAAGTTGAAAACTCGAAAGGGCGGCTTAGGCAAAAAGGAGCATCTCGGTAGGCCGAAAACCCGAAAGGGAGGTCTAGGAAAAAATTAGAGACATAAACAGAATAAATTTCCCGCTAAGTTAAAAACCCGCAAGGGCAACTTAGGAAAAAGTTAGGGATTTTCTTGGCAAGTAACTACGTAAGACAAGACTTGATCATTGAAGCAACAATCTTCTCGGATCCTCACCATACTTCAACAAAAGCTGCTGCTCAGGATTTCAAAAGTTGTTAGGAGGGATAGTGGTCATTATATCTCAATGTATCTTTTCCATTATATATTACCATTTCCCAAACTTTGTAATCATCTATGGAGTCTCGCCATTCGCAGACTACCATTATATTAATGAAATCCTAGCTTTTACCCAATTCTTTGTGTTTATATTTTATTTAGATTGCAAAGACTCCATTTATTACTGATTGTAACTTTCAAAGCAAAGAGATTAAATAACGAAATTGATTTTTTTTTAAAAAAGGGATTTTTACAATTTACTTTTACTTTGAGATTTATAATGAAACAATAACAACAAAAATGGTGATCCCAGGAATGGACAAACCCTGGTTGTTTGAGGAGTTTTGTTTCCCTCGGGAAGGTCTACTCGGGTTGTTTTTGTCGTATTGGGTTTATGGTTCCGGTATCCTCGAACAAGTTTGGGTTCATTTCTCCTCTTTTTGAGTTTTCATGATGTGATGTTTCAATCCGTGCTTTTCTCCAGGGAAGTAGACTTGAATTCCCCAGTGAAGTTTGATTGTGTCGGTGTTAGTCTGCTTTATTTGAGACTGGTCTTGCAATCTCCAGTAGGCATGTTACTTTTGAGAAAAAACTAGTTTCTCCGATGAAGCCGGAAGAAGGATGTTCTATATTGGTATCTGTTTGATTTGTCTACCTCCGGATTATGTTTCTCCTCAGAAAAGTTAAGGCAGGCAGTAGGTTTGGTTTCTGCAGCTGGCCTTTACCTTTCTTTGAATGATCATTCTAGTTGAAGTTTAGCCAAGTGTTGTTAGTACCTGAGGCGGTTTTGTTTGTTTGTTCCTACTGATTGTGTATCTGTTTTGCCAGCATAAGCACGATAGCACTCATACATTCATACATACATCACGCATGGCTAAAATTGACAAATCATTGTTCATTGACATTTGTTATCACCTTGTTTTGTAGAGTCACGTTGTCCTCTCTTCAATAGAATGTTAGCCTTAAGCAGAAAGCGTATATTCTTTCAATATCCCCACTGATTTGTCCCTCGTGGAAGATTTTTTTTTGCTCTAGCCTTCCTGTAACGCTCCTTGCTTAGATGGATTTAGTTTTCCTTCTTGAGTTTATTTCTCAAAGGATGTATCTTTGTTGACTGTCTTGTTCCAGTTTATTTCTGGTTTGAATCTGTGGTTCTACAATAATATCATTTACTTTGGATTTCTGAAAACTTTGAGTTTTAGTTTGTGCATTTATTTTACATGAGAAGACTTTATCTCCTCAGCAGGAATATCGTGGCATTTCCCCAGGAAGTCATATTTCTATCACCAGAAAGTTATTTCTTTTTGCAATCCTCCATGACAACAAGTAACAGGTCTCTTTATTTGAGCAACTTGTGTTTCCCTGTAAAAGTCGATGTAACTTTTGCTACCTCCTCTATGAAATGATAGTTTGTAATCCGTCGTCAGTTTACGATAGTGGATGGCAAGGCTTTCAAATTCGCAGAAACAACTCGTTTTGAAATCTTTGCAAGTGGAAGTCTCTTTATTTGAGACAACTTACATATTACCCTTTCCAGGAAAAGTACCTCGGTTAAAGAAGAAGTTGAGACCCGTTCTAGGCAAAACACCAGAATCTTGGGGAAACTTGTTATCTTTCTTCTACCTTCAGTGAAAGTTGGTAGTTCACCATCAGTGAACGTTGGTGATTGTTATCTTTTTATTACCTTCAGTGAACGTTGGTAGTTCACCGTAAGTGAATGTCGATGCTATGATATTTTATTTCTACCTTCAGTGAACATTAGTAGTTCACCATCAGTGAATGTCGATGCTATATTTCTTTTCTTTCTACCTTCAGTGAATGCTGGTAGCTCACCGTCAGTGAACATCAATGTTGTTATTCTTTTTTCTTTCTACCTTCAGTGAATGTTGGTAGTTCATCGTCGGTGAACGGCGGTGCTATGATATTTTCTCTCTACCTTCAGTGAAAGTTGGTAGACCATCGAAAGTGGACGTCGATGTCTATTATCTTTTTCAGTGCTGATTCTAGGGGAAAGTGGACTCCCAATTTTGAAGGCCCATATGTTATCAAGAAAGCCTTCTCAGGCGGTGCATTAATTCTTGAAACTATGGATGACGAGGAGTTCCCACGTCCCAAGAATGCTGACTCAGTCAAGAAATACTTCGTCTAAAGAAATAAAAGAACAACTCACTAAGTTGAAAACTCGAAAGGGAGGCTTAGGCAAAAAGGAGCGTCTCGGTAGGCCGAAAACCCGAAAGGGAGGTCTAGGAAAAAATTAGAGACATAAACAGAATAAATTTCCCGCTAAGTTAAAAACCCGCAAGGGCAACTTAGGCAAAAGTTAGGGATTTTCTTGGCAAGTAACTACGTCAGAAAAGACTTGATCATTGAAGCAACAATCTTCTCAGAGCCTCACCATACTTCAACAAAAGTTGATGCTCAGGATTTCAAAAGTTGATAGGAGGGATAGTGGTAATTGTATCTCAATGTATCTTTTCCATTATATATTACCATTTCCCAAACTTTGTAATCATCTATGGAGTCTCGCCATTCGCAGACTACCATTATATTAATGAAATCCTAGCTTTTACCCAATTCTTTGTGTTCATATTTTATTTAGATTGCAAAGACTCCATTTATTACTGATAATAACTTTCAAAGCAAAGAGATTAAATTACAAAATTGATTTTTTTTAAAAAAAGGGATTTTTACAACTTACTTTTACTTTGAGATTTATAATGAAACAATAACAACAAAAATGGTGATCCCAGGAATGGACAAACCCTGGTTGTTTGAGGAGTTTTGTTCCCCTCGGGAAGGTCTACTCGGGTTGTTTTTGTCGTATTGGGTTTATGGTTCCGGTATCCTCGAACAAGTTTGGGTTCCTTTCTCCTCTTTTTGAGTTTTCATGATGTGATGTTTCAATCCGTGCTTTTCTCCAGGGAAGTAGGCTTGAATTCCCCAGCGAAGTTTGATTGTGTCGGTGTCAGTCTGCTTTATTTGAGACTGGTCTTGCAATCTCCAGTAGGCATGTTACTTTTGAGAAAAACTAGTTTCTCCGATGAAGCCGAAAGAAGGATTTTCTATATTGGTATCTGTTTGATTTGTCTACCTCCGGATTATGTTTCTCCTCAGAAAAGTTAAGGCAGGCAGTAGGTTTGGTTTCCGCAGCTGGCCTTTACCTTTCTTGGAATGATCATTCTAGTTGAAGTTTAGCCAAGTGTTGTTAGTACCTGAGGCGGTTTTGTTATTTTGTTCCTACTGATTGTGTATCTGTTTTGCCAGCATAAGCACGATATCACTCATACATTCATACATACATCACGCATGGCTAAAATTGACAAATCATTGTTCATTGACATTTGTTATCACCTTGTTTTGTAGAGTCACGTTGTCCTCTCTTCAATAGAATGTTAGCCTTAAGCAGAAAGCGTATATTCTTTCAATATCCCCACTGAGTTGTCCCTCGTGGAAGATTTTTTTTTGCTCTAGCCTTCCTGCAACGCTCCTTGCTTAGATGGATTTAGTTTTCCCTCTTGAGTTTATTTCTCAAAGGATGTATCTTTGTTGAATGTCTTGTTCCAGTTTATTTCTGGTTTGAATCCGTGGTTCTACAATAATATCATTTACTTTGGATTTCTGAAAACTTTGAGTTTTAGTTTGTGTATTTATTTTGCACGAGAAGACTTTATTGAAGAAGTGAAAAACACAAGAAGGGGGGTTGAATTGTAAAAAATGGAAATCAATTGAAGTCAACACGGTATTTTTATCCTGGTTCGTTTGATCTCAAACTACTCCAGTCCACCCGTCAAGGATATTTCGCCTCTCTCCAACGAGGTCTTAATCCACTATATTCAACTGAATATTACAACTGCTTTAACAACTGCTAAAGCCTTCTTGATGCAAACCACAAACCGGTTTCTCAAGGAAATACTTTCTTACAAAGAAATGAAATCTAGGTGTGTGAATGTTTTCTACAAAAACTATTTATCACAACTGTGATACTACACAAATTAAGCTTATGAGAATTAGATTGCTAAAATAATTGAGTAAGGAATTGAGAGCTTTTAGCAAACTGAGAGTAAGGAAGATGATGAAGTAGTTTTAGGCGTGTTGAGTGTTGTAGAGCATTAGCCAATTCAATCTTCATTGACTTGTTTATATAGCATTACAAGTAGTGTACGTTGGAGTAATAATTCTGTTTCAATGCCAATAACATTCTTTCCTTATTAAGAAGATCTTGTCTGGAATGATGCCGTTGGTAATAAATCATCTTGAATGCACAGTACCGTTGCCACTTGAGCATGTTCTGGCTTTGGATCATTCTGACGCTGCTTAGGTGCTGATGAACTGTTGTCTTAATCAGAGTCCAGATTGTTAAGCGCAGATCTTTCATCAAGCTTCAGCATAAGCGCAAGTTGATCTTCTGATTCTGGTATCTGATATAACATCTTCTGATGCTGATGTTGATATCCAATTTTCTGATGCTGATGAGGATGTTCTCATGCTGATACCCATCAGAGTTTCTGTAAAACAGAATGTAATTTTTAGATAGCATATGTGTCTTACATGAATCATACAATTAATGTATCTTAGCATTTTGTTATCATCAAAACTTAAACTTAGGGTAGTAGATTCAAAGTTTGTTCTAACATTTATCTCCTCAGCAGGAATATCATGGCATTTCCCCAGGAAGTCATATTTCTATCACCAGAAAGTCATTTCTTTTTGCAATCCTCCATGACAACAAGTAACAGGTCTCTTTATTTGAGCAACTTGTGTTTCCCTGTAAAAGTCGATGTAACTTTTGCTACCTCCTCTATGAAATGATAGTTTGTAGTCCGTCGTCAGTTTACGATAGTGGATGGCAAGGCTTTCAAATTCGCAGAAACAACTCGTTGTGAAATCTTTGCAAGTGGAAGTCTTTTTATTTGAGACAACTTACATATTACCCTTTCCAGGAAAAGTACCTCGGTTAAAGAAGAAGTTGAGACCCGTTCTAGGCAAAACACCAGAATCTTGGGGAAACTTGTTATCTCTCTTCTACCTTCAGTGAAAGTTGGTAGTTCACCATCAGTGAACGTTGGTGATTGTTATCTTTTTATTACCTTCAGTGAACGTTGGTAGTTCACCGTCAGTGAACGTCGGTGCTATGATATTTTATTTCTACCTTCAGTGAACATTGGTAGTTCACCGTCAGTGAATGTCGGTGCTGTATTTCTTTTCTTTCTACCTTCAGTGAACGCTGGTAGCTCACCGTCAGTGAACATCGGTGTTGTTATTATTTTTTCTTTCTACCTTCAGTGAACGTTGGTAGTTCATCATCGGTGAACGGCGGTGCTATGATATGTTCTCTCTACCTTCAGTGAAAGTTGGTAGACCATCGGCAGTGAACGTCGATGTTTGTTATCTTCCTCTCTGCCTTCAGTGAACGTTGGTAGCTTCGCCTTTAGTAGAAGTTGGTGTGTCCTTTGACCATCATACTATCCTCTCTGATTCAGTTCTTTTGGTCCACCAGTGATTTATTTTCCTGGTGGGGTTGCTCCTTTTTTTCTTTATCATTGTTGCATCCCCAGTGATACTTTGCATCTCTTTGGTACTATTCATATGCATTCATATGCATAGGCATTTGCATGGCATCTTAAGGCCAAAAATAGGGTTTGTTTTATATTTAAGTATCTTCGATCGCGTCGACACGGAGATTTTTAACCTTCGTATCTCCGGATAGAAGAAACTTAAATAAGGGCAACTGTTGTACCCCAATTTTTTCCCCTAAGATCCCTTCATCATACCATGTTATTTCACTCACAACAAGATCACACTAGGATTCTTGGTTCCCCTCCCTACATTTAGCTTTGCTCCTTTTGAGTAGTTACCAAGCACCTTGACTTATGTTCCTTTTGTGATCATGAATATTGTTTTGATTTCTTCACTTAATTAATGAAATATAATGTTGGCTTGTCTTGCTTGTTATCCATATAGGTAAGGGCAATGGGATTTATCAAGTTACTCCATGGGTTCATGAGTTTATTTCCATGCACTAGTCAACATAGCTTGAGAAGTTCAAACCTCACCATTGGATTGGTTTTGGAAGAATTGGCATGGCAAAGTTGCTTTGGTTTATCACATTTCAAGGTTATTAGATTTGACTCAAAAGTATAAAGGGGTTGATTGGAGAAGTTGTCATGTTTGGACAAGGCCTTGTTCCTATTGGTCACAAGAGCATATTTATCTCAAATTTCAAGATATGGAAGTTGTTTTTGTGGCTATGAGTCCTCATCATCATCCTCAACAACTTCTATTCACAAAGCAAGAATATTGGCACAAGAAGTTTGTTCAAACTTGTCAAATTTCCTCAAAGCATTCTCTTGATCTAGAAGCTAGGGTTTTGAACTTCAAAGGAGCATATCTTGCTCACCTTTTGGTATTTTTGAGTGATTCCAAAGACATATTTCTCTTCAAAGGGTTATCAACAAATCACTTCAAAAGTTCCAAGGATTTTTCATGTGGAAGGAACTTGGTGAAGAAGAAAGATTACAAGTCATCTAGATGAATCCACAATTTTCCATACGTGACTTCAAATGGTCATAACTTGGTCAATTTTTATCACCTCGAGTCCATTATTTTTCCATAATGATCTTGAATATGCAAAAGTGAAAAAATGGATGGAAGTTGCCTTAAATATGCAAAAGATTATAGGTCATTTCATGATTTTTGGCCAACTTGAACAAGTCATAACTTGCTCAATTTTTGGAGATTTTGAGTGGTTGAAGTTTCAAAATGTCATTCAAGAGATATACTTCATTCCATATTTTTTGATCAAGAGAAAATTCCATGTGGAAGGCCATGTTTAGATGTAAGACATTATAGGTCATTTTTGAAGAAGAATTTGAAATATTTAAGTATGGAAAGTCAACCCTTTTTCTTCAACTTTGACTCAATGCAACTTTAAGCTCAAGCATCCATTTGATTCCATTCTTTTTCCATTACAAAGCTTATAACCTCATCTTTCTAAAGCATCAAGAATCAGGCCCTAAGGCCCCTTGAGTTGAACATGCCATTGGTCAGAAGTTGGCACTTTGAAATTGAAATTCTCACCAAGTCAGAATTTTGAAATCCATAACGTGGCCTCTAATCACAAGTGTTCCACGTGTTTTTGCCTCTAAACATGTTTAGTGAAGTTCCAGATTTGTTTAGCACATCAAAACACAAGGATTGGATGAGTTTTGATGAAGTTTGTATCAAACTTCACTCGTGCATCAGGTGTGCATGATTTCCCTCCAAAATGCATCATTCACCCTTCCTTTTGATCTCATTCGCTTCTCCTATAAATACATGAACTATCCCATTTAATTTCTCAAGCTTGGATAGCAAGAATCACCCTGCCAAACTTGTTTCACAACTTAGAATTCAGCAACTTCGAAATCCCTTCTCGACCCTTTTGCAATCCAATTTTTCCCTCAATTCACCTTCCTTTTTCTTCCCTGAAGTTAACCATATAAGTACATTCAAGAATCGTTCCCTATATTGTTCCATAGAAGTCCAGTTTCAGAGCTCTGCAACTCAACTTCAATAGGTAGATTCCTTCATCAATTCTTCAAAACTCTGATATCATTGTGTTGCTCTCATTTCCCTGGTTCTAGTCACAACACTTACATTTCACTGGTACATGTTTTGACCATGAAATTTCAAATCCCTTTTCAAAACTTTCCTTCCAAATTGCTTGAGCTACAGTTTATATAAATTTGGCGAGAGGGTGTGGTTGTTTTCGTCTTGAAGAGACAAAGCGATTGGCATAGGTCTGAGCTTCTGATTTTACAGTTTGAGAGACCTGCAAATCACGTTGGCTAGAGGTTGAAGATGACCTACGTGTCATCTTCCAACCAATGATGGCACACCACTTGTTATTTTTGAAAATCTGATTTATATTTGATTATGTACATTATTCACTAATGACCATGATATGCACAACGCGCCAGATCCCTTGGATTTTATTACTAACGCATTTTGACTCTCATCCAATGGTCCACATATTTTACTTTTATTTTCTTTTTCTGATTTTTATATTTTATTTGTTTTAAATTAAAAAAAAAATCATAGAAAATTCATTTTTAGTCCAAAAAATCTGAAAAAATTATGAAAAATATTTTTGATTATTCTCTTTCTGATTTTTATTTTTTCACAATTTAATTTTGTATTTTGGTATTTTTTTATAAATTTTACACTTATTTTATTTGTTTAAAATGTTTAAAAATACTTTTATACATTTTTAAATTCTGGAAAAATTATGGAATGATCCAATGATATGTTGACAAATATTGGTGACCTTACTTTATTTTTGTTTCTGATTTTACTATTTTTTACTATTTTTTTTGTTTATTTTACCCATTTATTTTAATTTTAAAAAATAGTTAATGACTTTAAAATATTACCAAAAAAATTGTAAAATTACTTGGCCCCTTTACTGATTTTTCTATGGTCTTACTTTTCATTTCTTGATTAATTTGAACATAGTTGATATTTTTCTCATTATTTTCTATTTTTAAAACATTTTTAAAACCCTTTTTGTGTATATTAAATGTGATATTATTTTGTGATTATTTTCTGGCTGATCTTGGGTTAGATTTTGGATCATGAACCTTATTAACATCATTGGATCCATGGTGTTGAGTCTAACTCCACAAAAATGGATGAATGATTTTAATAATAGTTTGATTAAAATTTAATTCAAATGTGGTTTATACATTTTCCCCATCCTTCTTCATCTCATCCCTTTCTTATTGCACTAAATGTTGTTGGAGCATGATCTCTATATCATGTCTCAAAACAAATGATGCATAGATTGGTATTGACCGACCTCAAAATAGGTGCGACTTCTATATAAGTCCAATTACGATTGCTTAACATAGCGCTAAATTTTGTCCCGATTCGAATAAATGATCATTCGTAGCCCAAACTTATGATTGCAAGCCCAAGTATGTGAATTTGATCTCTTTGATCCAATAACCTTGAGATTCATTGTGTGGAGGCTTTGGTTCTACCAATCCTCTAATGGATCTACAACACCTTTGGTCAACGCGGATCACATAAACATCATTGATCATTAAATGGTACTTGTGGGAATTCCAAATGGATGATATACTTGACAAAAAGCAAATGCAACTTGTTGTGTGGAGGCTTTGGTTCTACCAATCCTCTAATGAGTTCTAAATGCAAGTTTCAAGATGGTCATCCAACTAACCACTAATTATTGACTTGTTTTATCTTATGCTTTTATTCTTTTTTATGCTTTATGTACTATTTACTTTTAGCATTTACATTTCATGCCATTTTCATCTTTGCTCATTTGAGCATTTATTTTCTTGCCATTTTTACTTTGCTCACTTGAGCTTTTCTTTTCCTTTGTTAAGATACTTAATAATAAACATAAACCCTATAAAACCTTTAATGGCACTTGGACTATTTGGTTACTATCCTTGGCATTATGGAGCATGGGACTTTTTCTTGGACTTAGGATTAGAATCCTTGACCTATCTTGGAGACCTTGTGATCTTATCTGATTATTTTGTCTGGAGTTCTTGAGGTTTACCTTAAGACATTGGGTTGCTTGTTTGTTTTTGTGTGCAGGTTTTTGTGATTACATTCTCTGTTTGTAATATGGAATTCACCCGTATACAGCCATTACTCTGCCCAATTTTTGTGAAGACTTAATACACTTGAAGTTTGATTCTCTCAAGAGGTCTAGTATCTTTACTTGCTTGGTTTCAATCTAAAGAATGGGAATTCTATCTTGACACATAATGTCAAGTATTGGCTTCTTGTTGGTTAGATGATTTTTCGCCTTAGCTTTTACCTTATGCTTTAGGATAGTCTCTTATTATCCTCCCATCTTCTTTAATTTCAAAAATCTTCTCCCCCCTTTTGAAAACTCTTATTGTTTCTAAACTTGAAACATTTTCATAATAAACTTGGACCTAGGTCCATGCATTTTCAAAATATTTTCATAAATAAACTTCAATCAACTTAACAATAACTTAACATTTTTTGTAAGAAGACTAAAAGTCATTCAATCTCATTTCAAACTATTTTGCCACTTTGGCTTCTAATTTAAAACTTTTCTCAAAATATTGGACTCTTGTCAATCCTTGTAGTGATGCAACAACTGAAGGGTGAGAAAACACTTAGAAAGGATGGGGGGTGAATAAATCTCTCTTTTTCTTTTTTTTAAAGGCTCAACAATAATGGAAAGACACGGTTATTTTTATCATGGTTCGTTTGAACTGAAACTACTCCAGTCCACCCGTCAAGGTGATTTCGCCTTTCTCAAGAATGACTTAATTCACTATAATCAACTGATTACAATCATACAACAACTGTTGTGACTAACAATGCACAAGTAAACTTACAAGTGAGTAACACCACTAAGACTCAAACTAGTCCTAGTCTTCTTGAGAAATCCGACCAAACTTGGTCTCTCAAGGAACAATTACAAGAGTTAAATCTTTACAGATAGTGAAACAAATTTGCTTCTAAGAAAGCTATATCATAACTGTGATTTTTCACTAAGATTAGTATTGCACAAAGTGTATGTAAAATAATTTGTGAGCCCAGAATATTTTCACGTAGTTCTTGCTTCTTTTGAATTTGTTGAGTCATTGGCTTGTAATAAATGATCTTCTATATATAGTAAGAATAAAATGACCGCTGCTGCCTTCAAAAGTGGAGAGCAATAAATGTTTGCGTGTTTTCTTGCAGTATTGCATTTTCCAATGAACTAGCATAGACACTTTAATGCATGTAGCCGTCTTTGCATTAAATGAGCAAACGAAACTTTGTCAGAGCATGTTTCCTGAAACTTGACAAGACTTGTTAGCTTCTATATTCTTTTAGAACTAGCTTCACGTCTTGCTTCAGAGCATGCTTGCAATATCTTCTTATCAGCACTTGCTTGCTAAGTATTTCTAATCAGCGCTTGTTTTCAAAGAACTTCTGAAACATAGTTTACACAGAAACTTGCTAAGCGTTAGAAGATGCATTAACTAATTTCTTATCAGAGTCAACATCAGAACTTGCGCTAAAACAAATAGTTCTTTCATCAAAGAACTTCTTCATTTATTTTCAGCTCAGCACATAAAACTGCTTCTATCAGAACATTATCTGAAACAAGTAAATATGTTCATCAGAATATCAATTATATAAAATATATTTTATTGTTATCATCAAAACTCTGAGATATGATCAGAACCAATCTTGTTCTAACAATCTCCCCCTTTTTGATGATGACAAAAATATTCAAAATTAGAAATAAAATTGAATAAGAGATAAGAATCTCCCCCCTGAAATAAATATTTCTATAAGAAAAACTTCCTGAGAATTTTCATCAGAGCATTGAGATTTTCTTCTAGGATTTCTTCAGTAAGTCTTTTGAAGATAATGTTCAGTTGAATTAAACTTCCAGAGTTTAAGTGATACCTGCAAAATTCTTTTAAACATAGAAAGAAATCTTTGTATTTTGTTAGAATGTTTGAGACTTCGTCCCATAACTGTTAATCAGAGATTAGATCAAAATACTCATTTTCTCCCACTTTTTGGCATAATAAAAAAGTATATAAAAATAGTTGAAGAGTGTAAAGGTTTTAATAAAAGATTCAGAGGTACAAAACAACAAACAAAAACAAGAAATAGAATGACACTAAGATTTATTAGAAACAAGAGCCATAAGAAGATTCTTGATCTCAGATGCAGATTCCTCTTGTTTCATCATCCAGTTTCTGATTTCCTGGGTTGTCTGATTTTGCTAGTCCAATCGCTCATGAATAGCTTCATTTTCCCTCTTAAGCTAATTCAGAGTATGCATAACAAGTGAAGTAGGAGCAGAGGATGAAGAAGCTTCAGCAAATACAACCTTTGGAGTAGAAACCGTTGAGTCAGAATGAACAAAAGTTGAAAGTAGAGTGCCCAAATCCACCATAAGAGTTGGCATAGGTTCATGTGCAGCTTTAGCAGAAGGTTGATTAAACATAACTATTGCCAGATGATTTGAATCTTCAGAGGCATCTTCAGACCCATCTTCTGAAATGTCCATTTGATCAGCAGGAGCATTAGCTATCATCAGAGAAGACTTCTTGTCCCAAATATCAGCAGCTTCTGACTGGAAGGCATGGGGATTTTTGGAGAAGTTCTAAAGCACCTGAGAGTGACATAAGTCTTGCAACTTCAGTGAATCAGTATCTAAGGTTCTTCTGAATGTTTCCCACAGAAGATCTGTTGCTGCTAGGTTCACGCTTCTGGTGCGGTCTTCCTTCAGCAGGTCCAACCAAGCTTGAACTTCTGTTAAAAAATTCTGAAAATATACATTTACATCTGGATGAACAAGTTTGGGAACAACCTTTTTGTAGGTTTTGTTTTTCAGAAATTGTAGAGATTCAAAATCAACTACAGTTTTCAAAAAGTCAGCTAGTTCAGAATTTTTTGATTGTTCAGGTGTTGCTGATTGGTCAGGATGTTCAAAAGGTTCAGGTGTTGCTGATTGATCATGAGGTTCAGATGGTTCATGAGTTTCATAGGGTTCAAGTGTTTTTGATGGTTCATGAGTTTGATTGAGGGTATGTTCTAGAATGTGAGGAGGTGAAAGCATTGGTGAGTTAGGTTTTAGAAGTTGTGGAGATGTGGGCGGTGTGACGTCAGGTGAAATAATGATTGTGTTATCAGCAGTGGGGGGTAGGATTCTGAGGTTGTGTTCTGTTCGTGGCAAATATATTTTCAGAAGGTAGGGTGAATGGTGGCTTTTGTGTGGCCAAAGGTATGTTTATTCCTGGTATTCTCCAAGAGCCAGCATCATACCATCCAGTAGGTCTGGGTGATAAAGGTCTGGGAGGAGGTCTAGAAAAGTTTTCAGCAGGAATAGTTTGAGAGATAGGTGTTGGAGATGGTTCTGTTTGAGATGGTTCTTTTTGGGTTTCAGAGGAGTAATCAGAGTCAAAATCACTCAAGTCTGATAAAACTTGATCTTTTTGAGGGTTTTCAGCAAGAGGTTCAGAGGGTATGGTCAAGTCTATGTCAACATCTATGTCACCTAAGGTTTAGGGTTCAGCAGATGTAGATATATTTACAGAATCATAAACAGAAATAGTCTCAGCATGTGTACCTAATTTCTTCTTCTTCTTCTAAGGTCTAGCAGATGGTCCTTCAATTGCTTTCCTCTTCATTGGTTGCTGAAAGACAACATCTGGAGCAGCTTCATGTCTACCTTGAAGCCAAGCAGGATCAATTGGAGTTCCACTTTCTTTGCAAATCTGAATGTAATGCAGGATGATGCGAGGATGATCTCCTGAGTTGAACAGTGGAAAGTCAGCAAGTGGAATCCCTCTTCTGGTAACAATTGCTTAAACATAAGGAGTTGGTTCTATCAGTAGTTTGTCAAAAATATTTCTCTTTACCAAATTCTTTCCTGTCAGAGCCTTTCCACATGTAGGCTCTAACTCCCCCAGCAGGTTTGCTTCATCCAAGTGAGCAATCAGACCATTTTCAATCAGAATGTCTGAAATCAATCTCCCCATTGGAATCCAATTCTTTTTGAATTTAGGGTTCTTCATTCTTTCTGCTTCCCTAGTTTCTTTGACATGAGTCCAGAGATGATCAAACAAAAGATAGGGTAAATCAATCTTAACATTTGTTCCTAGACAGAACAACAAGTATTGCTGGTTAGCATTTATATAGCCGGGAGAACTTGTTTCCTTCCTATGATGAATGCAACCATTGATGATTCTTTCCCAGATCTTGTACTTATTCTTCAAATATCTGACTTTTGAAGACGCTTGTCCATTTGTAAAAATTTCAGCATAAACCTTTGACATGTCCATTCTACCACTTGAAATTCCAGTCACTCCAGTTCCTTCAAAATCCAGTAGTTTTCTGATGAGATTTTCAGTTATAGAGATTTCCTTACCCATCACAAATGAGAGGATGACTTTTGGAGAAGCAATAGCGTGTATCCAAAATTCCTTAACAAGGTGTGGAAAAACAGGACCAACTAGACGGTCAAAGTTTCCCCATCCTTGAAACTCCACAGTAGGAAGAAGATCAAAACCATTTGCTTTTGGGTTATCAAAATCCACCATCAATTCACTTATAACTTCTAAGCTATCCACTGGAATGAACGTGGTTCTCTCAGGAATTACGTACTGTTCAGATTGGGTGTTCTCAGAATGAGTAGAGGAGGAAGCCATTTGAGCACTTAGGTTGAGAGAAGAAAAAGGGTTGCAGAGAAAAATACACAGAGACAGTTGAATTTTGAAAGAGAAGGTAAAAAGTGAGAAAGGGTTTTTACAAATGTATTTATATGAAAACTTTTGAGAAATAGGTTTTAAAAAATAAAACTGTAAAAAGAGTTTTTGAAAAAAATAATAAAAAAAGAATCTAATCATGACAAGAATTTAATGATAATGAAAATTGAGGGGAAAGCGTGAGATTTGAGAAAATCATAACAGTTACCTAGGAATGGCGTCATTAGCAGAGCACGCGTGACCTTTCAGAAACACACCACGTGTTCATCTCCTGAAGGTTGCATGGGACAGCTGTTTGATCTAATGAACTTCTGAACTGTACTTGAAATGAAACATTAGAAAATTTAATAACTTTATATATAGCTTCTAATGTAACTTCTCTTCTAACTTCTGAAGAATTGTTAATCATAACATTCATTTCAGAACATTCTGAAGGTAAACACAGAAGATAAATACAACTTTATTCAGCACATAATTCCATACAAATATTTTTCAAAATGAATTTAAATCTATCTTCTGAAAGGGGTTTGGTAAAAATATCAACCCATTGATGGTCTGTTTTTACACAGTTTTAATTTAAAATTCCCTTCTGAATGTAGTCCCTTATATAATGATATTTAATTTCTATGTGTTTAGCTTTAGAATGTAAAATAGGATTTTTAGAAAGACAAATTGCAGAAGTATTGTCATAGAAGATAGGAATCTTACTTTCATAAAGATTAAAATCTTCTAGTTGGCTTTTCATCCAAATCATCTGAGAACTACATCCAGCAGCAGATATATACTCAGCTTCTGTTGTTGAAAGTGCAATTGTTGCTTGCTTCTTGCTGTACCACGAGATAAGATTGTCACCCAGAAACTGGTAGCTTCCAGAGGTGCTCTTTCTTTCAATTCTATCTCCAGGAAAGTCAGCATCACAATAACCTACTAGTCTGAAATCTTTTGATTTTCTGTAACACAGACCCAGATTAGTAGAACCTTTTAGATACCTCAGAATTCTCTTAGCAGCAGTTAAGTGAGATTCTCTAGGATCTTATTTGAATCTAGCACATAAACATACGCTGAATAATATTTCAGATCTAGATGCAGTCAGATAGAGAAGGGATCCAATCATACCTCTGTAGAGCTTCTGATCTACCTTCATACTTACCTCATCTTTTCCCATAATGCATGTTGGATGCATTGGTGTCTTAGCATCTTTGCTTTCTGACATCTGAAATTTCTTCAGGAGTTCTTTAACATACTTTGTCTAGTGTATGTAAGTACCTTCTGGAGTCTGGTTAATTTGTATTCCCATAAAGAACTTCAATTCTCCCATCATGCTCATCTCAAATTCTACCTGCATGTTCTCAGCAAATTCTTTTCCAAGGGAGATATTAGAGGTTCCAAAAATAATATCATCAACATAAATTTGACAAATTAAAATGTCATTTTTAAATGTCTTTCTGAATAAAGTTGTGTCCACTTTCCCTCTGGTAAAATCTTTTTCTAAAAGAAAATTACTCAAACGTTCATACCAAGCTCTGGGAGCTTGTTTTAAACCATACAAAGACTTTTTTAATTTAAAAACATGTTTTGGATGTTTTGAGTCATTAAAGCCAGGAGGTTGATGGACATAAACTTCTTCTTCTATATAGCCATTTAAAAATTCACTTTTAACATCCATTTGATATAATGAAATGTTATTTTGAACAGCAACTGAAATTAATAATCTAATAGACTCTAACCTGGTGACTGGGGCAAAGGTTTCATTATAATCAATTCCTTCTTGTTGACTATAACCCTGTGCAAGCAGTCGTGCTTTGTTTCTGACCACCTCTCCTTGCTCATTTAGTTTGTTTCTGAAAACCCATTTAGTTCCTATAATGTTGAATCCTTTGGGTCTTGGAACTAGATTCCATACATCATTTCTGGAAAATTGATTGAGTTCATCTTGCATTGCTAAGATCCAATCATTATCTTCCAAAGCTTCATCAATAGAGGTTGGTCCAATCAGAGATACCAATCTAAACAATGATTCTTCATTGATTCTGAGAGAGGATCTTCTTTCCTTCCAATAATCACGTCTTCTTTATGAGCTGAAGAGATTCTGGGAAATCTTTTCTGAGTGGGTTGATCATAGATTCTGAGATTATCCAGAGCATTGTCAAGGGGATGATCTTCTGAGTCTTCCTTTGCTTCTGACTTTTCAGAGTTTGAGGGATGATCTTTTGTACCTACAGAAATATCAATTTGCTTTGGCTGTTGCTGGCCAAGCTTATCATCAAACCTGATTTTGATTGATTCTTCAACAATCAGAGTTTGTGTTGTATACTCTCTAGCCTTTTGAGCGTTCAGAATATCCAAGCAGAAAACACTTTTGTGCTTTAGAATCAAACTTGTTCAGATTTTCTTTAGTGTTCAAAATAAAACAAGTACATCCAAAAGGATGGAAATAAGAAATGTTGGGTTTTCTATTTTCCACAATTCATAGGGAGTCTTTTCAAGAATAGGTCTTATAGAGATTCTATTATGAATATAACATGATGTGTTCACAGCTTCTGCCCAAAAGTGCTTAGCCATATTTGTTTCATTGATCATGGTTCTGGCCATTTCTTGTAATGTTCTATTCTTTTATTCTACAACTCCATTTTGTTGGGGAGTTCTAGGACAAGAGAAATTATGAACAATACCATTTTCTTTAAAATATTTTTCAAAATAATGGTTTTCAAATTCTCCACCATGATCACTTCTGACTTTTTCGTTTTGCACTTGGTTACAGAAGTCAACGAACACGGAATGTGACTCATCCTTGTATTTTAAAAATTTAACCCACGTCCACTGATGTAGTCATCAACAATGACCAATCCATACTTCTTGCCTCTGATGGATCCAGTTTTAACTGGCCCAAACAGATCAATATGAAGTAGTTCTAATGGCCTAGAGGAAGAAACAACATTTTTGGATTTAAAAGAAGGTTTTGAAAATTTTCCCTTTTGACATGCTTCACACAGAGCTTCTAAGTTGTACTTCAGATTGGGAAGTCCTCTGACTAAATTTAGTTTATTTAATTTAGAGATTTTTCTTAAGCTGACATGTCTCAATCTTCTGTGCCATACCCATTGCTCATCGCTAACAGACAAAAGGCGTTTAACATTTTAAGATTTAAGATCTGACAAATCAATTTTGTATATGTTGTTCTTTCTCTTGCCAGAAAAGAGGATTGTTCCATCTTTTTGACTAACATCTTTACAGGAATTTTGATTAAAGATAATGTCATAACCGTTGTCACTTAATTGACTTATGGACAGCAGGTTATGCGCTAATCCTTCTACTAAAAATACATTAGAGATAGAAGGAAGGTTACCGTTTCCAATGGTTCCATAACCAATAATCTTCCCTTTCTGATTACCTCCAAACTTGACGTCTCCTCCAGCTTTAAATTCCAGGTTTTGGAACATAGACTTTCTTCCCGTCATGTGTCGTGAGCACCCAGAGTACAGGTACCATGACTGGTGTCTCAATTGAGCTGTTAAGGACATCTACAACAAATATTATTTTATCCTTAGGTACCCATATCTTTTTTGGTCCTCTTGGGTTAGAGTATTTAAAGTTTTGTTTGAACTTTAGGTTAGCATAAGAGTTTCTAGAATGTGATGTATATTTAATATCATGTGTGTCCAAACTTGAATTGTTTGTTCAGAGGTTTATAAGTGAAAGTCATCTTAGCAACATGTTTTGGTATATATGTCTCCTTCCCTTTGGGAGGTTCATATCCAATTCCTCTTCTGTTGTTCCCACTAACTCCATAGATTGTTGAAGCCACTTTGCTTCTATCTATGCTTTTAGCAAGAAAAGTTTGAAAGCTACAGTCATATTCTTTTAGAATATCTTTTGAACTTGACACAGAATCTGAACTAGAAATTTTTTGAGCATTTTTAATTTCCTCTTTAAGTTTAAAATTATTTTCTTTGAGTTCAGATTTTTTTGTTTCATGTTTCTCAAGATCAGATGCAAGACTCTTCTTGAGTTTCTTGTATTTGATTTTGAGATGACTATAGTTTTCCAGAAGTTCTGATAAACTTTCAGCAAGTTCATCTCTAGTAAATTCAGAGAATACCTCTTTTGGTTCTGACTCACAATCTAAGTCATCTGCTGTGGTAGCCATCAGAGCTAGGTTGGCGTTCTCATCTTCAGAATCAGATTCATCTTCAGAGGATTCTGAGTCATCCCAGGTTTCCATCATCCCTTTCTTTCTACCAAACTTTTTCTTTGGTTTTTCTCTTTGATGTTTTGGACAATCACTCTTGTAGTGTCCATGTTCTTTGCATTCATAACAAATTATCTCTCTTTTGTTTGACTTTTTGTGTCCAGAAGATTCTGGTTTATCTTTTGACTTCTTGAAGTTCCTGAACTTCTTCTATCTGTGCTTCCACAGCTGATTGATCCTTCTGGAGAGCAAGGATAATTCATCTTCTTCTGACACAGATTCTTCAGAGTTTTCCTCTTCAGCCTGAAAAGCGTTAGTTTCATATTTTTTAATTGATTTAAGGGAAACAGACTTACCTTTCTTCCGAGGCTCGTGCTCATCAAGTTCTATCTCATGACTTCTGAGAGTGCTGATGAGTTCTTCAAGAGACACATTGTTCAGATCTTTTGATACTTTGAAAGCAGTGACCATAGGTGTCCATCTTCTGGGTAAGCTTCTGATGATCTTTTTAACGTGGTATGCCTTAGTGTATCCCTTGTTCAAAACTCTCAGACCAGCGGTCAGAGTTTGAAATCTTGAGAACATAGCTTCTATAGATTCACTTTCTTCTACTTTGAAGGCTTCATACTTCTGAATGAGAGCCAGAGCATTAGACTCCTTCACTTGAGTGTTTCCTTCATGAGTCATTTTGAGAGACTCAAACATATCATGTGCTGTATCTCTATTTGTGATCTTTTCATATTCCATTTTAGAGATAGCATTTAGAAAAATATTTCTAGCTCTGTGGTGATTTTTGAAATCAGCTTTTTGTTGTCTATCCATATTTTTTCTATCAATCTTGTTTCCTTCCGAGTCTGTAGGATGTGTGTAACCATCCAAGACAATATCCCATAAATCACTATCATGACCTAGAAAGAAACTTTCTAGTCTATCTTTCCAATATTCAAAATCTTCTCCATCAAATGCAGGAGGTTTATTGTAGATATTGTTGTTTTGTTCAGTTGCCATTTGTGTTTTCTTCTGGATCTTTTCCTGACACAGTTAAGTGTTTTGCTCATAGTCAAGCTCTGATACCAATTGAAGGGTGAGAAAACACTTAAAAGGGGGGGGGGGGTGAATAAGTTTCTCTTTTTCTTTTTCTTAAAGGCTCAAGAATAATGGAAAGACACGGTTATTTTTATCCTGGTTTGTTTGAACTCAAACTACTCCAGTCCATCCGCCAAGGTAATTTCGCCTTTCTCAACAAGGACTTAATTCACTATAATCAACTGATTACAATCACACAAAAACTGTTATTACTAACAATGCACAAGTAAACTTACAAGTGACTAACACCACTAAGACTCAAACTAGTCCTAGTCTTCTTGAGAAATATGACCAAACTTGGTCTCTCAAGGAACAATTACAAGAGTTAAATCTTTATAGATAATGAAACAAATTTTCTTCTAAGAAAGCTATATCACAACAGTGATTTTTCACTAAGATTAGTATTGCACGAAGTGTATGTAAAATAATTTGTGAGCCCAGAATATTTTCACGCAGTTCTTGCTTCTTTTGAATTTGTTGAGTCGTTGGCTTGTAATAAATGATCTTCTATATATAGTAAGAAGAAAATGACCGTTGCTGCCTTCAAAAGTGGAAAGCAATAAATGTTTGCGTATTTGCTTGCAGTATTGCATTTTCCAATGAACTAGCGTAGACACTTGAGTGCATGTAGTCGTCTTTGCATTAAATGAGCAAACGAAACTTTGTCCGAGCATGTTTCCTGAAACTTGACAAGACTTGTTAGCTTCTATATTCTTTCAGAACTAGCTTCACGTCTTTCTTCAGAGCATGCTTGCAATATCTTCTTATAAGCACTTGCTTACTAAGTACTTCTGATCAGCGCTTGTTTTCAAAGAACTTCTGAAACATAGTTTACACAGAAACTTGCTAAGCGTTAGAAGATGCATTAAATAATTTCTTATTAGAGTCAGCATTAGAACTTGCGCTAAAACAAATAATTCTTTCATCAAAGAACTTCTTCATTTATTTTCAGCTCTGCACATCAAAATGCTTCTGTCAGAACATTATCTGAAACAAGTAAATATGTTCATCAGAGTATCAATTATATAAAATATATTTTCTTGTTATCATAAAAACTATGAGATATGATCATAACCAATCTTGTTCTAACAACAACTATACTTCTACAATATGTAGTGAAGTGAGATATTTTCCACCTGGGTGTTGAGTGAGGAATTATTGATTTTAAAATCCAAGCCATATCCTCCACTTTGAGATGATGAAAATTCTCCTTTCCCATGATTGTGGGTAGTAAGTATGTTTTCCACACGGACAATGACGATGATGTCTTATCTCTTAAAATCAACCAACACACTTGTGTTTCAAATTTTTAAAAGAGGAACTACGTGTACCCTGATCCCATATTGCACGAAAGGTGGTACATAGGCGCTAAAGGTTTGCAACCACGGCGGATGCAAAAATCATAAAAAATACTTCTCTTCTCACCTCCACCATCTATTTCTATACAACATAATTTATAGCCAAAATATATAGATTTTTGATAGAGGTTCCTGCGGAGTACCGTAGATGCTTAGGGTGCTAATACCTTCCTTTTGCATAACCAACCCCCTTTCCTTGAATCATTCCCCCTCTTTTTGGGTTATTCGTCTCTTTTCCCATTCCTATGGAAACAATAAAGCACGGTGACGATTTTTATTTTTGATTTGTATAAAGTCTAGTCAATCCAATGGCTTAGTCTTGAACACTTCTACCGCTACAACTGTAATTTTTTTTAAATGAAAATATAATAAATTTGAACACTGATAGTGAATTTAGATTTGGAATTTGAGTAACGATGTTCTTTTTTTTTTAATTTGTATTTGATTAAAAAGTAAATGGTAATGATATTAATTTTCATAATTTTGATGTTGATACCTTCAGTAGATGTTATTCATTTTATATGAAGACTATGAGTTGTAAGTTTGGAATAAATTGAAAGTTTAATCATCTCAAAATTACTTATTTATTTTTACTGTCTATACAATATAGTTTCATCCATATGCCAAAGAGTTTGTTGGTGTTTTGATGCATTATAAGATCTTGATGGCTTTGGTTTCTACCCTCATGAAAGGTTATCAAGTATGCGATTGGGGAAATTGGTATTCTAGAGGTAATCTGTTGTATTTCATCAGCAAATGTTGTTTTTATAACTTGCTTATACAAATTAATTTTTAGCGATAGTTGAACAATTAGTGTATTTTAACAAGTTGATTGAATTGTATACATATTTATTCATGTTATTTTTATAATTATATTTCCTTTTGATTGTCATGTTAAGGTGACAAATAAATGATTGATGAAGCTTGATATAGATCAGTTTGATCGATTTGTTTAAGATATCATTTTGAAGGGTATAACAAATATTTAAATATAATTAATAATATTAATATTCACTTATTATTATAATAATATTTATAATGGAGATATAATTGATCAAAATACCAACAGACGCGGAAGAAAGTGAGTGTATAGTTGATCAAAATATCAACAGACACGGGAGAAAATGAAATACAAAAGCAAATTTCTATCAATTTATATTTATTTATGATGTTATTTTATAAAAATATATAATATATTAACCACCATTACAAACACTATTAAAATATAATTAATATCATTTAAGTTTTATTTTATCAAATATTTTAATATTATGTTTTACGGTTTATTTTATACACTCGTGATTTTAAATTTATGATAATATATTAATTATTTTATACATGATTTTTAAAACTAATAAATTTTCTCTCTTTTTGTTTAAATGATTTATTCTAAATTAAATTTTTTTCTATGTTGAAAGTTTTTTGGTTCAAATTGTTGTTAAATGTTAATTTTTTAATTAATGGGTAAACTATATATATAGTCAACATTTAATGGTGATATCTACTTTAAATATAATAAAATAATAAACTAGCATTATTACTTTATTATCCTAACTCAAACTACAAAAATAGCATGATTACAGCCAAAAACAACAACCTTTATTACATACTATTTAATTGTTTTCACTAAACCCTAAATTGAAATAATTATTTAAATACTGACTTTTTATCTATTTGCATTGAAAAGTTTCAATTCTTTACGAGATTGCATCTCCGATACGGAATTGTTCTTCCTTCATCTTTCACTTTTTCGTTTTACCGTGATTTCGAATTGATTTAGTCACTTAATTATATTTTTAGGTTTGAACTTTGAGTTGTGTTCTTTATTTTAATTTGTAATAGTTTTTCTCCCTTAATGCATGCACATGGTTCCAAAATTTATTTATGTCCATTTGAGAAATTGAGTTTCAAATCTGTTCTAATTTGATTAAAAAACAGATAGTAAGAGATATTAATTTTCTTACTTTTGATTCCTGAAGGGGATGTTATTCATAAAGTTTACTAAAAAAATGGAAACAAAGTCATAAAAATATATTAAATTCATAAAAGCATATTACATTTAAATTTATTTTAATATATTCATGATTTAATAAAATAGTCTCATTAAATCAAAATATCAATCATATTATACAATAATTGTATCTATCATCCACTTTTAACATAATAAAGTTATACAATGCTATTATTACTTTATTATCCGAACTCAAACTATTTAACAAGCTAATTGAGTGTTTCTTAAGTATTTTCATACGTTTAATCATTACTTAACCTATTCATTTACCCTAATTAAAATTGTCATTCATTTTGACAGCCAAAACATCCATGTTATTCCAACGCAAAAAGCATGATTACAGAAAAAAAACATTTACTGTATACTATTTAATTCTTATCCCTAAACCCTAAATTTGAATAATTAATTAGTTATGGATCTTTTATCTACTTGCCTCGGAAAATTTTAATTTATCTCTACTTTTCAGTAAACCCTAAATTGGAATAATTATTATATTTTATCTACTTGACTTGTAAAAGTTTCAATTTATCTCTAAACCTACCTGATTTATAGTTTGCTTTGAAATAATTCCAAACTTTCTAATTCGTCTTCTCTCCTCTCATTCTTCTATAAAAAAATGACTGTAAGACCATTCCTGTACACTGCATCTGCCTCTATTTCTTTTCTTTACGGCATTGCATCTGCCATGTATTTTTCTTCCTTCATCTTCCACTTTTTTGTTTTAACGTGATTTCAAATTGATTGAGTCACTTAATTCTATTTCGTTGTCAATTTTGAACTTAATTCTATTTCGTGTTCAATTGGGAGTCGATTTTGGTTTATATGTGTATTTTGTTATGGTACTATGATTTTTTTTATAAAAGAAAAAATTATAAATTTGAACACTGGTAGTGAATTTAGATTTGAACTTTGAGTTCTTGAACTGTGTTCCTTTTTATTTATTTATTTGTATTTGATTAAAAAGTAGATGGTAAGGATATTAATTTCCTTACTTTTGATGCCTGAAGCGGGATGTTATTCATTTTATATGAAGACTATGAGTTGCAAGTTTGGAATAAACTGGAAGTTTAATCAACTTAAAATTACTTACTTATTATTTTCTATACAATATAGTTTCTAGGATATGCTAATAAGTTTGTTGGTGTTTTGATGCATTATAAGATAGTGATGACTTTGGTTTCTATACTCAAGAAAGGTTATCAATTAGGCTATTGGGGAAATTGTTATTCTAGCGTTAATCTGTTGTATTTCATCAGCGCATAGTGTGGTTTAACAAGTTGATCGAATTGTATATGTTTTATTCATGTAATTTTTTAAATTATATTTCCTTTTTATTGTCATGTTCAGTTAACAAACAAATGATTGATGAAGCTTGATATAGATCATTTTGGTTGGTTTGTTTATGGTATCAGTTTGTAGGGTATAACCGCTATTTAAATATAATTAATAATATTAATATTTTTATTTGTACCAAAAAATATTAATAATTTTAATTTATGAGATGATTGTAGTAGTTTTTTTGTAACCTTTATATTATACACCTATTATTATAATAATTTTTATATTGGAGTGTATAATTGATCAAAATACCAATGGATACGGGAGAAAGCGAGTGTATAATTGATCAAAAAATCAATGGGCACGGGAGAAAGTGAAATATGAAAGTAAATTTCTATAAATTTGTAATAATTTGTGATGTTCTTTTAAAAATATATATAATATATTAATCACCATTACAAACACTATTAAAATAGAATTAATATTATTAAAAAAGATTTTTATCAAAATATTTTAATATTATGTTTTATGGTTTATATTATACACTCATAATTTTAAATTTATGATAATATATTAATTATTTTATACATAATTTTTAAAACTAATAAAGTTTCTCTCATTTTGTATAAATGATTTATTTTAATTTAAACTTTTTTACTATGTTGAAAGTTTTTTGGTTCAAATTGTTGTTAAATATTAGTTTTTTAATTAATGAGTAAACTATATAGATAGTTAACATAAACAACAACCTTTACTGCATACTATTTAATTCTTTTAACTAAACACTAAATTGAAATAATTATTTACATACTATCATTTTATTTACTTGTCTTGGAAAGTTTCAATTCTTTATGACATTGCATCTCCCATACGGAATTGTTCTTCCTTCATCTTCCACTTTTTCGTTCAACCGTGATTTTGAATTGATTTAGTCACTTAATTCTATTTTTAGGTTTGAACTTTGACTTTTATCCCTTAATGCATGCACATGGTTCCAAAATTTATTTGTGTACATTTGAGAAATTGAGTTTCAAATCTTTTCTAATTTGAATAAAAAGTAGATGGTGAGAGATATTAATTTTCTTAATTTTGATTTCTGAAGCGGGATGTTATTCATAAAACTTATTAAAAAATTGAAGCAAATTCATAAAAATATATTAAATTCATAAAAACATATTAAATTTTAATTTATTGTAATATATTCGTGATTTAATAAAATAGTCTCATTAAATAAAAATATCAATTATATTATACAAAATTACATCTATTATCCACTTTTAATATAATAAAGTTATACACTACATTATTACTTTATTGTCCTAACTTAAACTATTTAACAAGCTAATTTAGTGCCCTTAAAGTAATTTTGTACGTCTAGTCATTACTTAACATGTTCATTTACCCTAATTATAAATGTCATTCATTTTGCCAGCCAAAACAATAGTGTTTTCTAATTCCAACGCCATTTCTCATTTCAACGGAAAAAGCATGATTGCAAAAAACATGATTACAGCAAAAAAAAAAAAAGAATAACATTTATTGCATACTATTTAATTCTTTTCCCTAAATCCTAAATTGGAATAATTATTTACTTACTGACCTTTTATCTACTTAACTTGGAAAGTTTTAATTTATCTCTACTTTTCACTAAACCCTAAATTGGAATAATTATCTATATAGTGACATTTTATCTACATGCCTTAGAAATGTTTCAATTTATATCTAAACCATACATAATTGGTAATTTGCTTTGAAACAATTCCAACCTTTCCAATTCCTCTGCTCTCCTCTCATTCATCTGCCTCTATTTCTGTTCATTGCGACATTGTGTTTCCCATAAGGTATTGTTCTTCCTTCATCTTCCACTTTTTTTGGTTTACCGTGATTTCAAATTGATTTAGTCACTTAATTCTATTTCGTGGCCAATTGTGAACTTAATTCTATACCATGTTCAATTGTGAATCGAGTTGGGTTTATATGTGCATTTTGTTATGATACTGTGATTTTTTTTTAAAATGATAAATTTGAACTTGAATTTAGATTTGAACTTTGAGTTCTTGAAATGTGTTCTTTTTTTAATTTGTATTTGATTAAAAAGTAGATGGTAAGGATATTAATTTTCATACTTTTGATATGCCTGAAGCGGTGTGTTATTCATTTTATATGAAGACTATGAGTTGCACGTTTTGAATAAACTTAAAGTTTTATCATCTCAAAATTTCTTACTTATTTTTGCTGTCTATAGAATACAGTTTCATGCATATGCGGAATAGTTTGTTGGTATTTTGATGCATTATAGGTTACCGATGATATTGGGGAAATTGGTATTCTAGCGGTAATTTGTTGTATTTTATCAACACGTGTTGTTTTTATAACTTGCTTATAGAAATTCATTTTTAGCTATAGATGAACAATTAGTGTATTTTAACAAGTTGATCGAATTGTATACGTATTTATTTATGTTATTTTTCTAAATATATTTCCTTTTGATTGTCATGTTCATGTAACTTTTCATATAATTAATAATATTAATATTTTAATTTGTACCAAAAAGTACTACTAATTTTAATTTATGAGATGATTGTAGTAGTTTTTTTGTAACCTTTATGTTATATATTTATTGTAATAATAATATTTATAATGGGGTATAAATGATCAAAATACCAACGTACATGGGAGAATGTATTATTGATAAAAATATCAACTGATACAAAAGAAAGTGAAATATGATTACAAAAATATTGATTTGAGCCAAAAAGAACGACAGTTACTGCATACTATTTAATTCTTTTCCCTAAACCTTAAATTGAAATGATTATTTATGTACTGACCTTTTATCTACTTGCCTTTGGAATTTTCAATTTATGTCTACTTTTCATTAAACCCTAAATTGGAATAATTATTTACATGCTGACATTTTATCTACATGCTGACATTTTAGTATTAGGTATATGCAAATTAAAATTATATTTATTTACTTTAAAAATGTATTTAGTATGACAAAATGGTAGTATTTATACTAAAAAAAATAATATAAATATGTGATTTAATAAAAAAACATGAGAAAATTATGATTGATGAGTGCAAATTTTTTAATGAAAAACACACATTATTATTCCTTTTTTAAATCAAAACATCACCAAAATAATGTGAGTTAATGTTTAAAATTATCAGGTTAAATTGTCATTCTTTCTCTATGAGTAATCATTAAAATATATATTTTAATCTGATCGCGAGTATTGAATTCGTATATATTTTATATACATATCTTAACCATCATTATATACTATTTTTATATAGGGAAATAAGTTATAGATATTTTTATAAACGGAAAAAAATTCAATTGTTGCTACAATTAATTTTATAAACGAGAATAAGTTACAAAAAAAAATTTATAAACGAGAAAAAGTCAAATGTTGATACAATTATTTTCATAAACGGAACTAAATTATAAATATTTTTATTAAAGGTAAAAAGTTACTATTGATACAATTATTTTATAAATGGGAAGAAATTACAAATGTACTTAAACGGAAAAAAGTTTATTGATACAATTATTTTTATAAACAGAAATAAATTATAAACATTTTTATTAATGGACACACATGTTCTAAAATTTTGCACTGATTTGCAAAACCATGATCGCGGGGTGGAGAATACTCGCGGGCACTGCACCTTTTATAAACGAGAAAAAGTCAAATATTGATACAATTAAATTAGTATTTATATGATAATCATAATTTAAGATATTTTTTTCTTTTAATTCGTACATAATTTTATATAGATTTCTTAACTATAATTGTATAATATTTATTTAATATTTATATCGACTTTACGTGTGCGAACGCATGGGTAGATGACTATTTTATTATTTTCTTAAACTTTTTAGTAAAATATACATTTTCGATAAGTCGACACTAATTAATTTGTATATCTTTTATATATATTTTTTAACCATTACTAAACTATATTTATTTATTTATTATATATATATATATATATATATATATATATATATATATATATATATATATATATATATATATATATATATATATATATATATATATATATATATATATATATATATATATATATATATATATATATATATATATATATATATATATATATATATATACTCATGTTCTTTTACATAATTTGTATGTATATCTTTATATGGTAATGATCCTTGGAACTTTTTTTCTTTTAATTTGTTTATATCTTTATATATATTTCTTAACATTAACTATATAATATTAATATTAATTTTGTGTGACTCGTACAAACGCACGGGTTCTTTACTAGTTCATAATTTTATTTGTCACAAAATATTTTAAATTGCGATATTAAAAATATGCAAAATTCAAATTAAACAATTAACTAGTACTTCCTCTATTTTTTTAATTGTTATTTATTTACTTTTTACATATACAATAAATGATTATTGTTACTTTTAAGCAATAATTTTTATTTTACCTATAATATCCTTAAGTTTTTATTATTTTAATTTACTTTTTCTCTTTTACAATAAATAATTAGAGATAATTTTGATAAAACTATCAGTAACACTCTTTTGAAATTTAAAAGGAACAATTAAAAAAAACATAAAATTTAAAAGATTAGAAAATTGATTATTCCCACATGCACAAAAAAAAAGTCAACTACCATGGCCACGAAACCTTCTCTCTCCACCACCGTGCATGAAACTCCGTCGTTCGAAATACATCCGGAAATGGATCCAAAACACGTTTCCGAGACTCTAAAGTTTCCTAAGCTTATGGATAACACTGAATCACACTGCATATTTGATTCGGTTCGCATATATTTATTAGGTTTTTATTGTTATTTTCTTGTGTTATGTTTGTATTTTGTTTTGTTTTCAGTTTTTTTTTGTATTTCCTAAGCCATGCTTGAAGAAATAAATAAAAACGAGCTAAAAATCAAGATTTTGGAGTTTTTGTACTTGTGACTTCAACCATGGCGCCAGCCATAGGGTCAGCCATGAGGTGGCCACCTTCAGCCAACTGTCAACTACCACGTTCTCCACTACTTCTTCATTTTTGGAGCATGGTGGCCGCCACACCCCCATGGAGGGCGCTACCTTTACAAATTCGCTTCCCGCTCAAAAGAAGTTGGAGGGAATTCTTGTGATTTCCAAAATCCTCGTAGGCCTATAAATAGAAGTGATTTCAGTTCTCCTTCTTCATCCAAGCTTAGTTACACTGACTTAAGCCATATATTGTTCAATTGTAAGCGGTAATCTCTTCACATCGAAGAATTATCGCATGAGTCATTGAGTCTGTAATTAAGTTTGGAACACTATACAATCTTGCCGCCATTTTAATTCAAGTTTCCTTTATTTCAGTCAAATTTACCTTCAAGTCAAATTGCTTTAAAGCCCTACGTTTAGAGCAGGTTTCTATTTAAGTGTCCGCATTTATCGCACTTATTTCCTCGCACTTGCTTTACTTTGTTTATTTTCTCGCATCGCACTTGCTTTACTTTGTTTATTTTCTCGCATCGCACTTACTTTGTTTATTTTCTCGCATCGCATTTACTATTTTTAACCTTTTTACTTTCTTCTTAAACATGATTTGGTTTAATAAGTTTATTTCCATGTCTGGCTAATTTCCTTTAGGGTTATAATGTAATGATCATGGTTAAGGTAACTGTCTAAATATTGCATCTATAGGAATACTTTAGGGGCTGTTTTGGTTTTTAACAAAAGTTTTCTGAACTTTATTTTCTGTTGGATAAGATCGAAAGTCGTCCAACCATTGATAAACTTGGTTAGTCTTAATTTCTCAAAGAGAGCGAAAGTGTTTTCTTCAATTAAGTAAGAACCTTTAACTTTTTAGAAGAAATGATTTCAAAACCTTTTTTCGGACGCGTTTATAGGTTTAAAACTCTAATCATCTCTTGGTTAGAATTTCTGAGTCAAAATCACTTTTCAACTTAGTCAAGTAACTATATTTCTTAAAAATAGGTTTATTACTTTAACACAATACGCACCTTTTATCCGTGACAATAAAAAGGCATTATTTAAAGAATAAACTCGATTCTGAATACGCGAAAGCGACAGTTCCTATTAAATTAGTTCTTTTCAAAGCAGGAAATATTACCCCATAAGTAGTTCTATTAGAAGCATTTTAGAGTATTATCTGACTATTGTGATTTACATTCGAACCTGTTGCTTTTATCTGAATTAACATCTTTTACTTTATTTACTCTGCCTACTATAAAACCCTGATTTAATCTGCCTTAGATAAACATAGTGACAATAGAATTTGATAGATTGACGTTTTGGTCTCTGTGGGATCGATAATCTTGTATATTACTTTGACGCGATTCGTATACTTGCGAATACCACGCATCAAGTTTTTGGCGCCGTTACCGAGGACCGATTACGTCAAATATTTCATACCCTATTATTACACCATCTAGACTAAGGCTTAACTAGTCGATTAATGTGAAAAGCTTGCAATACCGGGTGTTTATTAAACCCTTTAGCGGAACCTAAACGTTGCGCTCAGTTCGCCTCTTACTCCAAAGAGTTAGGAAATCTATGGCCGAAAATCGTGACCAAAGACCCCTTAAGGAGTCCGCCCAACCCTCCAACGAAGAACCTAGTTCTAGTATAGTAAACCCTACTATTCCTGCCAACAATTACGAACTAAAACCCTCTCTATTACAACTAGTACAACAAAACCAATTTGTGGGTCTTGCTACGGAGAACCCAAATCAACATTTGAAAATCTTCATTCAACTAGCCGATACCTTTAAAACCAACGGTGCTACATCTGAGGCAATTCGTTTAAGACTATTTCCTTTCTCCCTCAGAGATAAATCCTGTTTCTGGTTAGATTCCCTTCAAGCAAATTCAATAACAACTTGGGAAGATCTTAGGAGAGTGTTCTTTGCCAGATATTTTCCCATAGTAATATTATCGTTCTTAGAAACCAAATTACCAAATTTACTCAAGTCCAAGGAGAATCATTGTTTGAGGCCTGGGAAATGTATAAGGAATTATTAAGAGTTTACTCCCACTATGGCCTAGAACAATGGCTGATCATACATACCTTCTATAATGGACTCCAATATAACACCAAGATGACCATCGACGCTGCCGCCGGTGGCGCTCTGATGAATAAACCTTACCCTGAAGCTTGCGCTCTCATTGGATATATGGCTCAAAACCATTACCAATGGGGAACAGAGCGAGCAACAGTGGAGAAGGAGCCCCAAGGAGGAATAGATGAGATAAGCTCTATAGAAACGATGCAAGACAAAATGGATGCTCTAGCCCTAAAAGTCGAGCATATGTCCAATACCACAACCACTATAGCAACATTCACCCAAGAATGCGAGATATGTGGAACCCAAGGACACCAATAAGCAGAATGAAACCTATTGAACGAAACAACCATCGAACAAATCAATTACACCCAAGGAAACCCCTTTTCGAACACTTATAACCCTGGATGGAGGAATCACCCAAACTTATCCTATAAGAACAATAACCCTATCTGTTGTACCCCAAAATTTGCCCTACCATTTCCTCAACATTTTCTCACCACAAGACCCTTGGAGCTCAAGATCAAGTTAGGGTTTGCTCTGCTCAAGACTCTTCCTTGCACTGTTGACCCAAATTAGGGTTTGTGTTTGCACAAAGATGTTTTGACCTAAAGTGCCCAAGATGACTTTCAGGCTTCATATTGGACTCCCAAGTTTATCCATACCAAGTTTCAAGTCTTGATTCCAAACTTTGCCCAATCAATTGGACAGTTGACCTAGAAATCAACTGTATTGGGGAAAAAGTCAACTGTGGTCAATTGATAGTCAAACCTCATGATTTTTGACCCACATCAACATTATGAACTCATATGGACCATTTGGTAAAGTTTGGATCACAAATCTACAAGAAATTTGATCAGATCACCAAAAGGGCAAAATGGTCATTTTTAGGGTTTTGATTGCACAAAGGCAATTTTTGACTGTTTGACCTAACCAATGGCAAACCAAGCTCACATATGGACTCAAGGACCCCATGGAATTGTCTTGACATGTTCAACAAGTTCAAAAGATCCCAAATGCACAAGATTGACAGATGAATTTTCCAGTCAATTGATCAATTTTTGACTGTATACTGAAAAGTCAAACTTTGACTTTTTGGTCAAAATCAAGTGTCAAGATTCATTTTCCATCAAAACATGTCAAATTATGAAACTTGTTCATCAAGAAATCAAAAATCACAAATTAGGGTTTGAAATGAAGAATTTTCATAACTTAGAATTTTTCTAACTTATGAAAATCCCTGATTTTTTCCTAACTTTGTCCCACTTTTTCATCAAGATACATTTGGATTCAAGGAAAACTCAAAACATGAAAGTTATAGTCCATTGCAAAATATACAACTTTGATTCACAAAGTTTCCTAAAAATAAGCTTGTAGCTCAAGTTATGATTTTTGGAACAAGGGTGCAAAACATTCTTAACTTAGAAAAATTTTGACCTATTCTAGGCAGGATTTTTGCCTAACTTCATGGCCACTTTTCACATGCTTCCACTTGGAATTTCTATTTGAATTACAAAGATGGATTGTATTACACATTCCAAGCTTTCCAAAATGTCCAAGAACTCATCAAACAACCTTGTGGTTAGGGAGAATCGAATTTGGCAATATAGGCAAAAGTCACTTTGTTCATGAGCCATTTCCATGTCCATAACTTTTCATTTTTGAACTCAGCATGCTCTAAGCTAGATTACAGGCCTTATATCTCATCCAAACTCAATAATTTAATGCAAAACCTTTGTGTCCTAGCATTATCTTGCCCATTAAGCCATTACAGAAGAGATTAACCTTAAATTAGAAAAAGCAATATATCCATTTTTGAAAAGTTGAACTTTATGTCAAATTTGCAATCCAAGTAGTACAAGGCAAATCCTTTTGGCACAAGTTCAGGGACATATCCCACTGATCAAGACAAAGCTTTGCAGCACATTTGAGGGGCCTGCACAAGTCTAGAAACCAAGTTGACATTTTTTGCTTAAGTGAGAAGTAACTTGGCATAACTTAACACATCTCACATTTCTGCCAACACAAGCTTAAGCAAAGTTGTTAGACACATTCAAAACAACATAACTGAGCTAAGGCACGACCAAAACACCTTCCAAACCTCACCATTTATCAAAACACCCCTCTACTGCAGAAAACAGAGTCACCTCTGCAGTTGGACTTCCATAACTCAATCCACTCGTGCATTTTTGCTAAAACCAGTTCATACACACTCCATACCACATATACAAGCTATCCCAAGCATTGGACACGACCTGTAACACCTCTAACCAACTTTACCATTTTCACTTTTTCTATTTTGCAGGTTGATTGCCATAGCTTGATTCACTTGGTTTCAAAGCAAGCTAAAGGTTGGAATAGCATCCATGGACTTCAAGCAAGTTGTACCAATCCTCACCTTGCACTGAAAGTACCTCCATTGCCAGATACGATCCAAGCTGAACAGGTAAGTTCATGGACTTCTATCTCTCAATCTAGGAAGAGTTAGCTTTAAGTTTATGAATGAAAAATGTTTTACTCATGGTCCTGAAGCTATACATATCCTCACTTTCCATTTATATTGCATATGCTGAGAGAATTTAAGACTTGAACATTGATAAAAACTTAGGTTAAGAATTAGGGATGGAGAAATTCTCTCTCATTTCTGAGAGTTAAGTTAAGTTTTTTATATGTATGGAATCGTGGCTTGATGCTTGACATTTTTCATGTTGTAAGTTTGTGCTAAAAGTCCAGGAATCATGAGATAGCAGGAAGCACGTGTTGCTCCATTTTTTTGTTCAGAGGTTGAAGACAAAGTCTTCTTGGGCTGGGCCTGACTCTTTTTCCTTTTTGCACCATGTTTTTACATTTGAACCCCCTTTGGCCCATTGCATTTTATTTTCATTTTTTTTGACTTTTGATTTTTGTTTCTGACTTACTTATTTTTGTCAAAACATAAAAAATATTAAATTTATTTTTCCACATTTTTTGCATTTTATTTGATATTTATTTGGTTTCCTTTAGTTTTGTACATAAAATAAATACATAAATACCTTTTATTTAAAAATACAAAAAATAATATAAACACTTTTATTTTCTGATTTTTATTTTATTTTACCTTTTGAAAACATTTTATAAAAAAATATATATACTTTTTTTATAAATATTAAATATCTTTATTTTTGTACATATAATATATTTAATAAATAATGTAAATACTTATATATTTATTAATATATTTAGGTTAAAAACACAAAAATAATACATTTTTTATTTTTATTAATATTTAACTTAAAAAATCACTTTTTGACAATATACTTCCTTTTTATTTATTTTTTGTACATAATTAATAAATATTGCATATATTGTATAATAAATACCATTTTATTTAACAAAATTAGGGTTTTCCCCTAAATACCTAAAAATACCAAAAATTAATTCATTTTATTTTTGTTTATTTGACACATAAAAAATACCTTTTTTCAAACATATAAAAAATCATTTTTTTTGCATCTTGCATATTTATTGTATTTTTATTTAATTGTTGTATATTAAATATCTTGTAAAAATTCAATTTGGATGTAATAGTTTAAGTTTAATTTCTTGCTAAAATATCCCCCCATTTGAACATTTGTACCCCCCTTCCCATATATTGTGTTGTAATAATTTAGGACCTTTAAATTCCGCACTTTTAAAGCTTTCTAAATATGCCATGTTAGAATTAGGGTTTTGTATGAAAATAAAAAAACAATAAATAGTTTGACCTAAATTCAAGATAAACAAGCATGAAAATGGACAACACTAATCACACTCGCACCCCTAGGGTATTCCACTTGTTGCCTTCAATAATGGGCCATGTTGCATGTTAGGTATCTTTGGCAAAAACAAAACAATCAAATGATCATAGTCCCCCGATGACGCTTTCAAAAGTTGCCTAAAAATGATCAAGTCCCTTAAAGGAAAAATTGTCCAAAGATACTTGGCACCATTGCAATCATGGTCTAAACGATGACCCGCGCCCGTCTCGTTCACATCCTAACACAAGATTGTCCACCAAATACAATGGTGGAACAAAATTGTTAAAAGGGTTAAAAACATAATAAAGATCTTTGAGTAAATTTAGAGTAGACAAACTCTTGGTTACTTGCCAACTTGCAAAACAAAAACACTTGCCTATTTTTTTTCAAAATCACACATCACAACACTTTCAAAAACAATTTTAAAAAACATTGAAAACCTTTTCAAAAGACATACACCTTTGTATACATCCCAACATGGATCATTACAAAGGTTGCCACCACATTGGCCTCTTTTCAAAAACATTTTCAAAACCCACACACAAAGCACCATTTCAAACAATTGAAAGCACCATTTCAAACAATTGAAAATCAAGGCAAGTTGATCTAAGCAAGTAACTAAGAGCCCATGGATAACCATGGATAGAAAGGGTGTTAATACCTTCCCTTTCTATAATCTACTCCCCGAACCCAAGAAAACATCTCAAAGGTTTTTTGTTGTGCTTTTTAACCTTTCCTTAGGATAAAATAAAAAGTCGGTGGCGACTCTTGCTCAACCGAAACATTTGCGAAAACAAACGCAAAACCTCAAGTCAGTTCTCCCACCGTATCACACTATCCAAAACTCCTCACCCCCAAGACCACCAGGTTTTCAAGCTCCAAGACCAAATCAACCTATGCAAGTTGTGCCCCCAAAACCAAACCTCGAGTAAATCATGGAAAATTTTATCTCGTCCCAAACTCAACAAAACAAAGAATTCATGAACCAAACCTCTATCAAACCTTAGAGGTCTAGCCAATGCAATTACCTTACAAAGTGGGACTGCTTACAAAGAACCATTTAACCCAACCTTGAGTGAACCCAAAATACATAAGGAAAGTGGAGTAGAAAAACCAGTGGAACCTGAAAAGGATAAAGACCAAGATAAGGAAGAGACTAGAGACAAAGATTATGTACCACCTCTGCCATACAAACCTTTGATACCGTATCTGCAAAGACTAAAGCAAACCCAAAATCAACATTAAGTATAAAACATTCTTAAAGATAATAGAGAAACATAATGTAGAGATTCCTTTTACTGAAGCCATCACCCAAATACCATCATATGCTAAATTCCTTAAGGACATCCTGACCAACAAACGAAGACTTGACGATCCCAAACCCTTAGAATGCAATTTTATCTCTGAAAATAGATTTGACAAGAAAGAGAAAGACTCTGGAAACTTTTCCATACCTTATGTATTAGGGGACCATGTGATTGATAAGGCGTTTAGGTATTTAGGAGCTAGCGTTAGCCTAATGCCTCTGGCAGTTTGTGAAAGATTGAACTTAGGAGAATTGTAACCTACTAAGATGTCTCTTCAATTATCCGATAGATCTGTCAAATATCCCATTGGTATATTAGAAGACATCCCGGTTAGAATCGTTCAATTATATATCCCTAAAGACTTTGTTGTCATGGACATCAAAGAAGATGACGATATCCCAATCCTCCTAGGAAGACCCTTCTTATCTACAGCTAGAGCCATAATATATGTCAAGAGAGGAAAATTGACCTTTGAAGTAGGTAATGAAAAGATAGAGTTTATTCTTTCAAATTTCCTTATGGCACCAGTAATAGGAGACACAAGTTATACCATAGACATTATTGATGAGTGCATACGAGAATTAAACGAGGAAGGACTTATCGAATCAATCAAACTACGTTCGACCACCATATGGAAAGATGATGGATTCAAGAAGATGGAACCCTACATTAATGATAAGCTCTATGAATGTTTAGCCCTTACCCCAGATCCTATAACTAGCCCTAAGCAAACCACTTTAGAACTTAAACAATTACCCAAGAATCTAAGATATGAGTTTCTTGACGAGGAGATGAAGCGCCCAGTTATCTTGTGTGCTACCTTAAACCAAGCTGAAACAAACCAACTCTTAGAAGTTTTGCGAAAATATCCCTCGGCCTTAGGGTATAACATTTCTGATCTGATAGGAATAAGTCCGTCTATATGTATGCATCGGATTTTACTATAGGAATATTCTAAACCCTCTAGATAGCACAAAAGAAGGATAAATGCTATAATGAGTGATGTACCGACACGGTTGAAGCAATAGCTATATTAGTGCGACATATTTGTGAGTACCGGTAACCCTTGAGTTCAATCAAGGAGAGTACGGGGCCGCTGAGTGATGTCACTAAGCACTAATGACCTAGAACCTTACTTGACCATCTTGGCCTTTCATTAGGGGTAGTGAGATGACCGGCTTTGGTGCAGTCCGAAGTTGGTAGATACTCGATACTACACTCATTGAGGGTTGTTTTCTTGGAATATTTTGGTCGCTAGTTAAGTGGCTAAACCAAAACAATGAACAATGAAAACAATCCAGTGATATTGAGCTCCTTAGAACCCGGTTACTATTTATAGGACAGGTTTTTAAGCTAACTACACTCAAGAGGGTACTTACCTATGAAACCCCATGCAAGCCTGAAACTAGGGTTTGGTGTGAATTGCTTGTACATATGTTTTGTGCATACATCATGAACATCATAAAACATCATATGCATTCACTAACCATTTCAAGGGTTTAGATCTTCATCTTTGTTCTTGTTTTGTAGGTTATGGAAATTCCTCGCAGGAAAACCATCCAAGTCAACCTTGTGAGAATCCCTCCTCAACTCAAGGAGCTCACATCAAGAATTCCGGAAAGCTCTCCCTTCAGTGAGAGACATGGTAGACTGCTCAGCCTAGTCAACACCAACATTGAAGAGGACATGATGAAGTTGCTGTTCCAGTTCTTTGACCCTCTTCACCACTGTTTCACTTTCCCCGACTACCAGTTGGTGCCCACTTTAGAGGAATTTTCTCAACTCCTGAGAATTCCTATTCTTAATCAACTACCCTACAATGGTACGGAAAAGGAACCAAAGCCTGAAGATGTTGCTCGAGCACTACATCTACAGCCATCTGACATCAAGGGGCATTGGGAAACTAGAAGCGGTGTCAAAGGCTTCTTAGAAAAATTCTTGTTTGAGAAGGCACAAGAGTGTTGGAATTCATTGGACCTACAAGCCTTTGAAGAAATTGTGGCCCTCCTTATCTATGGGTTGGTCTTGTTCCCAAATCCTGACCAACTTGTAGATGTCAACGTCGTCAAGATCTTCTTATCCAGAAATCCAATACCAACATTGCTTGGGGACATTCTTCACTCATTTTACACTCGAACAATGAGAAAGAGGGGTGTTCTCATGTGCTGTACTCCTCTCCTTGCAAGGTGGTTTATTTCGCACCTTCCACAATCTATCTTGAAGAATTACCAAGGCTTAGGGTGGTCACAACGGTTGATGACCCTTACTCACTCTAATGTACATTGGTGTTCTCGGTCCAGAGAAAATGTCATCATTGTCGACCGTTGTGGAGAATTCCCTAATGTTCCATTACTTGGCATTAGGGGAGGCATTACCTACAACCCTTGTCTAGCTTTGAGACAATTTGGATATGCACGGAGGGATGACCCTCACGACATGTTGATTCCTGACCTAGTTTTTGACTTCGACAATGATGTGCAAGGACTTCGCCAAAGATTCATCAAAGCTTGGAGGATGCCTAATAAGGTTGACAGCAAGACACTAGGACACAAGAACTCCATCCCTCTTGAGCCTTACCTCAAGTGGGTACGAACCCGGGCCCAGAGTCTAATGATGCCTTATCCTCATATTCTCCTTGTGATTAAAGAGCCCGTTAAGGAAGGAGAGGTTCCCTATACCATCCTATATCCTGACATGCCTACATCGTGGGAGGAGATGCAGAAGAGTTGGATCCAACTCAAGGAGGAACGGAACACTTTTGAAGCCAACTTCTACGCCAGTGAGAAGAAGGTTTTGGAGCTTACCCGCCGACTCCACGAGGAAGAGACCCTCAACACCTACATCGCACCAAAGAGGATGCGCAACGTCTTTTTACCTTGAGAAGTTTTTTTTTGTAATTGTGATACGGTGGGAGAACTGACTATGAGTTTTGCGTTTGTTTTCGCAAATGTTTCGATTGAGCAAGAGTCGCCACCGACTTTTTATTTTATCCTAAGGAAAGGTTAAAAAGCACAGCAAAAACCTTTGAGATGTTTTTTTTGGATTCGGGGAGTAGATTATAGAAAGGGAAGGTATTAGCACCCTTTCTATCCATGGTTATCCATGGGCTCTTAGTTACTTGCTTAGATCAACTTGCCTTAATTTTCAATTGTTTGAAATGGTGCTTTATGTGTGTGGATTTGAAAATGTTTTGAAAAGAAGCCAATGTGGTGGCAACCTTTGTAATGATCCATGTTTGGGATGTATACAAATGTGTATGTCTTTTGAAAAGGTTTTCATTTGTTTTTGAAAGTTTGTTTTGAAAGTGTTGTGAGGTGTGGTTCAAAAATAGGCAAGTGTTTTGTTTTGCAAGTTTGATTCAAGTAACTAAGAGGTTGTCTACTCCTAAATTTCTCAAAGATTATTGCTATGTTTTAACCCTTTTAACAAGTTTGTTCCACCATTGCATTTGGTGGACAATCTTATGTTAGGATGTGAAAGGGACGGGCGCGGGTCATCATTTAGACCATAATTGCAATGGTGCCAAGTATCTTTGGGCAATGTTTTCTTTAAGGGACTTGATCATTTTTTAGGCAACTTTCGAAAGCGTCATCGAGGGACTATGATCATTTGATTGTTTGTTTTGCCCAAAGAGACCTAACATGCAATATAGCCCATTTATTGAAGGCAACAAGTGGAATACCCTAGGGGTGCAAGTGTGATTAGTGTTGCCCATTTTAATGCTTGATTACCTTGAAATTAGGTCAAACTATTTTTGTTGTTTTTGATTCGCATACAAACCCTAATTCTAACATGGCATAATTAGAAAGCATTAAAGTGCGAAAAATAAAGTTCCTAAGTTATTACAACACAATATATGGGAAGGGGGGTACAAATGTTCAAATGGGGGGTATTTTGACAAGGAATTTAAACCTAGACTATTACATCAATATTGAATTATTTACAAGATATTTAATTGCACAAATTAAATAGAAATAAAATAAATATGCAAGATGCAAAAAGGCTTTTTATATGTATGAAAAAAAAGTATTTTTATATGTCAAATAAACAAAATAAAAAAAAGTATTATTTTTGGAGTTTTTTATGTTTAGGGCAAAACCCTAATTTATTAAATAAAAGTATTAATTATTTAATATATACAAATATTTATCAATTATGTACAAAAATAAAATAAAAATGAAGTATATTATTAATAAAAATAAAAATGTGTATATTTTGTATTATTTACTAAATAGGCTAATAAATATGTATGTATTTCTATTTATTTATTGACTATATATTATATATACAAAAATAATAATATTTAATATTTATAAAAAAATGGTATATTTTATATAAAATATTTTCAGAAGATAAAATGAAATAAAAATGGAAAATAAAATGTGTTTGCATTATTTTAGTATTTTTTCAAATAAAAGTGTTTATGTATTTATTTATGTACAAATACTTATTTAAACAAATAAAAGCCTAATAAATATAAAAATGGTGTAAAAATATTTTTTCATATTTTTAATATTGTGAGGAAAAATAAATAAGTCAGAACAAAAAAAGAAAAGTCAAAAAATCATGAAAATAAGCAAAATGGGCCTAGGGGGTGTAAAAACAAAAGCATGGTGTGAACAGAAATATGAAACAAGGCCCAGCCCAGCACCCTGTCATCTTCAACCTCAGAACATGTTTGTTCAAGAAAACATGCGTTTTCCATCTTCCAATTCCTTGATCTTTTGCCAAATCTTCCAACATGAAACCTGTAGAGCTTGAAGCCACGATTCCAGACATATAAAGAAATCAATCTAACTCTCAGAAATGAGAGAGAATTTCTTCTCCCCCAATTCCTGACCTAGTTTTTGTTCAATGTTCAGACTTAAAATTCTCTAAGCACACGTAATATAAATGAAATCTAATTACATGGGCATGTTCAGGGCTATGAATGTGACATGTTTTCTTCACAAACCTAAAACTAACAATGCCTGGATAGAGAGATACGTGTTCATGAACTTACCTGTTCAGTTGAAGTTGTATCTGGTGATGGAGGTGTCTTCAATGCAAGGTGATGATTGGTACAGCTTCCTTGATGTCCAGGGATGCTACTCCAAGCTTTACTTTGTCTTGAAACCTTTTGAATCGTGCTATGGAACTTCAGCTGCAAAATAAGAAAATGAAAATGGTGATGTTGCCTGGGAGTGTTACAGGTCGTGTTTGAGGTTTGGAATAGCTTCAAGGGATATTGTGGGATGTGTTTGATGTGTTTTTAGCAAGAATGCATGGAAGGTTTGAGCTATGGAACTCAAACTGCAGCAGATGCTCTGTTTGGGCAGTTTGAGGGTGATTCTGTGAATGGGAAGGTAATGGAGATGATAGGGTCGTGTTCTAGCTCAAAATGGATGTTTAGAATATGTACAAAGTCTTTTCTTCAGCTTGTGTTAACTGAGATGAAAGTTGTGTTAAGTTATGGCAAGTTTCTTCTACTTTAAGCAACCAATGGCCAAGTTGAGTTTCTAGCTTGTACAGGCCCCCCTAATGTGCTGCATAACTCAGTCTTGATCAGTGTAATTAACTCATAAAATTGTGCCAAAGAGATTTCAAATGTACTTGCTTGGATTTGCATATTGACATAAAGTTCACTTTTGCAAAAATAGATATAATGCTTTTTCTAATTTGGGACTAAACCTTTATGCAATGCTTGAACACATAGAATATGGTCTTGGCACAAAGGATTGGCATTAAATTAAGGAGTGTAATTGAGATAAAAGACCTGTAATCAAGGAAAGCATGCTGAATTCAAAATGGCACAAATGTATGAACATGTAACTTGGCCAAATCAAAAGTGAGTTTTTCCCATATTGCCAAATTTGATTCTCCCTAACCATGAAGTTGTTTGATGAGTTCTTGGAAATTTTGGAAAGCTTGGAATGTGTACTACAATCCACCTTTGAAATGAAAATTGAAATTCCAATTGGAAGTATGTGAAAAATGGTCTTGAAGTTAGGTAAAAACCTTGCCTAAAATAGGTCAAATTTTCTCTAAGTTAAGAATGGTTTGGTACCCTTGTTCCAAAAATTGTAACTTGAGATAAAAGCTTCTTTTGGGAAAACTTTGTGAATCAAAGTTGTAGATTTTGCAATAGGCTACAACTTTCATGTTTTGACTTTTTCTTGAATCCAAATGAATCTTGGTGAGAAAGTGGGGCAAAGTTAGGAAAAAATTAGGGTTTTTCATAACTTAGAAAAATTCTAAGTTATGAAAAATCTTCATTTCAAACCCTAATTTGCAATTCTTGATTTCTTGATGAACAAGTTTCATGATTTGGCATGTTTTGATGAAAAATGAATCTTGGCATTTGATTTTGACCAAAAAGTCAAAGTTTGACTTTTCAGTATACAGTCAAAATTCATCAATTGACTGGGAAATTCAACTGTCAATCTTGTGCATTTGGGATCTTTTGAACTTGTTGAGCATGTCAAGAAAATTCCATGGGGTCCTTGAGTCCATATGTGAGTTTGTTTTGTCATTGGCTAGGTCAAACAGTTAAAAATTGCCTTTGTGCAGTCAAAACCCTAAAAATGACCATTTTGCCCTTTTGGTGATTTGATCAAATTTCTTGTGGAATTGTGATCCAAACTTGACCAAATGGTTCATATGAGTTCATAATGTTGATGTGGGTCAATTTTCATGAGATTTGACTGTCAATTGGCCACAGTTGACTTTTTCCCCAATACAGCTGATTTCTAGGTCAACTGTCCAACTGACTGGGCAAAATTTGGAATCAAGACTTGAAACTTGGTATGGATAAACTTGGGAGTCCAACATGAAGCATGAAAGTCATATTAGGCATTTTAGGTCAAAATATCTTTGTGCAAACACAAACCCTAATTTGGGTCCACAATGCAAGGAGAAGTCTTGAGCAGAGGAAACCCTAGTTGGATCTTGAGCTCCAAGGGTCTTGTGATGAGAAAATGTTGAGGAAATGGGAGGGAAAATTTTGGGGTACAACAGTTGCCCCTGTTCAATCTTCTTGAACCTGAAGAGTTAGATTGGCAAGTTTGCCTTTCGTGACTCGAAGGTAAAAGGAGATTGGACACTAGAGTGCCCGGAAATTTGCACTCGCATGTTGGAGTATCAGCAAATGTGATGTCGGGAATGGGCTTATAGATGCCATTTGGAGAGATGGTGGATAGGGAGATGGGCTTATAGATGCCATCTGGAGATGTGATAGAACCTTGTCGGGAATGGGCTTATAGATGCCATTTGGAAGTGTTGATCACATAAGAGATTCCTTAGCGAGAACTTGTGTATTTTAAGAAAGACAGATGTTTGCTTGGCTTGTTACAGGTGTTTGATCTTCAATCTTCTCATGCAGACATGCCCTGGCTAGATACAGGTGTCGAATCTATAATCGGTTGCTCACAGATATGCCCTGGCTAGATACAGGAATCGAATCTGGAAATAGTCGTCAACAAATATGCCCTGGCTGGATACAGGTGTCGAATCTGGGATTAGTCGTCAACAGATATGCCCTGGCTGGATACAGGAATCAAATCTTCAAACTCTTCAGATGTGCCCTGGCTAGATACAGGAATCGAATCTGGAATTTTTGTCAACAGATATGCCCTGGCTGGATACAAGAATCGAATCTGGAATTGTAACAGTTGATAGATATGCCCTGGCTAGATACAGGAATCGAATCTTCAAACTCTTCAGATGTGCCCTGGCTAGATACAGGAATCGAATCTGGAAACTGATCACTCACAGATGTGCCCTGGCTAGATACAGGAATCGAATCTGGAAACGGTGACAGTTGAAGGTAGTTGTCTTTAGGGTTGTCCTTTTCCCTGAAAAGGCAAAACATCAGTTGTATGCAATGTCATGATGTATGAAATGCATGAAGTCATGATGTTCAACATGAGATAGTGTTGTATGCACTTTATCATGTATGTAGGCAAGATGTATGAAATATGAGAATGTTTATGAATGTATTTTCGTCTAGGAAAATAAATCTTTGACGACCGGCCGGGGAATTAAATCCTGGGCTGACGTTAGAGAGTAGAGCTCTTTGCTTCCGTTGGGATGTCGGCTGCAAGAATACACCGGTAGGAGAAGATGACTCCGTTGAGGAATAAACTTGTTGGAGAGATTACTCTGAGGGGAATTACTCTGTGGGAAGAGATACTTCGCTGAAGTTTTGATGAGAGCTCTGCTGAGGATAACAATGATAAACTCCGCTGGGGATAACAATGATAAACTCCGCTGGGGATTGTGTTGATAAGTCATGTTGGGGAACTTTGATGAACTCCGCTGGGGATAGGAAGCACTTCGCCGAGGGCGATCTTCCGTGGCAATTAGCTGAGGATAACCCAGTTATAAGCCCTTGTGAGGAATAACTTTGAATAAAGCTCGGGAGAGACGCCCGTACTCTGTAGGGTATAAGCTTCCATAATCCACTGGGGATAAGCTTCAAGACCTGCTGGGGATATGAATTCCATTTTCCTGGGGAAACCTTCAGACTGTACGGGGAAGGATTCCACTGGAGTGTCCGTATTCCGCCGGGTAACAATCTTAGATCAAGACTGCCGGGGATGCTTGCTGATAAATGCCTATACTCCACTGGGGAATGTTGGTATCTTGTCTTACTCTCTGAGGAGTTTAGATAATTTGGTCACATTCTTCAGTTGAAACTACCTTGGTACTTCGGCGGTCAAAGCAACCAGACTGCATCAGGCAACTCTACATTGCCCCTGTTTCTGATGTCACCTGTAATTAGTCTTTTGTTTCATATGCAAGTACTTATGAATTAGCAATTTAATGTCAAATGCATATATCAAAAATGAACATTGGACGTTCTTCGCAAGACAAAACAGAAAAAGGAAAAACAATTAGCAATTTGTTTGGAAAAACTGAATCTGTATTGATTTTGAAATTTGCCTGTAAATAGGCGTTTTTTGTACAAGAGGCTGACGTCCTAGTAAGAGAACGCCGCCGAATAACATAGAGTTTATACAATTTTGAAAAGGAAACAAAACAGCTATGTGCACAATATTCCCAATGGGTTCCAACTCTGCTATCGCCTTTATGTCTTCAAGCGTCTCATCACTTTGCTGCTTAGTTGAAGATGAAGTTGATTGATCGATGCCGAAGTCTGAGCCAGATAGTTGATGCCGAATTCTGGATGCAAGGTGATCCAATGAGACATAGTGTTACGCTTTATCCCTAACTTTTGCCTGGACCGCCCTTTCGAGTTTTCAGTCCACCGGGATACCCATTTTTGCCCAAGCCGCCTTTTCAGGTTTTCGACTTGCCGGGTGTACAGATTTTTTTTATTTCATCCCTTATTTTTGCCCGAACCCTTTTGGTTCGCCGAGAAGCCCTTATTTTTGCCTAGGTATGTCAACCTAGCGGGTCTTTTATTCATGCGTAGTATCTTTTTACTATGTCTGCATTAGCGGGGTGAGGAAGGTCGTCACCATCCATGGTGGTTAGAATCATGGCTCCTCCTGAGAACACATGTTTAACCACAAATGGCCCTTCGTACGTAGGGGTCCATTTGCCCCGGGGGTCACTTTGAGGAAGGATGATGCGCTTGATTACCAGGTCCCCAACTTGATACTCTTGTGGTCTGACTTTCTTGTTAAATGCCCTGATCATTCGTTTTTGATACGTCTGACCATGACAGATAGCAGTGAGTCTCTTTTCGTCAATCAGGTTTAATTGATCAAGTCGAGTCTGGATCCAGTCATCTTCGTTAAAGTCTGCATCTTTCATTATCCGGAGAGAGGGTATCTGGGCTTCAATCGGCAAGACTGCTTCCATGCCATAGACCAAGGAAAAAGGAGTTGCCCCGGTTGATGTCCTTGCTGAGGTACGGTACCCATGAAGAGCAAATGGTAACATTTCATGCCAATCTTTATAGGTCACTGTCATCTTCTGCACAATTTTCTTGATGTTCTTATTTGCTGCTTCTACAGCCCCATTCATCTTCGGCCGGTAAGGAGAAGAGTTGTGGTGCTGTATCTTAAATTGCTCGCAGAGCTCAGTGATCATCTTATTGTTAAGATTGGTACCATTGTCCGTAATGATCCTTTCCGGGACACCGTACCGACAGATCAGGTTATGCCGAATGAAGCGTGCCACGACGCTCTTGGTTACCGTGGCGTAGGAAGCTGCCTCAACCCACTTCGTGAAGTAATCGATCGCTACCAAGATGAAGCGATGCCCGTTGGATGCCGTCGGTCGGATCTCACCGATCATATCGATGCCCCACATTGCAAAAGGCCAAGGTGCCGTCAAGACATTCAGAGGAACCGGAGGGATATGCACCTTGTCAGCATAGATCTGGCATTTATGACAAGTTCGAGAATGTTGATAACAGTCGGCTTCCATTGTGGACCAGAAATATCCTGCCCGAAGGATTTTCTTTGCCATGGTATGTCCACTGGAATGTGTTCCGAATGTACCTTCATGCAGCTCTATCATGATCTTCTCTGCTTCAGCCTTATCCACACAGCGCAGTAGAGTTGAATCATGATTTCGTTTGTAGAGAATGCCGTTGCTGAGGAAGAATTTTGCAGCAAACCTTCTCATGAACTTCTTGTCATTGACAGATGCACCTTCAGGGTATTCCTGAGCTTCCGAGTATCTCTTCACCTCATGATACCAGGGTTTTTCAGTCACCTTCTCGGCCTCAAGATCGCAGCAGTATGCAGGTTCGTCCAACTTCCAGATAATGATCCGGGGAGCCTCATTGTCCCATTTGACTTTGAACATTGAAGACATCGTAGCTAGTGCATCCGCTAGCTGATTTTCCTCTCTTGGGAAGTGCTCAAAAGTTATCTCTTCAAAGTGGGGAAGAAAAGTCAACACATACTCCTTGTAAGGAATAAGATTTGGGTGTTTCGTATCCCACTCGCCTTTGATCTGATTGATCACGAGAGAGGAATCTCCGAAGACACTCAGAAACTTGATCCTTAAGTCTATTGCAGCTTGAAGACCCATGATACATGCCTCATATTCTGCCATGTTGTTGGTACAGTTGAAACACGGTCGGGCAGTGAGTGGAGTATGAGTTCCTTTGGGGGATATGATCACAGCGCCGATGCCATTACCCAAAGCGTTGGAGGCTCCGTCGAAGTGCATAGACCATCAGGATCCTTCCTCAGGTCCTTCATCCGGTCCAGGGACTTCACAATCAGTTACCACCATGATATCTTCGTCCGGAAATTCAAAGTTCAATGATTGGTAATCGTCCACAGGTTGGTGTGCCAAATGATCTGCCAATACACTTCCCTTGATTGCTTTCTGGGTTGTATATTGGATATCATATTCTGTCAAGATCATTTTCCATCTTGCTATTCTTCCAGACAGAGCAGGCTTTTCGAATATGTACTTGATGGGATCCATCTTTGAAATCAACAGAGTAGTGTGAGTCAACATATACTGTCTCAGCCGGCGAGCAGCCCATACCAGAGCGCAACAAGTTTTCTCGAGCAGTGAGTAACGAGACTCACAGTCGGTAAACTTTTTGCTCAGGTAATAAATAGCGTGCTCTTTTCGGCCAGACTCGTCATGCTTCCCCAGCACCTACCCCATTGAGTTGTCAAGTACTGTCAAGTATAGTATCAGAGGTCTCCCTTCCACTGGTGGCATAAGAATGGGTGGATCTTGGATATACTCTTTTATCTTTTCAAAAGCGGCCTGACATTCATCGTTCAAACGTACTACCTGATCTTTCTTCAGCAATTTGAAGATTGGCTCACAGGTAGCAGTTAAATGTGAGATGAATCGGGCTATGTAATTCAGTCATCCTAGAAAGCCTCTGACTTCTTTCTCTGTCTTGGGAGTCGGCATCTCTTGTATGGCTTTTACCTTGGCAGGGTCCACCTGAATACCTTTATCGCTTACAATGAAGCCTAGCAATTTTCCGGACCTCACCCCAAAGGTGCATTTGTTGGGATTCAACCTCAGCTTGTATAACTTCAATCGGTCAAACAGCTTCCGCAGATGGTCAAGGTGCTCCTTCTCAGTTTGAGACCTTGCAATCATGTCATCAACATATACCTCAATCTCATGATGGATCATATCATGAAATAAAGCAACCATGGCGCGTTGGTAGGTTGCCCCAGCATTTTTCAACCCGAATGGCATGACCTTGTAGCAGAAGGTGCCCCACTGAGTCACAAAGGTAGTCTTTTCCATATCTTCCGGAGCCATTTTGATCTGATTATACCCTGAAAAGCCATCCATGAAGGAGAACACCTTGTGTTGAGCAGTATTGTCAACAAGAACGTCGATGTGAGGCAGAGGGAAATCATCTTTGGGGCTGGCCCTGTTCAAATCCCTGTAGTCGACACACATTCTGACCTTGCCGTCCTTCTTCGGCACTGGCACCACGTTGGCAACCCACTGAGGGTAAGAAGTCACTGCTAGGAATCCGACATCGAATTGCTTCATAACCTCAGCTTTGATCTTTTCGGACATCTCTGGGCGCATGCGGCGGACCTTTTACTTTACCGGAGGGCAGTCTTCCTTGGTAGGCAGATGATGGACTACAATGTCGGCATCCAAACCGGGCATGTCTTCGTATGACCAAGCAAAGATCTCCATGTAATCATGTAGCATCTGGATCAATCATTGCTTCACGCTGAGCTCTAGATTGGCACCAATCTTGACCTCTTTTCTATCTGTCTCAGTACCCAGGTTCACTGTTTCCACAGGCTCTTCATGCGGCTGAATGGGCCTCTCTTCCTGGAGTAGCAGTCTTGCGAGTTCACCAGGCACTTCGCAATCATCTTCACCTTCGTCTTCGGCCAAGTTGATCGGATTCTCGAAGTCATAACTGGTGGTAGCAGAGCTGTTACCAGTGAGATCTAGAGTGGATTGAAACCTGCATAAGTGAGTGTGTGTAAATATAGCTGTTTTGCAATATATAACACAAAGAAAAAAGAGAGCACAAGATTTGAAATGCAACAAACGTGCAATGTTTTGATTAATGATATATGGAAATGTCATACAAAAAACCCTCAAAAATGGAGCTACGATGCCCCGGGTAGGACACCGAGCCAATAAAAGTTTCAACATATTGTTTGTTACAAATTGAAAATCAAAAGAGTTAATTACTGCGTGACAAATGTGATAGGTGTAAAATCCTTTGCCGTCCAGTTGCTTGGTCCGTTGTTGGTGGTTGGATAGATCCAACTGTCAAACTCTGCTTCCTCTATATCCTCCTCGATAGCATTCACCCTTGGGTTGGAGATAAACACCAGAGCCTTCCTGATCCTTTCTTTGCGCACAGCCCTCTGAGCCTCTGCAGTGAAGCCCAGCCCAAACTTGTCGGTCTTTTGAGTGAAGTCAGGAAGCTGACCCCAGTTTGCACATTTGCCTTTCTCGATTACATCCCGGGAATCCTTCAGGGAAGCCATCTTCAAGGGAAAGTCTTCTTCAACCACTGTTTCAGTCGATGCCAATGTTGGAGGTACCTCCTCAAAATGCTGAAAGGGGGGTTTCAATAAACTCCCCGTCCATATCGATATACCGGAATGAATTCAAGTGACTTACCATGTATTCCTCCTCACCCTGCACAGTAACAATCTTCCCTTTGACAGGGTATTTGAGCTTTCGGTGTAGAGTGGATGTTACTGCCCCAGCCTTGTGAATCCAGGGTCGACCCAACAAGCAGGAATAAGACGGACGAATATCCATTACATAGAACGTTGAGTCGAAGACTTGGGAACCCACACGAATAGGAATGTCTACCTCACCATGCACCATCCTCTTAGAACCGTCGAAGGCTCTAACAATGATGTTACTAGGCTTCAATTCCAGGCCCTCACAATCCAAGCGATCCAATGCCTTCTTGGGCAAAACATTCAGGGAAGAACCGGTATCCACCAACACGTGTGTGAGAGTAGTGCCCCTGCATTCTATAGAGACATGCAGGGCATCATTGTGATTTTTCCCTTTGGCGGTAAGGTCAGCATCCGAGAACCCCAAGCCATTGTCAGCTGCCAAATTAGCCACACATTCAGTGAATTGATCTGCAGAGGTCTCTTGCGGCACATGGGCCATTTTCAGAAATGAAATCAGGGCCTTGGCATGGGCCTCTGAGCACAGCAGCAATGATAGCATATTGATTTTGGAGGGGGTATGCCCCAACTGTTCAACAACATTGAAGTCACTCTTTTTAATGATTTTAAGTATTTCCTCCATTTCTTGTTGGGAGGCTTCAACAGCAGTCTTTTTTGGTGCCTCCGTCCGGGCAGGCAAGTCGGTAGCAACTTCTTTACCCCGAGCATCAGAGGACTCGGCGGCAGTAGTAGACACAGGAACTTGATTTGGAACATGCACACTTGCGGGTGTGATGATAAGAGGTTTTCGGATAACTGGCGGTGCAATGTCAGGCGAGAAAAGCATGCCACTGCGAGTAATCTTGGCGGGACCAGTGATGTTACTGATACTGGTATTGGTGTTGAACTCCTGCTTCACTCCAAGCACATACACGTCTGCCCCATAATGCCATGAGACATCCTTGTTAGATTCATAGGGGAGAGGCCCCGGAACAGTAATGGTAATGGGTGCAACAGACATAATTTGGACTGGCTTCCTCGGGGGAGCTTTGGTAGAATTGTTGAAAATTGTGACGACAGATACTTCTTCATTGGAAACAAACGGAACAACAATTTTCTTGAACATAATTTCTTTGCTATCCATCAGGCTTTGGATGCCTGATTTCAGCAGCGGACAACCGGTAGGGATAACAGCACACAGGAGGCAACCCTTGCTACAGCCCGAAAATAAACCGGATAGTAGTAAGTTCCTCTTAACAGTCAATAGAGGGGTAGCAACATCATTCACCGAAACAGCATACAAATCTTCCTCGACGGCATTTACTCTATGCTGGGGCATAGGAGCAGTTACAACATTTGGCCTCTCAGGCGCCTCAAACTGAATTTCCTTCGCATCGATAAGGTCTTGCACCTTATTTCTCAGGGCCCAGCAATCATCAGTAGTGTGCCCGGGGCCATCGGAATGATAAGCACAACGGGCATTTGGGTTATACTTAGGAGATGCAGTATTCACGACCTTCGGAGCCTCTTTGATGGTCACCAAGTTGGTTGATAACAGCTGCGGTAAGATTTGTGACAAGGTCATACTCAGCCGAGTATACTTCCTCTTGGGCCTTTCGCCTCTTTGTTGATTGTACTGCTGAGGAGCAGCAACAGGCTTTGAAATGACCAAGGAATTGACGGCTTGGCGGCTTTCTGGCTTGACTTGTCTTCTAGGACCATAGAAGGCACTTGCTTCTTTCTTGAAAGGCCTCTTCTCAGTACTTGTGGAGGCAACTTTTTGTATCTTTCCTGACCTGATGCCAGCTTCTATCCTTTCACCTGTCAGGATCAAATCCGTAAACCCAGTTGAGGAATTGCCAACCAGATGATTGAAAAATGGACCAGATAAGGTCCCTAGAAACATATCAACCAGCTCACGATCAGTCAATGGAGGCTGCACCCGGCCAGCCAAATCTCCCCATTTTTGTGCATATTCTTTGAACCCTTCGCCCGTTCCTAGAGACATACCCTGAAGTTGGGCACGCGTAGGAGCGAGGTCAGAATTGTATTGTTATTGTCTATAAAATGCGGTCGCCAAATCTTCCCAATGTCGGATACTGGTTCCATCTAGTTGATAGAACCACTCAAGCTGTGACCCCGAAAGGCTATCTTGGAAGAAGTGAATCCAAAGGTTCTTATCTGCCGTGTAAGGTCGGATCTTCCTTACGTACGACCTTAGATGCAGCTTTGGACAGGAGGCCCCATCATATTTGGCAAAGGCAGGCTCCTTAAACTTGTGTGGGATTACTACCCCAGAAGATAACCCCAAATCTCCGAAATCCAGCCCCGACACATTCTGAATCTCCATGGCGCTCAAGCGGTCTTCTAATTGCTTGTATCTGTCAGCAGCAGGTGGGTATTGTTCGTCATTGTAGTCCGTCTCGTTGTCAGAGACTGCAGGACTAGGAGCTCCTCCCCCTTGGGGACTATCTTTCTCTGCAGAGGAAGTACTTAGATCAGCCTCGTTATGGAGTGTGTTCCCAAACCTGCGTCCAGTATTGAATAACGCAATCCTCTTTTTCTTCTTCTTCTTCAAGAGTAGAGCCTTCAACTCTTGCTAACCTTGGGCCAGGCTTAGGACCATCTCTTGAAACTGGGCACTTTGGGCCTGAAGGGCCTTGATTGCTTGCTCACTGGATGAGTCTGGATTCATGATGACTGTTCAAAATAAACAGCGAAGAGGATTAAGCAACCTTTAGAAAAAGGGTACCTGTTATGCACATGATGCATGAGATGCTGTCTATGCAATGCATTCAAGGATTTTAGAAATTCACAATTGTTGCAAACAAAAAGAACGCACGTCATATTAATAAGAAAAGATTTGTTAGTACATAAATGCCCCTTGGGCCAAATATTACAAAAACAACTTCTCAAGGTAAAAAGACGTTGCGCATCCTCTTTGGCGCAATGTAGGTGTTGAGGGCCTCTTGCACATGGAGTCGGCGGGTGAGCTCTAAAACCTTCTTCTCGCTGGCGTAGAAGCTGGCTTCAAAAGTGTTCTGTTCCTCCTTAAGTTGGATCTAACTCTTCTGCATCTCCTCCCACGATGTAGGCATGTCAGGATGTAGGATGGTGTAGGGAACCTCTCCTTCCTTGACGGGCTCTTTAATCACAGGGAGAACATGAGGATAAGGCATCATTAGAATCTTGGCTCGGGCTCGTACCCACTTGAGATAAGGCTCAAGAGGGATGGAGTTCTTGTGTCCCAGAGTCTTGCTATCAACCTTGTTGGGCCTCCCCCAAGCTCTGATGAATCTTTGGCGAAGTCCTTGCGCATCATTGTCGAAGTCAAAAACTAGGTCAGGAATCAACATGTCGTGAGGGCCATCTCTTCGTGCATATCCAAATTGCCTCAAAGCTAGGCAAGGGTTGTAGGTGATACCTCCTCTGATTCCAAGTAAAGGAACATTAGGAAACTCTCCACAACGATCGACGATGATGACATTTTCTCTGGACCGAGAACACCAATGTACATCAGAGTGAGTAAGAGTCATCAACCGTTGGGACCACCTTGAGCCTTGGTCATTCTTCAAGACATATTGTGGAAGGTGCGAAATAAACCACCTTGCAAGGAGAGGAGTACAGCACATGAGAACACCCCTCTTTCTCATTGTTCGTGTGTAAAATGAGTGAAGAATGTCCCCAAGCAATGTTGTTATTGGATTTCTGGATAAGAAGATTTTGACGGCTTTGACATCTACCAATTGGTCAGGGTTTGGGAACAAGACCAACCCATAGGTAAGGAGTGCCACAATCTCTTCAAAGGCTTGTAGGTCCAATGAATTCCAACATTCTTGTGCCTTCTCAAACAAGAATTTTGCTAAGAATCCTTTGACCCCACTTCTAGTTTCCTAATGCCCCTTGATGTCAGCAGGCTGTAGATGTAATGCTCGAGCAACATCTTCAGGCTTTGGTTCCTTTTCCGTACCGTTGAAAGGTAGTTGATTGAGGATATGAATTCTCAGGAGTTGAGAAAATTCCTCCAAAGTGGGTACCAACTGATAGTCAGGGAAAGTGAAACAGTGGTGAAGAGGGTCAAAGAACTGGAATAGCACTTTCATCATGTCTTCTTCAATGTTGGTGTTGACTAAGCTGAGCAGTCTACCATGTCTTTCACTGAAGGATGAGCTTTCCGGAATTCTTGATGTGAGCTCCTTGAGTTGAGGAGAGATTCTCACAAGGTTAACTTGGATGGTTTTTCTGCGAGGAATTTCCATGACCTACAAAACAAGAACAAAGATGAAGATCTAAACCCTTGAAGTGGTTAGTGAATGCATATGATGCTTTATGATGTTTATGATGTATGCACAAACATATGTACAAGCAAATCACACCAAACCCTAGTTTCAGGCTTGCATGGGGTTTCATAGGTAAGTACCCTCTTGAGTGTAGTTGGCTTAAAAACCTGTCCTATAAATAGTAACCGGGTTCTAAGGATCTCAATATCACTGGATTGTTTTCATTGTTCATTGTTTTGGTTTAGCCACTTAACTAGCGACCAAAATATTCCAAGAAAACAACCCTCAATGAGTGTAGTATCGAGTATCTACCAACTTCGGACTGCACCAAAGCCGGTCATCTCACTACCCCTAATAAAAGGCCAAGATGGTCAAGTAAGGTTCTAGGTCATTAGTGCTTAGTGACATCACTCGGCGGCCCCGTACTCTCCTTGATTGAACTCAAGGGTTACCGGTACTCACAAATATGTCGCACTAATATAGCTATTGCTTTGACCGTGTCGGTATACCCCACACAATTTCCACAACGTATTGCTATCTATGAATGTTTCCCAAAATCCAGGTGTAGGATTGCAAACCCAAACAAGAGAGCCAAGATATAAAGCAATCAAGACAAACAATTAGTCATGCAAGAGGGTGATCTAAGCCCTAAGGTTACTCCACTTTTAAATTTTTCCCCAGCAGAGTCGCCAGTTCTGTGATACGGTGGAAGAACTGACTATGAGTTTTGCGTTTGTTTTCGCAAATGTTTCGGTTGAGCAAGAGTTGCCACCGACTTTTTATTTTATCCTAAGGAAAGGTTAAAAAGCACAGCAAAAACCTTTGAGATGTTTTCTTGGATTCGGGGAGTAGATTATAGAAAGGGAAGGTATTAGCACCCTTTCTATCCATGGTTATCCATGGGCTCTTAGTTACTTGCTTAGATCAACTTGCCTAAATTTTCAATTGTTTGAAATGGTGCTATATGTGTGTGGATTTGAAAATGTTTTGAAAAGAAGTCAATGTGGTGGCAACCTTTGTAATGATCCATGTTTGGGATGTATACAAAGGTGTATGTCTTTTGAAAAGTTTTTCATTTGTTTTTGAAAGTTTGTTTTGAAAGTGTTGTGAGGTGTGGTTCAAAAATAGGCAAGTGTTTTGTTTTGCAAGTTTGATTCAAGTAACTAAGAGGTTGTCTACTCCTAAATTCCTCAAATATTATTGATATGTTTTAACCCTTTTAACAAGTTTGTTCCACCATTGCATTTGGTGGACAATCTTATGTTAGGATGTGAAAGGGACGGGCGCGGGTCATCGTTTAGACCATAATTGCAATGGTGCCAAGTATCTTTGGGCAATGTTTTCTTTAAGGGACTTGATCATTTTTAGGCAACTTTCGAAAGCGTCATCGAGGGACTATGATCATTTGATTGTTTGTTTTGTCCAAAGAGACCTAACATGCAATATGGCCCATTTATTGAAGGCAACAAGTGGAATACCCTAGGGGTGCAAGTGTGATTAGTGTTGTCCATTTTCATGCTTGATTACCTTGAAATTAGGTCAAACTATTTTTGTTGTTTTTGATTCTCATACAAACCCTAATTCTAACATGGCATAATTAGAAAGCATTAAAGTGCGAAAAATAAAGTTCCTAAGTTATTACAACACAATATATGGGAAGGGGGGTACAAATGTTCAAATGGGGGGTATTTTGACAAGGAATTTAAACCTAGACTATTACATCAATATTGAATTATTTACAAGATATTTAATTGCACAAATTAAATAGAAATAAAATAAATATGCAAGATGCAAAAAGGCTTTTTATATGTATGAAAAAAAAGTATTTTTATATGTCAAATAAACAAAATAAAAAAAAGTATTATTTTTGGAGTTTTTTATGTTTAGGGCAAAACCCTAATTTATTAAATAAAAGTATTAATTATTTAATATATACAAATATTTATCAATTATGTACAAAAATAAAATAAAAATGAAGTATATTTGTAAAAAAGGTATTTTTAATATTAAATATTAATAAAAATAAAAATGTGTATATTTTGTATTATTTACTAAATAGGCTAATAAATATGTATGTATTTGTATTTATTTATTGACTATATATTATATATACAAAAATAATAATATTTAATATTTATAAAAAATGGTATATTTTATATAAAATATTTTCAGAAGATAAAATGAAATAAAAATGGAAAATAAAATGTGTTTGCATTATTTTAGTATTTTTCAAATAAAAGTGTTTATGTATTTATTTATGTACAAATACTTATTTAAACAAATAAAAGCCTAATAAATATAAAAATGGTGTAAAAATATTTTTTCATATTTTTAATATTGTGAGGAAAAATAAATAAGTCAGAACAAAAAAAGAAAAGTCAAAAAATCATGAAAATAAGCAAAATGGGCCTAGGGGGTGTAAAAACAAAAGCATGGTGTGAACAGAAATATGAAAGAAGGCCCAACCCAGAACCCTGTCATCTTCAACCTCAGAACATGTTTGTTCAAGAAAACATGCGTTTTCCATCTTCCAATTCCTTGATCTTTTGCCAAATCTTCCAACATGAAACCTGTAGAGCTTGAAGCCACGATTCCAGACATATAAAGAAATCAATCTAACTCTCAGAAATGAGAGAGAATTTCTTCTCCCCCAATTCCTGACCTAGTTTTTGTTCAATGTTCAGACTTAAAATTCTCTAAGCACACATAATATAAATGAAATCTAATTACATGGGCATGTTCAGGGCTATGAATGTGACATGTTTACTTCACAAACCTAAAGCTAACAATGCCTGGATAGAGAGATACGTGTTCATGAACTTACCTGTTCAGTTGAAGTAGTATCTGGTGATGGAGGTGTCTTCAATGCAAGGTGATGATTGGTACAACTTCCTTGATGTCCAGGGATGCTATTCCAAGCTTTACTTTGTCTTGAAACCTTTTGAATCGTGCTATGGAACTTCAGCTGCAAAACAAGAAAATGAAAATGGTGATGTTGCCTGGGAGTGTTACAGGTCGTGTTTGAGGTTTGGAATAGCTTCAAGGGATATTGTGGGATGTGTTTGATGTGGTTTTAGCAAGAATGCATGGAAGGTTTGAGCTATGGAACTCAAACTGCAGCAGATGCTCTGTTTGGGTAGTTTGAGGGTGATTATGTGAATGGGAAGGCAATGGAGGTGATAGGGTCGTGTTCTAGCTCAGAATGGATGTTTAGAATGTGTACAAAGTCTTTTCTTCAGCTTGTGTTAACTGAGATGAAAGTTGTGTTAAGTTATGGCAAGTTTCTTCTACTTTAAGCAACCAATGGCCAAGTTGAGTTTCTAGCTTGTACAGGCCCCCCTAATGTGCTGCATAACTCAGTCTTGATCAGTGTAATTAACTCATAAACTTGTGCCAAAGAGATTTCAAATGTACTTGCTTGGATTTGCATATTGACATAAAGTTCACTTTTGCAAAAATGGATATAATGCTTTTTCTAATTTGGGACTAAACCTTTATGCAATGCTTGAACACATAGAATATGGTCTTGGCACAAAGGATTGGCATTAAATTAAGGAGTGTAATTGAGATAAAAGACCTGTAATCAAGGAAAGCATGCTGAATTCAAAATGGCACAAATGTATGAACATGTAACTTGGCCAAATCAAAAGTGAGTTTTTCCCATATTGCCAAATTCGATTCTCCCTAACCATGAGGTTGTTTGATGAGTTCTTGGACATTTTGGAAATCTTGGAATGTGTACTACAATCAACCTTTGAAATTCAAATTGAAATTCCAATTGGAAGTATGTGAAAAATGGTCTTGAAGTTAGGTAAAAACCTTGCCTAAAATAGGTCAAATTTTCTCTAAGTTAAGAATGGTTTGGTACCCTTGTTCCAAAAATTGTAACTTGAGCTACAAGCTTATTTTGGGAAAACTTTGTGAATCAAAGTTGTAGATTTTGCAATAGGCTACAACTTTCATGTTTTGTCTTTTGCTTGAATCCAAATTAATCTTGGTGAGAAAGTGGGGCAAAGTTAGGAAAAAATTAGGGTTTTTCATAACTTAGAAAAATTCTAAGTTATGAAAAATCTTCATTTCAAACCCTAATTTGCAATTCTTGATTTCTTGATGAACAAGTTTCATGATTTGGCATGTTTTGAGGAAAAATGAATCTTGACATTTGATTTTGACCAAAAAGTCAAAGTTTGACTTTTCAGTATACAGTCAAAATTGATCAATTGACTGGGAAATTCAATTGTCAATCTTGTGCATTTGGGATCTTTTGAACTTGTTGAGCATGTCAAGACAATTCCATGGGGTCCTTGAGTCCATATGTGAGTTTGGTTTGTCATTGGCTAGGTCAAACAGTTAAAAATTGCCTTTGTGCAGTCAAAACCCTAAAAATGACCATTTTGCCCTTTTGGTAATTTGATCAAATTTCTTGTGGAATTGTGATCCAAACTTGACCAAATGGTTCATATGAGTTCATAATGTTGATGTGGGTCAATTTTCATGAGATTTGACTGTCAATTGGCCACAGTTGACTTTTTCCCCAATACAGCTGATTTCTAGGTCAACTGTCCAACTGACTGGGCAAAATTTGGAATCAAGACTTGAAACTTGGTATGGATAAACTTGGGAGTCCAACATGAAGCATGAAAGTAATCTTAGGCATTTTAGGTCAAAATATCTTTGTGCAAACACAAACCCTAATTTGGGTCCACAGTGCAAGGAGAAGTCTTGAGCAGAGGAAACCCCAGTTGGATCTTGAGCTCAAAGGGTCTTGTGATGAGAAAATGTTGAGGAAATGGGAGGGCAAATTTTGGGGTACAACAGTAATATTTGGCCCATGGGGCATTTATGTACTGACAAATTTCTTCTTATTAATATGACGTGCGTTCTTTTTGTTTGCAACAATTTTGAACTTTCTGAATCCTTGAATGCATTGCATACATAAGCATACCATTCATCATGTGCATAAGCAGGTCTCCACACCAGGTTTCCTTATCTTTCTGTTGTTTATTTCAGTAAGATGGATCTCGAACAGACGGTCAAGGACTTGCAGTCTCAGAACGCACAGTTTCAACAACTCCTGATGACCTTGGCTAAGGGTCAGGAGGATCTGAAAGCCCTGCTGGGGAACAAAGACCAAGTGAAAAAGAAGAAGAAAAGAATCGGGGTGGCTACCCTAGGAAGAAGGTTTGAGGGTGAAGCCAGAAGAGTGCTTGAATTTCCCCTACTTCTGAGGAGGGAACCAGTAAAGGGAATGCAGCTGCGGTACCTTCTGAATCCGAGGTTGAAGAAGAGGAGGCTGAAGAGGACGAACACTACTCTGATCAACAATACCCGCTCGCTGATGACAAGTACAAAGGTTTGGAAGACAGGTTGGCAGCTATGGAGCTGCAGAGAGTTCCCGGTTTAGATTTCGAAGATTTGGGATTAGTTGCTGGAATTGTGATCCCCCCGAAGTTCAAAGTGCCAGCCTTTGCAAGATATGACGGGCTATCCTGCCCAAAAATGCATCTCAGATCATATGTAAGAAAGATCCAACCTTACACTGCAGACAAGAACCTTTGGATCCATTTCTTTCAGGATAGCCTTTCAGGGGCTCAACTCGAATGGTTCTATCAACTGGATGGAACCAGTATCTGAAACTGGGAAGATTTAGCCACCACATTTTATAAACAATATCAGTATAATTCTGACCTCGCTCCTGTGCGTACCCAACTTCAGGGTATGTCACTGGGGACGGGCGAAGGATTCAAGGAGTATGCGCAAAAGTGGAGAGACTTGGCTGGCAGGGTGCAGCCACCGCTAACTAACCGTGAACTTGTTGACATGTTCCTAGGGACCTTGTCTGGTTCGTTCTTTAACCATCTGATTGGTAATTCCTCTGCTGGGTTTACAGATTTAATCTTGACGGGTGAGAGGATAGAAGCTGGTATCAAGTCAGGGAAGATACAAAAAGATGTCACCGCGAGTACTGAAAAGAAGCCTTTCAAGAAGGAAGCTAGTGCTGTTTACAGTCCTAGAAGACAAGTTAAGCCGGAACGCCGCCCGACTGTCAATGCATTGGTAATTTCAAAGCATGTTGCTGCTCCTCAACAGTATAACCAACAAAGGGGTGAGAGGCCCAAGAGGCAGTACACTCGGCTCAGTATGACCCTGTCTCAGATTTTGCCACAACTACTGTCAACCAATCTGGTAACTGTCAAAGAAGCTCCGAAGGTAGTGAACACAGCTTCTCCAAAGTATAACCCCAACGCCCGTTGCGCTTATCATTCTGATAGCCCCGGGCATACTACGGACGATTGTTGGGCTCTGAGGAGTAAGGTTTAAGACCTTATTGATGCTAAGGAAATACAATTTGAGGCACCCGAAAGGCCCAATGTTGTGACTGCTCCCATGCCCCAACATGGAGTGAGTGCTGTGGAAGAAGACCGATATGTAGCCTCCGTGGAAGAGATTGTTACTCCGTTATTGACCGTCAAAAGGAACCTATTGCTAGCCGGTTTATTTCCGGGATATGGTAAAGGTTGCCTTCTATGTGCTGTTTCACCTTTTGGTTGTCCTTTGCTGAAATCAGGTATCCAAAGCCTGATGGATAACAAGGAAATCTTGTTCGAGAAGATTGTTGTTCCTGTTGTCCCTGCCGAAGAAGTTTCTATTGTCACTATTTTCAACAAACCTCCCAAGGCTCCTTCAAAGAAGCCTGTCAAAATCATGTCCACTTAGAAGATTGCTCCTATCATCATCACAGTTCCGGGGCCTCTCCCTTATACATCCGACAAAGCTGTCCCATGACACTATGGGGCAGATGTTTATGTTCTTGGAGTGAAGCAAAAGTTGGATACAAATACCGGTGTCAGTAACATCACCGGGCCTGCCAAAATTACTCGCAGTGGTAGGCTGTTTTCACTAGATATTTCGCCACCAGCTATTCAGAAACCCCTTATCATCACACCCGCAAGTGTGCATGTTCCACTTCCTAATCAAGTTCCTGTTTCTACCCCTGCCGCCGAGTCCTCTGACGCTCGGGGCAAAGGGATTTCTACTGATTTGCCTGCCCTAACGGAGGCGCCGAAGACAACCACTGTTGAAGCCTCCCAGCAAGAGATGGAGGAGATCCTCAAGATTATCAAGAAAAGTGATTTCAATGTTGTTGAGCAGTTGGGGCACACCCCATCAAAGATTTCTATGCTATCACTGTTATTGTATTCAGAAGCCCATGCCAAGGCCCTGATCTCCTTCCTGAAGACGGCCCATGTGCCACAAGAAACGTCTGCTGATCAATTTACTGATTGTGTGGCCAACTTGACTACTGATAATGGTCTGGGCTTCTCTGACGCCGATCTGACCGCAAAAGGAAAGAACCATAATGACGCCCTGCATGTCTCTATCGAATGCAGGGGCACTACTCTTGCCCATGTGTTGGTGGACACCGGTTCTTCACTGAATGTATTGCCCACGAAAGCCTTGGACGGATTATATTGTGAGGGTTTGGAGCTCAAGCCTAGTAACATTGTTGTCCGAGCCTTTGACGGTTCGAAAAGGATGGTACATGGCGAAGTTGACATCCCAATCAGGGTTGGTTCTCAAGTTTTTGATTCCACTTTCTATGTGATGCACATCCGTCCATCCTACTCTTGTTTGCTGGGCCGTCCATGGATCCACAAGGCTGGAGCAGTGACCTCCACACTACATCAAAAGCTTAAATACCCGGTTAGGGGGAAAATTGTTACAGTTCAAGGGGAAGAAGAGTATATGGTCAGCCACTTAAACTCGTTCCGGTACATAGAGATGGATGGGGAATTCATTGAGACCCCCTTTCAACACTTTGAAGAGGTGCCTTAGACATTGGCATCAGCTGAAACTGTGATTGAAGACCCTCCTTTGAAGATGGCTTCCTTAAAGGATTCCCGGGCTGTGATTGAGAGGGGCGAATGCGCAAACTGGGGCCGACTTCCTGACTTCACTCCAAAGACTGACAAGTTTGGTTTAGGCTTCACCGCGGAGGCTCAGAAGGCTGTTCGTAAGGCGAGGATTGGAAACCTCCTATGTTCATCATCAACCCAGGAGTGAATGCTATTGAAGACGAAGTGGAGGAATCGGAATTCGACAGCTGGATCTACCCAACAACCGACAGTGGACCGAGCAACTGGACTGCTAAATACTCCACACCTATTACTTTTGTCACTCAGTAATGAACTCTTTTGTTTTCAATTTGTAACAAACAATATGTTGAAACTTTTATGGCTCGGTGTCCTACCCGGGGCACCGTGGCTCCATTTGTGAGGGCTTTTGTATGACATTTTCATATATCATTAATCAAAACATTGGACGTTTGTTGCATTTTAAATCTTGTGCTCCTTTTCTTTCTTTATCATATATTGCAAAACAGCTATATTTACACACACTCACTTATACAGGTTCCAATCCACTCTGGATCTCATTGGTAACGACTCTGCTACTGCCAGTTATGACTTCGAAAATTCGATCAACTTGGCCGAAGACGAAGGTGAAGATGATTGTGAAGTGCCTGGTGAACTTGCAAGACTGCTACTCCAGGAAGAGAGGGCCATTCAGCCGCATGAAGAGCCAGTGGAAACGATAAATCTGGGTACTGAGACAGACAGGAAGGAAGTCAAGATCGGTGCCAATCTAGAGCTCAATGTGAAACAACGGTTGATTCAGATGCTGCATGACTACATGGAAATCTTTGCTTGGTCTTACAAAGACATGCCTGGTTTAGATGCCGACATTGTGGTTCATCACCTGCCTACCAAGGAAGACTGCCCTCCAGTAAAACAGAAGGTCCGCCGTATGCGTCCAGAGATTTCCGAGAAAATCAAAGCTGAGGTTATGAAACAATTTGATACCGGGTTTCTAGCAGTGACTTCTTACCCTCAGTGGGTTGCCAACGTAGTTCCAGTACCGAAAAAGGATGGTAAGGTCCGAATGTGTGTTGATTACAGGGATTTGAATAGGGCCAGCCCCAAGGATGATTTCCCTCTGCCTCATATCGACGTTCTGGTTGATAATACTGCTCAGCATAAAGTATTCTCCTTCATGGATGGCTTCTCCGGTTATAATCAGATCAAGATGGCTCCTGAAGACATGGAGAAGACCACCTTTGTCACTCAGTGGGGCACCTTTTGCTACAAGGTCATGCCTTTTGGGTTGAAAAATGATGGGGCAACTTACCAACGTGCCATGGTTGCTTTATTTCATGATATGATCCATCACGAGATAGAAGTATACGTCGACGATATGATTGCAAGGTCCCAAACTGAGGAGGAGCACCTTGACCATCTGCGGAAGCTGTTTGACCGTCTGAAGTTGTACAAGCTGAGGTTGAACCCGAACAAATGCACCTTTGGGGTAAGATCTGGAAAACTACTAGGCTTCATTGTAAGCGACAAAGGTATTCAAGTGGATCCTGTCAAGGTGAAAGCCATACAAGAGATGCCAACTCCCAAGACAGAGAAAGAAGTCAGAGGCTTTCTAGGACGGTTGAACTACATTGCCCGATTCATCTCACATCTAACTGCTACCTGTGAACCAATCTTCAAGCTGCTGAAGAAGGATCAAGTAGTACGTTGGAATGATGAATGTCAGGCCGCTTTCGAAAAGATCAAAGAGTATCTCCAAGAACCACCCATTCTTATGCCACCGGTTGAAGGGAGACCTCTAATCTTATACATGACAGTACTTGACAACTCAATGGGGTGTGTGCTGGGGCAGCATGACGAGTCTGGATGAAAAGAACACGCCATTTATTACCTGAGCAAAAAGTTTACCGACTGTGAGACTCGGTACTTACTGCTCGAGAAAACTTGCTGCACTCTAGTATGGGTTGCTCGCCAGCTGAGACAGTATATGTTGACTCACACTACTCTGTTGATTTCAAAAATGGATCCAATCAAGTACATATTCGAAAAGCCTGCTCTGTCCGGAAGAATAGCAAGATGGCAAATGATCTTGACGGAATATGACATCCAGTACACGACTCAAAAAGCAATCAAGGGAAGTGTATTGGCAGACCATTTGACACACCAACCGGTGGACGATTACCAGTAGTTGAACTTTGAATTTCCAGACGAAGATATCATGGTAGTGACTGATTGTGAAGTACCTGGACTGGATGAAGGACCTGAGGAAGGATCCCGATGGTCTATGCACTTTGACGGAGCCTCGAACGCTTTGGGTAATGGTATCAGCGCTGTGATCATATCCCCCAAAGGCACTCATACTCCACTCACCGCCCGGTTATGTTTCAACTGCACCAACAACATGGCGGAGTATGAGGCATGTATCATGGGTCTTCAAGCTGCAATTGACTTAAGGATCAAGTTTCTGAGTGTCTTCGGAGATTCCGCTCTCGTGATCAATCAGGTCAAAGGCGAATGGGATACGAAACACCCAAATCTTATTCCTTACAAGGAGTATGTGCTGACATTGCTTCCCCACTTCGAAGAGATAACTTTTGAACACTTCCCAAGAGAGGAGAATCAGTTGGCGGACGCGTTGGCTACAACGTCTTCTATGATCAAAGTCAAATGGGACAACGAAGCGCCCCGGATCATTATCTCGAAATTGGACAAACCTGCATATTGCTGTGATCTTGAGGCTGAGGAGGTAATAGAAAAACCCTGGTATCATGAAGTGAAGAGGTACTTGGAAGCTCAAGAATACCCCGAAGGCGCATCTGTTAATGACAAAAAGTTTCTGAGAAGGTTTGCGGAAAAGTTCTTCCTCAGCAACGACATTCTCTACAAGAGAAACCATGACTTAACCTTACTGCGTTGTGTGGATAAGACTGAAGCAGAAAAGATCATGGCAGTGCTACATGAAGGTACTTTTGGAACACATTCCAGTGGACATACCATGGCAAAGAAAATCCTTCGGGCAGGGTATTTCTGGTCCACAATAGAAGCCGACTGTTATCAACACTCGCGAGTTTGTCATAAATGCCAGATCTATGCTGATAAGGTGCATATTCCTCCGGTCCCTCTGAACTTCCTAACGGCACCTTGGCCTTTTGCAATGTGGGGGATTGATATGATCGGCGAGATCCGACCGACGGCATCCAACGGGCATCGCTTCATCCTGGTAGCGATCGATTACTTCACAAAATGGGTTGAAGCAGCTTCCTACGCCACCGTAACCAAGAGCGTCGTGGCACGATTCATTCGCCACAACCTGATCTGTCGATATGGTATACCTGAAAGGATCATTACGGATAATGGTACCAATCTTAACAACAAGATGATCACTGAGCTCTGCGAACAATTCAAGATACAGCACCACAACTCTTCTCCTTACCGGCCGAAGATGAATGGGGCTGTCGAAGCGGCGAATAAGAATATCAAGAAGATTGTGCAGATGATGACAGTGACCTACAAAGATTGGCACGAAATGTTACCGTTTTCTCTTCATGGGTACCGTACCTCAGCACGGACGTCAACAGGGGCAACTCCCTTTTCCTTGGTCTATGGCATGGAGGTAGTCTTGCCTATTGAAGTCCAGATACCCTCTCTCCGGATAATGAAGGATGCAGGTTTGAGCGAAGATGACTGGATCCAGACCTGGCTTGATCAATTAAACCTAATTGACGAAAAGAGACTCACTGCTATTTGTCATGGTTAAACGTACCAAAAACGGATGATCAGGGCATTTAACAAGAAGGTCAAACGACAAGAGTATCAAGTCAGAGACCTGGTAATCAAGCGCATCATTCTTACTCAAAGTGATCCCAGGGGCAAATGGACCCCTACGTACGAAGGGCCATTTGTGGTTAAACATATCTTCTCAGGAGGGGCTATGATTCTAACCACCATGGATGGTGACGACCTTCCTCACCCCGCCAATGCAGACATAGTAAAAAGATACTACGCATAAATTAAAGACCCGCTAGATTGACACACCTAGGAAAAAATAAGGGCTTCCCAGCGAACCAAAAGGGTTCGGGCAAAAATAAGGGATGAAAAATGAAAAAAATCTGTACACCCGGCAAGTCGAAAACCTGAAAAGGCGACTTGGGCAAAAATGGGTATCCCGGTGGACTGAAAACCCGAAAGGGCGGTCCAGGAAAAAGTTAGGGATAAGCGTAATACTATGTCTCGTTGGATCACCTTGCATCCAGAATTCGGCATCAATTATCAGGCTCAGATGGCATCGATCAATCAACTTCATCTTCAACTAAGCAGCAAAGTGATGAGACGCTTGAAGACATAAAGGCGATAGCAGAGTTGGAACCCAGTGGTATTTATTTTTCACATAGCTGTTTTGTTTATTTTCACAAAATTGTATAAACTCTATATTGCTCGGCGGCGTTCTCTTACTAGGACGTCAGCCTCTTGTACAAAAACGCCTATTTTCAGGCAAATTTCAAAATCAATACAAGTTCAATTTCTCAGACAAATTATCCATTGTTTTTCCTTTTTTCTGTTTTGTTTTGCGAAGAACGTCCAATGTTCATTTTTGATATATGCATTTGACATTAATTGCTAATCATGATTAGTTGCATGCGAAACAAATGACTGATTACAGGTGACATCAGAAACAGGGGCAATTTTGAATTGTTTAAAGCAAGCTAGTTGCTCTGTCCACCAAGGTACCAAGGTAGGTTCGGTTGAAGAATGTGACCAAGTCACCTCAATTCCCCACAAAGTAAGGTAAGATTCAACAATACTTTCCCCAAGTAGAGTTGGTTTCCTATCAACCCTGAAAAGGCACAATGTTCCCCTAGCAAGTCATCGATACTCTCCTCGAGCAGAATTAGTCTACTGTCAGCCTTAAGGAAGTTGGGTATCCCTAGAAGATCTCAACATTCCCCAGCGGAGTATAGACATTCCTCAGCAAGCACCCCCGGCAGTCTTAATATGAGATTGTTCCCCAGCGAAATACCAACACCCCAGTACAGTCTGAAAAGTTTCCCCGGGAGAGTTGAATCATTATCCCCAGAAGGTCTTGAAGCTTATCCCCAGTAGATTCTGGAAGCTTATCATCTGCAGAGTACGTACGTCTCTCCCCGACTTTATTCAAAGATTATTTCCTCACCAGGGTATAACTGGGTTATCCTCAATTAATAACCACGGAAAGATCGCCCTCAGCGAAGTTCTTCCTATCCCCAGCGGAGTTCACCAAAGTTCCCCGACATAACTTATCAGCGGAATCCCCAGCGGAGTTTATCGTTGAAATCCCCAGCGGAGCTCTCATCAAAACCTCAGCGAGGTATCTCTTCCCGCAGAGTAATTCCCCTCAGAGTGATCTCTCCAGCAAGTTTATTCCCCAACGGAGTCATCTTCTCCTACCGGTTTATTCTCACAACCATCATCCCCTGCGGAAGCGAAGAACTCTACTCTTCAACATCAGCCCAGGATTTGATTCCCCGGCCAGTCATCAAGGATTTATTTTCTTAGACGAAAATACATTCATAGACATTTCACATTGCATACATCCTGCTTACATACATGATAAAATGCATACGACACGATCTCATTTTGAGAACATCATGACATCATGCATCTCATACATCATGACATTGCATGTAACTGATGTTTTGCCTTTTCAGTAAAAAGGTCAATCCAAAGATGATCATTATCAACTATCGCATTTCCAGATTCGATTCCTGTATCTAGCCAGGGCACATCTGTGAGTGATTGATTGTAGATTCGATACCTGTATCTAGCCAGGGCATATCTGCATGAAGAGTTTGAAGATCAACCCCTGTAACAGGCCAGGAAATTATCTTTCATTCTCAGGACGAAGGCTTACACCTGTATCTAGCCAGGAAAGCTATCTCTACCAACCTTTTACAGTTCCAGATTCGATTCCTATATCTAGCCAGGGCACATCTGTGAGCAACTAATTCCATATTCGATACCTGTATCCAGCCAGGGCATATCTGTAGACGACAATTCCAGATTCGATACCTGTATCCAACCAGGGCACATTTGTGAGCAACCAATTCCAGATTCGATACCTGTATCCAGCCAGGGCATATCTGTAGACAACAGTTCCAGATTCGATTCCTGTATCTAGCCAGGGCATATCTGTGAGCAACCAATAGTGGATTCGATACCTGTATCTAGCTAGGGCATATCTGCATGAAGAGTTTGAAGATCAACACCTGTAACAAGCCAAGAAACATCTTCCCTTCTCAAAGTACGTAAGTTCTCGCTAAGGAATCTCTTACGCGATGAACACCTCCAAATGGCATCTATAAGCCCATTACCGACAAGGTTCTGTCACGTCTCCAGATGGCATCTATAAGCCCATCCCCCTATCCACCATCTCTCCAAATGGCATCTATAAGCCCATTCCCGCCATCACATTGCTGATACTTTACCATGCGAGTGCAAATTTCCGGGCACTCTAGTGTCCAATCTCCTTTTACCTTCGAGTCGCGAAAGGCAAACCTGCCAATCTAACTCTTCAGGTTAAAGAAGATTGAACAGGGGCAACTGTAGTACCCCAAAATTTTCCCTCCCATTTCCTCAACATTTTCTCACCACAAGACCCTTGGAGCTCAAGATCAAGTTAGGGTTTGCTCTGCTCAAGACTCTTCCTTGCACTATTGACCCAAATTAGGGTTTGTGTTTGCACAAAGATGTTTTGACCTAAAGTGCCCAAGATGACTTTTAGGCTTCATATTGGACTCCCAAGTTTATCCATACCAAGTTTCAAGTCTTGATTCCAAACTTTGCCCAGTCATTGGACAGTTGACCTAGAAATCAGCTGTATTGGGGAAAAAGTCAACTGTGGTCAATTGACAGTCAGACCTCATGATTTTTGACCCACATCAACATTATGAACTCATATGGACCATTTGGTCAAGTTTGGATCACAAATCCACAAGAAATTTGATCAGATCACCAAAAGGGCAAAATGGTCATTTTTAGAGTTTTGACTGCACAAAGGCAATTTTTGACTGTTTGACCTAACCAATGGCAAACCAAGCTCAGATATGGACTCAAGGACCCCATGGAATTGTCTTGACATGTTCAACAAGTTCAAAAGATCCCAAATGCACAAGATTGACAGATGAATTTTCCAGTCAATTGATTAATTTTTGACGGTATACTGAAAAGTCAAACTTTGACTTTTTGGTCAAAATCAAGTGTCAAGATTCATTTTCTATCAAAACATGTCAAATTATGAAAGTTGTTCATCAAGAAATCAAAAATCACAAATTAGGGTTTGAAATGAAGAATTTTCATAACTTAGAATTTTTCTAAGTTATGAAAATCCCTAATTTTTTCCTAACTTTGTCCCACTTTTTCATCAAGATACATTTGGATTCAAGGAAAACTCAAAACATGAAAGTTATAGTCCACTGCAAAATCTACAACTTTGATTCACAAAGTTTCCTCAAAAGAAGCTTGTAGCTCAAGTTATTATTTTTGGAACAAGGGTGCAAAACATTCTTAACTTAGAAAATTTTTGACCTATTCTAGGCAGGATTTTTGCCTAACTTCATGGCCACTTTTCACATGCTTCCACTTGGAATTTCAATTTGCATTACAAAGATGGATTGTAGTACACATTCCAAGATTTCCAAAATGTCCAAGAACTCATCAAACAACCTTGTGGTTAGGGAGAATCGAATTTGGCAATATAGGCTAAAGTCACTTTGTTCATGAGCCATTTCCATGTCCATAACTTTGTATTTTTGAACTCAGCATGCTCTAAGCTAGATTACAGGCCTTTTATCTCATCCACACTCAATAATTTAATGCAAAACCTTTGTGTCCTAGCATTATCTTGCCCATTAAGCCATTACACAAGAGATTAACCTTAAATTAGAAAAAGCAATATATCCATTTTTGAAAAGTTAAACTTTATGTCAAATTTGCAATCCAAGTAGTACAAGGAAAATCCTTTTGGCACAAGTTCAGGGACATATCCCACTGATCAAGACAAAGCTTTGCAGCACATTTGATGGGCCTGCACAAGTCTAGAAACCAAGTTGACATTTTTTGCTTATGTGAGAAGTAACTTGGCATAACTTAACACATCTCACATTTCTGCCAACACAAGCTTAAGCAAAGTTGTTAGACTCATTCAAAACAACATAACTGAGCTAAGGCACGACCAAAACACCTTCCAAACCTCACCATTTATCAAAACACCCCTCTACTGCAGAAAACAGAGTCACCTCTGCAGTTGGACTTCCATAACTCAATCCACTCGTGCATTTTTGCTAAAACCAGTTCATACACACTCCATACCACATATACAAGCTATCCCAAGCATTGGACACGACCTGTAACACCTCTAACCAACTTCACCGTTTTCACTTTTTATGTTTTGCAGGTTGATTGCCATAGCTTGATTCACTTGGTTTCAAAGCAAGCTAAAGGTTGGAATAACATCCCTGGACTTCAAGCAAGCTGTACCAATCCTCACCTTGCATTGAAAGTACCTCCATTGCCAGATACGATCCAAGCTGAACAGGTAAGTTCATGGACTTCTATCTCTCAATCTAGGAAGAGTTAGCTTTAAGTTTATGAATGAAAAATGTTCTACTCATGACCCTGAAGCTATACATATCCTCACTTTCCATTTATATTGCATATGCTGAGAGAATTTAAGACCTGAACATTGACAAAAACTTAGGTTAAGAATTAGGGATGGAGAAATTCTCTCTCATTTCTGAGAGTTAAGTTATGTTTTTTATATGTATGGAATCGTGGCTTGATGCTTGACATTTTTCATGTTGTAAGTTTGTGCTAAAAGTCCAGGAATCATGAGATAGCAGGAAGCACGTGTTGCTCCATTTTTTTTTCAAAGGTTGAAGACAAAGTCTTCTTGGGCTGGGCCTGACTCTTTTTCCTTTTTGCACCATGTTTTTACATTTGCACCCCCTTTGGCCCATTGCATTTTATTTTCATTTTTTTTTTACTTTTGATTTTTGTTTCTGACTTATTTATTTTTGTCAAAACATAAAAAATATTAAATTTATTTTTCCACATTTTTTGCATTTTATTTGATATTTATTTGGTTTCCTTTAGTTTTGTACATAAAATAAATACATAAATACCTTTTATTTAAAAATACAAAAAATAATACAAACACTTTTATTTTCTGATTTTTATTTTATTTTACCTTTTGAAAACATTTTATAAAAAAATATATATACTTTTTTTATAAATATTAAATATCTTTATTTTTGTACACATAATATATTTAATAAATAATGTAAATACTTATATATTTATTAATATATTTAGGTTAAAAACACAAAAATAATACATTTTTATTTTTATTAATATTTAACTTAAAAAATCACTTTTTGACAATATACTTCCTTTTTATTTATTTTTTGTACATAATTAATAAATATTGCATATATTGTATAATAAATACCATTTTATTTAACAAAATTAGGGTTTTGCCCTAAATACCTAAAAATACCAAAAATTAATTCATTTAATTTTTGTTTATTTGACACATAAAAAATACATTTTTTCAAACATATAAAAAATCATTTTTTTTGCATCTTGCATATTTATTGTATTTTTATTTAATTGTTGTATATTAAATATCTTGTAAAAATTCAATTTGGATGTAATAGTTTAGGTTTAATTTCTTGCTAAAATATCCCCCCATTTGAACATTTGTACCCCCTTCCCATATATTGTGTTGTAATAATTTAGGACCTTTAAATTCCGCACTTTTAAAGCTTTCTAAATATGCCATGTTAGAATTAGGGTTTTGTATGAAAATCAAAAACAACAAATAGTTTGACCTAAATTCAAGATAAACAAGCATGAAAATGGACAACACTAATCACACTTGCACCCCTAGGGTATTCCACTTGTTTCCTTCAATAATGGGCCATGTTGCATGTTAGGTATCTTTGGCAAAAACAAAACAATCAAATGATCATAGTCCCTCGATGACGCTTTCAAGAGTTGCCTAAAAATGATCAAGTCCCTTAAAGGAAAAATTGCCCAAAGATACTTGGCACCATTGCAATCATGGTCTAAATGATGACCCGCGCCCGTCCCGTTCACATCCTAACACAAGATTGTCCACCAAATATAATGGTGGAACAAAATTGTTAAAAGGGATAAAAAACATAGTAAAGATCTTTGAGTAAATTTAGAGTAGACAAACTCTTGGTTACTTGCCAACTTGCAAAACAAAAACACTTGCCTATTTTTTTTCAAAATCACACATCACAACACTTTCAAAAACAACTTTCAAAAACATTGAAAACCTTTTCAAAAGACATACACCTTTTTATACATCCCAACATGGATCATTACAAAGGTTGCCACCACATTGGCCTCTTTTCAAAAACATTTTCAAAACCCACACACAAAGCACCATTTCAAACAATTGAAAGCACCATTTCAAACAATTGAAAATCAAGGCAAGTTGATCTAAGCAAGTAACTAAGAGCCCATGGATAACCATGGATAGAAAGGGTGCTAATACCTTCCCTTTCTATAATCTACTCCCCGAACCCAAGAAAACATCTCCAAGGTTTTTTGCTGTGCTTTTTAACCTTTCCTTAGGATAAAATAAAAAGTTGGTGGTGACTCTTGCTCAACCGAAACATTTGCGAAAACAAACGCAAAACCTCAAGTCAGTTCTCCCACCGTATCACACTATCCAAAACTCCTCACCCCCAAGACCACCAGGTTTTCAAGCTCCAAGACCAAATCAACCTATGCAAGTTGTGCCCCCAAAACCAAACCTCGAGAAAATCATGGAAAATTTTATCTCGTCCCAAACTCAACAAAACAAAGAATTCATGAACCAAACCTCAACCAAACCTTAGAGGTCAAGCCAATGCAATTACCTTACAAAGTGGGACTGCTTACAAAGAACCATTTAACCCAAAATCCATAAGGAAAGTGGAGTAGAAAAACCAGTGGAACCTGAAAAGGATAAAGACCAAGATAAGGAAGGGACTAGAGACAAAGATTATGTACCACCTCTGCCATACAAACCTCTGATACCGTATCTGCAAAGACTAAAGCAAACCCAAAATCAACATTAAGTATAAAAAATTCTTAAAGATAATAGAGAAACATAATATAGAGATTCCTTTTACTGAAGCCATCACCCAAATACCATCATATGCTAAATTCCTTAAAGACATCCTGACCAACAAACGAAGACTTGACGATCCCAAACCCTTAGAATGCAATTTTATCTCTGAAAATAGATTTGACAAGAAAGAGAAAGACCCTGGAAACTTTTCCATACCTTGTATATTAGGGGACCATGTGATTGATAAGGCGTTTAGGTATTTAGGAGCTAGCGTTAGCCTAATGCCTCTGGCAGTTTGTGAAAGATTGAACTTAGGAGAATTGTAACCTACTAAGATGTCTCTTCAATTATCCGATAGATCTGTCAAATATCCCATTGGTATATTAGAAGACATCCCAGTTAGAATCGTTCAATTATATATCCATAAAGACTTTGTTGTCATGGACATCAAAGAAGATGACGATATCCCAATCCTCCTAGGAAGACCCTTCTTATCTACAGCTGGAGCCATAATATATGTCAAGAGAGGAAAATTGACCTTTGAAGTAGGCAATGAAAAGATAGAGTTTATTCTTTCAAATTTCCTTATGGCACCAGTAATAGGAGACACAAGTTATACCATAGACATTATTGATGAGTGCATAAGAGAATTAAACGAGGAAGGACTTATCGAATCAATCAAACTACGTTCGACCACCATATGGAAAGATGATGGATTCAAGAAGATGGAACCCTATATTAATGATAAGCTCTATGAATGTTTAGCCCTTACCCCAGATCCTATAACTAGCCCTAAGCAAACCACTTTAGAACTTAAACAATTACCCAAGAATCTAAGATATGAGTTTCTTGACGAGGAGATGAAGCGCCCAGTTATCGTGTGTGCTACCTTAAACCAAGCTGAAACAAACCAACTCTTAGAAGTTTTGCGAAAATATCCATCGGCCTTAGGGTATAACATTTCTGATCTGATAGGAATAAGTCTGTTTGTATGTATGCATCGTATTTTACTATACGAATATTCTAAACCCTCTAGATAGCACCAAAGAAGGATAAATGCTATAATGAGTGATGTTGTAAAGAAATAAGTCCTTAAGTTACTAGAAACTGGTATCATTTATCAAATTTCAGATAGTAGATGGGTAAGCCCTGTGCATGTAGCACCCAAAAAAGGAGGCATCACTTTCATGCAAAACGAAAAAGGCAAGCATGTAGCCAGGCGTTTGGAAGGAGGTTGGCGTATGTGCATAGAATAGAAAGATAAACAAAGCAACTAGGAAAGATCATTTCCCTTTACCATTTATAGACCAAATGCTTGAACTTTTAGCTAGACACTCTTATTTTTGCTACCTTGATGGATATTCTGGATTTTTCCAAATCCCTATTCATCCTGAAGATCAAGAGAAAACAACTTTTACATGACCTTACGGAACTTTTGCCTATAGACGAATGCCATTTGGACTCTGTAATGCTCCTGCCACTTTCCATGATTGTATGATGTCAATCTTCGCAGATTATCTCGATGGAATTATGGAAGTTTTTATGGACGATTTCTCGGTATGTGGGTTTCATTTCAAAAATTGCCTCGCTAACCTTGATAAAATTCTGAAAAGATGCGTAGAAGTAAACCACGTATTAAACTCGGAGAAATGCCATTTCATGGTGACCGAAGGTATAGTTTTAGGACACATAGTCTCTGAGAAAGGTATTGAAGTTGATAAAGCCAAAATAAATGTTATAGAAAACCTTAAGCCACCTAAGACCATTAGGGAAGTCTGAAGTTTTCTTGGTCATGCCGGTTTTTACCGACGCTTTATCAAGGATTTCTCTAAAATAAAAAAACCTTTAACTGGCCTGTTGATGAAAGATGCTGAGTTTATTTTCGATGAAAAGTGTGTTGAAGCCTTTAACCTTTTAAAATAAGCCCTAATTTCCGCACCTATTATGCAATCCCCATATTGGACTGAACCTTTTGAAATCATGTGTGACGCTAGCGATTATGCTGTTGGAGCTGTTCTAGGTTAAAGAAAAGATAAGAAGCTGCATGTGATCTACTATGCTAGCAGAACCCTAGATTCTTCCCAACTTAACTACACTACCACCGAAAAAGAACTTTTAGCTGTAGTGTTTCCTATTGATAAATTCTGATCTTATCTAGTAGGAGCTAAAATTATAGTTTACACAGACCATGCAACTATCCGCTACCTATTAAGTAAAAAAGATGCTAAACCTAGGCTACTCCGATGGATCCTTTTACTACAAGAATTTGATCCAGATATTAAAGATAAGAAAGGAACAGAAAATGTAGCTGCTGACCACCTTTCTAGGCTCGAATACCTGAAACCAGAGTTAGTTCCTATAAATGATGACTTTGCTTATGACATACTAGTAGCCAAAATAGACACCTTTCAGGAAGATGACCTAAATCGTTATGAGATCCATGAGAAAGCCCTAGCAGTTAGTAATGTACCCTAATATGCTGACTTTGTTAATTATTTAGTTGTTGATATAGTACCCCTAGATCTTAGCTATCACCAGAAAAAGAGGTATTTTTATGATGTGAAACACTTTTATTGGGATGAACCACTTCTGTTAAAAAGAGGCACCGACAGTATTTTTCGTCGTTGTGTCCCTGAAGAAGAGGTAAGGAATATCATAGAACATTGTCACTGTGCGCCTTATGATGGACATACGAGCACCTCTAAAACATACACTAAAATCCTCCAAGTCGGCCTTTTATGGCCCACACTTTGGTTTGATGTCCATGCTTACATTATCCAATGCGATCGGTTCCAACGCACTGGGAACATCTCAAGACGTGACAAAATACCCTTAAGGAACATTCAAGAAGTAGAACTTTTCTATGTATGGGGTATAGATTTTATGGGTCCTTTTCCATCCTCCTTAGGCAATAAATACATCTTAGTGGTTGTTGACTACGTGTCTAAATAAATTGAAGCTATAGTTGCACCCATAAATGACACACAGGTAGTACTCAAAATGTTCAAAAATTACATATTCCCCAGGTTTGGAATACCCCGTCTTGTCATAAGGGATGGTGGATCACATTTTATATCAAGGATTTTTGACAAACTTTTAATTAAGTATGGAGTTAGACATAAAGTAGCAACACCTTACCATCCGCAAACTAGTGGACAAGTGGAATTATCTAATAGGGAGATTAAACGGATCATAGAGAAAATTGTTTCAATATCTAGAAAAGATTGGTCTCAGAAGCTACCAGAAGCATTGTTGGCCTATAAGACAGCTTATAAAACCCCTATTGGAACTAGCCCTATCAACTGGTCTATGGAAATTCATGCCATTTACCCTTTGAGTTAGAACAAACATCCTATTGGGCCATCAACACCTTAAATCTGGATTATTTGGCTACTGGTGAGAAACGAATCCTTGACATTCATAAACTAGAAGAACTCCTCCACATTGCCTATGAAAATGCCATAATATACAAAGGAATAACTAAGGCATGGCATGACAAGAGGATTATAAAAAAGGTATTCAACATAGGCGATAATGCACTCCTTTTTAACTCCGAGTTGAGACTTTTCCACGTAAGCTATGCTCCAGATGGACTGGCCCTTATGAGGTTCTAAGATCTTAAAGTCAGGTGCTGTGGAAATCAGAAATAGCTCTTGCAATCCATTCACAGTAAATGGACAAAGACTCAAGCTTTATAAAGGAGGTGACATTCCCATTGACTACTCCAGCCACACTTTGATCGACCCTCCAGTAACCATTTCTGAGATATGAAGTCTATTTCGTCGAGCTAGTGACGTTAAACAAGCTCTACATGGGAGGCAACCCATGGGTTTTCTTTTCTTTCCTTTTTTTCTTTACTTGCATTTATTTATTTATTTAATAATTTTATCGCCTTATGTTTCCCAATTTTTCGAATAACGATTTTAATGTTTGTATTTTTCAGGATAGCGTTCTCGTCTAACCATACCTTTTTTAGGATGCCGCCTTTTGATGACATGCACGTCAACTTTATAAATGAGATTCAGAAACAGCGCTATGAGGCCTTGCCCCTTCGCCCGATGGCTCCTACCCGGTATCCATACGAAGGTTGCTTAGAAGTCTTAGGCTTGAAACCTAGTGTCAGATTCCTATGCCACCAACTCAACTAGGAGGAGTATGTTGACAACAAGAACGAGACTTACTGAAACCTCACTTTAGAGTTCCTCAGCTCATTGGACTATGATCCATATGTTGATCCAGATGGCCACATCAGTTTCAGATTGTTCGGGACCGAGTATGCTTTCAACCACAAGGAGTCCAGTGAACTTTTAGGTTTTCAAACTTACCCCGATGCTATTCCAGAGTTAACCTTGGGTTATATCATGACTAGAAACGTGGAGAGGTTTTGGGATGACATCACTGCTGGGAGTAGCCATGATCCTGACCACATGATGTAAAACGTCATCCATAATCCGGCCCTCCGCTATTTTCAAATGATTCTGGCCCATACCTTCTTAGGAAGGAGTGATGTTGACCACCATGTAGGTGATGAGGAGTTATTCTTCTTGTTTTGTGCTAATCAGTCATGTCCAGTTGCCTGCGGTAACTTCTTGATATAGAATCTGCATACCACTTCCCTTCCCTCTGAGAGTATCATACATGTGGGAGGGACAGTAACGCACATTACTATTGCTTTGGGTCTTGAGAGGCAGTTACATCACTTGACCCCTTACTGTGGATACACGCTGTTGGATATCGAGTATTGCTTGGATCGTGGATTGATGAGGCGGGTCTCCTTCAGCTCAGACTCTTTCAGGCTCCTGATCAATAATGAGACAATATACTACTTCACTTTTCCAGATCCTATGATGACCAATGTACATGATCCAGCTAACTGGACCTACGTTTTTGAAGGCTAGGGAGAGACCATTGATGCACCTTGATCGCCACCTATGGTAGAGTACATCCCTGCACCACTTTCACCCAGGTTCACCGTGCTTTCTAATAATTTCTCTTTGCAGAAGCCGGATGTGCATATGCAGCTAGTTGAGCTGCGTATCGAGGTGGCCCGACGTCGACAGGAGATTGCTGACCTCACCTTGCAGCATGAGGTCTCTGATTTCACTCATGCGACGAAGGCCTACTTTCTTTACTATGAGATTGCTGAGATGTGCCGACAGATAGCAGGAGGCTCACAAGCCCCAGGAGGCTCTAACTCTGACCTTGATGACGATCCCCCTGCCGGTGTTGACGGTGTTCCTCCCATCTGAGACTAAAATGATATTTATATGCTTTATCGTTATTTTTATTTCCAGACTTATCGTTATCTATATTTGATTTCTGCTTGGATTTGTTTTCATATTTATGAATCTATCTCTAATAATCGTATTGCATATCTACATATACTAATATATTGCATGTTGATGTTCTTCATTATTTACTTTTCTCTTATTTTTGTATTTTGTTATATTTTATTTTATGAATTTCCATTTTGATTTTTATCAAGCTATGTCATCTAAGATTCAAATTATGAAGAAAAACATGTGAAATATGTTGTCCATACCCCCCCCCCCCCATCCTCGGGAAAAGTACAAGGCCCATGAGCAAAAATTCAAAAATCTGGCCCATCCAGATTTTGCACACATGGCGCCCACCATAACCCTCGTGGTGCCTGCCATGGGGTCTGTACCTTTTACGGAGCAGAACCACCAAAACCTCCATTTTTCATCTTCCAACCCTAAAAACTCCATTTTTGCCTCTTCAAAACATCCATCAAAACCCACTAAAAGTTCATAACTTTCCCATTTATTCACAACCCTACTAACATTTCTTATTCCACCACTTCATTTCCATCATTAAAAATCCACAAACCACCATTTTTCACCTTCTTTCCATAAAAACCCATTTTTTTCTCCTCTTTCACCAACAATGGCAACAATGGAGTTCGATGGATTTTTGCTTCGTGATGGAAAACTGGGGTCGAGGCAGAGAAAAATTCTCGAGAAGTTGCAGACACAAGAAATTGCCCCGACAAGGTGCTGCCCCTGGATTTTACATCACTGAGGAGATGTGGAGAGAGCATCTTGCTCGATAGGAAAGGCGAGATGGCATGCTCACCACATTGCAACAGTAGTTGGCTGACAACATGAGCTTCATGCAAACTTCTCAGCAACATATTGATCATTGTCTTCATAATATTATGCAATCTTAGCTTGCGATCAATACTGAGCAGCAGCGTCAGCAGGGCTATTTTTAGAGGCACTTTGCACTCACGGAGGCCACTCAGGGTTCCCTATTAGGGAACCTTCAACAGGTTCAGAGTTCTCAGACCGCTCTATCAGCCATAGTGGAGCAGCTAGCCTCTTCCCAGAGCGATCATTGTCGTAGCAGGTCTCGTCACCCTAGGCATCAGCAGGATGGCGATGGCACCAGTTTCCGCCCCTAGATACATCCAGTTTACTCTTTCTTTCCATATTTTATTTCGAAACATTGGGGAAAATGTTCGATTTAAGTGTGGGAGGAGATTTTATTGCTTTTCCTTTTCTTTATTTTTAAGTCTTTATTTATTTTTCGGTTTATTTTCCTTGCTTTGTTTGTTTTCAAAAAAATTCATGTGCTTGCCGAGTCATTTGTGTGGTGTATTTCTATTTTCCCCCATTTTTTAGCCCTACCAAACTAATTTTGACAAAAGAAATCAGTATCCTTTGAAAAGTTTTGGGCTTTAAGACAGGTTTAAGATAGGATGTAGATGACTTGGGAAGTTCTTTTGAAAAATTAGAATCGTTTCAACACCATAAGCTTCGTAATTATAGTTAATCAATCCTGATAACCTTATGTTATGGCCTTAACCTTCATCTTTAGTAGTTTATTCTAGCAGTCAGCTTTGGCTTAAACATGCTCTACGTAGGAGACCGATGAATAAAAGTGAGTGATCCAAATTATTTTTTATGTGCTTTCATGATTCATATGCTACAACTCCGGGATAGGTGACCCTCACAAAGTCACTTAACCTAAAAAGGGGTTATAAGAAATTGCAAAAAGAATAAAAGAAAATAATTTTTCCTCATTGTTGGTTGGTTCAGAGGTTTCTGATGCTGGACTTGGTAGGGCGGGTTACGACTCGATCCCCCACAACCTCAATTGGGTCATTTAAGGGGTTACCAACTTATGTACCAGAACCCCGTGCTTGAGATCATAGTCACTAACCGGTCATTCTTCTATAAGTATATGCGAGATAACGGGCTTAATGTGATTGTGCCTGAATGAAAAACATTTGAAAATTAAGCATAAGTGTGATGGTTTTGAATGGATCAATTTGTATAGGATCGATGTTTGTGTCTGTATTCTTGAAGAATGTGTTGTTACGATACCCTTGGTTCACCTGGCTAGTACCTATCATTACATCCTACTTTAAATTTAGAAGCCCTTTTTGCCCAAATTGTTTGATAATATTGTTTCTCTTTGCTGAGCCATACAGAGTTGTCGCTTGAGGACAAGCAAAGGTCTAAGTGTGGGAGAATTTGATAACACTAAATCACACTGCATATTTGACTCGATTCGCATATGTTTATTAGGTTTTTATTGTTATTTTCTTGTTTTATGTTTGCATTTTGTTTTGTTTTCATTTTATTTGTCTTTCCTAAGCCTTGCTTGAAGAAATGAAGAAATACGAGCTAAAAATCAAGATTTTGGAGTTTTTGCACTTGTGACTTCCACCATGGCGCCCGCCATAGGGTCAGCCATGAGGTGGCCACCTTCAGCCAACTGTCAACTGCCACGTTCTCCACTACTTCTTCATTTTTTGATCATGGCGGCCGCCACACCCCAATGGCAGCCGCCACCTTTACAAATTCTCTTCCCGCTCAAAAGAAGTTGGAGGGCATTCTTTTGAATTCCAAAATCCTCCTTAGCCTATAAATAGAAGTGATTTCAGTTCTTCTTCTTCATCCAAGCTTAGCTACACTAACTTAATCCATATATTGTCCAGTTTTAAGCGGTAATCTCTTCACATCAAAGAATTATCGCAAGAGTCATTGAGTCTGTAATCAAGTTTAAATCACTTTACAATCCTGCGCCATTTTAATTCAAGTTTCCTTTATTTAAGTCAAATTTACCTTCCAGTAAAATTTCTTTAAAGCCCTCCATTTGAAGCAGGTTTCTATTTAAGTTTCTGCATTTATCGCACTTATTTCCTCACACTTGCTTTACTTTGTTTATTTTTTCGCATCGCACTTGCTTTACTTTTTTTATTTTATCGCATCGCACTTACTTTGTTTATTTTCTCGCATCGCTTTTTCTATTCTTTTTACCTTTTTACTTTATGCTTAAACATGAATTGCTTTAATAAGTTTATTTCCATGTCTGACTAATTTCCTTTAGGGTTAGAATGTAATGATCATGGTTAAGGTAATTGTCTAAACATTGCGTCTATGGAATACTTTAGGGGGTGTTTTGGTTTTTAACACAAGTTTTCTGCACTTTATTTTCTGTTGGGTAAGATCGAAAGCCGTCCAACCATTAATAAACTTGGTTAGTCTTAATTTCTCAAAGAGAGCGAAAGCGTTTTGTTCAATTAAGTAAGAACCTTTAACTTTTTAGAGAAATGATTTCAAAACCTTTTTCGGATGTGTTTATAGGTTTAAAAGTCTAATCATCTCTTGGTTTATTACTTTAACCCAATACGCACCTTTTATACGTGATAATAAAAAGGAATTATTTAATGAATAAATTGGGTTCTGAATACGCGAAAGTGACAGTTCCTGTTAAATTAGTTCTATTAGAAGCATTTTAGAGTATTATTTGACTATTGTGATTTGCATTCGAACTTGTTGCTTTTATCTGAATTAACATCTTTTACTTTATTTACCATGTCTACTATAAAACCCTGATTTGATCTGCATTAGATAAACATAGCGACAATAGAATTTGATAGACTAACATTTTGGTCTTTGTGGGATCGATAATATTTTATATTACTTTGATGCAATTTGTATACTTGCGAATACCATGCATCACTTATGAATATTGGTGCTCTCGTTCCTGAAAACTTCAACACTGATGGTTTTTTCGACTCTTTCCTTCGGAATTACATCAAAGTAGATCAAATCCAACCTAGTCGAATCTCTTGCACTGTTATTGCCAAACCACCTATCTGTGTAACCTCATTTCCTCTCTTTCTTTCAAAAAAAATTTCTTTATTCTATGTTGCGATTGTTTTCCCACTTTCTTTGCTAGAATTGCATAATAGTTATGGGACACTTCATGGAGGGAGTGTTGAGTCCTTGGTTGAGGTTTTGGAAACTGTTTGTGCTAAAACGGTAGTTCCTGAGGGAAAATAACTTTTTCTTGTGGAGATTAGCATTTCTTACCTCTATGGAACTCCAATAAATACGAGTTCTTGTTTTCATAAATAACTTTTCAATGATCGAGTCGTCTCAAACTTTTGAGTGTTATGTGTAAGAAACTGAAGTTAGCTTCAGTTGAATTGTGGGGAAAAAATTAAGCATTCATATACATTAATCGTCAAATATGTGTATGAAGCTTAATCATGAAAAAATGTGAGGCTTTGTACCGTAGGTTGTGCTGTAGGCCACCTTGCCACCTTCAAGATCACCCTTTCTATGATGTCCATGGCAATACTAGCCTGTGTTTGCTTTCAAGTTTGCAACCTTTTCACCATATGTTAGTTACTATCAAACTTCTAGTTGTGGTTTTGCAATGACCACACATCATAGTCACACTACCATTACATATGTTTCCTTTAACTATATTAGAGTATTTTCTTTCTTATATGAAAATGTCTCAAAAAGAAAGCATATAATTTTGTGTCTTTAGTTAGTATGAAGATGTATCATATCGAGATGACAATTTTATCTATAGTTGGAAAGAAGCATTGAAGATGTATCTGAGAAGTACTGCTAGAAATATTTTAAAATGAATTAAATAATATTTTGGATTATTTAGAATCGGAAAACAAGAGAGAATCAGGCGAGGAAATAGATTTATATTTTCTTAAGTTACAAACTAGAATCCACCTTTACACTAGTTCTAAGTGGAGTACATCATAAGCTATTTAACCATAATCACATACATCATAACTAACTGCTGTAACTGAATTTTGGTGGTTGTTACAACTGATTTCTTAGGCTTTTACTGAGATTACTTGTGATATAAGCTACTTTGAACCATCATGCTCCTTTTTCATATGATGCTCCAACTTGTCTTCTAAGTCTTGATCCTCATTTTCTTTGTCATTCAACATCCTCCCACAAGCTTGACCATGGTAAATGTTTATCATTCCAAGCTTGGACACACAAGAATTGAACTTTAGAGGAGATGAGGCCTTGGTTATAAAATCTTCTAATTGTTCTTGTGTAATGTTCTTGTGTATATATAGGAAGAAATTTTAACACACCCTTTGGACCTTTTCTCTAACAAAATGGCAATCTACTTCTAAATGCTTTGTTCTTTCATGAAAAACAGGATTTGATGCAATGTGAATTGCACTTTGGGAGTCACGATTTTGTCTATAGTTGGAAAGAAGTATTGAAGATGTATCTGAGAAGTACTTGTGGAAATATTGTAAAATGAAATGAGAAACATTTTGGATACTTTCTGGGTATATGTCACAAAGTATCAGATGCATATCACTATCATATAAGTTTTGCACCGATACTTTTATCAAAGCAAGTAACATCAGAATAATTTTGTAGTTTTGTATTAGTGATTATTTGCATAAATCTTTTTCTTTTCTATGCTGAACAGGTGGCTTGTTTCCACTCACACTATTCCTACCTTTTGTCCTTTAGCTCTTATCCATTCGTTTGTTACCAAAGCATAGAAAATGTGTGAATAGACTGTTATATAATAAGTATTTGTACCTCTAAATTTCATCATCAATGAATGGAGAATATTATCCAAATATGCCTTAATATTAAGTTACTCAATATGGTATCAGTCGCTTTTTTGATCTAGGTCTTCTTCTTCATTGTTCACCATGCCACCACGCCTAGCCCCTCCTCTTCCTCTTGACCCTGTTTTGGATCCAACCAGTCCTTTCTATGTCCATTCCAGTGATGGTCCCTCTTCTGCCTCCATCACCACTGTTCTAACTGGTTCGAATTATCACTCGTGGGCTAGGTCTATGCGTCGAGCTCTTTCGAGTTCCTCGATGGTACCATTTCGGTGTCGGCTGATTCGTTTGACCCTCTGCATCATGCTTGGAACCGATGCAATATGCTCATTCATTCCTGGATAATGAATTCGGTGGATCCTTCTATAGATCAATCCATCGTTTTCATGGAGAATGCAGTTGATGTCTGGCTTGATTTGAAGGAGCATTTCCCAGAAGGGGATCTCGTTCGTATCTCTGAACTTCAACAAGAAATTTACTCTCTCAAACAAGATTTTCACACGGTAACGAAATTTTTCTCTGAACTTAAAATTCTATGGGAAGAACTTGAAATTTATAAGCCCATTCCTACTTGTACTTGTCGCATAAAATGTTCATGTGAGGCTATGCGCAAAGCTCGCCAGAACCATCAGTTGCTTCATTCCATGCGTTTTCTTACAGGCCTTAATGACAATTTTGGGGTTGTGAAATCACAGATCCTTCTTCTTGATCCCTTGCCATCTATCAACAAGATCTTCTCCATGATTCTCCAACATGAACGACAACTTATTCCTAATTTTTCTGATGATTCCAAGGTTCTCATTAATTCTTCTAAGTCTAAGAAAGTTCATCACAAAACTGGCAAACCCTATACCAAGTTCAAAACTCGCATCTGTACCTACTGCAATAGGTATGGCCACACTATTGAAACCTGTTACAAGAAACATGGCTTGCCTCCTCATCTACAGCGCTCTACAACCTCTCATGGCACTGTAGGTGAAGGAAGTGCGTTTGTAGTTTTTGATACATCACAGGACAACAAAGTTACTTCTCCCTCTTTGACTCATGAGCAGTATGAGAAACTGATCCATCTAATTCAAGGTTCTAGTCTCAATCAGCAATTTGGAAATGTTGCTTCTAATCAGGTTCGTTCAATCTCTTCATTTGCTTTTGTACCAGTTGAACATACATGTACTTCTTATGTCCATATTATATCATGTTTTAATTCTTCATGTCATCGTGTCACTCCTGGCTCTTGGATCATCGATTCAGGGGCAAGTCACCATATATGTTCTTCACTACACTGGTTTCACTCATACAACGAAATCACTCCAATAATCATAAAGCTGCCTAATGGCCAGCATATTGTCACAAAAATCATGGGCACTATCACATTTTCACTTGATTTCACCATTTTAAATGTTCTATATGTGCCCGATTTTAATGTTAACCTGATTTCTATTTCTGAATTATGTCATAATTTGAATTGTTTGGTGTCTTTTGTTGGTTTGAAGTGTCTCATTAAGGAACAAAAATCCATGAGGATGATTGGTTTAGCTGAGAGACTTGATGGATTATACTACCTTATCATGAAAAATAAGGAGATCACCTCAAGCATAAACACTCTTCATATACCACACAATGCTTTGTGGCATTTTAAACTAGGACACCTTTCCCATTCTAGATTGTTGACTTTAAAAGAACAATTTCCCTTCATTATTAGTGATCAAAAGGCAATATGCGATATCTGTCATTTTGCTAAGCATATAAAATCTCCTTTTTCCTCATAGTAAAAAAGCTTTAAAGCCATATGATCTTATTCATTTGATATTTGGGGCCCTATTTCAACTACATCTATTTGTAATCATAATTATTATCTCACTATTGTGGATGATAATACTAGATACACATGGATAGTTCTGATGAAACATAAAAGTGAAACAAGACAACATGTTATTAATTTCATCAAACAAATAGAAATCCAACATAACCATTCTGTTAAGATTGTGAGAACTGATAACGGACCAAAATTCCTTATGCTTGCCTTTTATACCTCTAAAGGAATCATCCATCATACTATTTATGTAGAAACTCCCATACAAAATGGGAGAGTTGAACGAAAACACCAACATATCCTTAATGTGGGAAGGGCACTCCTTTTTCAATCCAAACTACCCAAACAATTTTGGTGATATGCCGTGTCTTATGTTGTTTTTATAATTAATAGAGTTCCTAGTCCACTTCTCCAAAATAAGTCTCCATATTTCTTGCTACATAACCAACTCCCTGACATTCATTCTTTAAAGTTCTTTGTCTCTTTGGTATATGCCTCTACCTTAAATTCTGGTAGGACCAAACTAGATCATCGAGCCAGAAAATGCGTGTTCTTAGGATACAAAACTGGAGTAAAGGGTGATGTTCTCTATGATCTACACAACAGAGATATTTTTGTATCCAGAAACACCACATTTCATGAACACATTCTGCCATATCAGTCCAATCAAACCAGAAATCAGTGGACATATCACCAATATAGTCCCTTACCCACCATGACCCTGATTATTCTACTGCACATAACCCAACATTTACACATATCCTCAACCCACCTTCTCAACCTGACTCGCCTATACCTCACCTGGATATAATTGATTCAACCTCCATACTTATTCCAACTGATCTTTCCCAACTTGTCTCAAACCATGAACCTCGTGAAAAGGATCTAAATCACCAAAACTTACTGTTGTACCCCAAAATTTTCCCTCCCATATTTCTCAACAAATGTCAAGTGAGGTCCTCAATTTGCTCAAGGAAGTCCAAGAGTTGACCAGACAAACTCTCTCCTAAGGCAGTCTATCTCAAATTAGGGTTTCTATTTTCATCAAGATATGTGAACCACAAAGGATTCAAATGCTCACCATTGTCCTAATATGTTCTCAAGATCATCCATGTCAAGTTTCAAGCCTTGCAGAAGAAGTTTGCTCAGTCAATTGCTCAAATGCCTGAAAATCAACTATACTAGGTCAAAAGTCAATTGTGGCCTACATACAGTCAAACTTCAAGATTTTTTATCAACATACTCATTTTGAAGTATCATTCATCATTTGATCAAGGGTTAATCATGATTCATCAAGGATTGCTCATAATTCATTAAAACCCTAAAGTTGCTAAATTAGGGTTTTGTAGGAAAAGTCAACTCAACTTTGACCAAGCATAACTTTCTCATACTTTATCATAAATGACCCATCCAAAGCTAATTTTTAAGAGGATTCAATTCCATACAATTCATCTTTATCTCCCAAGTTCAGAATATGCACTCAGAAAAAGATATGAATTTTGACATTATAGGACATTTTGAAAAGTCAACAAAAACACCTTTTGGGTCAAAGCTTCATATGAACATGGAAGACTCAATTAAGTTGAGACTAAAAGGGTTTCTTAGAGGACATCCTAAGCTTTCTAAAAAGTCCAAGAACACCTCCCTAGGGTTAAAATTGAGAGAGTTATGCATTGGCCAAGTTGACCATTTTTGCAAAATTGCCAAAAGTCAAATGTGCTCAAATTTGCATTTTTTGCTAAATGGGCCTAAGTTTTTATGCTTGCACTTTACTTATAACCTGGTCCATGAACCAAATGTGAATTCACATGTTATTTTCTTCATTATTTATTTTATTTTAATTTTTTATTTATTAAAAATTGAATTAAATTAAATAATTGGTAAATAATAGCAAAGATTTGTTTTGATTCGATTTGTGAACAGAATCGCGAGCTCATAGTGCTGGTGTATCAGAATCAAATCATATCAATGGAAATTGGTACAAGAAAGGCATGATTGGCATGAAAATATAAAGATATCATATGCATTGAAAATCAAATCAAATTTTGGATAAATACAAAGATTTAATCCAAGTTTATTATTCTAATTCATTCTAGGTTATATAAGAAAAGGTTTGCAGATCAAAATAAGGGGTTGGAAGCGCGAAACGGCCAAAAGAAAGACTCATAATTTTTGATAAAAAGAGAGGTCCAAATTCTGGATTAGAGGGCTAATCAAGGAGTTTCAAAGCCAGAAATTAATTCCTGGGCATCTCAGGAAGCATTCTCAATCATTTGCAGGCGCCAGAACATCCAGAATCACTCTCTATCACGCTCACGGTTTGCACAAATATCCAAATTTGATTGCTGTAATTCTTGCATATTTAGCATGTTTAAATTACATATTTGTATTCATCAGCATGTTTGCAATGTTTCTGGATAGTTTGATTTGGGTTACAGTGCAAGAATAAGCTTTTGCCATTGTTAGGGCTTGGTGCTCCAATTTGGGGTTTTGGGTTTCAAGAAAAATTAGGCTTGGTAATGGGTACCATGATGATCAGAGTTTCAAACCCAGTTGATCCATGGTCCCCAATTGAATTTATATTGCATATGATTGATTTTTGAATGACATCGGTTTCAGCAACAGACCTGCGTCTGTAGGTAAAGGTTCAGAACTTAAAACGACGGTTCCAGGGAAGAAGACAACAGTGTGTCACAACCTAATTGGCTGATTTAAATTCTGGCTCATTATTTTGGCCAGAAACTTGTTATTCTGATATATTATCTGTTTTTATTGTATTAACGAGTTAACATCCAGCACAGTTGGTCAGAAGAAGGAAGTTAGAAGCTCATTGTTTTGGGTTTGATCCCAGGTGTGAGCTTTTGGCATTTTTTCCATTGTTTTCACCAGATCCAGCACATACACCTTCTGAGGGTCACCTTCTAGATCCATTAGCCAGAACCAGATCCAGTGAACTACATCTTCTGAGGGTCATCATCTTCTGGATCCATGAGCTAGAACCAGATCCAGTGAGTTACATCTTCTGAGGGTCATCATCTTCTAGATCCATGAGCCAGAACCAGATCCAGCACACCCCACCTTCTGAGGGTCATCTTCTGGATCCATCAGCCAGAATCAAATCCAGCGCACCTCATTTTCTGAGAGTCATTATCTTCTGGATCCATCAATCAGAGACAGGTCTGCTAACAACAGGCTCATTTGGTTATTTCTATCATTTTTCTTTAATTTCTTTTCTTTTGGTATTTTGTTTTTCTTTAGTTAACACAAAATTATTTTATTTTTAAATCAACCAATCAAAATCACAAAAAGATTTGTTTTCTTAATAAATGTTTTTTAATTAATTAGTTTAATTAATTTAGGACAACTTTAATTTCTTTAATAACTAAAGTTCAATTAGAAAATTAGGTTAACTCTTGATTTAATTTTTTCTTGTTTTCTCAAATAAATAAAAATACAAAAATAGGTTTTCGATTGAATTAATTTTTTTTTCTTGATTTAAAATTAATTAGAACTTAGGATTTTCTTTTTAATTTGATTATTTCATTATTCTCTTAAATAGCAAAACATGACAAACATCTTTTTTTTAATCAATCGCAAATAGGTCTAGTCAAGGGTCAAAACCTTAATCGCCTCGCATTTAATTCGCAACGCGCTTATTATTTACTTTGACAATATTTTGTAATTGTTCATGGTTTGTAATAGTTTAATTTAGGGTTTTATTTGCTGTTTAAATCCCTGGGTTTTTGGCTACGTAATTAATTCCCCTCCCCGAAGCCTTGTAATAGCGTAGATTTACTTTCTCGCATTTTTAATTCCCGCAAATATTTAACTGTTTAGATGTATGCTAATTGGATTGTATGGCAATAATGCATGACAAATTAATACGGTTAGAAAACCCTAACGTGCAAAGATAAATAACTGAAACAGATCACTCGCACATATCACTCTTAGGGTATACTCTCACTTCGGTTGCCTTCGGTAAACAATCATTAAGTATAGGATACTTTAGTGGTTACCCTTCTGTCTAAAAAGATCTAATATCCCGTTCGAATGTTGCCTCAGAAATATTGCCTCGTAAATGTTGCCCTACAAAGATCTTAAGACTCTAGGGTTACTACTAAAGTGTCCTAACATTGCTTTATTGATCATACGTCCCTTTTGAATTGACCTTTACAACTCCGACGACGGTGCTACCTATTTCTCAATAGTAGGATAGCACTGTCTAAAGGAAACAAGAATAAAAATGATCTTTTTTCGAGTAGGTAGATGCTAGTAGGTACTTTCTCAAATCAAAACTTTTCACACTTACACTTTTCAAACCAAAATTCCGAACAACTTCATCATACCTTTGAGGACTGATACAAGGGTTATCACGAAGCAAAACATTTAAAAAGAAAAAACAAGCATACACACAAGCAATTTAAAAAGATGAGCAAGTACCTAAGAGCCCATGGAAAACCATGGATAGAAAGGGTGTTAACACCTTCCCTTTCCATAATCTACCCCCCCCCCCCCCCCCCCCCCCCGTACTCAGAAACATCTCGAAAAAGGATTTTTATGTACTTTTTTCCTTTCTGGTTGGATAAAATAAAAGTCGGTGGTGACTCTTGCTTACCGCAACATTTTGTGAACATAAAACGCAAAATGCAAACCAGTATTAAACAGTCAGTTCTGCCACCGTATCACAGAACTGGCGAGTCTGCTGGGGAATAATAAGTGGGGTATACCTTAGGATCTAGTTCATCATAATTGCTTCTCTTGATTGTTTTGTTTGCTTTACTTTCAAGGGTTTTTGTTTGGGGTTACTATAGATCCTACACCCGAATCTGGGGAACACATGTTAGGTAAGTAGCAATAGACCGTGAGGGAACTATGCAGCGTAGACTGATACGGTTGAAGCAGTAGCTACGTTGGTGTGGAACTTTGGTTGGTACCGGTATCCCTTGTGGAGAAACGAGGAGAATACGGGGCCGCTGCGTGGTGTCATTAAGCATCAGCTGACCTTAGAACCTTTAATCACCAAACTTGGCCATTAGAAAGTAGTGAGATAGCTGGCCTCGGTGTAAAGCTGAGAACTGGTTGATACTCGATGCTACACTCATTGAGACCATACTCTCGGAATAATTTTGGCCGCAAGAAAAGATTGCGTGAGTTGAAACCATGACCGATGGAGGATGGTCAGTCATATTGAGATCCTCTAGAACCCGGTTACTTTTCTAGGACAGGTTGAAACCAACTTAACTTCAAGAGGGTACTACCTTTGACCTCATGCAAGCCTTAAACCTAAGGGCTTTGTGTGATTTGACTGTGTTTACAATACCTGTTGTTTGCTATACCTGTGTTTTATCATGACATCATGCATCATAACAAGGCATACATGCTTCATTACACTAACCATTTCAAAGACCAAGGGAATTTATCTTTGTTCTGTTTTGCAGGTCATGGCTTCCATGTGTAGAAAAACTATCTGAATCAAATTTGTGGAGATACCATCCCAACTCAAAGAGCTGGTGTCAAGAATTTCTGAAACTTCTATTTTCATTAAGAGACATGGTCAACTTCTCAGCCTGGTTACTTCAAACCCTGATGAACAGATAATGAGCGTACTTTTTCAGTTCTTCGATCCCAAGCATTACTGCTTCACCTTTCCAGATTATCAATTGGTACCCACCTTGGAATAATTTTCTCATCTATTGGGCATATCCATTCTTTAACAGGTACCCTTCACAGGTATAGAAGAAGTTCCTAAGTCAGAAGTCATTGCCTTAACTTTGCATTTGAAATGGGTCGATGTGGTATCCAATTGGGAAAATCGAAGTGGAGTCGAGGGTTTTCTAGCCAAATTTCTGATAGACCAGGCTCATCTATTTTGGGATGATATGGAGTTTCAGGATTTTGAGGATGTCTTGGCTCTTCTTATCTATGGTTTAGTTCTCTTCCAAATCCGGACTCTTTCGTAGATGTGAATGCTATCAAGATTTTCCTTTCTCGCAACCCTGTGCTTACCTTGCTTGGAGATATTTTGCACGCTCTCTATACTCGTACCACGAGGAGAAGAGGGACTCTTATGTGATGCATGTCGTTGTTGTCGAGGTGGTTTATCTCTCACCTCCCTAGGTCTATACTGAAGAATGAAGAAGGTTTGGGTTGGATGCACAGAATAATGTCACTCGCTCATACGAATATTCTTTGGTGTTCCCGAGCTATGGAAGACGTTGCTATTATTGATCACTGTGGGGGGGTACCCTAATGTCCCATTACTTGGTATCAGAGGGGGTATAACTTACAATCCTTGTCTAACTTTGAGACAATTTGGTCGTGCTCGAAGGGATGGTCCCCATGAGTTACTTCTCGAGGACATTGTATTTGACTATGAGGATGATGTTAAGGGGCATCACCGGAGGTTCATACGAGCTTGGGGCATGGTGAATGGATCTGACCCCAATGAGTTGGGACCGAAGACTTCCCTTCCTACGCAGCCTTACCTCCAATGGGTTCGAGCTCGTGCCCAGAAGCTTATGATGCCTTATGCGGCCGTATTATCAGTGATTGTGGAGCCCACTACTGAAGCCGACATTCCTTACACGGTTCTCTATCCTTACATGCCCATTGATCTTGGGGAGTTACAGAGGTCTTGGATTCAGCTGAAGAATGAGCGGGATACTTACCGAGAGCAATTCCATGAGCAAGAGAGGAAGATTTTAAAGCTCACCAGGCAGTTCGAGGAAGAAAGAGTGTTCAATGACTATATCAGCACAAAGAGAAAGCGTCCATGGGACTTTTGATTAATCTTTTCTAGTTTTAGATTTGTTTTATTTACTTATCTTATAATGCCTTAATGGCATGTTGAACCTTTCAAATTTAAGCTAATAATGTTTTGTTTATTTTAGTTTGCAAATTTAAATCTCCAAAAGTCTTTGAAATCATTACATGTACATCCCATTATCATACACATCATTACAGGTACCACTACAGGTTTCTCATCTTCTTCGCTGTTTATTTCAGCAGAAATGTCTTCCGATCAAGTCATCAAAGATCTTCAGGCACAGAACGCCAAGTTCCAACATATGTTCATCAGCCTGTCAAAAGGGCAAGAGGATCTGAAAGCCCTCATTCTGAAAGAGAAGAAGAAGAAGAAGAAGAAGATTGGTATTCTGAATATGGGCAGAAGGTTTGGAGAAAGGTTGAAGCATCAAACTGATCTGACCTCTTCATCCAAGGAAGGGGAAAACCAAGAAGGGGAAAAGGACCCTAGTCCTGTAGTCTCGGACAATGATACTGATTATGGCGATGAGCAATGATACAAGTAGTTAGAAGACCGTCTGAGTGCTATGGAAGTTTAGAAGATACCTGGTTTGGGTTTCAGAGAATTGGGACTGGTGTCGGGAGCGGTCATCCCTCAGAAGTTCAAAGCTCCGGTTTTCGCCAAGTATGACGGGGTGTCCTGCCCTAAACTTCATCTCAGCTCGTATGTCAGGAAGATCCAACCCCACATATTTGATAGAAATTTGTGGGTGCACTTCTTTCAAGATAGTCTGTCAGGGACTCAGCTTGAATGGTTCTATCACTTGGAGGGAGCCAATGTCCGAAACTAGGAAGATCTTGCTGCTGCTTTCTACAAGCAGTATCAGTACAATGCCGACCTTGCTCCCACTCATACACAACTCCAGAGTATGTCCATGGGTGCAGGTGAAGGTTTTAAAGATTATGCTCAAAAATGGAGAGACTTTGCTGGAAGAGTTTAACCCCCATTATCTGATAGGGAGTTGGTTGATATGTTTCTAGGGACGCTATCTAGTCCATTTTTCAATAACTTAATTGGCAGCTCATCATCTGGTTTCACCGAGATGATTTTAACTAGAGAAAGAGTAGAAGCTATAATTCGAAGCGGTAAAATACAGAAGGATGCCTCCTCGAGTTTAGCAAAGAAGCCTTTCGCTGGTAAGAAGGAAGCCATTGCAGTCTATAGCCCGAGGGGCCAAAGCAGATATGAACACCGTCAAACGGTAAATGTTGTAGTGATACCAAGACCCGCAGTTGCTCCACAATGCAACAATTAACCAAGGATGGAAAGACCACAGCGGAAGTTTACCCGCATTAGCATGACATTGGATGAAGTGTTACCTCACCTGCTGAGATCCAACTTGGCAACCTTGAGAGAGGCTCCCAAGAATCTAAATACTACCTATCCTAGATACAATCCCAACGCACAGTGGGCCTACAATTATGAGAGTCCTGGCCACGATACAAATGTTTGTTGGGCTTTGAGGAATAAAGTACAAGACTTGCTTGAAGCCAAGGAGATAGAGTTTGATGCTCCAGAAAAGCCGAATGTTATAACTGCTCCCATGCCCAAACATGGTTGTGGAGTCAATGTTGTTGACACTGATTTGTTTATGACCTTTGTTGAAGAAATTTCTACTCCTCTTATGACTGTTAAGAAGAATCTGCTGTTGGCCGGTTTATTTCCGGGTTGTGGTGAAGGGTGCCACATGTGTTTGATCCTACCTTCTGGTTGCTATTTGTTGAAGTCAGGTGTTCAGCGCCTGATGGATAATAAAAAAAATTTGTTCGAGAAGAATATAATTCCTGTTGTTCCAAATGAAGATTTTGCCATCATAACCATTTCCGCCAACCCTTCCAAGGTTTCCTAGAGAAGACCTGTTAGGATTACACATGTTCAAAGAATTGCTCCGCTAATAATCACTATTCCTGGTCCCATCCCGTACACTTCAGAAAAGGTTGTCCCAATGCACTATGGTGCTGATGTGTATTATCATGGAATTAAGCAATATTTGAAGAATGAAGAAGTTGACACTGATGTCAGTAATATTGTCGGGACTAGTAAGGTTATCCGCAAACTGGAGGATCTTCTCTCCCGAGATTTTCCCTCCGACTGTCAATAAACCTATTGACATTCCATTTGTTGTTCCCGCTAGTACGTCAACTACTATTCTAGTCCTTACTCCAGTTATCACCCCTGTTGCCGAGCCATCTGGAACTCGGGGCAAAGAAGTCATAGGTGAGCCTTCCCTGACGGAGGCACCTAGAAAGATTGTCGTGGAAGCCTCTAAACAAGAAATAGAGGAAATACTGAAAATTATCAAGAAAAGCGACTACAATATGGTCGAACAGCTGGGGCAGACCCCGTCAAAGATCTTCATGTTGTCTCTGTTATTGTGTTTTGAAGCCCATGCAAAGGATTTGATTGCATTTCTCAAGATTGCGCATGTGCCATAGGAAACTTCAGCTGATCAGTTTAAAGATTGTGTGGCTAGCCTGACTGCTGACAATGGGCTAGGCTTTTCAGATGCGAATCTGACCCCTAAGGGGAGGAATCATAATGATGCTCTACATGTCTCGATTGAGTGCAGGGGCACCACTATGGCTCATGTGCTGGTAGATACCGGGTCTTCTCTGAATTTTCTACCAAAGAAAGCATTGGACCATTTGGATTTTGAGGGTTTGACTTTAAAGCCGAGTAACATTGTGGTAAGGGCTTTTGACGGATCAAAAATAATGGTGCACGGGGAGGTGGACATCCTGTCAAAGTGGGTTCTCAGGCCTTTGGTTCCACCTTCTACATAATGGATATCAGGCCATCGTATTCTTGCTTGCTGTGTCGTCCTTGGATCCATAGGGTTGGGGCAGTTACTTTTACACTCCATCAAATGCTGAAGTATCCAGTAAAGGGGAAGATTGTCACAGTGCGAGGTGAAGAAGAGTATATGGTGAGTCATCTCAATTCCTTCCGCTATGTGGAGATGGATGGGGAATTCATAGAAACTCCTTATCAGAACTTCGAAGAGGTCCCTCAGACTTTGGCATCAACTGAAGTTACTACCAACAAACCTCCGCTGAATATGGCTTCTCTCAAAGACATCAGGGCTGTGGTTGAAGAAGGTGGGTGTACCAATTGGGGTAGGCTCTCTGATTTCACTCACGAAACTGACAAATTTGGTTTGGGCTTTACTATAGGGGCTCAAAGGGCTGTTAGGCGCGCGCAGATCGAAAGACCTCCTCTACACATCAGCAATCGAGGAGTTAATGCAATTGAGGACAGTGAAGAAGATTCATACATCAACAGCTGGACCTACCCAAAAACCAACGGTGGACTGAATAACTGGATGGTGAAGGATTTCATACCTGTTTCTTTTATTCTGCAGTAATTGACTTTTGTTTTAAGATTTGTAATAAACAGTTTGAAACTTTACGGCCCGGTGCCTTGCTCGAGGCACCTTGGCTCTGCTTGTGAGGGCTTATTATTTGTCATTTCATATATCATTAATAAAGAATTGGACGTTTCTTGCATTAAAAATTTTGCGCTCCTTGTTTTTCTTTGTTGTCTCTTACTTTGTCGAAACGACTATGCTTTTAGACACACTCACGTATCATACTGCAGATCCATATCCACTCTGGATCCCATTGATAACAGCTCTGCTACTGCCAGTTATGACTTCAAAAATCTGATCAACCAAGTCAGGGACTAAGGCGAGGATGATTGTGAGGTACCTGGAGAACTTGCTAGACTACTACAGCAGGAAGAAAGGGCCATACAGCCTCATGAAGAGCCAGTTGAGTCAGTGAATTTGGGTATAGAGGAAGACAGGAAAGAGGTCAAAATAGGTGCGAATCTGGATCCTATTGTCAAATAGAGGTTGATACAGATGCTACACGACTATGTTGAGATCTTTGCCTGGTCCTATGAAGACATGCCTGATTTGGACACTGATATTGTGGTACATCGCATGCCGACTAAAGAAGACTGCCCTCTGGTAAAGAAGAAGGTCCGCCTAATGATCCCTGAAATGTCATAGAAAATCAAGGCAGAGGTCATGAAACAGTTCGACGCAGGATTCTTAGCTATCACTTCTTATCCGCAGTGGGTTGCCAACGTTGTTCCGGTACCTAAGAAGGACGGTAAGGTACGGATGTATGTGGATTACAGAGATATGAATAGGGAAAGCCCCAAGGATGATTTCCCACTTCCTCACATTGATGTTTTAGTCGATAACACCGTGCAACATAAGATCTTCTCCTTCATGGATGGTTTTTCTGGCTACAACCAGATCAAGATGGCTCCCGAGGACATGGAGAAGACAACCTTCATTACACAGTGGGGCACATTCTGTTACAAGGTAATTGTGATGCGGTGGGAGAACTAACTTGAGGTTTTGCGTTTGTGTTTGCAAATGTCGCGGTTAGCAAGAGTCGACACCGACTTTTATTTTATCTAAAAGGAAAGGTAAAAAAGCACAGGAAATACCTTTGAGATTGTGTTTGGGTTCGGGGGGTAGATTATGAAAAGGGAAGGTGCTAGCACCCTTTTCATCCATGGTTTTCCACGGGCTCTTAGTTACTTGTTTTAGATCACTTGCTTTGCTTTTTCAATTGTTTGAAATGGTGCTTTGTGTCTTTTTGAAAGTATTTTGAAAAGAGGCCACCGTTTAGGCAATCTTTGTAATGATTCTTATTTGTAAGAATGTATACAAAGATGTTTGTCTTTTGAAAAATGTTTCAATGTTTTGAAAGTTGTTTGGAAATTGTTTTGAAATGTGTGTGTGTTTGTTTGAAAATAGCAAGGCTTGTTTGAAAGAGATCAAGTAACTAGGAGTTATCTACCCTACTCAAAAGTCTTTCTTGTACATTTTTATTCCTTTGACATTGTTGACCTACTATTGTTTTAGTAGACAACCCTATCTTTGGATGTTAAACGGGACGGGCGTGGTTCATTGTATCACCATGATAGCAATGGTGCTAAGTATCTTAGTTTGTTTGAGGGACCAAGATCATTTGTTTTTACGTCACCTTGTCTAGCATCATCGAGGGACTATGATCTTTTGTTTTGTTTTGTTTTGCCAAGATACCTAGCATGCATACCATGGCCATTTGTTTAGGCAACCAAGTGGGTGAAACCTTAGAGGTGCTTGTGTGCAATGTGTTGTCATTTTCATGCATTTTTGTCTTGAAGTGGGTCATGCTATTTGTTTGAATTTTGTCTTATCATACAAACCCTAATTTACTAAACATGTATATAATGCGATAAATTGCGTAAAGTAAATATAAGCTATTACAACAATATTATGGGAGGGGGGATACAAGTTTTGAATGGGGGATATTTGCACAAAATAAAACCCTAATTTACTATTACAACCCAATTGAATTTATTATACAATAAATAAATAAACAAATATTTAAATATGCAATAAAAATGTATTTATGCAAAAATGTTTTGTAATTGTTTTATGTATGAGAAAATAAAATTATCTAAGTCCTAAAAATAATAAAAAATAATATTATTATTTTTGAAAGGGGAAACCCTAATTTTGTTTTAAAAGAAAATATGTTTTCTATTATTATTTTATTCATTTTTGTTCAAGAAAAATAATAATAATATTATATACAATATTAAAAATTAAATATGTATGAAAAATAAATATTTAATGTGTGAAATAATCAAAATAAAAATGTTTAAGTATTTATTTAAATATATTTACAAGTGTTATTTAAGAAAATAAAGTATAAAATCTTAATAAACCATTTATTATTCAAAAAAAATAAAATAAAATGCAAAAATAAAGAAAACATTTTTGGGTATTTTTTATCATTTAGAAAAAATGAACGCAAGCATAAAAAATAAAAATATCCAAGAAAATACAAAAATATAAAATAATAAGTCAAGGGGGTGTAAAAGCAAATTAAGGGGTGTGAGAAGTAAAACAAGAGTCCCAAAGGATCCAAGGCCCGGGACAGCTTCGTCCCTGTCCTCTGTCCACTTCCTGCGCGCGTTTCTGTGCTTCAACCTGTAACTCTTGCGTACGTGCATAAAAACAAAATCTTGCAACATAAAACTTGTGGCATTTTTGATCACTATTCCAATGATATAAGACTTGAAACCTAACTCTAAGAAACCAGGGAGAATTTCAGTGGCCCTAATTTCTAACCTAAAATTTTCATGAACTTCAACAACCAAATACTCCTAGCTCAGTTAATATAAACAAAAACTAGGCATATGTACATCTTAAGCAAGTTAAGTTTGGATATGGAAATGTGGGAACTTTGAGTGAGGATATGGAAATGTGGGAACTTTGAGTGAGGCCTGAAGTTCTTGTGAGCTTCCTTGAAGTTCTCTCAAGTTTCTCCAATGCTCAGCTTGCCTTGTAGATGCTTGAATCTCCTTGTAGAAGTCAATCTGCAAACCTTCAAAATGAAAATGGTGATCCTTGAAACAGGGGTTACAGTTGCAAGACAAAGGCCTAGATAGTTTAGGTGTGATGTATGGAAGGTGTTTCAAGGGTTGAATCAAGAAACTCACGAGCCAATATTGATTTGGCTTGAGATTTGCAGAAGCTGCCCTGTTTTGGACATAAATGTGGTTTTTTGTGTTTTGGAGTGTTTGAGATGTTGGTAATTCGTGTATTGGCTTGTTACAAGGTTCTGAAGTTGGTTCAAATGATGCTAAGACTTCTCTTTATCAGATGCCCAAGCTACCTTGACTTTTGCAAGTTTGCTTGCTTTTGAAGAAAGTTGGAAGTGACAATGCAAAGGTTTGTACTTGCTAGCTTATAGATTGCATAGAGTTGGTACAAGTTGCCTGATAACTGTGGATCTTGTTTGGAACAAAAGATCAGGTCCATGGCTCAAGAAATGTAAAGTTGGAAAAAGCAAGCTTCATGAAAATGGTATTGAGAACTTTATGCCATAAATGGATTAATTCTTTGTGCAACGCTCCATAGGTCAGAATAAAGACAATATCCAATGTGTTAGCATTCAATTATGGAGTGTAGAAGGGATTAGGACCTGTAATACCAAGTACAAGCATGTTTGAAACTGATTTGCAACATGTAACATTGTGAAAATGCCTTGCACAAAATTGATAAATTGCCATTTTCATTTCTTCGATTCTCCCTAACCATAAATGATCTTGGAGAGTTCTTTGACATTTTGGAAAGAATGTAACATGCTATACAATCCATCTTTGAAATGAATTTTGAGATACCTCTTGGAACTAGGTGAAAAATTGCCACGAAGTTAGGTCAAAAATATGCCTAACCTAGGGTAAAATTTCACAAAGTTAAAAAGTTTATGGACCCCTATTCACAAAATCATAACTTGAGATCCAAGCATATTTTGGGAAAACTTTATGATTCAAAGTTGTAGATTTCATGGAGGACTACAACTTTCATGTTGGAAGTTTTGTTTGAATCCCAATGCATCATGGTGAAAAGGTTGTGGAAAGTTTGGAAAAAATAAGAAATTTCCATAACTTAGAAAAATTCGAAGTTATGAAAAATTTCAAATTAAAAACCCTAATTTTCAAAATTAGGTTTCTTGGTCAACAAGTTTCACATTTTGATATATCTTGATGAATTATGACCCTTGGCACTTGGTTTTGACCAAAAAGTCAAAGTTTGACTTTTCAGTGTACAGTTGACTTTTGATCAGTTGACTGCAAAATTCATCTGTCAATCCTATGCATTTGAGATCTTTTGAATTATTTGATTAGGTTAAGATGATGCTATTGAGTCCTTGAAATCATGCTTGAACCCAATCGGTCATTGGCTAGGTTAAAAAATAGAAATTGCCCTTTCTCAGTCAAAACCCTAATTTTGACCATTTTGCCCTTTTGATGATTTGATCAAATTTCTTGAGGAGTTGTGGTCCAAACTTGATCAAATGGTACATAGGTGCCTAAAATGTTGTGGGGGATAAAAAATTATGAAGTTTGACTGTAAATTGGCCATGGTTGACTTTTTCCCCAATACAGGTGATTTTTAGGTCAACTGTCTAATTGATTGGGCAAAAATGTAATTCAAGGCATGAAACTTGGTATGAAGAATCTTAGGGGTCCAAGATGGTGTATGAAAGTCATATGAATCATTGATGGTCCAAAAATCCTTGTGCAAACTCAAACCCTAATTTCAGACTATCAGTGCAAGGTGGGATCTTGAGCAAAGCAAACCCTAATCTGTCTTGAGTCCAAAGAGTCTTGTGAGGAAAATCTTGATAAAATGAGAGGGAAAATTTTGGGGTACAACAGCTGCCCCTGTTCAATCTTCTTGAACCTAGAGAGTTAGATTGGCGAGCTTTGTCGTTCGTGACTCGAAGGTAAAAGATGATTGGACACTAGAGTGCCCGTAAATTTGCACTCGTCAAAATGTAGTTGAGGAAATGGGCTTAAAGATGCCATTTGGAGATGTGATAGAATCTTGTTGGAGATAGGCTTAAAGATGCCATCCAAGAATGTTTGTTGAATTGTAAGTTGTAAGTCAAAAGAATGAGTATTCAGAATGGTATCCGTGTCTGGAACATATCTGAGCTGTATCTGGAGACTGAATCTGTATGAGCAATGGAATAGCATCCGTATCTGGAGCGTATCCAAGCTGTATCTGAATGTTGAATCTGAATAAGCACTAGAATAGCATCCATGTCTGGAGCGTCTCTGAGTTGTATGAGCAATAGAATTGCATATGTGTCTTGAGCGTCTCTAACCTGGGGAGAATCAGAATAAGTGACAATGGCAACCGTGTCTGGAGAATATCTGAACTAGGATTTGAATAAGTGATAGAATGGCAACCGTGTCTAGAGTGTATCCGTATTGTATCTAAGATCTGAGTCTGAATGAGCAACAAAATGACTTCCGTGTTTGGAGTGTATCTGAACTGTATCTTGACTTTGAATTCTGAATGAGTAATAGAATGAATTCCGTGTCTGGAGTGTATCCGTACTGTATCTGAGGTTAAAATCTGAATGAGAGATCTGAATGAGCGACAGAAAGGCTTCCGTGTCTGGAGCGTATATGTACTGTATCTTGACCTTGAATTCTGAATGAGTAATAGAATGACTTTCGTGTCTGGAGTGTATCTTTACTGTATCTGAAATCTGAATATTGTTAAATGATAGCTGTTAATCTTATTCTGAAAAGGGTAAAATGTTAGCTGAAACACAAAGTTATGTTGCATGAAATGTATGATGCAATAAATGTGCTTTATCAATATTTATGATATATGGATGTAATGTATGCGCATGTAAGCTGATTAGCTGTATTGCAGAGGAAAATAAATCCTTGACAGCTGGGGATGATAAAACCCTTGACTGCTGCCGGGGAAAAATAAATCCTTGACCGCTGCTAGAGACTCAAAATATTTGATTGCTGAGGATGAGAAATCCTTGGTGACTGTTGGAGATAAGAAATCCTTAACAACTTCTGTGGGGATGCAAGGATCCTTGATGTCTTGAAGTTGGAGTATTGACAAAATCTGTTGTGAGAATAATGCCAAAGCTGCTTGAGAAATCTGCTTGGAGAATCCAGAGAATTTTGATGACCTCTACTGGGGATTACACAATGGGAATCCTTACTCGGCTGGGGAATAGGGAAAATTCTGATGATTTCTGCAGGGAACTAAGAATGAGAATCTTCATACCGTTGAGGAGTAATGAAAACCTTGATGACTTCACTGGGGAAATGAGAATGAGAATCTTCAATCTGCTGGGGAGTTTGAACCCTGTGGGGAATTAGGATTACTGCTGGAGAGTAAGTTCAAGAGTTCGGGTAGTCTGCCACTCTACTGGGAAGTTATCCTAGGTTGGGGAGAGACAAAAGTTAACTGTTATCTGGTTGATTTCCAGGCTTCAAGATAACTTGCTGGGGAATTTGGAGAAACTGGATGGTTTCCGCCGGGGATTGATAGTTAGAAGTCTTGACTCGACTGCGGAAGAAGGTTTCATCTCCGCTGGGAATCTGTTACTCAAAGTTTTTGCTCCGCTGTGGATTGGGAGTTTGAAGTTTTAACTTTGATGGGGGTTAAGGGTTTGAAATTATAACTCTGTTGGGGATATGTATTTCAAAGTTTTAGTTCCGCTGGGGATCTAGATGATGTATTGTAGGGGATTGCTCATGGAATAGCCTAAAGACGTTTTCTTATCCTTTCAACCTATCAGTAATTGTTCTTTTCCATCCTGTTTATTTGTAAACAGTAATTATGTTCAAATGCATATGTTCATCAATGAATCATTGGACGCTTTTGCAAATAAAAACACAAGTGTAAAGAAAAAGACAAATAGTTTTCTGGACTTTAAAGAGGTATCTTTGTATTTACTTTGAATAAGTGTTTTGTACAAAGGAGATAGGAATCCTAGTAAGAGGATGGTGTCATAAAAGCAAGAAAAATTTATACGAAGAAAGATAGCTATGTGTGTAAAAATCCCATGGGGTTCCCATTCTGCTATAGCCTTCGTATCTCTGAATATCTTGTCCAGCCGTTACTTCGTACGAGGATGATTGAATTGATCAGAAGCTCAGAGTTTGTCTGTGAAGAGATTGTCCTTAAAGTGATCCGACGAGACATAGTCATACGCTTTAATTCCCTAACTTTTGCCTGGACCGCCCTTTCGGGTTTTCAGTCCATCGGGAAACCCTTTTTTTCCCAAGTCGCCCTTTCGGGTTTTCAACTTGCCGGATATACAAATTTTTTTGTTTATCCCTAATTTTTTCCTGAACCGTCCTTTCGGGTTTTCGATTCACCGGGATGCCCTTTTTTGCCTAGGTGTGTCAATCTAGCGGGTCATTTATGCGTAGTATCTTTTGAATATGTCTGCGTTCGCAGGGTGCGGCAATTCGTCGCCGTCCATGGTGGTTAAGATCATTGCCCCACCAGAAAAGATGTTCTTGATCACAAATGGTCCTTCGTAGGTAGGAGTCCATTTTCCCCTGGGATCACTTTATGGCAAAATGATACGCTTGATTACCAGATCTCCAACTTGATAAACTTGGCGTCTGACTTTCTTGTTGAAAGCCTTGATCATCCATTTTTGATACGTCTGACCATGGAAAACAACAGTAAGTCTCTTCTCGTCAATCAAGTTTAACTGATCAAGCCGAGTTTGAATCCAATCGTCTTCACTCAAACCAGCATCCTTCATGATTCTCAAGGAGGGAATCTGAACCTCGATAGGTAAAACAACTTCCATGCTATATACCAAAGAATAGGGTGTTGCCCCAGTTGATGTGTGTGCCGTGGTACGATACCGATGAAGAGCAAACGGTAACATTTCATGCCATTCCTTGTAGGTGTCTGTCATCTTTTGTATGATTTTCTTGATATTTTTGTTCGCAGCTTCGACAACACCGTTCATCTTCGGCCGGTAGGGAGATGAATTATGATGTTGAATCTTGAACTATTCGTACAAAGCGGTGATCATAGTATTGTTAAGGTTTGTTCCGTTTTCAGTGATAATCCTTTCAGGGATACCATACCAGAAAATAAGATTCTTCTTGATGAAGCGGGCAACCAAATTCTTAGTTACGGATGCGAAGGAAGCTGCTTCGACCCACTTGGTGAAGTAGTCAATGGCCACCAAAATGAAGTGGTGTCCATTGGATGCTATAGGTTTGATCTCTCCAATCATGTCGATTCCCCACATAGCGAATGGCCAAGGAGCTGTTAAGACATTTAGAGGAACTGGAGGCACGTGTACCTTGTCTGCATAGATTTTACATTTATGACAAGTGCGGGAGTGTTGATAACAGTTAGCTTCCATGGTAGACCAGTAATAGCCTGCCCGTTGTTGTACCCCGAAATTTGCCCTCCCATATTCCTCAAGATTTGTCAAGAATCATCTCCAAATGGTTCAAAATGGCTCAAGGGTTGTACAGTCAAATCACCTCCTAAGACAGCTGAAATTAGGGTTTTGGTTCTTTCAAGGAATTTTGGGTTCTCAATGGGTCAATCAAGTCTCATAGGTATATATATATTCTCAAGCACCTACATGCCAAGTTTCAAGACTCACAGTGCCAGTTTGCACAGTCAAAAGCTCCATTTGATCTACAGTCAACTACAAGGGCAAAATGATCATTTTGCAGTCAAAAGTCAGAATTCTTGGTCAAAATCTCATTTTGAGTTCACAATCATCATTTGATCAAGTCTTGATCATGATCTCACAAGAATAGCTCAAAAATCATCAAGATGCAAAAGTTATTATTTTTGGACAGCAGAAAAGTCAACTGTACTTTGACAAGGGCATAACTCTTTCATGGTTTATCAGAAAAATCCCATCCAAAGCTCATTTTGAAGATGATGCAATTTCCTACAATCCATCTTCACACTCCAAGACCAAGAAATGCTCTCACAAAAAGTTACAAATTTTTACATTATAGGTCAATTTCAAAAGTTAACAAAAGTACACTTTGAGTCAAAGGCCATAATTTGAGATTGGTAAATCCAAATGACATAGGACCAAAAGCATTGGTTAGAGGACTTCAAGGGCTTTCCAAAATGTCCAAGAACATGGTCATATGATCAAAATTGAGCAAGTTGTGCATTGGAGAAGTTGGGAAATTTTCATGAATTTGTAAAAGTCAACTTTGCTCAAAACACCTTCTTTTTGCTAATGGGCCTCAAATCTCTTTTTGAAACTTCACCCATGACCTATGCACGACCCACCAAGTTAAATGGGATTTATTTTCTTAAATTTATTGATTAAATGGATTTTTAATACATATTAATTCATTTAATTAATTTAAATTATAAGAAAATAGAAGATTTGATTTTTAAATCAATTTGTGAACCAAATATGATCCAAATATGCTAACCAATTCGTGCACAATCAAAAAGGTACAAAAATATCCAATTTTGGCAACTTGTTCAATCATGAAAAATCAAGAATATTTGATTTATCAATCAAGGATTTAATCTTCAATGCACATGGGTTGGATCCAAATTTTTAAACTAGACTGATTACCTTATATACAAGCAAGCCAACCGTAACCTAATACACGTGAAAAAGCTGCAGAAACGGCCATATCAAATTCAAGAAATTCCAAGAAAACTCAAAACCTGTTCTTGCATTCTAGGCCAATTCAAGGCGTTTTGTCCATCCAAACACATTGTAGGAGGTACCAGGAGTGAATTGCAATCAAATTCAAGCATCAAAGCTCAAGGAATCGCGACATACAGTTTCATGGTTTGCACTTATAATTCAAAATCGTATCTCTTAATTCATACGCATTTGACATGTTTTTGTGATTGATTTGCATTGCTAGAGACCATACAAAGCTAATGGAATGATTGAATTGAACCATAGTTCCCTGAATCGAGAGATGCCATGATTGAATTTCTAGGGTTTTCAAGCTTTTAAATAGGCTTTCCAAACCAGGAAAAAATGGGACTAATGGGATACATGGTTGAAATCATGAGACCAAGACGATTGGAACCCATACCTCGCGAAATATTTATGTTTGCTGTGTGTCTAATCGCTATTTTTCGTGCAGGGAGGTAGTGGAGGTTAAAAACCCCCGCTATCTGATTATCTTTTACACAGAACCAAGGTTGAAGATGATGATGTGTTGTCATCTGGTTTGCCTGTTTGAATCTTAGCGCGTTTTTTTTATAATTTCAGCATATTGATTTATTTTCACATATAATAATCGCCTCTTATTCATATAACAATTGAAACAACTTGGTTGAGTGGTAAAAGTGTTGGCATGTGAGCCTTGGGACCTGGGTTCAAATCCCAGGTCCCCCAAAATTCTTATTATTATTTTCTTGCATATATTCCAATGGATTTCCAGGTATGAAGACCACCATGCACCTCAAACCTCAATACGCCAGGTGGCTCTAGACCTAGATCCAGTGATCATGGATGAAGGACCACCATACTCCCTGGTCAACATACGCGTGGGTAATCTGAAAAGTCAACAGGGCTGGAATGTTAATGGGCTTCAGAATTGCTCTTGTCACTCCCAAAGTTGGCCCAAACCCCCCTGAGTTTGCATTTTTTATTTTCTTTCATTATTTACTTACTTGATTTATTTTCTTTTTCTTTAATTAACTACTAACCAAAATAATTAATATTTTTTCCCTAATAAAATCAGAGAGCAAAAAAAATATAATATTTTTATTTATTAAATTAAATTTCATTATTTTACTTTATTTTGTAAATAAATATTGACATAATTTGTTTAGTTTAATTAGGCATAATAATAATATTTTTTTGCAATAAATAAAAATCAATGTAGAATTAGGTTTTAACCATTTTAATCACTTTTATTTTTATTTCCTTAAAACATTAAAAAAAAACCAAAAAAATATTTCTTTTTATTAATTAATTAACTTAGGTTTAATTTTATTTAGTTCAAAATAATATTAAAATCTCCTTCTTTCCTAAAAAAGGGTCAAAACCCTAAAAAATTCTCCGATTTAATTTTTCTCACGTGTATTACTTTTTGATCCATATAATTGTATTTGCTCCGAGGATGTAATAGTTTTAATTAGGATTTTTTATCTCTTTTATTTATTTTCCGCAATTTACTTTTTCAAGGGTTTGTTTTTGATCCATATAACTTAGTTTTATTTTCCGCAACTATTAACTGCTAGACGTATGCTAACTAGGCTATGCATGACAAGATCTCTCTTAAACTAAAATCAATCGTAGCTCACCATAACATGTACAATGATAACATAACTGAAAATTGACATATTTGCACATGCCACTCCTAGGGTACGCCTCACTTGGTTGCCTCGACGTGGTCATTGAGTATAGGAAGTTTTAGAGGTCGCCCTCCTGTCTAAAGATCAAAGTTGCCTCGAAACGGTTGCCTCGGATAAAATGATCTAAGACATTAGGGTTACCGCTAAGGCGTCCTAACGTTGCTTTAGTGACCACATGCCCCTAAAATCGAATTGACCCGACAACTCCAACGACGGTGCTACCTACTTCTGAATAGTGGGATAGCACTGTCTAGAGGACATTTACACAGCTTAATTCCTTTTGGGTAGGTAGAGGTTCCTAGGTACTTGCTCTTTCAAAACAAAACAAAGTTTTCGCACTTACACTTTTTTTCAAACAAAGTTTCAAACAACACTTCATACACTCTTGAGGACAGAAACAAGAGTTAAATCGAAGTTTTCAAACAAAACTCTTTTCAAAACCCACGAACACAAGAAAAGCAAAACTTTTTGAAAACACAAGTGAACAAGTACCTAAGAGCCCGTGGATAACCACAGATAGAAAGGGTGCTAACACCTTCCCTTTCTATAATCTACCTCCCGAACCCGAGAAACATCTCGAAAAGGAATTTTGCTGTGTTTTTGTCCTTTCCTTGTTGGATAAAATAAAAGACGGTGGCGACTCTTGCTTACCGCGACATTTTGTGAAACGCAAACGCGAACCAGCATTCCAAAACAGTCAGTTCTATTCCCACCGATCACATCCGTAGAATCTTCTTAGCCATCGTATGCCCGCTAGAGTGAGTGCCGAAGGTACCTTCATGCAATTCAGCCATAATTCTTTCAGCTTCAGCTTTATCCACACAACAGAGCAGAATAGAATCATGATTGCGCTTGTATAAGATGCCATTACTTAGGAAGAACTTTGCCGAGAATCTCCTTAAGAACATTTTTTCATTGACTGAAGCTCCTTCAGGGTATTCTTGAGCCTCGAGATACCTTTTGACTTCATGAAACCATGGCTGGTCCACTACTTCTTCGGTATTAATCTCGTGACAATGTGCCGGTTCGTCCATCCGTTCAATGGTGATTTGGGGAGCCTCATTATCCCAATTAAGTTTAAACACGAATGAAATTGTAGCTAGAGCATCCGCTAGCTAATTTTCTTCTCGCGGGAAGTGCTTGAAGGTAATCTGCTCGAAATGTGGTAACAATGTCAAGACATGTTCTTTGTAAGGGATGAGGTTTGGATGCTTAGTATCCCACTCTCCCTTGATCTGACTGATGACCAAAGCTGAGTCCCCAAACACAATCAAGGATTTGATTCCCAAGTCTATGGCAGCCTTGAGTCCAAATATGCAAGCTTCATACTCTACCATGTTGTTCGTATAGTTGAAGCAAAGTCTAGCCGTGAAAGGTGTATGGCAACCTTCTGGGGAGATGAGTACCGCGCCGATACCGTTTCCAAGTGCATTGGAGGCCCCATCAAAGTACAGGGTCCATCGGGATCCTTGTTCAGGTCCGTCATATGGTCTGATATATTCAATGTTGTCCAATGTCATGATGTCTTCGTCGGGGAAGTCAAACCTCATGGATTGGTAATCTTCGACAGCTTGATGAGCCAGATGATCGGCTAGCACACTCCCTTTTATAGCTTTTTGGGTTGTGTATTGTATATCGTATTCCGTCAGGATCATCTGCCATCTAGATATCCTTCCAAATAAAGCAGGCTTCTCAAAGATGTACTTGATCAGATCCATCTTAGATATCAGCAAAGTGGTATGATTCAACATATACTGCCTTAGCCAGCGAGCAGCCCATACCAAAGCGCAACAAGTTTTCTCGAGTAGTGAGTATCGGGTCTCACAGTCGGTAAACATTTTGCTAAGGTAATAAATGGCATGCCCTTTTCGGCCAGACTCGTCATGTTGGCCCAGTACGCACCCCATTGAATTCTCTAGGACGGTCAGATACATGATTAGTGGTCTTCCCTCGATGGGTGGCATCAAGATAGGCGGTTCTAGCAAGTACTCCTTGATTTTATCGAAAGCAATTTGACAGCCATCATTCCATCGAACTACTTGATCTTTCTTCAACATCTTGAAGATTGGCTCACAAGTAGATGTTAGGTGAGAAATGGACCTAACAATGTAGTTTAGGCGTCCCAAGAAACCTCTAACCTCCTTCTCAGTGCGAGGAGAAGGCATTTCTTGTATAGCTTTGACCTTGGCAGGATCAACCTCGATGCCTTTTTTGCTGACAATGAAACTTAAGAGTTTACCGGACCGGACTCTGAATGTACACTTGTTTGGGTTCAGTCTAAGCTTGTACTCCTTCAACCTGACAAACAGCTTTTGCAAGTGATCAAGGTGTTCTTTTTCAGTTTGTGATCGAGCTATCATGTCATCTACGTAGACTTCTATCTCATGATGTATCATATCATGAAACAAATCTACCATGGCACGTTGATAGGTTGCCCCGACATTCTTCAGTCCGAATGGCATCACTTTGTAGCAGAACGTACCCCACTTAGTAACAAAAGTAGTTTTCTCCATGTCCTCAGATGCCATTTTGATCTGGTTATAGCCTGAGAATCCGTCCATGAAAGAAAATACTCTGTGTTGAGCTGTGTTGTCAACCAGGATGTCGATGTGCGGAAGTGGAAAGTCATCTTTAGGGCTGGACCTATTTAAGTCTCTGTAATCCACGCACATTCTCACTTTGCCGTCCTTCTTAGGCACGTGCACAATGTTAGCAACCCATTGTGGATAGGAAGTAACAGCCAGAAATCCTGCATTGAACTGCATCATAACTTCTGCTTTGATCTTCTCGGACATGTCAGGTCTCATGCGGCGGACCTTCTGTTTAACTGGTGGACAGTCTTCTCTTGTGGGGAGATGGTGTACCACAATTTCTATATCAAGTCCCGGCATGTCTTCGTATGACCAGGCGAAGATCTCAACATATTCATGTAGTAGCTTAATTAGGCGTTCCTTGACACTCGGCTCTAGATTGGAACCTATCTTGATTTCCTTTTTGTCATCCTCAGTACCCAATTTGATCGTATCCAACTGCTCTTCATGAGGCTGAATTGCTCTTTCCTCTTACTGTAGTAATCTGGCCAATTCCCCTGGTATCTCACAATCTTCCTCACCTTCGTATTCGGCTTGGTTGAACGGATCTTCAGAGTCACTGAAGGCTATAGCAGTATCGTTACCCATGGGTTCCGGAATGGAAGGGTACCTGCATTTGTGAGTGCGGGTGTGTGTAAGGGCATATCCATCTTAAAACAACAAAATGTAAAAGAAAGACAATGAGCACAAAAGGTTTAAATATGAAAGCGTCCATGATTCATTAAAATGACATATGAAATGAAGATAAAGACCCTTACAAATGGACCGATGTGCCTCGGGTAAGACACATGGTTGAAAAAGTACGAATTGTTTGTGAATTATTACAGTCCAACAGAAACGGAAAAGATAAATTACTGATTTATGAAATTAATGGAACAAAGTCTTTTGCTTCCCAGTTGCACAGTCCTCCGCCAACAGTAGGAAAAATCCAGTCTTCGAAGCTGCCCTCTTCTTCACTATTCTCTAGTGCATTAACCCCTCGGTGGATGATCTTCATAGCTGGCCCTCCGGCACGGGAGCGGCGCACAGCCTTCTGACCAGTCGAAGTAAACCCCAAGCTGAATTTGTCTGATTTGAAAGGAAAGTAGGGAAGCTGCCCCTAGATAGTGGATCCGCCTTCTTCCATTACTGCCATTGCATCTTTGAGAGATGACATCCGAGGTACAGGTCTTATGATCACAGGAGATGAGGACACCGCCTTGGTCGCCGCTATTTCTTCAGAAACCTCTTCAAAGTGTTGGAAAGGGGTCTCTATGAATTCGCCATCTAACTCCATATAACGAAAGGAGTTCAGATGACTGATCATGTATTCCTCTTCTCCATGAACATTTATGATTGTCCCCTGGACAGGATACTTGAGCTTTTGATGCAGAGTAGAAGTGACAACTCCAGCATGGTGGATCCAAGGTCTTCCCAACAGGCAATAATAGGAAGGACGAATGTCCGTCACGTAAAATGTCGAATTGAACGTCTGGGTACCCACCTTGATCGAGATGTCCACCTCTCCATGGACCATCCTTTTAGAACCATCAAAGGCTCTGACAATGATGTTGCTGGGTTTCAGGGTTAGGCCTTCACAATCTAATCTATCCAAGGCTTTCTTCTGAAAGACATTTAGAGACGACCAAGTATCAACCAAAACATGAGCTAGGGTGGTTCCCCTACACTCCACCGAGACATGTAGTGCGTCTTTATGTTTTCTCCCTTTGGAGGTCAAGTCTGCATCGGAGAATCCCAGGCCATTGTCAGCTGTTAAACTAGCCACACATTCCTGGAACTGATCAGCAGAGGTTTCTTGTGGCACGTGGGCCGTCTTCAAAAACTTGACCAAAGCTTTAGCATGTGCCTCAGAGCACAGCAACAGGGCTAACATAGATATTTTGGAGGGGGTATGCCCCAGTTTTCAACAACATTGTAATCACTTTTCTTAATGATCCTCAAAATCTCTTCCATCTCTTTCTGGGATGTTTCAAGAATGACTAATGACTGAGCCTTTGTCAAGACATGCTCCTCTTGAACATTCTTTCCTTTTTTCTCAGCATCAGAAACAGGGATGGGAATTGTATTGTCATTGTTTGCGGGTACACTTGTAGATACAGTTACTGGTATAGGTGTAATCTTCCGGATGGCCGCGGGTCCAAAGACTATTGTTGGAGGAGCAATCTCTGGAGAAAAGATTCTCCCACTACATGTAATTTTGCTTGTTTCGACAATGTTACTGATGTCGGGATTATCTTCCTTAGAGCTTTCTTCTTCAATGGTCTGTTCAATCTGTTTGACACCATGGTAGTAGATTTCTCCACCATAGTTCCATGGTACCATTTTGTCGGTTTTGTACGGGGTTGGCCCGAGCATTGTTATCTTCAACGGAGTACTCACTGGAGCGGATGTAATCCTAACGGGTTTTTTAGGAACCCTGGAAGGATTGGCGTATATGGTTATTATTGAAACTTCTGGAACTGGAATGGGTGAGACAGGAGATTTTTCAAACAAAATTTCCTTGTTATCAATCAATTGTTGGATTCCTTTCTTTAATAGAGGATAGTCAAATGGGGAGGACAGGCAAGCATGGAAATCTTGGTCACAACCTGGGAACACCCCAGCTTTTAACAAATTCACCTTGATGGTTAGGAGAGGAGTTGACAGTTCATCCACAGTAGAAACAAACAGATCTTCTTCCACAACATTGACATTGTGTCCATGCCTCGGCATTGGGGTAGAGATTACATTCGGCTTTTCAAGAGCTTCAAATTCAACATCCTTGGCATCAATCAAATCTTGAATCTTGTTCTTCAAGGCCAAACAGTTGTTGGTGTCGTGCGCTGGACTTTCTGAGTGGTACGCGCATCTGGCGTTGGGATGGTAATATGGAGATGAAGTGTTAGGATTTTTAGAGGCCTCCTTTAGCATGGCTAGGTTAAACTTCAAGAGATGTGGTAAGACTTGAGCAGGATTCATGTTTATCTTGGTGAATTTCCTTACAGACCTTTCCACCCTTTGCTGGTTATTCCTCGGCAGGTCATTTCTCGGCTGATTGTTTCTCGGTTGGTCTGATGCAGACTTTTGAATCATCACGGCCCCCACAGTTGGTCGTCTTTCAATTCTTCCCTGATTCCTCTGGGCATAGACAGCAGACACTTCTTTCTTTTCCGTGAAGGTCTTTTTTGCAGCAGCAGAGGTAGATGTATCTTTCTGAATTTTCCCGCTTCTAATACCGGCTTCCACCCTCTCGCCAGTTAGAATCAACTTAGTGAAGCCTGTAGAGGAGCTCCCAATCAGGTGATTAAAGAAAGGACCTGACAGAGTCCCCAAGAACATATCCACTATCTCTCTTTCAGATAAAGGTGGTTGCACCCTTCCGGCCAAATCCCTCCATTTCTGGGCGTAGTCTTTGAAACCCTCATTGGTAGCCATAGACATACTCTGTAGCTGAGTACGGGTTGGCGCCAAGTCGGTGTTGTATTGATATTGTTTATAGAATTCGGTCGCTAAATCTTCCCAATTATGCACATCATACCACTCCAACTGGTGGAACCAATCAAGCTGCATTCTCGAAAGACTGTCCTAGAAAAATTGGACCCACAGGTCTTTGTCAGAAGAATATGGTTGAATTTTCCTGACATAAGATTGCAGGTGCATATTTGGGCAAGACACCCCATCGTACTTAGCAAACAGTGGAACTTTGAATTTAGGAGGGATTTCAATTCCAGAAACCAACCCTAACTCCTCAAAATCCAGCCCCGGAACTCTCTGTATCTCCATGGCAGCTAGACGCTCTTCCAAATTCTTGTATTTGTCATCAGCCGGAGGGTACTGCTGTTCAGAATAGTCCTCATCCTCTTCTTCTTCTGCTTCAGACTCAGATGGCACTGCAGTTCCTTTTCGTTTTCCTTCCCCCTCTTCAGATGTTGATGGGAATTCCCAAGTCTGTCTGGCTTGTCCTTCAAACCTTCTGCCCAAGATAGCCACACCAGCTCTCTTCTTCTTCTTTTTCTCCTTTTCCTTCTCTAGTAGAGTCTTGAGCTCCTCCTGCCCCTTGGCCAAGGTCAGAAGTAGCTGTTGAAATTGTGAATTCTGGGCTTGCCAATCTTTGACCGTTTGTTCAATATCCATCTTGCTGAAATAAACAGTAGAGAGATGAGGAAACTTGGTGTGAAGACCTGCTTATGCATATGATAAATGATATGTATTCATGTAATGCTTTTAAGGATTCAGAAATTCAAATTTGTTTTAAACAAAAAAGAAACACACATTATATTAATAAGATAGAATTTGTAAGTACATCAATGACCCATGGGAAAAATAATACAAAATTCTAAGGTAAAAAGACGTTGCACATCCTCTTTGGTGCAATGTAGGTGTTGAGAGTCTACTCTTTGTGAAGTTGACGAGTGAGTTCCAAAACCTTCTTCTCGCTTGCATAGAATTGGGCTTCGAAAGTGTCGTGCTCTCCCTTGAGCTGTATCCAACTCCTTTGTAAGTCTTCGAGTGATGTTGGCATGTTAGGATGTAGGAGGGTGTATGGAACCTCTCCTTCCATAACAGGCTCTATAATCACAGGGAGAATGGAGGGGTAAGGCATCATAAGACTTTGGGCGCGGGTTCGTACCCACTTGAGGTAAGGCTCAAGAGGGATGGAATTCTTGTGTCCCAAGGTCTTACTATCCACCTTGTTGGGCATCCTCCAAGCTCGGATGAACCTTTTTCGGAGTCCTTGGTTGTCATTGTCGAAGTCGAAAACCAAACCTTGAATCAGCATGTCATGTGGGCCATCCCTTCGGGCGTAACCTAACTATCTCAGAGCTAAGCAAGGGTTGTAGGTGATGCCTCCCCTAATGCCAAGTAGAGGGACATTATGGAATTCCCCACAACGGTCAATGATGATAACATTCTCTTTTGATCGAGAACACCAATGAATATCTGAATGTGTAAGGGTCATCAACCGTTGTGACCACCTCAAACCTTGCTCATTCTTCAAGACTGATTAGGGAAGATGAGAAATAAACCATCTTGCCAGAAGAGGAGTGCAACACATGAGAACACCTCTTTTCCTCATTGTACGAGTGTGAAAAGAGTTGAGGATATCCCCAAGCAATGTAGGCACCGGGTTGCGAGCCATGAAGATTTTGATAGCACTCACGTCTATGAGTTGGTCAGGGTTAGGGAACAAGACCATCCCATAGATGAGAAGAGATACAATCTCCTCAAAAGCTTGTAAGTCCAAGGAATTCCAGCAGCTTTGGGCCTTCTCAAATAAGAACTTTGACAAGAAGCCTTGGACACCACTTCTAGTTTCCCAATGTGTTGTGACATCAGATGAGTGCAAGTGCAGGGCTTGAGCAATCTCTTCTGGCTTTGGATATCTTTCCATATCGTTGAAAGGTAGTTGATTGAGAATAGGAATCCTCAAGAGTTGAGAAAATTCCTCCAAAGTGGGCACAAGCTGGTAGTTAGGAAATGTGAAGCAGTGATGCAAAGGGTCAAAGAACTGGAAGAGAACTTTCAGCATATCCTCCTCAGTGTTGGCAGTGACTAAGTTGAGAAGACGACCATGCCTCTCGGTAAATGGAGAATTCTCAGGAATCCTTGAAGCTAGCTTCTTGAGTTGTGGAGGAATTCTTACAAGGTTGACTTGGATAGTTTTCCTGCAAAGTGAACCCATAACCTACAAAACATGAACAAAGATGAAAAATCCAAAATCCTTGAAATGGTTAGTGGATGCATATGATGCTTCATGATGTCCATGATGTTATGCACAAGTATATATGTACAAAAAAGTCCCACAAGTTCCTAGTTTAGGCTTGCATGGGGTTTCATAGGTAAGTACCCTCTTGAATTTTAGTTGGCTCAACCTGTCCTAGAAATAGTAATCGGGTTCTAAGGAGCTCAATATCACTGGATTGTTTCCTTGTTCATTGTTTCAATTCAGCCTCTTTACTGGAGATCGAAATATTCCAAGGAACCAACCCTTAATGAGTGTAGTATCGAGTATCTACCAACTTCGGACTGCACCAAAGCCGGTCATCTCACTACATCCTAAAAGTCCAAGTTGGTCAAGTAAAGGTTCTAAAAGTCCATTAGTGCTTCATGACATCACTCAGCGGCCCCGTATTCTCTTTGATTGACTCAAAGGCTACTGGTACCCACAAAAATGTCGCACTAATATAGCTATTGCTTAGACCATGTCGGTATACCCCGCACAATTTCCACAATGTATTGCTATTTACCTATGAATGTTTCCCAAATCCGGGTAGAAGATTCAAACCCAAACAATAGAACCAAAGTGTAAAGCAAACAAGTCAAGCAAGATAAGCATGTAAAGGTGATCTAAAACCCTAAGGTAACCCCACTTTTATATTTATCCCCAGTAGAGTCTCCAGTTCTGTGATGTGGTGGGAGAACTGACTTGAGGTTTTGCGTTTGTTTTCGCAAATGTTGCGGTTAGAAAGAGTCGCCACCAACTTTTATTTTATCCAAAAGGAAAGGTAAAAAAGCACAAGAAATACCTTTGAGATTGTTTTTGGGTTCGGGGGGTAGATTATGAAAAGGGAAGGTGCTAGCACCCTTTTCATCCATGGTTTTCCATGGGCTCTTAGTTACTTGTTTTAGATCACTTGCTTTGCTTTTTCAATTGTTTGAAATGGTGCTTTGTGTGTTTTTGAAAGTATTTTGAAAAGAGGCCATCGTTTAGGCAATCTTTGTAATGATTCTTGTTTGTAAGAATGTACACAAAGATGTTTGTCTTTTGAAAAATGTTTCAATGTTTTGAAAGTTGTTTGGAAATTGTTTTGAAATGTGTGTGTGTTTGTTTGAAAATAGAAAGGATAGTTTGAAAGAGATCAAGTAACTAGGAGTTATCTACCCTACTCAAAAGACTTTCTTGTACATTTTTATTCCTTTGACATTGTTGACCTACTATTGTTTTAGTAGACAACCCTATCTTTGGATGTTAAACGGGATGGACGTGGGTCATCGCATGACCATGATATCAATGGTTCTAAGTATCTTAGTTTGTTTGAGGGACCAAGATCATTTGTTTTTAGGCAACCTTGTCTAGCGTCATTGAGGGACTATGATCTTTTATTTTGTTTTGTTTTGCCAAGATACCTAGCATGCATACCATAGCCATTTGTTTAGGCAACCAAGTGGGTGAAACCCTAGAGGTGCTTGTGTGCAATGTGTTGTCATTTTTCATGCATTTTTGTCTTGAATTAGGTCATGCTATTTGTTTGAATTTTGTCTTATCATACAATTCCTAATTTACTAAACATGTATATAATGCGATAAATTGCGTAAAGTAAATCTAAGCTATTACAACAATATTATGGGAGGGGGGATACAAGTTTTGAATGGGGATATTTGCACAAAATAAAACCCTAATTTACTATTATAACCCAGTTGAATTTATTGTACAATAAATAAATAAACAAATATTTAAATATGCAATAAAAATGTATTTATGCAAAAATGTTTTGTAATTGTTTTATGTATGAGAAAATAAAATTATCTAAGTCCTAAAAATAAGAAAAAATAATATTATTATTTTTGAAAGGGGAAACCCTAATTTTGTTTTAAAAGAAAATATGTTTTCTATTATTATTTTATTCATTTTTGTTCAAGAAAAATAATAATAATATTATATACAATATTAAAAATTAAATATGTATGAAAAATAAATATTTAATGTGTGAAATAATCAACATAAAAATGTTTAAGTATTTATTTAAATATATTTACAAGTGTTATTTAAGAAAATAAAGTATAAAATCTTAATAAACCATTTATTATGCAAAAAAAAAAATATAATAAAATGCAAAAGTAAAGAAAATATTTTTGGGTATTTTTTATCATTTTGAAAAAAATGAATGCAAGCACAAAAAATAAAAATATGCAAGAAAATACAAAAATATAAAATAATAAGTCAGGGGGGTGTAAAAGCAAAACAGGGGGTGTGAGAAGTAAAACAAGAGGCCCAAAGGCGCCAAGGCCCAGGACAGCTTCGTCCCTGTCCTCTATCCACTTCCTGTGCGCGTTTCTGTGCTTCAACCTGTAACTCTTGCATACATGCATAAAAACAAAATCTTACAACATAAAACTTGTAGCATTTTTTATCACGATTCCAATGATATAAGACTTGAAACCTAACTCTAAGAAAACAGGAAGAATTTCAGTGGCCCTAATTTCTAACCTAAAATTTTCATGAACTTCAACAACCAAATACTCCTAGCTCAGTTAATATAAACAAAAACTATGCATATGTACAGCTTAAGCAAGTTAAGGACTACATTTTTGCTTCACAAATCGTGATCTAAGGATGCCTAAATAGAGAGATAGAAACTTGACAAATACCTTGTTCAGTTGAGTTTGGATATGGCAATGTGGGAACTTTGAGTGAGGCCTGGAGTTCTTGTGAGCTTCCTTGAAGTTCTCTCAAGCTTCTCCAATGCTAAGCTTGCCTTGTAGATGCTTGAATCTCCTTGTAGAAATCAACCTGCAAACCTTCTAAATGAAAATGGTGATCCTTGAAACAGGGGTTACAGTTGCAAGACAAATGCCTGGATAGTTTAGGTGTGATGTATGGAAGGTGTTTCAAGGGTTGAATCAAGAAACGCACGAGCCAATATTGATTTGCTTGAGATTTGCAGAAGCTGCCCTGTTTTGGACCGAAATGTGTTTTTTTGTGTTTTGGAGTGTTTGAGATATTGGCAATTCGTGTATTGGCCTGTTACAAGGTTCTGAAGTTGGTTCAAATTATGCTAAGACTTCTCTTTATCATATGCCCAAGCTTCCTTGACTTTTGCAAGTTTGCTTGCTTTTGAAGAAAGTTGGAAGTGACAATGCAAAAGCTTGTACTTGCTAGCTTATGGACCGCATAGAGTTGGTACAAGTTTCCTAATAACTGTGGATCTTGTTTGCAACAAAATATCAGGTCCATGGATCAAGAAATGTAAAGTTGGAAAAAGCAAGCTTTATGAAAATGGTATTGAGAACTTTATGCCATAAATGGATTACTTCTTTGTGCAAAGCTCTATAGGTCAGAATAAAGCCAATATCCAATGTATTAGCATTCAATTATGGAGTGTAGAAGGGATTAGGACCTGTAATACCAAGTACAAGCATGTTTGAAACTGATTTGCAACTTGTAACATTGTGAAAATGCCTTGCACAAAAGTGATAAATTGCCATTTTCATTTCTTCGATTCTCCCTAACCATAAATGATCTTGGAGAGTTCTTTGACATTTTGGAAATCTTGTAACATGCTCTACAATACATATTTGAAATTCGTTTTGAGACACCTCTTGGAACTAGGTGAAAAATTTCCATGAAGTCAGGTCAAAAATCTTCCTAAACTAGGGCAAAATTTCACTAAGTTAAAAAGTTTATGGACCCCTATTCACAAAGTCATAACTTGAGATCCAAGCATCTTTTGGAAAAAAAATTTGAATCAAAGTTGTAGATTTCATGTAGGACTACAACTTTCATGTTGGAAGTTTTGTTTGAATCCCATTGCATTATGGTAAAAAAGTTGTGGAAAGTTGGGAAAAAATAAGAAATTTCCATAACTTAGAAAAATTCGAAGTTATGAAAATTTTCAAATTAAAAACCCTAATTTTCAAACTTAGGTTTCTTGGCCATTAAGTTTCACATCTTGACATATCTTGATGAATTATGACCCTTGGCACTTGATTTTGACCAAAAAGTCAAAGTTTGACTTTTCAGTGTACAGTTGACTTTTGATCAGTTGACTGCAAAATTCATTTGTCAATCCTATGCATTTGAGATCTTTTGAATTATTTGATTAGGTCAAGATGATGCTATTGAGTCCTTGAAATCATGCTTGAACCCAATTGGTCATTGTCTAGGTTAAAAATTAGAAATTGCCCTTTCTCAGTCAAAACCCTAATTTTGACCATTTTGCCCTTTTGATGATTTGATCAAATTTCTTGAAGAGTTGTGGTCCAAACTTGATTAAATGGTACATAGGTGCCTAAAATGTTGTTGGGGATAAAAAATTATGAAGTTTGACTGTAAATTGGCCATGGTTGACTTTTTCCCCAATACAGGTGATTTTTAGGTCAACTGTCTAATTGACTGGGCAAAAATGTGATTCAAGGCCTGAAACTTGGTATGGACAATCTTAGGGGTCCAAGATGGTGTATGAAAGTCATATGAAGCATTGATGGTCCAAAAATCCTTGTGCAAACTCAAACCCTAATTTCAGGCTATCAGTGCAAGGTGGGATCTTGAGCAGAGCAAACCCTAATCTGTCTTGAGTCCAAAGAGTCTTGTGAGGAAAATCTTGATAAAATGAGAGGGAAAATTTTGGGGTACAATAGTAATGCCTTTTGGATTGAAGAATGATGGGGCAACTTATCATCGTGCCATGGTCGCTTTGTTCCACGATATGATTCACCACGAGATTGAGGTTTATGTTGATGACATGATCGCCAGGTCCCAGACTGAGGAAGATCACCTTGATCATCTCCAGAAACTGTTTGAAAGGTTGAAGATGTACAAGCTGAGATTGAATCCGAACAAGTGTACCTTCGGGGTAAGGTCTGGTAAGCTTCTGGGTTTTGTTGTCAGTGACAAAGGTGTTCAGGTGGACCCTGCAAAAGTAAAGGCCATACAAGAGATGCCGGCTCCCCGCACAGAAAAAGAAGTTAGAGGTTTTTTTGGACGTCTGAATTATATCTCCAGGTTCATTTCACATCTGACTGCTACTTGTGAGCCAATCTTCAAGCTGCTGAATAAAGATCAATTGGTAAAGTGGAATGATGAGTGCGAGACCGCCTTCGAAAGAATCAAGGAATACCTTCAAGAACCACCAATTCTGATGCCTCCAGTTAAAGGAAGACCTTTGATATTATACTTAACAGTGTTAGACAATTCAACGGGGTGTGTGCTGGGGCAACATGACGAGTCTGGTCGAAAAGAGCACGCCATTTATTACCTTATCAAAAAGTTTACCGACTATGAGACCCGATACTCATTACTCGAGAAAAATTGTTGTGCTTTGACATGGGCTGCTCGCCGACTGAGACAGTATATGCTGACTCACACTACCTTGTTGATATCAAATATGGATCCAATCAAGTATACTTTCGAGAAGCCCGCCTTATCCGGAAGAATATCAAGATGGCAGATGATCTTAACCGAGTACGACATCCAATACACAACCCAAAAAGAAATCAAGGGGAGTGTATTGGCGGATCATTTGGCGCATCAGGCCATGGATGACTACCAGTCCATGAATTTTGAGTTCCCGGATGAGAACATCACGTTGGTAACTGACTGCGAAGAACCTGGACTGGGTGAAGGACCTGAGGAGGGATCCCGATGGTCTATGTATTTTGATGGAGCCTCGAACACATTGGGTAACGGCATTGGCGCTGTAATTATATCTCCTGAGGGTTGTCATACTCCATTCACCGCCCGATTATGTTTTAACTGCACCAACAATATGGCGTAGTATGAAGCGTGTATCAAGGGGCTCCGAGCTTCTATTGACCTAAGGATTAAGTTCTTGAGTGTATTCACAGATTCCGCCCTGGTGATAAGTCAGATCAAAGGCGAGTGGGATACGAAGCACCCGAATCTTATTCCTTAAAAAGAATATGTATTGACATTGCTCCCACACTTTGAGGAGATAACCTTTGAACATTTCCCGAGAGAAGAGAACCAGTTGGCGGACGCGCTAGCTACCATGTCTTCTATGTTCAAAGTCAGGTTGGACAATGAAGCTCCCCAGGTTACCATTGAGAGGTTGGACGAACCCTCACATTTTTGTGACATTGAGGCTGAAGAGGTAGCAGATAAACCCTGGTTTCACGAGTTAAAGAGGTATCTTGAGGCTCAAGAATACCCCGAGGGGGAATCTGTTATTGACAAGAAGTTTCTGAGAAGGTTCACTGTGAAGTTCTTCATCAGTAACGGTATCCTCTATAAGCGTAACCATGATTCAACCTTAATGTGGTGTGTGGACAAGAGCGAGGCAGAAAGGATCATGAAGGAGTTACATGAAGGTACCTTCGGAACCCATTCTAGTGGACACACCATGGCGAAGAAAATCCTACAGTCAGAATATTATTGGTCTACTATGGAAGTCGACTGTTATCAGCACTCTCGAACCTGTCATAAGTGCCAAGTTTATGCTGATAAGGTGCATGTACCTCTGATTCCCCTGAATGTTTTGACAGCTCCTTGGCCCTTTTCAATGTGGGGCATCGACATGATCGGTGATATCAGACCTACTGCGTCTAACGGGAATCGCTTCATTCTGGTAGCCATTGATTACTTTACGAAGTGGGTTGACGCATCTTCCTTTTCTACAGTAACCAAGAACGTCGTGGCGCGGTTTATCCGAAACAATCTGATCTATCGATATGGTGTACCATAGAGGATTATTACGGACAATGGTACAAATCTCAATAATACAATGATCACCGAGCTCTACAAACAGTTCAAGATACAACACCATAACTCTTCTCCCTACCAGCCGAAGATGAATGGGGTTGTTGAAGCAGCTAACAAGAACATCAAGAAAATTGTACAGAAGATGACGGTGACATACAAAAACTGGCACGAGATGTTACCATTCGCTCTTCATGGGTACTGTACCTCAGCACGGACATCGACAAAGGCAACACCCTACTCTTTGGTGTATGGCATGGAGGCAGTCCTACCAATCGAAGTCCAGATACCCTCTTTCAGGATTATGAAGGATGCAAGTTTGAACGAAGGTGACTGGATCCAAACTCGACTTGATCAGCTGAATCTAATCGATGAAAATAGACTTAGTGATATCTATCATGGTCAGACGTATCAAAAGAGAATGATCAAGGATTTTAACAAGAAAGTCAGACGTCAAGAATATGAAGTCGGGGATCTAGTGATCAAACACATCATATTACCGCAAGGTGATCCCAGGGGCAAATGGACCCCCATATACGAAGGGCCATTTATGGTTAAGAACATTTTCTCGGGAGGAGTTATGATTCTAACCACCATGGATAGTGACGACCTTCCTCACCCCGTCAATGCAGACATAGTGAAAAGATACTACGCATAATCAAAGACCCGTTAGGTTGACTGGCCTAGGCAAAAATAAGGGCTTCCCGGCGAACCAAAAGGGTTCGGGCAAAAGCCAGGGATGAAAATGAAAAAAACTGTACACCCGGCAAGTTGAAAACCTGAAAAGGCGACTTGGGCAAAAAAGGGTATCCCGTTGGACTGAAAACCCGAAAGGGCGGTCCAGGAAAAAATTAGGGATCAAAGCGTAACACTGTGTCTCATTGGATCATCTTGCAACCAGACTTCGGTATCGACTATCAAGCTCAGATGACGCCAATAAATCTGATTCACCCTCGACCAAGCAACAAAGTGATGAGACGCTTGAGGATATAAAGGCAATATCAGAGTTGGAACCCGATGGGATCGTTCCACATAGCTATTTTTCTCTCTTTAACACAAATTGTAACTTCTATCTTTCGGCGGCGTTCTCTTACTAGAGCGTCAACCTCCTTGTACAAAATGCCTATTACAGGCCAACTTCAAAAATCAATACAATTCATTTGCACAAGAAATTTCCATTTGTTTTTCATTTTCTGTTTTATTTTGCAAGAACATCCAATGATTCATTTTTTGATATATGCATTTGAAAATGATTGCTGCTCATAAATATTTACATGAAAAAATAAAAGACGATTACTCGTAATTCCATGAACAGGGAAAACAAGAAGTGCCCCAAACCTCACATTTACTCTTCCCATCAGGTACTGGGATAGGGCCAGCTCGAGAACATGAGTAGTGGTGCATACACTCCCCACAAAGTAAAAAGTGTCCAAAGACAATGATGTTAGCTTTCCCGAACAGGACATAACTCTCCTCAACTGAGGTTCACAATCGCGAGTGAGTCGGTAAATTTTTCCCCAAGCAGAGTTTCTTTCTCTCATAATCAGAAACTTAATCTCCAACAGAATTCATTATCACCAACAACAGAAGTTCATCCCCAACTGAGTTTATTTCTCCAAATCAGCAGATCTACCAACAGAGTATCTCCTCTCCAACAGAGTTATTCCTTGCAGAGTTATCCTCAGACAGGGTCTCTTCTGGTAGAATATTCTCAAGCCGAGTGGCAAATCCCCAGCATAGTCATCTTTGTTCACCATCCCCAGTGGAGGACCTATGGTTTTTTACAGCAGTCAATAATACCACTTCTTATGCTCTCCAAACAGCAGTCAGGGATTTATTTTCCCGGAGTCAGTTTATTACGTCAACATTTCATGTTCATGCATCATGACATGTGCATACATTGCATATAACATAATCTCAATTATTTTGAGAAACTCATCACAATGCATCTCATGCATCGCACATAACTAACCCTATATTTCTTTCAAGAAAGACAATTATTATCAACAATTTCTAGCAGGTCCATGATCAACACTCAAAGCTAAATAGAGTAATCATTGGTGCGACAAAAGCAACCTTATCCAGGTTCCTTCTCACAGCCCTACTATCCAGGATTTCATCTCGAAGTAACCCTACTATCCCGGTTCCTTCTCACAACCCTACTATCCAGGCTTTCATCTTGAAGTAACCCTACTATCCAGGTTCCTTCTCACAGCCATATTGTAACACCCCAATTCTACCCCTCGTAATTAATAATAAAATCAGAGTTTCAAAATTTCATCCAAACATAAATTGAGGTATCACATATTCGTTTTTCCATCACTTTGCATTATAATGCACATCACAAAAATAAAAAGTCGGATATACCGATTCATAACATAAATCATCATATAAACATATGACTAATCAGAGCACAACGGATGTGTTTACAAAATGTATATATCATCATGTTATCATCAATATATAAAGTCATAAGATAGTATACATAAACTATCCTATCAAAATAATAACGTCACCCAAATCCCGAGTGTTACTACAATCAGAGCAGACCGACTCAAAATAAAGAGACTCGAGCTAATCCTCATCATTCTCGTGGATCACCTGCATGTTACCAATATAAAGGCAACGACGAAACAAGTAAAGGGTGAGATACTCCAAAACATATAATTAAAGGCATGATAAAATATATAAATAGTTCTGGAATCATAAATGATATAGGTTAATAAGAATATGTCAACAAATATCAAATCTCTCATACTTTAAAATTATCATTTAGTGTATAAGATCAACACTTTAATATCATCACATAATCACCATAATAATGTCAAAACAAGACATAAACTCCATTACCATAAACTCATATCGTCGCTTTACCGTCATGTTATATCCATCACATTATTTTTATGAAATTATCACATCATAATCACTTTATGTTCAACACAAAAATCGTCACAAAACAAGGTATCATATAACATCGCAATTCATTATAAGCCATCAAATAAAACTCAACGCTAAAAGACTTAAAAATAAACATAACCGACATTCGGCATAAAAGCCATAATTAGGGACATTCGGCATAAAAGCCCATCGTTGCTTTGGCATAAAAGCCCTCGTCGCTTGGCATAATAGCCCTCGTCGCCAATGCAATGTATGTGACTCGACAACACGACATCACAAACACGACACAACAAAACATCATCATCGCACATCAAAATTGGTATAAAACCCATGTTTCCATATTCATCCACATCAAGATAAACATATCATCGCATCGCATATCATCAAGTATTCATTATAAATAAACCGTCGCAATCATCACATTTAATAACACGGCATCATTATTAAATAATTCACTAAATCTCAAACACGGAAAAATAGTCAAACATCAATAATCATTGCGAAAGTCATTCATAATAATCGGCACAAATTATAATCATTAACGTCGCAATCGGATTGTCCATATGTCAAACCGACTAAAACACAACTCATTTCAAATTAACCGTAAATTGACTTATTTCGGGTCGCTCCATTAAAAACTCGTAAACTCGAAAAACTAACCTCACCACGATGTTCTACACGTCAAAATTAGCTAGCACGTCAATTTTCGTTCAATTCGGAGCAACTAGCTTCGTCGCCGAAATTGCCGAAATTGGAACATAATCGGGTTCCAAATTAAATCGGCTAACTTATGTCATATTTGTATTTAATTAATATAAATATTTAATAGATTAATTCAAGAAAAGAAAAAACAAAACATAAATTAATTAATTTCTAAACTTAATTTCAATTCAATTAATATACCGCTCATGCCGCTGTTACTTTAGTTTCCTATACTGTTAATTTACGTTTGGTTTCTAAAACTTCCTTTCAATTTTTGCATACCGCTACTTCATTAATTTCTAGCTTCATTTCCAATTTATACATGCTTTAGTTTTTTTGGTTTATAACTAAACTGCTATTACATAAATTCCTATACTGTTAGTACTGCATAATTTTCTAACTTCATCAATTAACATACTTTAGCATACTTTTCTAACTTCATTCAAGGTATATACTTTAGCATAGTTTTCTAACTTCATTCAAGATATTTACAACTATTACTTTTGTTTCTAAACTATACTGCATATTTAGTAAACTTAACTACACTGCTATTTTTATTTTCTAAACTTAACTTAATAACTATACTTCATTTCAATTACTAACTGCTAGTTTTTTAGTTTGAAAACTAACTATACTACTAACTGCTAGTTTTTAGTAGTTTCAAAGCTTTATTTCAATGAAGTTACTGTTAGTTAGTTCTAAACTTAATAAAATGCTAGTTCTTGTTTCATTCCAATTTCAATTAACCTAATACTAATTCAACAACAACAACAACACCTAATTAACTCTTCTAATTTCTATCTCAACAAAACTCAAGAACCCTAACATCAATTTTATCCCAAATCAAAATATATCAAATCAAACCCTAACTATAAGCATTGGAAAATCAAACCCCTTACCTTAGATGTTTGAATGATTCTTGATGATTTCAACCAACCCAAAACCCAATCTTTGTTCTTCTTGTTCTTCCCTTATCCAAGACTCTCTAGCTCTCTCTATGCTTCTAAGTGTGTTCTAGTGTTATGATAGAAAACTAGGAAATGGTGGATTTTGATTCAAGACAAAAGCTAGGCAAAGTTACTAAAAAGCCCCTCATTAAATATACTACTTCATAACACCAAATTATATTAAATAATATTATTAACCCAAATAATTAAAATAACTCTGAATAATCAAATATCGGTCCGAATAATATTTTATCGAATCGAACGGAATCAAAACCGGATCGAACAAAATAATTACCGGTCCCTCAAAACAAATACCGGAGCGAATAAAATAATTACCGGTCCCCTAAAACAAATACCGGACCGAATAAAATAATTACCGGTCCCTCAAAACAAATACCAGACAGAATAAAATAATTATCGGTCCCTCAAAATAAATACCGGACCAAATGAAATAATTATCGGTCCGAATGAAACGTTGTCGAATATATTAACAGATATAACAGTTAATATAAATATTCTCGTTGCAAAAATAAACGTCAAACGGTAACTCAAAAATATTAATATAATATAATGTTAAATAAAACAGGGCATTACAACTCTCCCCCACTTATAAAAGTTTTGTCTTGGAAATTACCTGACTCGAAAAGCTCGGGATAGGAATCCCGCATCTTTCTTTCTAACTCCCACGTCGCACTTTCACCAGCTGCTCTTATCCAAACAACTTTAACCAAGGAGATCTCTTTGCCATGAAGAGACTTCATCTCACGATCTTCGATCCTTAATGGCATCGTCTCCACCGTAAGATTGTCTCGCACTTGAATATCATCCATCTCAATCACATGTGAAGGATCTGGAACATACTTCCGATGTTACGACACATGGAACACATCATGCAAGTTCGAAAGATTTGGAGGTAACACCACTTTATAAGCCACTTTTCCCACTTTACTAGTAATTTGGTAAGGACCAATAAAGCGAGGAGTTAGCTTCTTCAACTTCAATGCTCGCCCAATGCCGGTTGTAGGAGTAACTCGCAAAAATACATGATCACCATCTTGAAATTCCAAGTCTTTTCTCCTTTTATCATGATAACTCTTTTGTCAACTTTGAGAAATTCTCATCTTTTCTCTAATCATCTTCATTGTCTCAGTAGTCTCTCTAACCAATTCTGGTCCAAGCACCACACTTTCAACCGACTCATGCCAACACAAAGGAGTTCTACACCTCCGACCATACAAAGCCTCGAACGGTGCCATTCCAATACTAGCATGAAAACTATTGTTATAAGTAAACTCAATCAAAGGAAGATATGTATCCCATGAACCACCATGTTCAAGAATACAAGCACGTAACAATTCTTCCAACGATTGAATCGTCCTTTCCGTCTGACCAATAGTTTGAGGATGATAAGTCGAACTAAACCTCAACTTTGAGCCCAAAGCCTCTTGCAAGCTCTTCCAAAATTCAGAAGTAAACCTCGGATCTCTATCCGAAACAATACACAAAGAATACCATGTAATCTCACAATCACATGCGTATAAATTTCCGCCAACTACGATTCCGGATAAGTGATATTAATAGGAATAAAGTGAGTCGAATTCGTAAGCCTATCAACGATCACCCAAATCACATCGTGTCCTCTTGGTGTATTCGGTAACCTCGTTACGAAATCCATAGAAATATTATCCCATTTCCATTCTTGAATCTCTAACGGTTGCATCAACCCTGCAGGTTTCTGATGCTCCACTTTAGACTTCTGACAAGTCAAACAAGCATAAACAAACTGAGCCACCTCTCTCTTCATGCCCGACCACCAAAATAGTTTCTTTAAATCTTGATACATTTTGGTCGCTCCGGGATGAATACTCAAATTGCTTCTATGAATTTCTTCCAAGATCATTCTCTTCAAATCCACATCATCGGGAATACAAATCTTATCTCGGAACCTCAAAACACCCTGAGCATCTAACTTGAAATCTTCATTTTCAGTTTGTCCAATACCAACCAACAAATTAACAAGTTTCATATCAAGCTTCTGAGCTTCTCTAACACTATCAAGGAAATCATTATTAATCTTCAACATTCCCAAGATAACACTCTTTGGTGTCACTTCTATCACAAGACTCATATCTCTAAATTGGTCAATCATTTCCAACTCTTTCACCATCAAAAGTGACATATGAAAAGTCTTTCGACTTAAAGCATCGGCCACCACATTAGCTTTACCAGGATGGTAATTCAATCCAAAATCACAATCTTTCAACAATTCAAGCCACCATCTTTGTCTCATATTAAGCTCTTTCTGATCGAACAAGTACTTCAAACTTTTATGGTCACTAAATACTTCAAATCTAGAACCATAAAGATAATGCCCCCAAATCTTAAGCACAAAAACAACCACTGCAAGCTCCAAATCATGCGTAGGATAATTCTTCTCATGCATCTTCAATTGCCTAGAAGCATAAGCAACCACTTCGCCATTTTGCATAAGTATACCACCTAAACCCATCTTAGAAGCATCAGAATAAACAACAAACGGTTCTTCAGGATTAGGTAGAATCAAGATTGGAGCCGTTGTCAACCTTTTCTTCAATTCAACAAAACTTTCTTCACACTTGACATCCCACACAAAAGCAGCTCCTTTACAAGTCAACTTTGTCAAAGGAAGCGCCAACTTAGAAAAACCTTCAATGAACCTTCTATAGTAAACCAGCCAAACCTAAGAAACTTCTAATCTCAGTAACAGACTTAGGAGTTTCCCATCTCAACACAGCATCGACTTTAGAAGGATCAACTGCAATGCCATCACCAGAAATGACATGCCCCAAAAAGCCCACTTCATTTAACCAGAACTCGCACTTTGACAACTTAGCATAAAACTTCTTCTCTTTCAGAACTTCCAACACGATGCGCAAATGTTCTGCGTGCTCTTCTTCCGATTTAGAATAAACCAGAATACCATCAATGAAAACAACCATGAAACGATCCAAGTAAGGATGGAAAATATGATTCTTGTACTCCATGAATACTCCCGGTGCATTAGTGACACCGAAAGGCATCACCGAATATTCGTAATGTCCATACCTCGTCCTGAAAGCAGTTTTCTGAACATCTTCTTCTTTCACCCTTATTTGATGGTAACCCGATCTCAAATCAATCTTACTAAACATTCAAGCGCCAACCAATCAGTCCATCAAATCATCAATTCTAGGAAGTGGATACCTATTCTTGATAGTCACTTTATTCAACTAACGATAATCAATACAAAGTCTCATGCTATCGTCTTTCTTCTTCACCAATAACACAGGAGCTCCCCATGGTGACACACTAGGTCTAACAAACTTCTTCTCGAGCAAATATTCTAATTGGCTCTTCAATTCTGCTAACTCAGATGCAGACATCCTGTATGGTGCCATTGAGATAGGTCTGGTACCAGGGACAAGATCCACAGAAAATTCAACTTCTCTTTCTGGAGGTGCACCAGGAATCTCATCAGGGAATACTTCGGGAAAGTCGCACACCACCGAAAAGTTTGCTATCACAGCTTGACTCTCCATGGAAAGAGTTTCCATCAACAAGAAAACCAATGCCTCATCCTTCATGAACTCATTCAACTACTTCGTCGACACCAACATAGATTGTTCTTCTTCTAGTAAGGAAGAAAACCTCACAGTGTTGTCATAGCAATTGATATGGACATAATTAGCTTTCAACCAGTCCATACCTAAAACCACGTCCAACCCGACAAGTGGTAAACAAACAAGATCCACCACAAAGTCTCTATCAAAGATTGATAAAAGGCAACTTGCACACACAAAAAAAGTAGTAGCCGTTCCCTTAGCCGGAACTTCTACCACCATATCTCTATCCAGAGACGACAAAGTGAGACCCATTCTCTTTACACAATCAACAACAATAAAACAGTGAGTAGCACCAGTATCAATAATAGTAATAAGAGGAAAGATATTAATGAAACTAGTACCTCGAACAAGACCATCCTCGTTTGCCGTCGGAGCACCTGACAAAGCAAACACATTTCCTGCTCCTTGAGTCCTCTTAGGCTTCTTACATTGAGCACTAATGTGACCTCCCTCGCCACAATTAAAACAGACCACATCCTTATGTCTACAATCGCGAGTCATATGGCCAACTTCTCCACATCGGAAACATCTCACCTCATTCTCCTTATCTCTAACATCGCTTCGAAAAACATTACTTTTGTGGCTAGGTTTCCCATACTTGTAACAAACAATACTAGCAGGAGCATCTCCCCCACTATTTCTTCGCCCTTGAAACGCTTTCTGTTTCCCTTTACCAGCTGGAGCATCATACAATTTTCCACGGCTTTGTTGACCTTTGTTTCTCTTATCAGACATAATCTTATAATGAGCATTACTGTCCTCCTCAAAGATCCTACAACTATCAATCAAATCCGAAAAGACATGGATTTTCTGATAACCAACAACTTTCTTAATCTCAGGACGCAAACCATTTTCAAACTTGATTCATTTAGAGAACTCACCATTCGGCCCATCATAATGCGAATAGAGCTTGGCCAACATAGTGAACCTTGCAGCATAATCAGTGATAGACATGCTTCCTTGCTTTAATTCCAGGAATTCTATCTCCTTCTTTCCCCGAACATCTTCCGGGTAATACTTCCTCATGAATTCCCTTCGGAAAACTTCCGATGTCACTTCCTCACCAGAAACCTCAATCCTCTGGCGGGTTTCAACCCACCAGCCATCCGCTTTAGCACTTAGTTTATGAGTACCATAACGGATCCTTTGCACAGGAGTGCAATCCATCACACGGAAGATTCTTTCAATCTCCTTCAGCCACACCAAAGAACCTTCGGGATCATACTTTCCTTGGAAAGTAGGAGGATTCTCTCTTTGTAAGGTTGCCAAACTACGAGACCCAGCGTTCCCGTCAGCATTCGGCGGGTTTTGGAAAGCCTGAGCCATTGCCTGCATAGCAGCAGCAAGAGCCTCATCATTCCTACCAGTGTTCCTTCCAGCCATAATAACTTCTCCTCTAAACAAAACAAGGATTATAATCAACAAATAACAATACTTGATTGATAGACGACAACAAACTCAACAACTTGGTCGGACAGAACGACCTGCTCTGATACCACTAATGTAAAACTCCAATTCTACCCCTCGTAATTAATAATAAAATCAAAGTTTCAAAATTTCATCCAAACATAAATTGAGGTATCACATATTCGTCTTTCCATCACTTTGCATTATAATGCACATCACAAAAATCAAAAGTCGGATATACCTATTCATAACATAAATCATCATATAAACATATGACTAATCACAACACAGCGGATGTGTTCACAAAATAAATGTAGCATCATGTTATCATCAATACATAAAGTCATAAGATAGTATACATAAACTATCCTATCAAAATAATAACGTCTCCCAAATCCCGAGTGTTACTACTATCAGAGCAGAGCGACTCAAAATAAAGAGACTCGAGCTAATCCTCATCATCCTCGCGTATCACCTGCACGTTACCAATATAAAGATAACGGTGACACAAGAAAGGGTGAGATACTCCAAAACATATAATTAAAGGTATGATAAAATATATAAATAGTTTTGGAATCATAAATGATATAGGTTAATAAGAATATGTCAACAAATATCAAATCTCACATACTTTAAAATCATCATTTAGTGTATAAGATCAACACTTTAATATCATCACATAATCACCATAATCATGTCAAAACAAGACACAAACTCCATTGTCATAAACTCATATCGTCGCTTTACCGTCATGTTATATCCATCGCATAATTTTCATGAAATTATCACATCATAATAACTTTATGTTCAACACAAAAATCGTCACAAAACAAGGTATCATATAACATCGCAATTCATTATAAGCCATCAAATAAAACTCAACGCCAAAAGACTCAAAAATAAACATAACCAACTCCATGAGACACGACTATGTTATGCATGTGGTACTCGTCGCTTTGTCCATAATTAGGGACATTCGGCATAAAAGCCCATCGTTGCTTTGGCATAAAAGCCCTCGTCGCTTGGCATAACAACCCTCGTCGCCAATGCAATGTATGTGACTCGACAATACGACATCACAAACACGACACAACAAAACATCATCATCGCACATCAAAATTGGTATAAAACCCATGTTTCCATATTCATCCACATCAAGATAAACATATCATCGCATCGCATATCATCAAGTATTCATTATAAATAAATCGTCGCAATCATCATATTTAATAACACCACATCATTATCAAATAATTCACTAAATCTCAAACACGGAAAAACAGTCAAACATCAATAATCGTTGCGAAAGTCATTCATAATAATCGGCACCAATTATAATCATTAACGTCGCAATCGGATTGTACATACGTCAAACCGACTAAAACACAACTCATTTCAAATTAACCGTAAATTGATTTATTTCGGGTCGCTCCGTTAAAAACTCGTAAACTTGAAAAACTAACCTCACCACGACGTTCTACACGTCAAAATTAGCTAGCACGTCAATTTTCGTTTAATTCAGAGCAACTAGCTTCGTCGCCGAAATTGCCGAAATCGGAACATATTCGGGTTCCAAATTAAATCGGCTAACTTATGTCATATTTGTATTTAATTAATATAAATATTTAATAGATTAATTCAAGAAAAGAAAAAACAAAACATAAATTAATTAATTTCTAAACTTAATTTCAATTCAATTAATATACCGCCAATGCCGCTATTACTTTAGTTTCCTATACTGTTAATTTACGTTTGGTTTCTAAAACTTCCTTTCAATTTTTGCATACCGCTACTTCATTAATTTCTAGCTTCATTTCCAATTTATACATGCTTTAGTTTTTTTGGTTTATAACTAAACTGCTATTACATGAATTCCTATACTGTTAGTACTGCATAATTTTCTAACTTCATCAATTAACATACTTTAGCATAGTTTTCTAACTTCATTCAAGGTATATACTTTAGCATAGTTTTCTAACTTCATTCAAGATATATACATATATTACTTGTTTGTTTCTAAACTATACTGCATATTTAGTAAACTTGACTATACTGTTATTTTTATTTTCTAAACTTAACTTAATAACTATACTTCATTTCAATTACTAACTGCTAGTTTTTTAGTTTGAAAACTAACTATACTACTAACTGCTAGTTTTTAGTAGTTCCAAAGCTTCATTTCAATGAAGTTACTGTTAGTTAGTTCTAAACTTAATAAAATGTTAGTTCTTGTTTCATTCCAATTTAAATTAACCTAATACTAATTCAACAACAACAACAACACCTAATTAACTCTTCTAATTTATATCTCAACAAAACTCAAGAACCCTAACATCAATTTTATCCCAAATCAAACCCTAACTATAAGCATTGGAAAATAAAACCCCTTACCTTAGATCTTTGAATGATTCTTGATGATTTCAACCAACCCAAAATATAAGCTTTGTTCTTCTTGTTCTTCTCTTCTCCAAGACTCTCTAGCTCTCTCTATACTTCTAAGTGTGTTCTAGTGTTATGACAGAAAACCAGGAAATGGTGGATTTTGATTCAAGACAAAAGCTAGGCAAAGTTACTAAAAAGCCCCTCATTAAATATACTACTTCATAACACCAAATTATATCAAATAATATTATTAACCCAAATAATTAAAATAACTCCAAATAATTAAATATCGGTCTGAATAATATTTTACCGAACCGAACGGAATAAAAACCGGACCGAACAAAATAATTATCGGTCCCTCAAAACAAATATCGGACCGAATAAAATAATTACCGGTCCCCCAAAACAAATACTAGACCGAATAAAATAATTACCGGTCCCTCAAAACAAATATCGGACCGAATAAAATAATTACCGGTACCTCAAAATAAATACCGGACCGAATGAAATAATTATCGGTCTGAATGAAACGTCGTTGAATATATTAACAAATATAACAGTTAATATAAATATTCTTGTCGCAAAAATAAACGTCAAACGGTAACTCGAAAATATTAATATAATATAATATTAAATAAAACGGGGCGTTACACCTACTATCCAGGCTTTCATCTCGAAGTAACCCTACTATCCAAGTTCCTTCTCATAGCCTTACTATCTGGGTTTTGCCTCTCTTATCCCTAGACAGTAGTCCACAACACTGTAGGACCGGGACCCGATCAAACGTAATTGGTTTCACATTTCCCCAGAAAGTCACGGTGCAGCATATACCCCGACCAGACACGCAGTTCATTTTCGATCCCCAAACCGGAGTTATTCCCCAGTAGATTAACGGACAACTGAAGCTCCTAAAACTCTATTTTTCTCAAGAAAGAGACCGACATTCCGCAACGAAGTCCTCCTCAACAACACGTATATGGGTCATCGTAAAGGAATCTCTTATATGATCGACACTTCTTCGAATGGCATCTTTAAGCCCATCTCCGACGATTCTCTAGCAACTTCTAAATGGCATCTGTAAGCCTATTCCCGATATCGCAAATAAAGTGTCACTTCATGCGAGTGCAAATTTCTGGGAACTCTAGTGTTCAATTATCTTCCACCTTCAAATCACGAAAGACAGACAAGCCAATCTACATCCTCAGGTTTAAGAAGATTGAACAGGGGCAGCTGTTGTACCCCAAAATTTTCCCTCCCATTATTCTCAACAAATGTCAACTGAGGTCCTCAATTTGCTCAAGGAAGTCCAAGAGTTGACCAGACAAACTCTCTCCTAAGGTAGTCTATCTCAAATTAGGGTTTCTATTTTCATCAAGATATGTGAACCACAAAGGATTCAAATGCTCACCATTGTCCTAATATGTTTTCAAGATTATCCATGTCAAGTTTCAAGCCTTGCAGAAGAAGTTTGCTCAGTCAATTCCTCAAATGCCTGAAAATTAACTGTACTAGGTCAAAAGTCAATTGTGGCCCTACTACAGTCAAACTTCAAGATTTTTGGTCAACATCCTCATTTTGAAGTATCATTCATCATTTGATCAAGGGTTAATCATGATTCATCAAGGATTTCTCACAATTTATCAAAACCCAAAAGTTGCTAAATTAGGGTTTTGTAGGAAAAGTCAACTCAACTTTGACCAAGCATAACTTTCTCATACTTTATCAGAAATGACCCATCCGAAGCTCATTTTGAAGAGGATGCAATTACCTACAATTCATATTAATATTCCAAGTTCAGAATATACAGTCACAAAAAGATATGAATTTTGACATTATAGGACATTTTGAAAAGTCAACAAAAACACCTTTTGGGTCAAAGATTCATACATGAAAATGGAAGACTCAATTAAGATGATATTAAAAGGGTTGCTTATAGGACATCCTAAGATTTCTAAAAAGTACAAGAAGACCTCCCTAGGGTCAAAATTGAGAGAGTTATGCATTGGCCAAGTTGACCATTTTTGCAAAATTGCCAAAAGTCAAATGTGCTCAAATTTGCATTTTTTGCTAAATGGGCCTAACTTTTTATGCTTGCACTTCACTTATAACCTGGTCCACGACCAAAATGTGCATTCACATGTTAATAGCAAATATTTGTTTTGATTGGATTTGTGAACAGAATCGCGAGCTCATAGTGTTGGCGTATCAGAATCAAATCATATCAATGGAAATTGGTACAAGAAAGGCATGATTGGCATGAAAATAGAAAGATATCATGTGCATTGAAAATAAAATAAAATTTTGGTTAAATGCAAATATTTAATCCAAGTTTATTAACCTAATTCATTTTAGGTTATATAAGAAAAGGTTTATAGATCAAAATAAGGGGTTGGAAGTGTGAAACGGCCAGAAGAAAGACTCATAATTTTTTATAAAAAGAGAGGTCCAAATTCTGGAATAGAGGGCTAATCAAGGAGTTTCAAAGCCAGAAATCAATTCCTGGACATCTCAGGAAGCATTCCCAATCATTTGCAGGCGCCAAAACATCCAGAATCACTCCCTATCACACTCACGGTTTGCACAAATATCCAAATTTGATTACTATAATTCTTGCATATTTAGCATGTTTAAATTACATATTTGTATTTATCAACATGTTTTCAATGTTTCTGGATAGTTTGATTTGAGTTACAGTGCATGAATAAGCTTTTGCCATTATTAGGGCTTCGTGCTCCAATTTGGGGTTTTGGGTTTCAAGCAACATTAGGCTTGATAATGGGTACCATGATGATTAGAATTTCAAACCCAGTTGATCCATGGTCCCCAATTGAATTTATATTGCATATGCTTGACTTTTGAATGACACCAGTTTCAGCAATAGACCTGCGTCTGTAGGTAAAGGTTCAAAACTTAAAACGACAGTTCTAGGGAAGAAGACAACAGCGTGTCACAACCTGAATGGATGATTTAAATTCTGGCGTGTTATTCTGGCCAGAAACTTGTTATTCTGATATATTATTTGTTTTTATTGTATTAACGAGTTAACATCCAGCGCAGTTGGTCAGAAGAAGGAAGTCAGAAGCTGATTATTCTGGGTTTTATCCCAAGTGTGAGCTTTTGGCATTTTTTCCATTGTTTTCACCAGATCCAGCACATACACCTTCTGAGGGTCAGCTTCTGGATCCATCAGCCAAAACCAGATCCAGTGAACTACATCTTCTGAGGGTCATCATCTTCTGGATCCATAAGCCAGAACCAGATCCAGTGAACTACATCTTCTGAGGGTCATCATCTTCTGGATCCATGAGCCAGAACCAGATCCAGCACACCCCACCTTTTGAGGGTCATCTTCTGGATCCATCAGCCAGAATCAAATCCAGCGCACCTCATCTTCTGAGGGTCATCATCTTCTAGATCCATCAATCAGAGCCAGGTCTGCTGACAGTAGGCCCATTTGGTTATTTCTATCATTTTTCTTTAATTTCTTTTCTTTAGGTGTTTTGTTTTTCTTTAGTCAACACAAAATTATTTTATTTTTAAATCAACCAATCAAAATCACAAAAAGTTTTATTTTCTTAATAATTTTTTTTAATTAATTTAGGGCAACTTTAATTTCTTTCGTAACTAAAATTCAATTAGAAAATTAGGTTAACTCTTGATTTAATTTTTTCTTGTTTTCTCAAATAAATAAAAATACAAAAATAGGTTTTCGATTGAATTAATTTTTTTTTCTTCTTGATTTAAAATTAATTAGAACTTAGGATTTTCTTTTTAATTTGACTATTTCATTATTCTCTTAAATAGCAAAACATGGCAAACATCTTTTTTTTAATCAATCGCAAATAGGTCTAGTCAAGGGTCAAAACCCTAATCGCCTCGCATTTAATTCGCCGCGCGCTTATTATTTACTTTGACAATATTCTGTAACTGTTCATGGTTTGTAATAGTTTAATTTAGGGTTTTATTTGCTGTTTAAATCCCTGGGTTTTTGGTTATGTAATTAATCCCCCTCCCGGAAGCCTTGTAATAGCGTAAATTTACTTTCTCGCATTTTTAATTCTCGCAAATATTTAACTGTTTAGATGTATGCTAATAGGATTGTATGGCAAGAATGCATGACAAATTAATACGGTTAGAAAACCCTAATGTGCAAAGATAAATAACTAAAACATATCACTCGCACACATCACTCTTAGGGTATACTCTCACTTGGGTTGCCTTCAGTAAACGATCATTAAGTATAGGATACTTTAGTGGTTACCCTTCTGTCTAAAAATATCTAATGTCTCGTTCGAATGTTGCCTCAGAAATGTTGCCTTAAAAAGATCTTAAGACTCGAGGGTTACTACTAAAGTGTTCTAACATTGCTTTAGTGATCGTACGTCCCTTTCGAATTGACCTTTACAACTCCGACGACGGTGCTACCTGTTTCTCAATAGTAGGATAGCGCTGTCTAAAGGAAACAAGAATAGAAACGATCTTTTTTCGAGTAGGTAGATGCTAGTAGGTACTTGCTCAAATCAAAACTTTTCACACTTACACTTTTAAAACCAACTTTCCAAACAACTTCGTCACACCTTTGAGGACTGATACAAGGGTTATCACGAAGCAAAACATTTTCAAAAAAAAACAAGCACACACACAAGAAATTTAAAAAGATGAGAAAGTACCTAAGAGCCCATGGAAAACCATGGATAGAAAGGGTGCTAACACCTTCCCTTTCCATAATCTACCCCCCGTACTCAGAAACATCTCGAAAAAGGATTTTTTTCTGTACTTTTTTTCTTTCCGTTTGGATAAAATAAAAGTCGATGGCGACTCTTGCTTACCGCAACATTTTGCGAACATAATACGCAAAACGCAAACCAATATTAAACAGTCGGTTCTGCCACCGTATCACACTTGCTTCCTAGTACAAGTCACTCTGCTGATCCAATCAAACCAGTAAGGCAGAGAAAGGTTCCCTCCTATTTTTCAGATTATGTGTGGGATAATCCTTCAAGTACTTCAGCTGCTCTTGTCACTTCAGGTAGTTTATATCCTCTATCTTCTTTTCATTCACTGACACATTTATCTTCTTCACACAAGGCATTCAACATGTCTATCACACACACCATTGAGCCACAATCTTATTTAGAAAAAAAGAATTCACCTTGCTGGTTAGAGGCTATGCATGTTGAATTAGATGCTCTTAACAAAAATGGTACTTGGGTTCTTAGTGATCTCCCACATGGAGTGAAATCTATTGGGAACAAATGAGTTTACAAGATCAAGTATAAATCTGATGGCTCTATTGAGAGATATAAGGCGAGACTCGTTGCGAAAGGCTATAATCAAGTGGAAGGCCTTAATTTTTTTGACACTTTCTCACCTGTAGAAAAGTTGACCACAGTCGGTACATTTCTTGCTGTTGCAACAATTCGTAATTGGCATCTTTATCAATTGGATGTTAATAACGCTTTCCTTCTTGGAGACCTTCAAGACGATGTCTATATGACTCTTCCTGAAGGATTGTAGGGGACAAAACCCAATCAGGTTTGCAAGTTGTTGAAGAGTTTATATGGTCTCAAACAAGCGAGTCGCAAATGGTATGAAATGTTGACTTACTTGTTGCTTAAGGAAGGCTATACTCAATCAACTTCTGATTATTCTCTTTTCACTTTGCACAAAGATAACACCTTCATTGCTCTTTTAGTATCTGTAGATGATGTGATCCTTGTAGGGAATTCTCTAACTGAATTTGAGAGAATCAAAATCATTCTTGACAATGCCTTCAAAATAAAAGATCTTGGCCAGTTAAAGTACTTTCTTGGATTAGAAGTAGCTCACTCCAAGGATGGAATCACAATTTCTCAAAGGAAATATTGTCTTGATCTTCTTAAAGATTCTGGTTTGCTTGGCTCTAAACCGACTTCTACCTCACTTGACACTTCAATTAAGCTGCATAATGATGGCTCAACACCCCTAGAATATGCATCTTCATACAGAAGATTGGTTGACAAGCTCCTTTATTTAAACACAACAAGGCCAGATATTACCTTTACTTCTCAACAACTAAGCCAATTTATGCATTCACCTACTGTAACTCATTATACAGCAGCCTGTAGAGTGGTTAGGTACCTCAAGCAAATTCCTGGCCGTGGTATCTTCTTTGATAAAACTTCTGATTTACAACTACTTGGCAACTCTGATGCAGACTGGGCAGGTTGTTTGGACACACGACGCTCCATCTTCGATCATTGTTTCTTTCTTGGGAAATCATTAATATCCTGGCGTGCGAAGAAGCAACCCACTGTGTCAAAGTCCTCGCCTGGGGCAGAATTTCGTGCATTATCATCTGCTGCGTGTGAAGTACAGTGACTTCTATACTTGTTCAAAGACTTAAATGTATCGTGCACCAAGATTCCCGTGATGTACTGCGATAATCAAAGTGAAATTCACATAGCGTCCAACCCAGTTTTTCATGAGAGAACGAAACATTTGGATATAGACTGCCATTTATTGCGAGAGAAAGTGCAAAAGGAAATACTGAAAATCCTTCCTATTTCTTCATCAGAATAGCTTGCAGATTTTCTTACAAAATCCTTTCCTCCACCAAAGTTTTATCACTTCATCTCCAAACTTAACATGATGAACATTTATCATGCTGCAGTTTGAGGAAGACTATCAAAGCAAGTAACATCAGAAGAATTTTGTAGTTTTTTATTAGTGATTATTTGCATAAATCTTTTTCTTTTCTATGCTGAACAGGTGGTTTGTTTCCACTCACACTTTTCCTACCTTTTATCTTTTAACTCTTATCCATTAGTTTGTTACCAAAACATAAAAAAGGTGTGAATAGACTGTTATATAAGCAGTATATGTACCTCTACATTTCATCATCAATGAATGGAGAATATTATCCAAATATGCCTTAATATTCAGTTACTCAATAACTTTGACCCTTTTGAAGTATATGTGTTTCATATATGATAGATAAATAGCATGGAGTTCAACCCTTTAGAATGGTTCCTTATGCTGTCTGAAGAATTGCGATGATTTATCCTCAGCTGCATTTTGAAACAGCAGAGCAAAGCTGAGGAAATTAACAGGATGGCAGAATCCATAAATAATTGTGATTGGTGGTTATACTTTCTTAGGAAGGACTTGAAAAATATAGTCTGGCACTCCTATGATCTAGTTGATGGGAATGATTTCATAGTTACTAAATAAGTAATATTGGTAATCTGCATTACCATTTGCTAGGTGATTTTTACACATCTGCACATGTTAGTTAGGTGGTAATCAATAAAAAATGTTTAGATTTTTAATTATGAAAAGAAAACTTGTCAATAAGATGAAGTTATGACAAGGCCGAGTATAGCATCGTAGATTGCTAACTGTCAAGACGTCGACTCTCAAGGGTGGTGATATGATTAGTGGGTTGGTTCTTCCCATTGATAGGTAATGAGAATTCCCCAAGTGCTTGGAGATTTATCAAAATTTGTTGGAAATCAACTAAGCATTTGTTGGAAATCAGAATTCGCACGTATATTACAAATCAACGTGAAAACAAACACTCGCCAAATATTTTTCATTATTGATTATCATTTCCACTTTACTCTCTAATTGCACCTTGCACTTATAGCATTCCTAATCAATATATATTTTTTATAGCTCTTAGAAATAATGTTAAAATGACATCCTATCTAATATGTCATTTTTATGTTCATGTGCCTTGTTCATCATGTACTCTGAATAAATGGAATTTGCACTATATGCATGTGCAAGAAGAAGTGGTGGCTAATGCTTGCGTGGTGAAGAGTGGAAGAAATTTGACTGTAGTTGCACTTGAATTCAAATTGAAGAAAACTGGAAATTTGGTTTATCTTACTCATACTACTTTCTTTAACATGCCGGTTTCCAGCTTATGATCATTTAACTTTCTAGTGATTCTGCAGTTCCATTTAATGTATGTAATAGTAATAGAATATTTTAAATTAATTAGGCTGATTGTTATCATAAGGTAGGGGTGTTCACGGTTCGGTTTGGATCGGTTTTAAGATGAAAAATCATCCGATCCAAAGATAAATTTACTTGCTGTTCGGTTCGGTTTTGGATGATATATTAAAAAAATCCAATCCGATCCGACCCAATTTTATGCGATTTAATTTGGATCGGTTTTTGGATATCCAAATTACACATTATATTTTTATTAATATTATAAAACTACAAATAAATCATAGATTTGATATAATATATAACATATAGTATATTAAAAGTTAATATTACAAAATGAGAGTGGTTGATTATGATTGAAATAATAAAAATAAATAAATTATACGAAGTTAATAACTATTATTAAAAAAATTATTATCATCTAATAATAATTTCACATAGCATATCATACTAATAAAAAGTAAATAAGTATAAAAATATATGTATGCGGTTTGGTTTGGTTTGGATCGGTTTTGAAAAATTAATCCGAAATTCGATCCGAACTGATCGATTTTCACAAAATAACATCCAAACACATCCAATAAATTTCGGTTTTTTACGGTTTTCGGTTTTTTAGACCGGCTTTCGGTTTTTTATTTGGATTGATTTGGATTTGAACACCCATATGTACAGGCTTATTCTCTTTCACCTCTTCCAAAATGCGTTCTAAAATTATATGAATGACACAGAGCGAAATGTGCTTGCTACAAAGAAGTTATTACGAGTTACAGTAGCCATTTTTTGTTCCAATAAAATAAGGTAATATTAACATTCTATATAAACAATGTTTATCCATATGAAGTTTTCTTTTCTTTTCGGTTTGGGAAAAATGATTCTTATGATAAATTTTTTTCTAAATCATAAACACATTATAATTTGTGTCCTTTTTATTGAACTTAATAGTTGTGTTGTTGGAGTTTGTTTGAAGTCCCGGATTGCTTAGGTTTCTGTTTTTGGAATTGAGATCCAAACATATTTAATTTGGTATCTGTTGATATTTGTAAATATATAGTGTTAAGAATATTTGTATATAGAATAGTTTCACATCGACTATATCATGATATTAGTTGTAATCTCTCTATATATAATAAAGTCTTCGTAGTGCTTTTCAAAATACACGGTTTATTCAAATGTGTCTTAGTCTCTTGTATTTTATCATGGTATCAGAGCCTACTGAGAGACAATCTTTCACCGTGCTTTATCTGGTTGACCCACTATCTTCCAATGAAAAAAATTTGGTAAAATGTGTCATAACTCTGGTTTGCCTTCCATACACCGCCGTGACTCATTCTGACACTAGTTTTTGAATTTCTCTGGTCACCACCGGACTCCCACCTCCACCGTGCAACTGTTCCAGATCTAGTCTCAGATTTTATTTTCCACTCACGGAAAATTGTGATCCAGTTCAAACAAATCATTTTCATCTAGTTCGCGTGATATTTTCTCTTTTCAGATATTCATGCCTACTCCTCAGAATTTTACGCCAAACTACATTGATTTTCTCTTATGGTGTCATAATTATCAGAACTCGAATTCTAGTGCTTCGGTTGCACATACTAGTAATTCATCTGTTTTCCTCTCTCAATCATCTTCTCTTGGACCTTGGGTCCTTGATTCTGGTGCGCCTGATCATGTTACTGGTAATAAAAAGATTTATTCTTCCCTCTCTACCTCGAGTTTCTTACCTACTATAACTTTTACCAATGGTTCTCAAACCCAGTCTAAAAGGATTGGTAATATTCAAATTCTACATTCTCTCTTTGTTACTTTTGTTCTCTATGTACCTAATTTTCAATTTAATTTACTTTTAGTCAGTCGTTTAACTCGTTCTCTTGATTGTATTGTCACCTTCACTAACAATAATGTTACCCTGCAGGTCAGAGTTCGGGACAGACGATTGGCGTCACATGTGAGTCTCAAATCCTTTTTTACCTCTCAGTGTCATCTCATACATGCTCAGCCAAAGATTTTCCACTTATTATCCATGCTCAATTAGGTCATCCAAGTCTTCTCAAATTACAAAAGTTAGTGTCAAGTTTATCGAAGGTATCTAATTTACATTGTGAGTCGTGTCAATTAGGGAAACACACTTGAAGTCAATTTCCCAATCGAGTCAATAAACGAGCTTCGTTCCCTTTTTCTTTAGTTCACTCTGATGTTTGGGGTCCCTTACATAGTGTCTCTATTCTTGAGTGTAGGTATTTTTTTCTATTTATTGATTTTTTTTTACGTTGCACGTGGTTATTTTTAATGAAAAATATATATGAATTATTTTCTATTTTTGAACAATTTTATAAAGAAATAAAAAATTAGTTTGGTGTGTTTATTTGTATCTTAAGAAGTGATAATGCTCGTGAATACTTATCCCAAAAATTTCAAATTTTTATGTCAATCAATGGTATTCTCCACCAAATATCTTATCCTCATACACTTCAATAAAACGGGATAGCTGAACACAAAAATTGGCATCTCGTAGAAACCTCTCGGACCCTACTTTTCTATGGTTATGTTCCACTTCAGTTTTTTTTTTAGGGTGGGGGTAGGGGGGGGAGATGTTGTGCTAATAACATGTTACCTTATAAATTACATGCCCTTATCTGTCCTTAATATAAAATCTCTAATTAAATTTGTTTCCCAATTCCTCCCCCGAGTCTTCAGGTCTTGATAAACTATCAACTCGATCACTAAAGTTTGTCTTTCTTGGTTATCATTGATTTCAAAAAGGTTATCATTGTTATCCCTATACTCTACAAAGATACCTCGTACTGGCTGATGTTATCTTCTTCGAGTTTGTTCCATATTTCAGGTCCATCCAAGTAATTCTGGAACCCCTTAAGGAAAATACTCCCACACCTCTTCCAGAAGTCCCATCTGCCATTGTCCCCTATCATTCTAGGGAACCTGGCCCAATAGATACCCCTACAGTTTACCCCCACTTCTCGCCCAATTCAATCATATTAGTGTCTTCAACCAACATTTGTCGTATATATCCTTGAGGTCATTGCAGAATCTCCTTTGACACCCTCGCCATCATCGGATTTGATCCTACAACCCAAGTCTGATCTTTCGATTGCCCATCAAAAAGGTATACGTCAAACATGGAATCCTTCTCCATATTATATTAATTTATTTAATCATTTTATTTCCCATTTGGATTATACTTGTTTGTTTTATTAGTTTTATGTTTTTATTCCTAAAACTCCAAGTGAAGCATTATCTCACCATGAGTGGACGAAAACAATGATTGATGAAATGCATGCTCTTCAAATTAGTGGTACCTGGGAACTGGTTCCTCTAACCCCTATGAAATATTTAGTAGGTTTTCATTGGATTTATATAGTGAAGGTTGGTCCATATGGTAAGATTGATTGATTTAAAGCTCATTTGGTATCCAAAGGATACACTCAAATTTTTGGGTTGGATTATAGTGATACCTTCTCGCCTGTAGCCATGATGGCATCTGTTCGACTTCTTATAGTCATTGTAGCCATTCAACATTGGCCTCTTATTGTACCCCAAAATTTTCCATCTCATTTATCAAGAATTTACTCACAAGATCTCCTTTGGCTCAAGACTGCACTAGGGTTTGATCAGCTTAAGACACCTCCTTAAACACTAATGACCAAAACTAGGGTTTGAGTTTGCACAAGGATTTTTGAACTTCCAATGCTCAATATGGTTTTCATGGATCATTATGGACCACCAAGATTACTCATGTCAAGTTTCAAGCCTTGGATCACATTTTTGCTCAGTCAATTGAGCAGTTGACCTAAAAATCAATTGTACTGGAGAAAAAGTCAATTATGGCCAATTTACAGTCAAACTTCATAGTTTTTTATCCAAATCAATATTTTAGACTCATATGTATCATTTGATCAAGTTTGGACCATAATTTCTCAAGAAATTTGATCAAATCTCCAAAAGGGCAAAATGGTCAAAATTAGGGTTTTGATTGGGAAAGGACAATTTCTAATTTTTGACCTAGCAAATGATCAATTGGTTTAAGGCATGATCTCAAGAGTCCAATTGCATCATTTTGACCTAATTACATGGTTTAAAACATTACAAGTCCATTGGATTGGCATATGAATTTTTCAATCAACTGATCAAAAGTCAACTGTATACTGAAAAGTCAAACTTTGACTTTTTGGTCAAATTCAAGTGCCAAAGATCACAATTCATCAAAACATGTCAAAATATGAAACTTATTCATCAATAAATCAAAAAGTCAAGATTTCATTTTGAAAAGTCAAATTTTTTAAACTTAGAAATTTTTCTAAGTGTTGGAAATTTCATATTTTTTCACAACTTTGAACAAATTTTTCATCATGATGCAAGATGATTCAAGAGAAACTTCCAACATGAAAGTTGTAGACTCCATGAAATCTACAAATTTTATTCACACAACTTCTTCCAAAAGTGCTTGGATCTCAAGTTATAATTTTAAGAACATGTGATCATGAAACTAAACACTTAGTGAAATTTTGCCCTAATTTGGTCAGGATTTTGACCTAACTTAATGGCACTTTTTCATATAGTTCCGAAGGGAATATTCAAAGGAAATTTAAAGATGGGTTTTAGAGCACATTGCAAGCTTTCCAAAATATCAAAGAACTCCTTGAGATCATTCTTGAGTAAGGAGAATTGAAGAGATGAAGTTAGGGTTTTATCACTTTAATTACAAGTCATTTTAGTGATGAACAAAATTCAAATTCAAACTATGTTGCATAAACACTACTTTGCAGACCTCAAACTTGTTAGGAACTCCATAATTAATGGTTTACACTGCTGTTAGAGGATTCACTTCAAGCATTCAATGCATGGACATGCTTTATATCCAGTTTTGGAAGAAAGGTTACATTGCCAATTTGATAAAGTGACTTTTTGTACAAAACTTGTTCTTGAGCTTTGCACTTGTTCTCTTCTGATCAAACAAGTCCTATAAATCATGAGAAATGTTTTAGACACTTACAATCACCCATCCCATGCTTGTACTTCCTCTTGAAACTTATTTCCCTATTTTCTTCAAAATCAAGTAACCTAGCCAAAAGCTAAGAACTTATACTTCTGATTGTCCAAATCTCTCAAACACTTTTGTTTATACATACACAAACTATTGGCAACAAAGACACGAATGTTGATGCCTTGAAAAGAGCTAGAACTCAGAAACACATCTCATACTTCCATTTTCACAAAAACTGACCAAGAACTTGAAACTCATAATCTACTTGTGCGTTTCTTGGCCTTTTAGTTTCTAAAGCTTCTAAATATCATATATAATTGATCCCACACCCTGTTACAGAACTGTAACACCATTAACACCATCCTCCATTTTCAAAAACAGAGTTCTACATATTGACTTCTCCAGATCATTTAGCCATCCATTGCTCAAGCTAATCATTACATTAGCTTCCTGGGAGCTCAAGGAAGCTAACCTGATCATCACCATCACTTGAAACAAGCTCAAACTCAAAACACGATTTCCAGTTTTGAGGTAAGTTTTATAACTTTGGAACTCTTCATACAGGCATCATCAATGATTTATTTGTGAACAAAACATGTAGATATCATTGCCCTAAAGCTAACCATGTCCATAGTTTCCATTAATTTTGCTTGAGCTTAGAGAATTTTGAAACTGGAATTTGTGGGATTTTTAGGGTTCAGATTAGGGCCATTAAAATTCATGCTTATCTTTGATCTATAGTTTTAATGCTTTACATTTATGAAATCATGAGGAAATTTGCTACAAGTTTCATGTTTACAGTTTTCATTTTTTATGAGAAACGAACAAGTTACATTTGGTCTGGCTGGAGGTTGAAGATGGAGTCATCACGGCGCGTTTTACCTCATATATTTATTAATTTGCTTATGTTAACGGATGTATAGTCACCCCAGTGGTAGAAGCGAACGCCTGTAACCTTTGGGACCCGGGTTCGAGCCCCAGTGATACCCTTTTGTGTTTTTTTTTCATAATTTTTGCACCATTCTGACTTTTTTGCAGGCGCTTGGGCCTTGTTGGGCTTGTATTGTTTTTTTTTATTTTTTCTTACTAACCCCTCTGCAGGCTATTTGCACCCTGGCCCAAGTTTATTGATTTTCTTTTTTTATTTCATTTTTATTATCTTAATATATTTTCTAAATACTGAAAAAATCATAAAAAATATAAAAAATTAGATTTTTATTTTAACTTAGTTTATTTTATTTTTTCTCACAAAAAGTATTTTATTTAACTATACTTTATTTATTTTTGTTAACTAATCTTGTAAATTTAATTAAAACTAGGTTAGTATTTATTTTTCTTTTTACACCTATTAAAATATATTTATTTTAATATAAAAAAAAGGTCAAAAATATTTTATAATGTTATAAATATTTTCAAGACAAAAATACCAAAAAAAAATACTTTTTCTACACTTATTATCTTTAATCAATTAATGAATTTGGGTTTTGTTAATTTCTTTTCTTAGTGAATCAGGTTTACTTTTAAGTTTAATTAATTATTTTCTTTAATTAATTATATTAAGACAAAATCCATTTTCCCTAAAAAATCCAAACAAATATCCACTTACTTCACATTTTTGCATTTTTGTGCATTTTTTTCATTTTTGTACGTTGTATCCATTTAATTCCTTGTACATTGATACCTGTTGTACCAAAATTTTTGCCCTCCCATTTCCTCAACATTTTCTCATCACAAGACCCTTGAAGATCAAAATCCAGTTAGGGTTTCCTCTGCTCAAGACTTCTCCTTGCACTGTTGACCCAAATTAGGGTTTGTGATTGCACAAAGATATTTTGACCTAAAATGCCTAAGATGACTTTAATGCTTCATGTTGGACTCCCAAGTTTATCCATACCAAGTTTCAAGTCTTGATTCCAAATTTTGCCCAGTCAATTGGACAGTTGACCTAGAAATCAACTGTATTGGGGAAAAAGTCAACTGTGGCCAATTGACAGTCAAATCTCATGAAAATTGACCCACATCAACATTATGAACTCACATGGACCATTTGATCAAGTTTGGATCACAATTCCACAAGAAATTTGATCAGATCATCAAAAGGGCAAAATGGTTATTTTTAGGGTTTTGATTGCACAAAGGCAATTTTTGACTGTTTGACCTAGCCAATGGCAAACCAAGCTCACATATGGACTCAAGTACCCCATGGAATTATCTTGACATGCTCAACAAGTTCAAAAGATCCCAAATGCACAAGATTGACAGTTGAATTTCCCAGTCAATTGATCAATTTTGACTGTATACTGAAAAGTCAAACTTTGACTTTTTGGTCAAAATCAAGGGTCAAGATTCATTTTTCATCAAAGCATGCCAAATCATGAAACTTGTTCACCAAGAAATCAAAAATTGCAAATTAGGGTTTGAAATGAGAATTTTTCATAACTTAGAATTTTTCTAAGTTATGAAAAACCCTAATTCTTTCCCAACTTTGCCCCACTTTCTCACCAAGATTCATTTGGATTCAAGCAAAAGTCAAAACATGAAAGTTGTAGCCTATTGCATAATCTACAACTTTGATTCACAAAGTTTTCCCAAAATAGGCTTGTATCTCAAGTTACAATTTTTGGAACAAGGGTACCAAACCATTCTTAACTTAGTGAAAATTTGACCTATTTTAGGCAAGTTTTTTACCTAACTTCAAGACCATTTTCCATACACTTCCAATTGGAATTTCAATTTGCACTTAAAAGATGGATTGTAGTACACATTCCAAGATTTCCAAAATATCCAAGAACTCATCAAACAACCTCATGGTTAGAGAGAATCGAATTTTGCAATATGGGAAAAACTCACTTTTGAATTGGCCAAGTTACATGTTCATAACACTATGCATTTCAATCTCAGCTTGCACAACTTGATTACAGGTCTTTTATATCAATTATACTCATAAATTTAATGCCAATACCTTGTGCCAAGACCATGTTCTATGTGTTCAAGCATTGCCTAAAGGATTAATCCCAAATTGGAAAAAGCATTATATCCATTTTTGTAAAAGTTACACTTTATGTCTAAAGCAAATCAAGAAGGTACAAAGAAAATCTAATTGGCACAAGTTTATGAGTTAATCACACTGATGAAGGAGAAGTTTAGCAGCATAGTATGGGGGCCTGTACAGGCTAGAAGCACAACTTGACCATTGCTTGCTTAAAATTCAAGAAAGATAGCATAACATATACCAACTTCCATATCAGTGAAGAAAGGCTTAGAGAAAGTTATCAAACACATTCCAAACATTCATCCTAAGCTGAAGCACGACCCTAAGATCCTCAATACCTTCACAAACTCAGAATCACCTTTGAACTGCACAAAAACAGGGCTTGCTGCAGATTGAGTTCCCTAGCTCAATCCTTTCATACACTCTTGCCCAAACCAGTTCAAACACCTTCCCTACCATCAATGCAAGCTAACCAAAACCTAAGACACGACCTGTAACACTCCCAGGCATCATCACCATTTTCATTTTCTTGTTTTGCAGTTGAAGTTCTATAGCACGATTCAAAAGGTTTCAAGACAAAGTAAAGCTTGGAATAGCATCCTCACACTTCAAGGAAGCTGTACAAATCATCATCTTGCCCTGAAAGCTCCTCCATTGCAAGGCACGATTCCAACTGAACAGGTATATTCATGAAGTTCTATCTCTCAGTATAGGCATTGTTAGCTTTAGGTTTGTGAAGGAAACATGCCACAATCATAGCCCTGAACATGCCCATATGATTAGATTTCATTTATATTATGTATGCTTAGAGAATTTTGAGTCTGAACATTGATGAAAAACTAGGTCAGGAATTGGGGGAGAAGAAATTCTCCCTCATCTTAGAGAGTTAAGTCAAGTTCTTTATATCCCTGGATTCGTCTTCTCATGCTCTACATTTTTCATGTTGTAAGTTTTGCTTAAAAGTCCAGGAATTGGGAGATAGGAAACGCGTGTTTGCTTGAACAAAAGATGTTCTGAGGTTGAAGATGACCTGGTTCTGGGCTGGGCCTGTTTCACATTTCTTTTTGCACCCTGATTTTGCTTTTACACCCTCTGAGCCCATTTTGTTCATTTTAATGATTTTTTGACTTTTCTTTTTTTGGTTTGACTTGTTTATTTTTCCTCATAATATAAAAAATATAAAAATAATTTTTTGCACTATTTTCCCATTTATTAGGTATTTGTTTGTTTAGGTTAGTTTTTATACATAAATAAATAAATAGATACACTTTTATTTAAAAAAATACTAAAAATATACAAACACATTTTTATTTTCATTTTTATTTTGTTTTATCTTCTGAAAATATTTTATATAAAAATTACTTTTTTATTAAATATTAAATATTATTATTATGTATATATAATATATATTTAGTAAATAATACAAATATTTATATAGGTATTAATATATTTAGGTTAAATTAAAAAATATACACACTTTTTATTTTTATTAATATTTAAATATAAAATTGCCTTTTTATAAATATACTTCATTTTTATTTTATTTTAGTATATAATAATAAATATGGTACATATAAATAAATAATACATTTTATTTAATAAAATTAGGGTTTTGCCCTAAACATAAAAAACTCAAAAAAAAATAATACTTTTATTTTTGTTTATTTTGACATATAAAAATACTTTTTTTCATATATACAAAAACCATTTTTGCATCTTGCATATTTATTCTTATTTTATTTAATTTGTGCAATTAAATTATCTTGTAAATAATTCAATATTGATGTAATAGTTTAGGTTTAAATTCCTTGTCAAAATCCCCATTTGAACATTTGTACCCCCCTTCCCATATATGGTGTTGTAATAGCTTAGTAAATTTATTTTTCTCACTTTATTGCTTTCTAATTATACCATGTTAGAATTAGGGTTTGTATGCGAAAAAACAACGAAAATAGTTTGACCTAATTTCAAGATAAACAAGCATGAAAATGGACACAAAAATCACAATTGCACCCCCTAGGGTATTCCACTTGTTGCCTTCAATAAATGGGCCATATTGCATGTTAGGTCTCTTTGGGCAAAACAAACACAAATCAAATGATCATAGTCCCTCGATGACGCTTTCAAAATGTTGCCTAAACAAATGATCAAGTCCCTTAAGGAAAATTGCCCAAAGATACTTGGCCCCATTGCAATTATGGTCTAAACGATGACCCGCGCCCGTCCCTTTCACATCCTAACATGAGATTGTCCACCAAATGCAATGGTGGAACAAACTTGTTAAAAGGGTTAAAACATAGCAATAATCTTTGAGAAATTTAGGAGTAGATAACCTCTTAGTTACTTGAATCAAACTTGCAAAAAACAAAACACTTGCCTATTTTCTAAAACCACACCTCATTACACTTTCAAAACAACTTTCAAAAACAAATGAAAACCTTTTCAAAAGACATACACCTTTGTATACATCCCAACATGGATCATTACAAAGGTTGCCACCACATTGGCTTCTTTTCAAAACATTTTCAAACCCACACACACACAAGAGCACCATTTCAAACAATTTAAAACAAAGGCAAGTTGATCTAAGCAAGTAACTAAGAGCCCATGGATAACCATGGATAGAAAGGGTGCTAACACCTTCCCTTTCTATAATCTACTCCCCGAACCCAAGAAAACATCTCAAAGGTTTTTGCTGTGCTTTTTAAACCTTTCCTTAGGATAAAATAAAAAGTCGGTGGCGACTCTTGCTCAACCGAAACATTTGCGAAAACAAACACAAAACCATAGTCAGTTCTCCCACCGTATCACAGAACTGGCGACTCTGCTGGGGAATAAAATTAAAAGTGGAGTTACCTTAGGGTTTAGATCACATTTTTTTCAATTGTTTGCTTTGTTTGCTTTTATATTTGTGGGCTTTGCATCGGAGTTTCATAGATCCTAACCCGGATCTGGGGAATACCTTTTTTAGGTAGCATAATCTTTGAGGGACCTGTCCGGCGTAGACCGACATGGGTGAAGCAGTGGATACGTTGGTGTGGCACCTTGGTCTGTACCTATATCCCTTGTGTTGCAATGAGGAGAATATAGGTCTTCTAAGGAGTCATTAAACACCAACTGACCTTAGAACCTTAAATTGACCAAACTTGGCCATTAGGACAGTAGTAGTATGCTACACTCATTGAGGCTAAACTCTCGCGATGGTTCTGGCTGCAAGAAAAGATTGCGATGCTGGAGTTATGACCGATTGAGGGTAGTCAATGATTTGAGATCCTCTAGAACCCGGTTACTTTTGATAGGACAGGTTTTAACCAACGAAACTAAAAGAGGGTAATACCTAAACTTCATGCTGGCCTGAAACCTAAGGGTTGTCTTGTGTGACTTGTGTGCCTTATCATGCTTGCCTGTGTGAATACTTGTGGTGTGCTTCATCATAGCATCATGCCATCATACCATTGCATGCATCCTGTATAAAGGACTAACCCATTTCAAAGACAAAAAAAAGTTTCATCTTTGCTCTGTTTTGTAGGACATCATGATGCCCGTGCGTAGGAATAGTGTCCGGCTCAACTTTGTTCAACCACCAACTTTGCTCAAGGATTTGGTTGGTAGGATTCCAAACACTTCTTCCTTCATCAACAGGCTTGGTTCTCTCCTTGGCTTGATCACTGCAAAATGGGACCAACAACTGATAAGTGTTCTGACCCAGTTTTATGACCCCCTTGTATCATGGCTTCACCTTTCAAGACTTCCAGCTGGTCCCTACCCTGGAAGAATTCTCCTATTTGCTTGGTATCCCTGTCTTGGAGCAAACTCCATTCACTGGTTTGGAAAAGACTCCTAGGCCTGAAGAGATTGTTGCAATTCTCCCCTTGACCAAAGAAGAGGTATTGGCTAACTGGGAAACTAGAAGTGGAGTTAAGGGCTTTTTGGTCAAATTTCTGGTTGGTAAAGCTAATGATTTCTGGAATGACTTGGACTTCAAGGCGTACGAAGACATTCTGTCTCTTTTAATCTATGGTCTGGTACTGTTTCCCAATCCTGACACCTTTATCAGTATCTATGCCATAAGGATCTTCATGTCTCGGAACCCTGTACCCACTCTTTTGGGTGATATCCTGCAACAACTCTATGCTCGTACTACCCGAAAACGGGGAACTCCATGGTGTTGTGCTCCTTTGCTAGTGAGGTGGTTTATTTCGCACCTTCCTAAGTTCGTGCTGAAGAATGAAGAAGGAAAGGGTTGGGCTCGTAGGCTAATGTCTCTCACTGATAATGACATCACTTGGACTCTCAGAGGTTTGGATGAGGTAGCTGTTATTGATCGATGCGGAGAATACCCTAATGTTCCGTTGATTGGTATCCAAGGAGGAGTCTCTTATAATCCATGCTTAGCTCTCCGACAGTTTGGAAGAGCCAGAAGAGTAGGGCCTCATGAAATGTTGGTTCCTCACTTCCATTTTGAATTTCAGGCAGAAAGTGACAAACTACGCTATGGATTCATTAAGGCTTGGGACAGAATTCACAAAGCTGACCCACATGAGTTGGGACCAAAGACTTCTCTACCAATGGAACCCTATTGCAAATGGGTCCGCATCCGCGCTCATAAGTTAGGAATGCCGTACGAAGCTGTCAGACCTATCATTCTTGAATCTCCTGATGAAGATGGGGTTCCTCCAACTGTCCTCCCTCCTCAGATACCCACTGATTTTGACACAATGAATAGATCTTGGGCGCAGCTAAAGGAAGAACGGGATTTTTATCGAGAAAAGTTCAACGAACAGGAACGGAAGATCCAGAGGCTGACTAAGCAATTGGAGGAAGAGCGGGTCCTGAATAACTACATCCGCACTGAGAAGAGGAGGCCATGGGAGCACTGATGGGCTTTGGATATTTCCTTTTACAACTTTTATTTCCTTTTCAGTATTTTTCATTCATGTAATGCCTAAGGGCAAGTTGTTGAACAATTTAAAATTTGAATCTAATGAAGTGTGTTTCCCTTTTGTCTACAAAGTTGAATCTTGTTTGTCTTTGAAAACATAAAACATACGCATCTCATTGCACCATATGCATAGCAGGTACCCTATTTCACAGGTTGCTTAATCTCCTTCGCTGTTTATTTTGAACAATCATCATGAATCCAGACTCATCCAGTGAGCAAGCAATCAAGGCCCTTCAGGCCCAAAGTGCCCAGTTTCAAGAAATGGTCCTGAGCCTGGCCCAAGGTCAGCAAGAGTTGAAGACCCTACTCCTGAAGAAGAAGAAGAAGAAGAGGACTGCGTTATTCAACACCGGACGCAGATTTGGGAACCCACTCCATAATGAAGCTGATCCAACTTCTTCTTTTGCTGAGAAAGACAGTCCCCAAGGGGGAGGAGCTCCTAGTCCTGCAGTCTCTGACAACGAGACGGACTACAATGATGAACAATACCCACCTGCTGCTGACAGATACAAGCAATTAGAAGACCGTTTGAGTGCCATGGAGATTCAGAATGTGCCGGGGCTGGATTTCGGAGATTTGGGGTTATCTTCTGGGGTAGTAATTCCACACAAGTTTAAGGCGCCTGCCTTTGCCAAATATGACGGGGCTTCCTGTCCAAAGCTGCATCTGAGGTCGTACGTAAGGAAGATTCAACCTTACATGGCAGATAAGAACCTTTGGATTCACTTCTTCCAAGATAGCCTTTCGGGGTCACAGCTTGAATGGTTCTACCAACTAGATGGAACTAGTATCCGACACTGGGAAGATTTGGCAACTGCTTTTTACAGACAATATCAATACAATTCCGATCTCGCTCCTACGCGTACCCAACTTCAGGGTATGTCTCTAGGAACGGGTGAAGGGTTCAAAGAATATGCACAAAAATGGAGAGATTTGGCTGGCAGGGTGCAGCCTCCATTGACTGATCTGAGCTAGTTGATATGTTTCTAGGGACTTTGTCTAGTCCTTTCTTCAATCATTTGGTTGGTAACTCCTCCGCTGGGTTTACGGATTTGATTCTGACGGGAGAAAGAATTGAAGCTGGCATCAGGTCAGGAAAGATACAAAAAGCTGCCTCCACAAGTACTGAGAAAGGCCTTTCAAGAAAGAAGCAAGTGCCGTCTATGGTATTAGAAGACAAGTCAAGCCAGAAAGCCGCCAAGCCGTCAATGCCTTGGTCATTTCAAAACCTGTTGCTGCTCCTTAGCAGTACAATCAACAAAGAGGTGAAAGGCCCAAGAGGAAGTATACTCGGTTGAGTATGACCTTGTCACAAATCTTACCGCAACTATTATCTACCAACTTGGTGACCATCAAAGAAGCGCCAAAGGTCGTGAATACTGCATCTCGTAAGTATAACCCAAATGCCCGTTGTGCTTATCATTCCGATAGCCCCGGGCATACTACTGATGATTGTTGGGCCTTGAGAAATAAGGTGCAAGACCTTATCGATGCGAAGGAAATTCAGTTTGAAGCGCCTGAGAGGCCAAATGTTGTAACTGCTCTTATGCCCCAGCATAGAGTAAATGCCATTGAGGAAGATTTGTATGCTGTTTCAGTGAATGATGTTGCTACCCCTCTTTTCACTGTTAAGAGGAACTTACTACTAGCCGGTTTATTTCCGGGTTGTAGGAAAGGTTGCCTCCTGTGTGCTGTTATCCCTACCGGTTGTCCACTACTGAAATCAGGCATCCAAAGCCTGATGGATAGCAAAGAAATTCTGTTCAAGAAAACTGTTGTTCCGTTTGTTTCCGCTGAAGAAATATTTGTTGTCACAATTTACAATCCTGCCAAAGCTCCCCCGAGGAAGCCAGTCGAAATTCTGTCTGCTGCACCCATTACTATTACTGTTCCGGGGCCTCTCCCCTATGAATCTAACAAGGCTGTCCCATGGCATTATGGGGCCGATGTGTATGTGCTTGGAGTGAAGCAGGAGTTCAACACCAATACCAGTATCAGTAACATCACTGGTCCCGCTAAGATTACCCGCAGTGGCAGGCTCTTCTCGCCTGACATTGCACCGCCAGTTATCCGAAAACCTCTAATCATCACACCCGCAAGTGTGCATGTTCCAATTCAAGTTCCTGTGTCTACTACCGCCGCCGAGTCCTCTGATACTCGGGGCAAAGAAGTTGTTACCGATTTGCCTGACAGGACGGAGGCACCAAAAAAGACTGTTGTTGAAGCCTCCCAACAAGAGATGGAGGAAATCCTTAAAATCATTAAAAAGAGTGACTTTAATGTTGTTGAATAGTTGGGGCATACCCCCTCCAAAATCTCTATGCTATCATTGCTGCTATGCTCAGAGGCCCATGCAAAAGCCCTGATTTCATTTCTGAAAACGGCCCATGTGCTGCAAGAGACCTCTGCGGATCAATTCACTGATTGTGTGGCCAATTTTACAGCCGACAATGGTTTGGGGTTCTCGGGTGCTGACCTCACCGCCAAAGGGAAAAATCACAATGACGCCCTGCATGTCTCCATAGAATGCATGGGCACTACTCTCGCGCACGTGTTGGTGGTTACCGGTTCTTCCCTGAATGTTTTGCCCAAAAAGGCATTGGATCGCTTGGATTGTGAGGGTCTGGAATTGAAGCCTAGTAACATCATTGTTAGAGCCTTTGACGGTTCTAAGAGGATGGTGCACGGTGAAGTAGACATTCCTATTCGTGTGGGTTCCCAGGTTTTCGACTCAACGTTCTATGTAATGGATATTCGCCCATCTTACTCCTGCTTGTTGGGTCGACCCTGGATTCACAAGGCTGGGGCAGTAACATCCACTCTACACCAAAAGCTCAAATACCCTGTCAAAGGGAAGATTGTTATTGTGCAGGGTGAGGAGGAATACATGGTTAGTCACTTGAATTCATTCCGGTATATCGAGATGGACGGGGAATTTATTGAAACCCCCTTTCAGCATTTTGAGGAAGTACCTCCAACGTTGGCATCGGCTGAGGCAGTGGTTGAAGAAGACTTTCCGTTGAAGATGGCATCCTTGAAAGATGCCCGGGCTGTAATCGAGAAAGGAAATTGTGCAAACTGGGGTCAGCTTCCTGACTTCACTCAAAAGAATGACAAGTTTGGGCTGGGCTTTACTGTAGAGGCTTAGAGGGCAGTGCGCAAGGACAAGATCAGAAAGGCTCCGGTGTTTATCACCAATCGGAGGGTGAATGCTATCGAGGAGGACGTAGAGGAAGCAGAGTTTGACAGTTGGATCTATCCAACCACCAGCGACGGACCAAGCAACTGGACGACAAAGGATTTTACACCTATCACATTTGTCACGCAGTAATTAACTCTTTTGATTTTCAATTTGTAACAAACAATATGTTAAAACTTTATTGGCTCGGTGTCCTACCCGAGGCATCGTAGCTCCATTTGTGAGGGCTTTTTGTATGACATTTCCATATATCATCAATCAAAACATTGGACGTTTGTTGCATTTCAAATCTTGTGCTCTTTTTCTTTCTGTGTTATATATTGCAAAACAGCTATATTTACACACACTCACTTATACAGGTTTCAATCCACTCTGGATCTCACTGGTAACAGCTCTGCTACCACCAGTTATGACTTCGAGAATCCGATCAACTTGGCCGAGGACGAAGGTGAAGATGATTGCGAAGTGCCTGGTGAACTCGCAAGACTGCTACTTCATGAAGAGAGGGCCATTCAGCCGCATGAAGAGCCGGTGGAAACAGTGAACCTGGGTACTGAGACAGATAGGAAAGAGGTCAAGATTGGTGCCAATCTAGAGCTCAGCGTGAAGCAACGATTGATCCAGATGCTACATGATTACATGGATATATTTGCTTGGTCCTACGAGGACATGCCTGGTTTGGATGCCGACATTGTAGTTCATCACCTGCCAACCAAGGAAGACTGCCCTCCGGTAAAGCAAAAGGTCCGCCGTATGCGCCTAGAGATGTCCGAAAAGATCAAGGCTGAGGTTATGAAGCAATTCGATGCCGGGTTTCTAGCAGTAACTTCTTACCCTCAGTGGGTTGCCAATGTGGTGCCAGTGCCGAAGAAGGACGGTAAAGTCAGAATGTGTGTCGACTACAGGGATCTAAACAGGGCAAGCCCCAAGGATGACTTCCCCTTACCTCACATCGACGTCCTTGTTGATAATACTGCTCAACACAAGGTGTTCTCCTTCATGGATGGTTTTTCAGGGTACAATCAGATCAAGATAGCTCCGGAAGATATGGAAAAGACTACCTTTGTGACTCAGTGGGGCACCTTCTGCTACAAGGTCATGCCTTTCGGGTTAAAAAATGTTGGGGCAACCTACCAACGTGCCATGGTTGCTTTATTTCATGATATGATCCATCATGAGATTGAGGTATACGTTGATGACATGATTGTAAGGTCTCAAACTGAGGAGGAGCACCTTGATCATCTGAGGAAGCTGTTTGACCGACTAAAATTATACAAGCTGAGGTTGAATCCCAACAAATGCACCTTTGGGGTGAGGTCCGGAAAATTGCTAGGTTTCATTGTAAGTGATAATGGTATTCAGGTGGACCCTGCCAAGGTAAAAGCCATACAAGAAATGCCGACTCCAAAGACAGAGAAAGAAGTCAGAGGCTTTCTGGGACGACTGAATTACATAGCCCATTTCATCTCACATCTAACTGCTACCTGTGAGCCAATCTTCAAATTGCTGAAGAAAGATCAAGTGGTACGTTGGAACGATGAATGTCAGGCTGCTTTTGAAAAGATAAAGGAGTACCTCCAAGAGCCACCTATTCTTATGCCACCAGTGGAAGGGAGACCTTTGATACTATACTTGATTGTACTTGACAATTCAATGGGGTGTGTGCTGGGGCAGCATGACGAGTCTGGCCGAAAAGAGCACGCTATTTATTACCTGAGCAAAAAGTTTACCGACTGTGAGTCTCGTTACTCACTGCTTGAGAAAACTTGCTGCGCTCTGGTATGGGCTGCTCGCCGGCTGAGACAGTATATGCTGACTCACACTACTCTTTTGATTTCAAAGATGGATCCCATCAAGTACATATTCGAAAAGCCTGCTCTGTCTGGAAGAATAGCAAGATGGAAAATGATCTTGACAGAATATGATATCTAGTATACAACTCAGAAAGCAATTAAAGGAAGTGTACTGGCAGATCATTTGGCACACCAACCTGTGGACGATTACCAATCATTGAACTTTGATTTTCCGGACGAAGATATCATGGTGGTAACTGACTGTGAAGTACCTGGACCGGATGAAGGACCTGAGGAAGGATCCCGATGGTCTATGCATTTTTACGGAGCCTCCAATGCTTTGGGTAACGGTGTCGCCGCTGTAATCATATCTCCCAAAGGAACTCATACTCCACTCACCACCCGATTATGTTTCAGCTGCACCAACAACATGGCAGAATATGAGGCATGTATCATGGGTCTGCAAGCTGCAATCGACTTAAGGATCAAGTTTCTGAGTGTCTTCGGAGATTCCGCTCTCGTGATCAATCAGATCAAAGGCGAGTGGGATACGAAACACCCAAATCTTATTCCTTACAAGGAGTATGTGTTGACCTTGCTTCCCCACTTTGAAGAGATAACTTCTGAGCACTTCCCAAGAGAGGAGAATCAGCTAGCGGACGCACTAGCTACGATGTCTTCAATGTTCAAAGTTAAATGGGACAATGAGGCTCCCCGGATCATTATCTGGAAGTTGGACGAACCGGCATACTGCTGCGATCTTGAGGCCGAAAAGGTGACTGAAAAACCCTGGTATCATGAGGTGAAGAGGTACTTGGAAGCTCAGGAATACCCTGAAGGTGCATCTGTCAATGACAAGAAGTTCATGAGGAGGTTTGCGGCAAAATTCTTCCTCAGCAACGACATTCTCTACAAACAGAATCATGATTCAACTCTACTGCGTTGTGTGGATAAGGCTGAAGCAGAGAAGATCATGATAGAACTGCATGAAGGTACATTCGGAACTTGTTACCAACACTCTCGAACTTGTCACAAATGCCAGATCTATGCTGACAAGGTGCACATCCCTCCGGTTCCTCTGAACGTCCTGACGGTACCTTGGCCTTTTGCAATGTGGGGCATTGATATGATCGGGGAGATCCAAACAACGGCATCCAATGGGCATCGCTTCATCTTGGTAGCGATCGATTACTTCACGAAGTGGGTTGAGGCAGCTTCCTACGCAACGGTAACCAAGAGCGTCGTGGCACGTTTCATCCGGCATAACCTGATCTGTCGGTACGGCGTCCTGGAAAGAATCATTACGGACAATGGTACCAATCTTAATAACAAGATGATCACTGAGCTCTGCGAACAATTCAAGATACAGCACCATAACTCTTCTCCTTACCGACCGAAGATGAATGGAGCTGTAGAAGCAGCTAATAAGAATATCAAGAAAATTGCGCAGAAGATGACAGTGACCTATAAAGATTGGCACGAGATGTTACCGTTTGCTCTTCATGGGTACCGTACCTCAGCAAGGACTTCAACCGGGGAAACGCCTTTTTCCTTGGTCTATGGCATGGAGGCAGTCTTGCCAATTGAAGTCCAGATACCCTCTCTCCGAATAATGAAGGATGTAGACTTGAACGAAGATGACTGGATCCAGACTCGACTTGATCAATTAAACCTGATCGACGAAAAGAGGCTCACCGCTATCTGTCATGGTCAGACGTATCAAAAACGGATGATCAGGACATTTAACAAGAAAGTCAGACCACAAGAGTATCAAGTTGGGGACCTGGTAATCAAACGCATCATCCTTCCTCAAAGTGATCCCCGGGGCAAATGGACCCCTACATACGAAGGGCCATTTGTGGTTAAACATGTGTTCTCAAGAGGAGCCATGATCCTAACCACCATGGATGGTGACGACCTTCCTCACCCCGCCAATGCAGACATAGTGAAAAGATACTACGCATGAATAAAAGACCCGCTAGGTTGACATACCTAGGCAAAAATAAGGGCTTCCCGGCGAACCAAAAGGGTTCGGGCAAAAATAAGGGATGAAATGAAAAAATCTGTACACCCGGCAAGTCGAAAACCTGAAAGGGCGGCTTGGGCAAAAATGGGTATCCCGGTGGACTGAAAACCCGAAAGGGCGGTCCAGGCAAAAGTTAGGGATAAAGCGTAACACTATGTCTCATTGGATCACCTTGCATCCAGAATTCGGCATCAACTATCTGGCTCAGATCTCGGCATCGACCAATCAGCTTCATCTTCAACCAAGCAGCAAAGTGATGAGACGCTTGAAGACATAGAGGCGATAGCAGAGTTGGAACCCAGTGGGATTATTCACATAGCTGTTTTGTTTCCTTTTCAAATTGTAAATCCTATGTTATTCGGCGGCATTCTCTTACTAGGATGTCAGCCTCTTGTACAAAAATGCCTATTCACAGGCAAATTTCAAAATCAATACAAATTCATTTTCCCATACAAATTGCCAATTGTTTTTCTTTTTTCTGTTTTGTCTTGCGAAGAACGTCCAATGTTCATTTTTGATATATGCATTTGACATTAAAATTGCTAATTCATAAATACTTGCATATGAAACAAAAGGCTAATTACGGGTGACATCAGAAACAGGGGCAATGTAGAGTTGTCTAATGCAGTGTGGTTGCTTTATCCGCCAAGGTACCAAGGTATATTTAACTGAAGAATGTGACCAAGTTATCTCAACTCCCCACAGAGTAAGACAAAATAGCAACATTCCCCAGTGGAGTATAGGCATTCATCAGCAAGTATCCCCAGCAGGTCTTGAAGCTTATCCCCAGTAGATTCTGGAAGCTTATCCCTTGCAGAGTACGGACGTCTCTCCCGAGCTTTATTCAAAGTTATTCCTCACAAGGGCTTATAACTGGGTTATCCTCAGCTAATTGCCACGAAAGATCGCCCTCGGCAAAGTTCTTTCAATCCCCAGTGGAGTTTATCTTTGGTATCCCCGGCGGAGTTTATCATCATTATCCCCAGCGGAATCCATCATTGAAGTCCTCAGCAGGCCTCTCATCAAAACCTCAGCAAAGTATCTCTTCCACAGAGAAATTCCCCGCAGAGTGATCTCTCCAACAAGTTTATTCCTCAATGGAGTCATCTTCTCCTACCAGTGTATTCTTGCAACCATCCTCCCCAGCGGAAGAAAAGAGCTCTACTCTTCAATGTCAGCCCAGGATTTAATTCCCTGGCCGGTCGTCAAGGGTTTATTTTCCTAAGACGAAAATACATTCATAAACATTTCACATTTCATACATCTTGCTTACATACATGATAAAGTGCATACAACACTATCTCATGTTGAACATCATGACATCATGCATTTCATACATCATGACATTGCATACAATTGATGTTTTTGCCTTTACAGGGAAAAAGACAATCCCAAAGACAACTACCTTCAACTGTCACAATTCCAGATTCGATACCTGTATCTAGCCAGGGCACATCTGTGAGTGATCAGTTTCCAGACTCGATTCCTGTATCTAGCCCGGGCACGTCTGAAGAGTTCGAAGATTCGATTCTTGTATCCAACCAGGGCATATCTGTTGACGACTATTTCCAGATTCGATTCCTGTATCCAGCCAGGGCATATCTGTTGACGACTATTTCCGGATTCGATTCCTGTAACCAGCCAGGGAACATCTGTGAGCAACCGATTGTAGATTCGACACCTGTATCTAGCCAGGGCATATCTGCATGAGGAGATTGAAGATCAAACACCTGTAACAAGCCAGGAAAACATCTGTCTTTCTCAAATACACAAGTTCTCTCTAAGGAATCTCTTATGTGATCAACACTTCCAAATGGCATCTATAAGCCCATTCCCGACAAGGTTCTGTCGCATCTCCAGATGGCATCTATAAGCCCATCTGCCTATCCACCATCTCTCAAAATGGCATCTGTAAGCCCATTCCCGACATCATGTTGCTGATACTTCAACATGCGAGTGCAAATTTTCGGGCACTCTAGTGTCCAATCTCCTTTTACCCTCGAGTCACGAAAGGCAAACTTGCCAATCTAACTCTTCAGGTTCAAGAAGATTGAACAGGGGCAACTGTTGTACCCCAAAATTTGCCCTCCCATTTCCTCAACATTTTCTCATCACAAGACCCTTGAAGATCAAAATCCAGTTAGGGTTTCCTCTACTCAAGACTTCTCCTTGCACTGTTGACCCAAATTAGGGTTTGTGATTGCACAAAGATATTTTGACCTAAAATGCCTAAGATGACTTTCATGCTTCATGTTGGACTCCCAAGTTTATCCATACCAAGTTTCAAGTCTTGATTCCAAATTTTGCCCAGTCAATTGGACAGTTGACCTAGAAATCAACTGTATTGGGGAAAAAGTCAAATGTGGCCAATTGACAGTCAAATCTCATGAAAATTGACCCACATCAACATTATGAACTCACATGGACCATTTGATCAAGTTTGGATCACAATTCCACAAGAAATTTGATCAAATCATCAAAAGGGAAAAATGGTCATTTTTAGGGTTTTGATTGCACAAAGGCAATTTTTGACTGTTTGACCTAGCCAATGGCAAACCAAGCTCACATATGGACTCAAGGACCCCATGGAATTATCTTGACATGCTCAACAAGTTCAAAAGATCCCAAATGCACAAGATTGACAGTTGAATTTCCCAGTCAATTGATCAATTTTGACTGTATACTGAAAAGTCAAACTTTGACTTTTTGGTCAAAAACAAGGGTCAAGATTCATTTTTCATCAAAGCATGCCAAATCATGAAACTTGTTCACCAAGAAATCAAAAATTGCAAATTAGGGTTTGAAATGAGAATTTTTCATAACTTAGAATTTTTCTAAGTTATGAAAAACCCTAATTCTTTCCCAACTTTGCCCCACTTTCTCACCAAGATTCATTTGGATTCAAGAAAAAGTCAAAACATGAAAGTTGTAGCCTATTGCATAATCTACAACTTTGATTCACAAAGTTTTCCCAAAAGAGGCTTGTATCTCAATTTACAATTTTTGGAACAAGGGTACCAAACCATTCTTAACTTAGTGAAAATTTGACCTATTTTAGGCAAGTTTTTTACCTAACTTCAAGACCATTTTCCATACACTTCCAATTGGAATTTCAATTTGCACTTCAAAGATGGATTGTAGTACACATTCCAAGATTTCCAAAATATCCAAGAACTCATCAAACAACCTCATGGTTAGAGAGAATCAAATTTTGCAATATGGGAAAAACTCACTTTTGAATTGGCCAAGTTACATGTTCATAACACTATGCATTTCAATCTCAGCTTGCACAACTTGATTACAGGTCTTTTATATCAATTACACTCATAAATTTAATTCCAATCCCTTGTGCCAAGACCATTTTCTATGTGTTCAAGCATTGCCTAAAGGATTAATCCCAAATTGGAAAAAGCATTATATCCATTTTTGTAAAAGTTACACTTTATGTCTAAAGCAAATCAAGAAGGTACAAAGAAAATCTAATTGGCACAAGTTTATGAGTTAATCACACTGATGAAGGAGAAGTTTAGCAGCATAGTATGGGGGCCTGTACAGGCTAGAAGCACAACTTGACCATTGCTTGCTTAAAATTCAAGAAAGATAGCATAACATATACCAACTTCCATATCAGTGAAGAAAGGCTTAGAGAAAGTTATCAAACACATTCCAAACATTCATCCTAAGCTGAAGCACGACCCTAAGATCCTCAATACCTTCACAAACTCAGAATCACCTTTGAACTGCACAAAAACAGGGCTTGCTGCAGATTGAGTTCCCTAGCTCAATCCTTTCATACACTCTTGCCCAAACCAGTTCAAACACCTTCCCTACCATCAATGCAAGCTAACCAAAACCTAAGACACGACCTGTAACACTCCCAGGCATCATCACCATTTTCATTTTCTTGTTTTGCAGTTGAAGTTCTATAGCACAATTCAAAAGGTTTCAAGACAAAGTAAAGCTTGGAATAGCATCCTCACACTTCAAGGAAGCTGTACAAATCATCATCTTGCCCTGAAAGCTCCTCCATTGCAAGGCACGATTCCAACTGAACAGGTATATTCATGAAGTTCTATCTCTCAGTATAGGCATTGTTAGCTTTAGGTTTGTGAAGGAAACATGCCACAATCATAGCCCTGAACATGCCCATATGATTAGATTTCATTTATATTATGTATGCTTAGAGAATTTTGAGTCTGAACATTGATGAAAAACTAGGTCAGGAATTGGGGGAGAAGAAATTCTCCCTCATCTTAGAGAGTTAAGTCAAGTTCTTTATATCCCTGGATTCGTCTTCTCATGCTCTACATTTTTCATGTTGTAAGTTTTGCTTAAAAGTCCAGGAATTGGGAGATAGGAAACGCGTGTTTGCTTGAACAAAAGATGTTCTGAGGTTGAAGATGACCTGGTTCTGGGCTGGGCCTGTTTCACATTTCTTTTTGCACCCTGATTTTGCTTTTACACCCTCTGAGCCCATTTTGTTCATTTTAATGATTTTTTGACTTTTCTTTTTTTGGTTTGACTTGTTTATTTTTCCTCATAATATAAAAAATATAAAAATAATTTTTTGCACTATTTTCCCATTTATTAGGTATTTGTTTGTTTAGGTTAGTTTTTATACATAAATAAATAAATAGATACACTTTTATTTAAAAAAATACTAAAAATATACAAACACATTTTTATTTTCATTTTTATTTTGTTTTATCTTCTGAAAATATTTTATATAAAAATTACTTTTTTATTAAATATTAAATATTATTATTATGTATATATAATATATATTTAGTAAATAATACAAATATTTATATAGGTATTAATATATTTAGGTTAAATTACAAAATATACACACTTTTTATTTTTATTAATATTTAAATATAAAATTGCCTTTTTATAAATATACTTCATTTTTATTTTATTTTAGTATATAATAATAAATATGGTACATATAAATAAATAATACATTTTATTTAATAAAATTAGGGTTTTGCCCTAAACATAAAAAACTCAAACAAAAAAAATAATACTTTTATTTTTGTTTATTTTGACATATAAAAATACTTTTTTTCATATATACAAAAACCATTTTTGCATCTTGCATATTTATTCTTATTTAATTTAATTTGTGCAATTAAATTATCTTGTAAATAATTCAATATTGATGTAATAGTTTAGGTTTAAATTCCTTGTCAAAATCCCCATTTGAACATTTGTACCCCCCTTCCCATATATGGTGTTGTAATAGCTTAGTAAATTTATTTTTCGCACTTTATTGCTTTCTAATTATACCATGTTAGAATTAGGGTTTGTATGCGAAAAAACAACGAAAATAGTTTGACCTAATTTCAAGATAAACAAGCATGAAAATGGACACACAAATCACAATTGCACCCCCTAGGGTATTCCACTTGTTGCCTTCAATAAATGGGCCATATTGCATGTTAGGTCTCTTTGGGCAAAACAAACACAAATCAAATGATCATAGTCCCTCGATGACGCTTTCAAAATGTTGCCTAAACAAATGATCAAGTCCCTTAAGGAAAATTGCCCAAAGATACTTGGCACCATTGCAATTATGGTCTAAACGATGACCCGCGCCCGTCCCTTTCACATCCTAACATGAGATTGTCCACCAAATGCAATGGTGGAACAAACTTGTTAAAAGGGTTAAAACGTAGCAATAATCTTTGAGAAATTTAGGAGTAGATAACCTCTTAGTTACTTGAATCAAACTTGCAAAAAACAAAACACTTGCCTATTTTCTAAAACCACACCTCATTACACTTTCAAAACAACTTTCAAAAACAAATGAAAACCTTTTCAAAAGACATACACCTTTGCATACATCCCAACATGGATCATTACAAAGGTTGCCACCACATTGGCTTCTTTTCAAAACATTTTCAAACCCACACACACACAAGAGCACCATTTCAAACAATTGAAAACAAAGGCAAGTTGATCTAAGCAAGTAACTAAGAGCCCATGGATAACCATGGATAGAAAGGGTGCTAACACCTTCCTTTTCTATAATCTACTCCCCGAACCCAAGAAAACATCTCAAAGGTTTTTGTTGTGCTTTTTAAACCTTTCCTTAGGATAAAATAAAAAGTCGGTGGCGACTCTTGCTCAACCGAAACATTTGCAAAAACAAACGCAAAACCATAGTCATTTCTCTCACCGTATCACAATACCAATTCAATATGGTTGTAATAGACTAACTAGGTTTTCATTCATGTAATCCCCATTCAATTTGTACACCCCCATCTCCACAAATGTTGTAATAGCGTAGTAACTTTAAATTCCGCAATTTATCGCTTTATATATAACATGATTAGTAATTAGGGTTTGTATTGAAAGACTAAAACCAATATTTAGAAAACCCTAATTCAAGATAAAAACAAGCATGAAAACAATACATTTGCACACAAGTACCCCTAGGGTTATTCCACTTGGTTGCCTTATACAAAATGGCCATACTACGCATGTAAGGTATCTTAGCAAGAACAAGAAAATGCAAGATCATAGTCCCTCGATGACGCTATTTATGTTTCCTTTCAAATGATCTTGGTCCCAAAAAGGGAATTCTAAGATACCTTGCAACATTGCTATTATGGTTATACGATGACCCAAGCCCGTCTCGTTTACATCCAAAGATAGGGTTACTTACCAAATCAATGGTAAGATAACAATGTCAAAGGAAAAGGAAAATGAACAAGAAAGACTTTTGAGTAGATAGAATGCTCCTAATTACTTGCTCAATTTCAAACAAACATCCTTGCTATTTTCAAAACAAACACATACACTTTCAAACATCTTGCAAACTTGAAAATATTTTCAAAAGATCAACATCTTTGTATACATTCTTACGAACGAGAATCATTACAAAAATTGCCTAAACAATGGCCTCTTTACAAAATACTTTCAAAAACTACACAAAGCACAATTTCAAACAAAAGCAAGTGATCTAGCAAGTAACTAAGAGCCAATGGAAAACCATGGATGAAAAGGATGCTAATACCTTTCCTTCTCATAATTTACCCCCCGAACTCAAGAAATAATCTCAAAGGTCTTTCCCGTGCTTTTTCACCTTTCCTTTTGGATAAAAGAAAAGTCAGTGGCGACTCTTGCTAACCATAACACTTGCGATAAAACTCAAAACCTTTAACTCAGTTCTCCCACCATATCATAGAACTGGCGACTCTGCTGGGGAATATTCTAAAAGTGGGGTTACCTTAGGGTTAGATCACATTTACTTGCTTTCAATTGTTTGACTTGTTTGCTTTACATTATCATTCTTTGTTTGGGTTTGAATCCTCTACCCAGATTTGGGATACCTTATAGGTAAGTAGCAATACATTTTGGCAACTGTGCAGGGTATACCGACATGGTCTAAGCAATAGCTATGTTGGTGCGACATATTTGTGGGTACCGGTAGCCTTTCAGTTAATCAAAGAGAATACGGGGCCACTGAGTGATGTCATGAAGCACTAATGAACTTTTAGAACCTTTACTTGACCAACTTGGCCTTTAGGATGTAGTGAGATGACCGGCTTTGGTGTAGTCCAAAGTTGGTAGATACTCGATACTACACTCATTGAGGTTTGGTTTCTTGGGATATTTCGGTCGCCATTAAAGAGGCTTGTGCTGAAACAATGATCAAGGAAACAAACCAGTGATATTGAGATCCTTATAACCCGGTTACTATTACTAGGACAATTTTGAGCCAACTAAACTTCAAGAGGGTAATTACCTATGAGACTCCATACAAGCCTAAACCCAAGGATTTTGTTTGTTTTGTTTGTATATACATACTTGTACATAACATCATGAACATCATAACATCATACTCATTCACTAACCATTTCAAGGATCCTAGGATTTATATTTGTTCTGTTTTGTAGGATATGGATTCTCTTCGCAGAAAAACTATTCAAGTCAACCTTGTAAGGATCCCTCCACAACTTAAGGAACTAGCTTCAAGAATTCCTGAAAACTCTCCATTCACCGAGAGACATGTTCGCCTACTCAACTTGGTTACCTCCAATACTGATGAGGACATGATGAAAGTGCTCTTTTAGTTCTTTAATCCCTTACACCATTGCTTCATATTTCCCGACTATCAACTCGTGCCTTCTTTGGAAGAATTCTCCCGACTCTTGAGGATTCTCATTCTCAATCAACTACCTTTCAACGGTACAGAAAGAGACCCAAACCCAGAAGAGATTGCTCAAGCTCTACACTTGCACTCATCTGATGTCACAACTCATTGGGAAACAAGGAGTGGTGTCAAGGGTTTCCTAGCAAAGTTCCTGTTTGAGAAAGCCCAAAGCTGTTGGAATTCCTTGGATCTTCAAACTTTTGAGAAAATTGTGGCTCTCCTCATCTATGGGATGCTTTTGTTTGCAAATCCTGACCAACTCATAGACGTGAACATCGTCAAAATCTACCTATCCCGTAACCCGGTACCTACATTGCTAGGCGACATCCTATATTCTTTTTACACTCGTACTATGAGGAAAAGAGGTGTCCTTATGTGTTGTACTCCTCTCTTGGAAAGATGGTTTATTTCTCATCTTCCCCAATCTGTATTAAAGAACGAGCAAGGTTCAAGGTGGTCACAAAGGTTGATGACACTCAAACATTCAGACATTCATTGGTGCTCCCGATCCATAGGGAATGTTACTATTGTTGACCGTTGTGGAGAATTTCCTAATGTCCCTTTACTTGGCATTAGGGGAGGTATCACCTACAACCCCTGTTTAGCTTTAAGACAGTTTGGTTACGCCCGAAGGGATGGCCCGCACGAGATGTTGATTCAAGGTTTGGTATTTGACTACGAGAACGACGATCAAGGTCTTCGCCAGAGATTTATTCGAGCTTGGAGGATGTTGAACAAGGTAGATAACAAGATATTGGGGCATAAGAATTCCATCCCTCTTGAGCCTTACCTCAAATGGGTACAAACTCGTGCTAAAAGTCTGATGATGCCTTATCCCTCCATTCTCCCGGTAATCATTGAGCTTGTCATGGAAGGAGATGTTCCATGCATTATCCTACATCCTAACATGCCCACCTCTCTTGAAGACCTACAAAGAGATTGGATACAACTCAAGGGGGGCGAGATACCTTCGAGCCTAATTCTACGCAAGCGAGAAGAAGGTTTTGGAACTCACTTGGCTACTTCATGAGGAGCGGAACCTAAATGCCTACATCGCATCGAAGAGGATGCGTACTACCTTTTTATCTTAGAGTTTTTGTATTATTTTGCCCAAGAAGGCATTGATGTACTCAAAGCTTTAATTTATTAATATAACGTGTGTTTCTTTTTTGTCTAAAACGAATTTGAATCTTTAAGATCCTTGAAATCATTGCATACGCATTTACCATTCATCATAACATAAGCAGGTTTCTTGCAACAAGTCTCCTCATCTCTCTACTGTTTATTTCAGTAAGATGGATCTCGAGCAAACGATGAAGGACCTCCAAGCTCAGAATGCACATTTTCAACAGTTGTTCTTAACTCTAGCCAAAGGACAAGAGGAGTTGAAGACCTTGCTGGTTGAGGAGAAGAAAAAGAAGACGAAGAAGATAACCGGAGTTCTGAACATGGGAAGAAGATTCCAAGGGCAAACAAGAAGGTCCTTAGACTTTGCAATGACATCCGATGAGAAAGACAATCAAGATGGGAAGGGCAAAGAAACAGTGGTCCAGTCAGAGTCAGAAGAGGAAGAGGAAGAAGAAGATTATTCTGAAGAACAATACCCTCCAGTTGATGACAAGTATAAGCATTTAGAAGAACGGTTAAGTGCAATGGAAATCTAAAAAGTGCCTGGATTGGACTTTGAGGAGTTGGGATTGGTATTAGGGATTTTCATTCCTCCATAATTCAAAGCACCTGTGTTCGCCAAATATGACAGAGTCTCATGCCCCAAAATGCATCTCCGGTCCTACGTGAGGAAAATCCAGTCCCATACCGCTGACAAGGATTTATGGGTACACTTCTTCCAATACAGTCTGTCTAGAACTCAACTTGATTGGTTTTATCAGTTAGAAAGAGCCAATGTTCACAAATGGGAAGATCTTGCTGCAGCTTTTACAAACAATACCAATACAACGCTGATCTTGCGCCTACCCGTACTCAACTCCAGAGTATGGCCATGGTTTCAAGTGAAGGCTTCAAGGACTACGCGCAAAAGTGGAGGGATTTAGCTGGAAGAGTTCAAGCTCCTCTATCTGAAAGAGAGTTGGTATACATGTTTTTGGGTACCTTGTCTGGTCCCTTCTTCAATCACTTAATTAGGAGTTCATCAGCAGGTTTTACCGAATTGATATTGGCCAGAGAAAGGGTAGAAGCCGGGATAAAGAATGGAAAGATTCAAAAAGATGCATCCTCTGCTGCTGTAAAGAAACGATTCATTGGAAAGAAAGAAGTAGTTGATGTATATCCTCAGAGAAATCAAGATAGGGCTGAACGTCGTCCAATGGTGGGGGTTGTTAGGATTCCTAAACTTGCGTCTGATCAACAAAGAAACAATCAGCCAAGAATGGAAAGACCAGTTAGACAGTTCACCAGAATTAACATGACACTATCTCAGGTATTACCACATTTGTTAAGATCCAACCTAGTGACTTTAAAAGAAGCCCCAAAGAACCCTAACACAACCTCTCCTCACTATCATCCCAATGTCCGCTGTGCATACCATTCTGATAGTCCCGGCCATGACACTAAAACTGTTGGGCTCTAAAGAACAAAGTACAAGACCTCCTTGAAGCCAAAGAGATTGAATTCGATGCGCCAGAAAAGCCCAGTGTCATTTCTGCCCCTATACCCAAACATGGCCATAATACCAACGCCATTGAGGAAGATATGTTTGTTACTTCAGTTGATGAACTTATGACCCCACTCCTGACTATCAAAAAGAATTTATTAAATGTCGGTGTTTTCCAAGGATGTGATGAAAGCTGCCATTTCTGTTTATCCTCACCAACCAACTGTCCTTTGTTGAAAGCAAGCGTTCAGTGCCTAATAGACAACAAGGAAATTTTGTTCGAAAAGACTTCAGTTCCACCTGTTACTTATAATGATGTTTCCATTGTTACCATTTCCGCCAATTCTTCCAGGGTCTCCACCAAAAGACCCGTTAGAATTACATCAGTTCCAAAAGTAGCTCCTTTGGTAATTACAATGCCTGGACCAATCCCGTATTCGTCAGACAAAACCGAACCATGGAATTATGGAGGGAATGTCTACTACCACGGTATCAAGCAAGACTGGCCAGCTGCTGATGATTCCAGATCTGAGAAAGTTGACTTCGATATCAGTAATATTGTAGGGACTAGCAAGATTACCCGAAGCGGAAGGATATTCTCTCTAGAAATTGCTCCCCCAAAAGCAGTTTCTGGACCCGTAATCATTCCTGTTGTTGTTGCTCCTCTAAAGGATGTTCCCAGTCCTACAATCATCTCTTCCAATACTCCTGCTGACAAAGTTGTTATGATCCCTGTTATCACTCTTACTGAAATTCCTGCTGCCGAGTCAACCGAGACTCGAGGTAAAGGTATTCCAATTGAGCCTGTCCGGACAAAGGCACAATCATTGGCTATCCCTGAAACCTCCCAGAAAGAGATGGAGGAAATTCTAAAGATCATAAAAAGAAGCGACTACAATGTAGTTGAGAAACTGGGGCAAACTCCATCTAAAATTTCCATGCTGGATCTATTACTATGCTCCGAGGCTCATGCAAAGGCCTTGGTAAAATTCCTAAAAACTACCCATGTACCCCAAGAAACATTTGTCGATCAGTTCCAAGACTACGTAGCCAGCTTGACTGCATATAATGGCCTAGGTTTTTCGGATGCTGATTTAACACCAAGAGGGAGGAAGCAAAATGAGGCATTGCATTTCTCAGTTGAATGTAGGGGCACAATCTTGGCTCATGTTTTGGTGGACATTGGCTCGTCTCTGAATGTGTTTCCTAAAAAGGATCTTGATAGGCTTGACTGCGAAGGATTGACATTAAAACCGAGCAACATAGTAGTGAGGGCCTTTGACGGCTCAAAAAGGATGGTGCATAGAGAAGTGGACATCCCCATAAAAGTTGGAACCCAAACATTTGATTCAACTTTTTATGTAATGGACATTCGCCCTTCATATTCCTGCTTGTTAGGCCGACCATGGACCCACAATGCTTGCGTTGTTACCTCTACGTTGCACCAAATGCTGAAATATCCCATCCAAGGGAAGATCATCGCTGTTCATGGAGAAGAAGAGTATATGATCAGCCATCTCAATTCCTTCAGATATGTGGAATTAGATGGTGAATTTATTGAAACTCCATTCCAGCATTTTGAAGAAGTCCCGCAAGATCTGGCAGTAACCAAGGTTGTGTCTCAGGTTCCCAAGATCACAAGGCCTCCACTCAGGATGTCATCTTTAAAGAATGCAAAGGTAGTGATAGAAGAAGGTGGGTGCACTATTTGGGGACAACTCCCAGATATCCCATACAAATCTGATAAGTTTGGTCTTGGTTTCACTTCAGGTGCCCAGAAGGTTGTACGTTGCGCTCGTGCCAGAGGACCACCCTTGAAGATTAGCAACTACCAAGTCAGCACCGCAGAGGATGTTGAAGATGGCTACAAACTGGAGGATTGGATCTTCCCAACTGTCAGTGGAGGGCTCAGCAACTGGGAGGATAGAGATTTCGTCCCGATCACTTTTATCCCACAGTAATTTGTCTTTACATTTTGTTGGATCTGTAATATTAAAACAATTCAGACTCTTAAAACCTTGTGTCTTACCCGAGGTACAATGGTCCATTTGTAAGGGTTATTATCTCATTTCCATATGACATCAATTAATCATGGACGTTTTTGCATACAAACTTTGCGCTCATTGTTTTTCTTTTTACATTTTCATTTCCTTCAAAGATAGATATACTCTTACACACACTCACACTCACAATGCAGGTCTACATCCATTCGGGATCCCATGGGTAACGGTTTTGCTATGGCTTTCTGTGACTCTGAAAATATAATCTACCAAGCCGGAGACGAAGGTGAGGAAGATTGTGAAGTACCAGGGGAACTTGCCAAATTACTATAACAAGAAGAGAGAACCATTCAGCCCCATGAGGAACTAGTGGACACAATCAACCTAGGTACCGAAGAAGACAAAAGAGAAGTCAAGGTGGGCGCCAATTTGGAACCCAGTGTCAAAGAGCATCTGATTCAGTTGCTACACGAGTATGTTGAGGTATTTGCCTGGTCGTATGAAGACATGCCAGGACTTAATGCAGATATCGTGGTACATCGTCTACCAATAAAAGAAGACTGTCCATCGGTAAAACAAAAGGTCCATCACATGCGACCAGACATGTCAGAGAAGATCAAAGTAGAAGTCATGAAATAATTCAACACTGGATTTTTGGCCGTCACCTCCTATCCGCAGTGGGTTGCCAATGTTGTTCCCGTACCCAAAAAGGATGGCAAAGTACGAACGTGCATGGACTACAGAGATTTGAATAGGGAAAGCCCTAAGGATGATTTCCCACTACCCCACATTGATGTTCTAGTTAACAATACCGCACAACATAAAGTGTTTTCCTTCATGGACGGTTTCTCAGGATACAACTAAATCAAAATGGCGCATGAGGACATGGAGAAAACAACCTTTGTCACACAGTAAGGCACTTTCTGCTATAAGGTTATGCCGTTTGGTCTTAAGAATGTTGGAGAAACCTATCAGCGTGCCACGGTAGCTCTATTTAACGACATGATACATCACTAAATAGAGGTATATGTGGACGACATGATAGCTAGATCTCAAACAGAAGAAGAGCATCTTGATCATTTACAGAAACAGTTTGAGAGACTAAATAAATACAAGCTGAGGTTGAACCCAAATAAATGCACATTTGGGGTAAGGTCTTGTAAACTCCTAGGCTTTATCGTCATCAATAAAGGTATTGAGGTGGATCCCGCCAAGGTAAAAGCTATACAAGAAATGTCTGCTCCTCTTACTGAGAAGGAAGTCAGAGAATTCTTGGGACGTTTAAACTACATTTCCAGATTCATTTCTCACTTGACAGCTACTTGTGAACCAATCTTCAAATTACTGAAGAAAGATCAAGTAGTCAAATGGAATGATGAGTGCCAAACTGCTTTTGACAAGATCAAAGAGTACCTGCAAGAGCCTCCTGTTTTGATGTCACCAGTTGAGGGAAGACCATTGATCATGTATCTGACTGTTTTGGAAAACTCAATGGGGTGTGTACTAGGGCAGCATGACGAGTCTGGCCGAAAAGAGCATGTTATTTATTACCTGAGCAAAAAGTCTACCGACTGTGAAATAAGATATTCACTGCTTGAGAAAACTTGTTGCGCTCTAGCATGGGCTTCTCGCCTGCTAAGACACTATATGCTTACCCATACTACCTTGTTGATATCTAAAATGGATCCAATAAAACACATCTTCGAGAAACCTGCTCTCTCTGGGAGAATAGCGAGATGGCAGATGATCCTGACCGAATATGACATACAATATACTACCCAGAAAGCAATAAAGGGCAGTGTACTAGCTGACCACCTTGCTCACCAAGCTGTGGAAGATTACCAGACCATGAAGTTCGAATTTCCAGAGAAGACATCATGTTGGTAAACAACTGTGAAGAATTCAGGCCATATGACGGACCTGAACAAGGATCCCGATGGACCCTGGTTTTTGATGGGGCATCTAACGCACTCGGAAATGGTACTGGTGTCGTACTCATATCTCCTGAAGGGTATCATACTCCATTTACTGCAAGAATCTGCTTCAATTGTACAAACAACATGGCAGAATACGAAGCGTGCATATTTGGTCTCAAAGCTGCCATAGACTTGGGGATCAAATCCTTGAATGTATTCGGAGATTCAGCTTTGGTCATCAACCAAATCAAAGGGGAATGGGACACCAAACACCCTAACCTTATCCCTTATAAAGAACATGTTTTGACATTGCTCCCACAATTTGAGAAGATTACCTTCGAGCATTTCCCGTGAGAAGAAAATCAGCTAGCAGACGCACTGGCCACAATGTCATCCATGTTTAAACTTAAATGGGATAACGAGACTCCCCAGATCACCATCAAACGAATGGTTAAACCAGCACACTATCACAAGATTAATATTGAAGAATTAGTGGACCAACCTTGGTTTCACGAAGTCAAGAGGTATCTCGAAACCCAAGAATACCATAAGGTGCTTCAGTAAACGATAAGAAGTTCCTAAGGAGATTCTCTGCTAAGTTCTTCCGTAGAAATGGCATTCTTTACAAACGCAACCATGACTCTATGTTACTTCGGTGTGTAGACAAGGTTGAAGCTGAAAAGATCATGGCTGAATTACATGAGGGCACTTTTGGCACCCATTCCAGTGGGCATACGATGGCGAAGAACATCCTACGGGCAGGCTATTACTGGTCTACCATGGAAGTAGATTGCTATCAACACTCTCAAACCTTCCATAAGTGTCAGATCTATGCTAACAAAATACACATACCTCAAGTTCCCCTGAATGTCTTGACGGCTCCTTGGCCCTTTGCTATGTGGGGGATTGATATGATTAGGGAAATCATACCAACAGCCTCCAATGGACACCGCTTCATCTTAGTGGCCATTGGCTATTTTACAAAGTGGGTTGAGGCAGCCTCTTTCACTTTCGTGACCAAGAATGTTGTTGCCCGGTTCATCAAGCAAAATCTCATCTCTCGTTACGGTATCCCAGAGAGGATTATTACAAACAATGGTAAAAATCTAAATAAAACTATGATCACCTCCCTGTGCGAGCATTTCAAGATCTAGCATCATAATTCTTCCCCTTACCGGCCAAAGAGGAATGGTGTTGTCGAAGCCACAAATAAGAATATTAAAAAGATCATACAGAAAATGACAGTCACATACAAAGACTGGCATGAGATGCTACCATTCGCTCTCCACAAGTATCGTACCACAGCTCGCACATCAACCGTGGCAACACCCTACTCTCTGGTTTACCGCATATAGGTTGTCTTGCCTATTGAGGTCCAGATCCCCTCTCTGAGAATTATGAAGGATGCATGGTTGAATGAACAAGATTGGATCCAGACTCGACTTAATCAATTAAACTTGATTGACGAGAAAAGGCTTACTGCTGTCTGTCATGGTCAAATGTATCAAAAACAGATGATCAAGGCTTTCAACAAAAAGGTCAGACGCCAAGTGTATCAAGTTGGAGATCTGGTGATCAAACATATCATACTGCCACAAGGTGATCCCAGGGGAAAATGGACTCCTACATACGAAGGACCATTTGTAATCAAAAACATATTCTCTGGTGGAGCAATGATCTTGACCACCATAGATGGTGACGACCTGCCGCACCCTGCAAACGCAGACATAGTAAAAAAATACTACGCATAAGAGACCTGCTAGGTTGACACACCTAGGCAAAACAAGGGCATCCCGACGAACTAAAAAGGTTCGGGAAAAAAATAGGGATAAAACAAAAAAAAATCTGTACACCCGGCAAGTTGAAAACCCAAAAGGGCGGCTTGGGCAAAAAAGGGTATCCTGGTGGACTGAAAACCCGAAAGGGAGGTCCAGGAAAACGTTAGGGAATTAAAGCTTATGACTATGTCCCGTTGGATCACTTTAAGGACAACCTTTGGCTTCAACTGACAAACTCATAGGTTCTGATCAATTCAATCATCTTTGGACGAGGCAACAAATAGACAAGAGGCTCAGAGGAACGAAGGCTATAGAAGAATGGGAATCCCATGGGATTATTGCACATAGCTATCTTTTCTTTGTATCAAAATTTTCATTTTTACGACAGCGTTCTCTTACTAGAATGTTTGTCTCATTGTACAAAAATACTTACTCAAAGTCAATACAAAGATATTCCTTTGGCAATGCAAAACTATCTGTTTTTCTCTACTGTTGTGTTTTGTTTACAAAAACGTCCAATGCTTTATTTTTGAACATATGCATTTGAACATAATTACTGTTTACAAATAAACAAAATAGAAAGACAATCACTGATGGATTTAAGAGATAGGGAAATCTCTCTAAGTCATTTCTATAAAATTCCCCGCAGCATGCAGTTTAATCCCCAGCGAAACAAAGCTCCCAGCTATCAATTCCCAGTAGAAGTCACCAAATTTCTCCGGATTCCTCAACAGGATTTTTACAAACAGTACACTGCATTTTCCTTACAACAGAGTTTATTTCTCTAAGCGGAAATTCATCAACACTTCAACTTCACAACATGAAAACTTACACTCCATATCCTCAGCAGTGGTCAGGGATTTATTTTCCCCAATACAACAACAGTACAACAGATTAGCTCGCATGCGCATACATCGCATCCATATATCATAAACATTGATAACACGAATGCATTATACCATGCATTTCATACAACATAAGATTGCATATTAGCTAACATTTTACCTTTTTCTGGTAAGGTTAACAGCTACCATTAACAAGGTACCAAGGTAAGTTCAGTCGAAGAACATGACCAAGATACCTTCACTCCCTGCCGAGTAAGACAAGATTCAACAACTCTCCCAAGCAGTTGGTCTCCCATCAACCCTAACAAGGCACCGTATCCCCAGCAGATTCTCCAGTTCTGTGATCGTGGATTTAGAACTGACTGTTTAACGCTGGTTCGCGAAATGTCGCGGTAAGCAAGAGTCGCCACCGCCTTTTATTTTCTCCAACATGGACAGGACAAAAGCACAGCAAAATTCCTTATGATAACGTTTCTCGGTTCGGGAGGTAGATTTATCGAAAGGGAAGGTGTTAGCACCCTTTCTATCCATGGTTATCCATGGGCTCTTAGATACTTGCTCTTATGTTTTCAAAATGTTTGTTTTTCAAAATGTGAGTGGGTTTGAAAAAGTTTCTTTGAAATATTTCTGAATAACTCTTGTATCTGTCCTCAAGAGTGTTTGAAAAATTGTTTTGAAAGCTTTTTGAAAGTGTCAGTGTGAAAAGATTTTGTTTTGTTTTTTAGAGAGCAAGTATCCATGAGTCATCTACCTACCCTAAGGAATTAGGCTGTGTAAGAGTCCTTAAGGTAGTGCCATCCCACCATTGAGAGGTAGGTAGCACCACCGTTGGAGGTGTTCGGGTCAATTCGAGTTTAGGGACAGTATGGTCACCGAAGCAATAGTAGGACACCTTAGAAGCTACCCTTATGTCCTAGATCCTTTTTTTAATCCGAGGCAACCATTTCGAGGCAACTGTTTCGAGGCAACTGGATCATGGACATAAGGACCGCTAAAACATCCTATACTTGACGACCACGTTTCGAAGGCAACGAATGAGGCGTACCCTAGAAGTGGTGTGTGTATTTGTGTGTTGTTTCAGTTTAACAGTTATCTTTGATCATGGCATTGTGAGCTACGCGTTGTTTTTAATTACCATACATTCTTTCATGCAATTTAGAATTTAGAAGTGCGGGAAATTAAAAGACGGAAAGATAAAAGCTACGCTATTACAAGGCGCGGATCTATACGTCGCCAAAATACAAAGACCCGTTTTTGATAAAAGATGCGGAAAGTAAAAATGCGGTAAACCTAATTACTATTACATTCCTTGAACAGTTACATAATGATCAATAAGAAAATAAGTGCGCGAAAAGAATTAAAATGAACGTCCGAGGGTTTTGACCCTTTGCTTGAGAATAAATTAAATTAGGACCCAATTAATTATTTAAAGGAAAGAAAGTGTTTTTGTATTTAATATGGAAATAAAGAAAAGAATTAAAAGGAAACCCTAAATCTAGATTATTTTAATTATTAAAGAAAATGTCAAAGTTGACCTAATTTACTTATTAATTAATTTACATGTTTATTTACAAAAATAATAGTAATTAATAATAATAATAAATAATGAGGAAAATAATTAGTTAAGAAAAAGATGAAAATGTCAAAAAAACCTAATTCTACGTATTTTTTATTTATTAAGAAAAGAGATTAAAATTTAAAACCTAAATTAAACTAAATTGATTGTTAGTAATTTATTTACAAAAAATAGGTTAGTGGTGAAATTAATAATAATTAAATATATTTACAATTTTGACTTTCTGTTTTTATTATGGAAAAATTATTTTATGGTGAAAAAACAATTAAAACAATTAAAAAGAATTATAAAAGAAAAGAAAATAGAATTAAAAAAGGATGCAAACCAAGGGGGGTGTCAGGCCCATGTGGAGGTTTTTTTTGAAGTATTCTGGCCCATTAGACAAAGGCCTCGTTTGACTTTCCAGATTGAGTGCATATTGGTTGACTAGAGTGTACCATAGGCTTCAATATGTGGCCACTAGATTATTGATCAGGACATCTGGCAAGCCAACGCGTGAGGGTGTATCATGGAACGTTTGAGAAGCGCTACACCTGAAAGTGTTAAGAAAAATATGAAGAATATATGGGGGGACCTGGGAATCGAACTCAGGTCCTTATACCTGCCAGCCACGTCTTCCACCAACCGAGCTAGGCAACGCGTTTGTTAAATATTTACACAACAAATATTATATAGAAAAACAAATATTAATGGGATGAAACCAAAAAAAAAACGCGCTAAAGTTCAAATGCTCCAGTTACAGGACGCCACACATACCTTCTTCTTCAGTCTTCCTGCAAATATGAAACAAGTAGCGGGGGTTTTAAACCCCCACTAAGTGAAAGTCCTGAAAATAGCGATTACGTGCATAGCTTATATAAATTGAGCGCGGATATCTTAATGAATCAGGCTTGTTGCAACGAGTTCATCCATACAGGTTTGGAAGTCCAATTTTACAGTATATGCAAAGCCCTAATTTTCCAACCTTAAAACCCTAGATATCTTCCATGGTAGATTTTGATTTAGGCAATTTCAGCACAATTCAACCATACCAAAAGCTTCAGGGAGATGTCAGTAGTACAAATCAATGAGCAAAACATATGAATGATGCGTAGAAATTAAGTTTCGATTATGAAAATATTCGTTCAAACCATGAATATGTTTTACCGTTTCTTTGAGTATGAGGACTTGTTCTGGATAGCAATAGTTTCCTGGAAATGTCAGCAACGTATTAGAAACGTTTTTAAGCCTTGAATTGCCCTGCCAGTATGAAATCAGTTTCCAAGTTTTTGTTGAAATTTTGCAGCTTGGTTATGGATTCTCAGCAGCTTTTTCGTGTATGTATGAGTAGGGTTTCCTTATGCATTTGTATGTGAAGCAAATTAGGTCAAAACAAGGCCCATGAATCCATTGAATTGATGACTTGAATATTTGATTTTCAATTATGTTTTTTCCAATCTTTTTCCATGAAAACTTTGCCAATTATGGAAGATCTTTTCCCCTTGAGTGATGTACGAAATCTTTAGCATGTATGGAGTATATTTGCTGCATAAAAAGATTTGAAAAAGCATATCTTTGAATTTTCTTATATTTAAAACCAATTAAATGAATTAATATAAATATAAATCCAATTAATTAATTAAAAATAAGAGAATAAATTATTTTAAGCTCAATGGGTCGTGCATAGGCTTTGGGTAAGGATTCAAGAAAGAATTTGAGGCCCATTAGCAAATTTGAAGCTTTTTAGGCAAAGTTGACTTTTGAAAGTTCCCAAAAATTTCCCAACTTCTCCAATGCATATCTTGCTCAATTTTGAAGCTATGAACATGTTCTTGGAAATTTTGGAAAGGTCTTGAAGTCCTCTAACCAATTCCTTTGGTCCCATGTAATTTTGATTTACCAATCTCAAGTTATGGTCTTTGACTTAAAGTGCCTTTTTGTTGACTTTTGAAAATGACCTATAATGTTGAAATTGATAACTTTTTGTGAGAGCATTTCTTGCACTTGGAGTGTGAGGATGAGTTGTAGGAAATGTCATCCCCTTCAAAATGAGCTTTGGATGGGATTTTTCTGATAAACCATGAAGAAGTTATGCCTTGGTCAATTTGCAGTTGACTTTTCAACTGTCCAAAAATAGAAACTTTTGCACCTTGAGACTTTTTGAGCCATGCTTGTGGAATCATGATCAAGAATTGATCAAATGATGATTGTGGCTTCAAAATAAGATGTTGACCAAAAATTTTGACTTTTGACTGTCAAATGACCATTTTGCCCCTGTAGTTGACTGTGGAGCAATTAGGGTTTTTGACTGTGCAATTTGATGCTGTGAGTCTTGAAACTTGACATATGGATGCTTGACAATGTTTATAGGCATTTGGGACTTAATTGTACCCTTGGAAACCTCAATTTCTTTGCCAGAACCAAAACTCTAATTTTGACTGTGTTAGGAGGCAATTGGACTGTGCAACCCTTGAGAGATTTTGAAGCTTGATCTTGCCAAATCTTGAAGAATATGGGAGGCCAAATTTTGGGGTACAACACATTATACCATGCATTTCATACAACATAACATTGCATATTAGCTAAGATTTTACCTTTTTCTGGTAAGGTTAACAGCTACCATTAACAACGTTCAAAGTTTTCAGATACAATTCAGTTACGCTCCAGACGCGGATGCCATTCTGATGCTCATTCAGATTCAACTTTCAGTTAAAGTTCAGATACACTCCAGACGCGGATGCCATTCTGATACTCATTCAGATTCCTTCTTAGATACAATACACATACGCTCCAAACACGGATGCCATTCTGATACTCATTCAAAATCTACTCTCAGATATAGTTCAGATACACTCCAGACACGGACGCCATTTTGATACTCATTCAGATGCAATTCTAAAGATACAGTTCAGATACGCTCCAGACACGGATTCCATTCTGATACTTATTCAGATGTAATTCTCAAGATATATTTCAGATACGCTCTAGACACGGACGCCATTCTGACACTCATTCAGATTCTCTTTCAAATTCAGCAATCACTTTTGGATGGCATCTACAAGAACAACTCCAACAACTTTCTATCATCCCTCCAAATGGCATCTTTAAGGCCATTCCCTTTATCATCACACCACTGAGTGCAAATTTCTAGGCACTCTAGTGTCCAATCATCTTCCACCTTCGAGCCACGAATGGAAAAACTCGCCAATCTAACTCTTCAGGTTTAAGAATATTGAACAGGGGCAGCTGTTGTACCCCAAAATTTTCCATCTCATTTATCAATAATTTACTCACAAGATCTCCTTTGGCTCAAGACTGCACTAGGGTTAGATCAGCTCAAGACACCTCCTTAAGCACTGATGACCAAAACTAGGGTTTGCGTTTACACAAGGATTTTTGAACTTCCAATGCTCAATATGGTTTTCATGGATCATTATGGACCACCAAGATTACTCATGTCAAGTTTCAAGCCTTGGATCACATTTTTGCTCAGTCAATTGAGCAGTTGACCTAAAAATCAATTGTATTGGAGAAAAAGTCAATTATGGCCAATTTACAGTAAAACTTCATAGTTTTTGATCCAAATCAAGATTTTAGACTCATATGTATCATTTGATCAAGTTTGTACCATAATTTCTCAAGAAATTTGATCAAATCTCCAAAAGGGCAAAATGGTCAAAATTAGGGTTTTGATTGGGAAAGGACAATTTCTGATTTTTGACCTAGAAAATGATCAATTGGTTTAAGGCATGACCTCAAGAGTCCAATTGCATCATTTTGACCTAATGACATGGTTTAAAACATTACAAGTCCATTGGATTGACAGATGAATTTTTCAATCAACTGATCAAAAGTCAACTGTATACTGAAAAGTCAAACTTTGACTTTTTGGTCAAATTCAAGTGCCAAAGATCACAATTCATCAAAACATGTCAAAATATGAAACTTATTCATCAATAAATCAAAAAGTCAAGATTTCATTTTGAAAAGTCAAATTTTTTAAACTCAGAAATTTTTCTAAGTGTTGGAAATTTCATATTTTTTCACAACTTTGAACAAATTTTTCATCATAATGCAAGATGATTCAAGAGAAACTTCCAACATGAAAGTTGTAGACTCCATGAAATCTAAAACTTTTATTCACACAACTTCTTCCAAAAGTGCTTGGATCTTAAGTTATAATTTTAAGAACATGTGATCATGAAACTAAACACTTTGTGAAATTTTGCCCTAATTTGGTCAGGATTTTGACCCAACTTCATGACACTTTTTCATACAGTTCCAAAGGGAATATTCAAATTCAATTCAAATATGGGTTGTAAAGCAAATTGCAAGATTTACAAATTATCCAAGAACTCCTTGAGATCATTCTTGAGTATGGAGAATCGAAGAGATGAAGTTAGGGTTTTATCACTTTAATTACAAGTCATTTTAGTGATGAACAAAATTCAAATTCAAACTATGCTGCATAAACACTACTTTGCAGGCCTCAAACTTTTTAGGCACTCCATAATTAATGGTTTACACAGCTGTTAGAGGCTTCACCTCAAGCATTCAATGCATAGACATGCTTTATATCCATTTTTGGAAGAAAGGTTACATTGTCATTTTGATAAAGTGACTTTTTGTACAAAACTTGTTCTTGAGGTTTGCACTTGTTTCCTTCTGATCAAACAAGTCCTATAACGCATGAGAAATGTTTTAGACACTTAAAATCACCCATCCCATGGTTGTACTTCCTCTTGAAACTTGTTTCCCTCTTTTCTTCAAAATCAAGTAACCTAGCCAAAAGCTAAGAACTTGTACTTCTGATTGTCTAAAGCTCTCAAACACTTTTGTTTATACATACACAAACTATTGGCCACAAAGACACGAATGCTCATGCCCTGAAAAGAGCTAGAACTCAGAAACACATCTCATACTTCCATTTTCACACAAACTGACCAAGAACTTGAAACTCATAATCTACTCATGCATTTCTTGGCCTTTTGGTTTCTAAAGCTTCTAAATATCATATAGAATTGATCCCACACCCTGTTACAGAACTGTAACACCATTAACACCATCCTCCATTTTCCAAAATAGAGTTTTGCACATTGACTTCTCCAGATCATTTCATCCACTCATTGCTCAAGCTAATCATTACATTAGCTTCCTGGGACCTCAAGGAAGCTAACCTGATCATCACCATCACTTGAAACAAGCTCAAACTCAAAACACGATTCCCAGTTTTGAGGTAAGTTTTCTAACTTTGGAACTCTTCATACATGCATCATCAATGATTTATTTGTGAACAAAATATGTAGATATCATTTCCCTAAAGCTAACCATGTCCATAGTTTCCATTAATTTTTCTTAAGCTTAGAGAATTTTGAAACTGAAATTTCTGAGATTTTTAGGATTCAGATTAGGGCCATTAAAATTCATGCTTATCTTTGATCTATAGTTTTAATGCTTTACATTTCTGAAATCGTGAGGAAATTTGCTACAAGTTTCATGTTTACAGTTTTCATTTTTTATGAGAAATGGACAAGTTACATTTGGTCTGGCTGGAGGTTGAAGTTGAAGTCATCAGGGCGCGTTTTGCCTCATATATTTATTGATTTGCTTATGTTAACGGATGTATAGCCACCCCAATGGTAGAAGTGTGCGCCTGTAAACTTTGGGACCTGGGTTCGAGCCCCAGTGGTACTCTTTTGTGTTTTTTTCTCATTTTTTTGTATCATTCTGACTTTTTGGCAGGCGCTTGGGCCTTGTTGGGCTTGTATTTTTTTTTGCTTACTAACCCCTCTGCAGGCTATTTGCACCCTGGCCCAAATTTATTTATTTTGTTTTTTTATTTCATTTTTATTTTCTTAATATATTTTCTAAATACTGAAAAAACCATAAAAAATACAAAAAAAAAGATTTTTATTTTAACTTAGTTTATTTTATTTTTTCTCACAAAAAATATTTTATTTAACTATACTTTTTTTATTTTTGTTAACTAATCTTGTAAATTTAATTAAAACTAGGTTAGTATTTATTTTTCTTTTTACACCTATTAAAATATATTTATTTTAATATAAAAAAAAGGCCAAAAATATTTTATAATGTTATAAATATTTTCAAGACAAAAATACCAAAAAAATACTTTTTCTAAACTTATTCTCTTTAATCAATTAATGAATTAGGGTTTTATTAATTGATTTTCTTAGTGAATTAGGTTTACTTTTAAGTTTAATTAATTATTTTCTTTAATTAATTATATTAAGACAAAACCCCTTTTCTCTAAAAAATCCAAACAAATATCCATTTACTTCACATTTTTGCATTTTTGTGCATTTTTTTTTCATTTTTGTACATTGTATCCATTTAATTCCTTGTACACTGATACCAATTCAATATGGTTGTAGTAGACTAACTAGGTTTACATTCTTCCAATCCCCATTCAATTTGTACACCCCTTCCCCGCAAATGTTGTAATAGCGTAGTAACTTTAAATTCCGCAATTCATCGCTTTATATATAACATGATTAGTAATTAGGGTTTGTATGGAAAGACTAAAACCAATATTTAGAAAACCCTAATTCAAGATAAAAATAAGCATGAAAACAATACATTTGCACACAAGCACCCCTAGGGTTATTCCACTTGGTTTCCTTATACAAAATGGCCATATTACGCATGTAAGATATCTTAGCAAGAACAAGCAAATGCAAGATCATAGTCCCTCGATGACGCTATTTATGTTGCCTTTCAAATGATCTTGGTCCCTAAAAGAGAATGCTAAGATACCTTGCAACATTTCTAATCATGGTTATACAATGACCCACGCCCGTCTCATTTACATCCAAAGATAGGGTTACTTTCCAAATCAATGGTAAGATAACAATGTCAAAGGAAAAGGAAAATGAACAAGAAAGACTTTTGAGTAGGTAGAATGTTCCTAATTACTTGCTCAATTTCAAACAAACATCCTTGTTATTTTCAAAACAAACACATACACTTTCAAACATCTTGAAAACTTGAAAACATTTTCAAAAGATCAACATCTTTGTATACATTCTAACAAATGAGAATCATTACAAAGATTGCCTAAACAATGGTCTCTTTACAAAATACTTTCAAAAACCACACAAAGCACAATTTCAATCAAAAGCAAGTGATCTAGCAAGTAACTAAAAGCCCATGGAAAACCATGGATGAAAAGGGTGCTAATACCTTCCCTTCTCATAATCTACCCCCCGAACACAAGAAATAATCTCAAAGGTCTTTCCCGTAGTTTTTCACCTTTCCTTTTGGATAAAAGAAATGTCGGTGGCGACTCTTGCTAACCGCAACATTTACGATAAAACCCAAAACCTTAAAGTCAGTTCTCCCACCGTATCACACCTCTTCATTAATCTGACGTCAAAAATACATTTTTATATGGTGATCTTGAAAAGGAAGTATATATGGGAGCAACCACCCGAGTTTATTACTCAGGGGAAGTCATCGAATATGATGTGTAGGTTACATGGGTCTCTTTATGGTCTTAAGTAATCTCTGAGAGATTGGTTTGGCAGATTCATCATTGTAGTACAACAATTTGGGATGGTTTGTAATGAAGCTTACCATTTTTTTTATCGTCACTCATCCCAAGAGTGTATTTATTTTATTGGGTATGTAAATGATATTGTCATAATTGGTAGTGATCAGTGTTGCACCCCAAAATTCACCCTCTTCATTTTAACCATAATTAGCTTATTTTTCTTTAACATACTCATGCATACATATCACTGATTCCATGGTTACGGGATCAAAGCCTTTATCTTTGACAAGATATAGAAGATGAATGTGTGTTAGACAATACAATGAAATAGAAATTCAAGGTTTCAGGATTCAAATGCACTCCGCATATTTCTCCGAGCTACTTAACCAGTGACTAATCAAGGTTTTGTAATTCCAAGATCTCATGTGTTCTATCATGCTTCAAATTGCAAATAAAACCGAGTGTTTCAGTCGATTCAGGACAGTTTGGATAGAAAATCGGCATTTCACAGTTTGTGTTCAAAAACTCATAACTTTCGTTCGAAAAATCATTATTTAGGGGGACTTTGGGTGTTGGAACCGTCTTGATATCCTCTCCATTTTATATGTTTGGATCAGAAGCCAATTTTGTGAATAAGATCTCTGAAAATGCAAAAATACGTTGAAAGTCACATGCTGGAGCGAATTTCCAATCAACTTTTGCGTAATATTGCAAAAATCACAACTTTCTTGATTTTTATCATTTCGGGACATTTCTTTCGGCATGATGTCACAAATTTTGTTAGATATGAATTTTCTTCAGGGTTAGGGTTCGGATTTTGAACAGAAGGCTTTGTTATAGCTTGTTTCTAAAGTTGAACACCGAAATATGACGCAAAAGTCGTGCAACCCGAAATAGAGAGTTTTTTCTCTCCAAATTTCTCTATATTGTAAAAATCATAACTCTCTCAATTTTTATTGTATCGGAATGATTCTCGCGGCACGACATCACAAATTTTTTCATCTACATTTTTGCTTCAAGAGTCGGGTTCAAATTATGCTCAAAAAGTTTCGGTTTATGGCTCGCATCTCAAATTGTACATGGGTTTATGATGATAAATCTGCACAACCTAAAAACAAGGAAATTATGACTCCAAAATTGATTATTTCAATTCCATTTTCCAAACAACATCTTAAGGATTTTGTATATATGAATTTCAATTCCAATTGAAAAGGACTTTTGGCTCGTTTTTCACAAAATATACTTAAGAACAAAGAAATTTCTCTTAAGCTCTCAAGTTCACTCTCTCACCTAAGCTTCTCTCTCTCTCTCTCTCTCTCTCTCTCTCTCTCTATCGCACACCACCGCCCAGGCCGCCCTCCCGTCAGATCCGGCCTCCCCATGTCGAGCCTCCCGCGACCAAGCACCCTCTGGAAGCCCCCTCCAATCGCATCGGATTTCCAAGCGGTACCTCTTCCTGCCACATTTCTGATCAGCACTTCCTCTTTCAGGCGAGCTCATTCAATACTTCTGATTCAACTTCTCCAATTTTGATTCGGTAATTCTCGAGCTTGCTTGATTTAAGTGATTCTTGATTTAATTGATTCTTGAATTAAGTGCTTATTTGAACTTAGCATGAGTTGAATTTAATTGAATTTTTGGAAATAATTGATTCTTGAGATTAATAATTATAGACAATTGTGAAATCAGATGAACATTTGTTTAATTGTTTGAATCTCATGTGCATCGACGCGATAATTGTTGTTGATTATTGATTCTACGCATCAAAGCTTGATTCCTATTAGATAATTGTTGAATTTCATGAGTTGATGATTATTTTTGAGTTGATTATTTAATATTGACGTGTAAAAAAATTTTGTTTTGATGTTTGGTAACTGGTGCACTGGTAGTGATTTAACGTTTGCAATTTATTTGTGAATTTTGAGCAACGTTCCAAGTACCGATGTTCGATGTTTTTCTATGGAATAAATAAATACTCGATGGCGACTTCATTGATTTCCTCTCGATGATTTTCTTAGTTGCTTCAGATGGAGACTCCATTAGGAAAAAATTGAACAATTGTTGGTACATCCTAAGTGAGTCAGCGCTAGCTTTTGTTTTTTGTCTTCATTGGGTGTTTATCATTATGCTTTATAGATTGTTCATTTGTATGTGTTTATCTGTATATATGTACATGCATTTCATTTTTATTGCTTTCCATATACTGATTATTGTTGTTGCATTGGATTCTTTTGTGTTTTTTCTTGGTGGGTGGGTGTTGCTATTGAGGTAAAAGGCTCAATACCCATACCAGAGTTGTAAACTCTTAGGAGAACATAGGAATAGAGTGGAGACATGATGGCTACTGGATTTAGATCCTACTAGTGTGGTCATGTGTGTCATTCTTAGACGAGGTTCAAGCAAGGTACTATCGTTAACACGTAGGTGTAAGGATGATAGTATTTTCAGGAGAACACAAGACTCTGAGTTACTTTTTGACCTTACCTTGACCTAGACTTCACCCGTGATTCGGTACCATTGGTGACTCTGGTTGTTTTGGTTATGTTCTAGATTTATGATCTGGTGATTATGTGTTTCTTGTGGTTTATGTTCTGGACCTTCGAGCCTGGTATTTTCAGTATGTTTAGAAACAACACAACAAATATACATTATTCTGGAAACCTTGATCCCATGTCCTTGCATACATAGCATGTTAACACTATTTTAACACACATTCTCTTTCTATTTCCAATGAACCATGCTTGTGAGCCTTATGTTGTGTTTGTCCATCTCTTACTGGCTTAAAATCAAAGTTAAAAGTATACGGGTTCCTTGAAAATGATTTAACATGGCATTGCATCTACTCATACACCTCATGCATTTTCATGCATCCATAACAGGTACTCAGAGTTGGGGGAAATTCTTATTCAGGCCTGGTATTCTTTTCAGAGCTGTGAATCTTGACTTTTCACCGCTCCGTGATCGTAAATAAGATATGGAACAACTTCGTGGGGAATTGTATGAGTTGAAGGGTAAGATGGTGCTATTTATGGTGTACATACATGCTTTGATCTATGGTTAGGAACTCTTGAGAGAGGAGAGCACTCAGATGAAAACTCGGCTAAGTTTGATTATGGAAGTGCTAAAAACAATGTTGAGAAAGGAATATGATCCTATACCCATGGCTGCAACAACAGTTTCCATTCCTCCCCTTGCTTTAGGATCTCTTCCAAGTAACGAATTAATCCATGGATCTTTTCCACAAACTTGTATACCAGGGTCTTCTCGTCACCAATTAGTTCTTGTTGCCCAGGTGAGTCTAAGGAACAAGGCTCCTCAGCAAAGACAGAAGCAGCATGGGAGGCATTTTGATTCCATTCCAATGTTGTATGCTCAGTTACTTTATTGTTTGCTTGGTATCCAATTGGTTGAGCTTTGTACTTTGGTTCCTCCTTCCACAAAGCTTCCACTTGATTATGATAGTAATGTTAATTGTAAGTTCCATTCTAGGGCACCTGGTCATGATGTTGAGAACTGTAAGGCATTGAAGCACTAAGTTCCATATTTGCTTGATTTAGAGGCATTTGTCTTTACTCCAGATGGTCGAGATGTACGAGTTAATTTTACTCCAATTTTTGTAGGGTAAAAGACTAATCATGTTTTCCATTTAGGATCTGCTTCAAATCAGGGGCATTCTCCACAACCTTGGGTTCCAGAGTGTCTATGTTACTAATATTTGTTTGTCTCGAAGCCAAATAAGAAAGGAAAGGCAACAAAGTAGGCTTGGTGTCCAAATCAGTCAAATAGGTAGAGGTATAGGATGCCAAGAAGAGTACATGACCCAATTCTTGTGCCTCTCAGATAGTTACTCTTTCACTTAATCCAAAATTCTTTAGTGGAACTTACGAAGTTGAATCATATTATCCCTTATTATCCTGTGGGATATAACCCCAACTCCTATTGTGAATACCATTCTTGGGCACCTGGCCATGCTATTGAAGGGTTTGATTCGTTCAAAGGTAAAGTTCAAGACTCATTGATGCAAAGGTCATCAATTTCACACCAGATGGTCAGATTTGGGTTCTCTTTTGACTCAAAGGTGTCAAGACTGCAGAAAGTCTCTAAAATAAATAAGTCCAAACGGAGTCGATTCTCCTCTACAATGGCAATTATCGTGTTCTTTACTGCATTTTCATGTGGAATTTTGCTTGTTTGTTTAAATATTGTTTTCATGTATGAGCTTGTTTATTTTTTAATATTAACTTTAATGCAATAAGTATGTTCGTCTTGAAGTAACTCATTCATTTACACTCATCCATTTTTTTCACTCATAAAAATGTTTTTCTTGCATTATGATACCAATTGTACTAGTCTTTTTCTTAGACAAAGATTGGAGGGAGGATGATGATAATTGAAAAACGCAAAGCATCTCTGGTTATATGCTTTTGAATAAAACCCTATTGAGGATGTACAAGAATTGTTTCAATTCCTAAACACCAGAGATATAAGGGAGTGAAACCCTCGTTAACCCCCTTTGAGCCTTGAAGTAGGAGTTTCTTTTCTAGTTAGGAAAAACCCTAATTTTCAACCCAGGTGCAGAGTGGTGTTCGGTTAATCTGATCGAACTTTCAAATCTCATTAGGAGTGCACATCTAAGGATCAACCACAATGGTTATCCTTCACCCGTCAGGAGGACAAAGATGATGATACCATAGTGGTTATCACTCATCAACCAAACAACAAGGTAGTCACCACTTTTCAGCAAGTCAATAGACTCGGGATCACACGACTTGTTCAAAGAAAAGAAATAAGTGATTGAAAATAAATAAATAAAGCGCACTAAGTCAAAAGAAAATAATAATCTTGAAAACAAGTGGCTTCGGCAAAATTAAGGCATCCCGCTGGATTTCAAAATCAAAATTTAAAAGAATTTGTCCAGGCAAAAGTTAGGGAAATGAAAAAGATTGAAAAAGTGCAAAAAGTGAAAAGGATTACCAAATAAAATCCTCAGTGAAGAACAAATTCGTGTGATCAGACACCAAAAACACAAGTTGAGTGATTTACTTGTCCAAAAAAATCTCAATGGTTCCTCAACCATCTCGAACTCCTCTTGAGAGATAAGTGCTCGTATCGAGTTAACTGAATGTAAGACTGAAGAACATCATGGAGAATGGGTGGGTATAAATAAAATTTGAGCCTTAAAATATTTTTTTTAAATTGTGAACCATATTATGATACGGTGGAAGAACCGACTATTTATACTGGTTTTGCGTTTTTGTTTGCAAATGTTGTGGTAAGAAAGAGTCGCCACCAACTTTTCTTTTATCCAAATTAAGGAAAGGGTGAAAAGAACAAAAAAAGACATTTTTGAGAATTTTTTGAATAAGGGGGTAGATTATGGAAAGGGAAGGTGTTAGCACCCTTTCCATCCGTAGTTTTCTATGGGATCTTAGATGCTTAGCTCATTTTGAAATACCTTGTGCTTTGTGTGTTTTGAAAAGTATTTTTGAAAGCGCCTTAGTGCGGCGAACTTTGTAATGTTTCTCGAAATAGAAGAGAACGTATACAAAGTGTTTGAAAATATTTTTGAAATAATTTTTATGTAAGTGTAAAAATTGTTTGAGCAAGCATCTAACAGCTATCTACTTATACTCGAAAAGGTTCATTCTTTTCCTCCTATCCTTTAGACAGTGCTATCCTACTATTAGTGAGTAGGTAGACCTATCGTTGGATGTATGAGGGACATTCGAAGGGACGTAAAGTCATAAAGGCAACATGTGGAGACGCTTTAGAAATTTTTTTTGGATACTAGATCATTTACCGAAAGGCAACTGTAGGGTCATTGAGGAACTATGATCTTTTGATTTACGGGTCTTTGCTAAAGCGTCCCCGTTTAGAGGGACATGACTGTTTTTCCGAAGGCAACCAGAGTGGGGGTACCTTAAAGGTGTATGTGTGCAATGTGTGTTGTATTCAGTTATTTTAGTCTTTTGTGTTAGGTTTGCTAGCGTTTGGATTTTAATCTTTGCCATACTATCCTATTAGTCATACATCTAGCAGTTAATATATGTACCGAAATTAAAAGTGCAGAAATGTAAATCCTACGCTATTACAATGCTTCGGGAAGGGGGATATTTACATGTCCAAATGGGGGGGGGGGGGGGGGGGGGGAAATAAAGGAATAACCAGTAAAGCCCTAGCTAATTATCTATTACATTCTACCAGCAGATACAAAAATACGAAAAATGCGAAAAATAAATAACGCGTGAAACGGAAAAGAGACGTCTAAGAAATTTCTATGTAAACAAGAAAATCCTTTTTTTGTTGTTTTTGTTAAGAAAATATTTGAATTAAATAAACCCAGGTCTAATTTATTTTAAATTGATAAAATGAAGTTAAAATAATTAATTTAATTAATTTACAAAATTAAAATTAATTAGAAAAACCTAAGGCTAATATTTTTATGATTTTTTTATTTAAAAGAAATGAAAAAGTAAGAGTGAATGCAAGAAAAAAAATCCTTCGATCAAGGAAAATGATGGTCTTCGTTACATGGAGACAAGCCTTCGATCTTGTGAAGACAGACCTTCGATCTGGCAAAGAATGGTACTAAAGGCGTCTGATGATTTACTTGTGGAGAAAAGTACTAAAATTTGCAAGAAAAAGTGTCAACAAAGCAAAAGCATGACTTGGGTGTAAACCCAAGTCTTTCCCTAATTCGACCTCCCATTAATTATACTTCTTTAAATTCGAATTTGGGTTCGTTTGCCTTAGAAAGCCAGGGTTCCTTGGGATTCGATGAAGAACACAAATTGTGCCCTCTATCTATGTATACCCATGTGAACGTTGTGCTATATAATATCCTGGGCATAAATCAGACACTAGAAAACATCAATACATCATGAAAACAATAATATGAATTTGAAATTTTACCAAGGAAGAGATGCTTCGACTTGGGCGTGAATTGGCTAGTGCTTGGGAACACTTCCTGCAGACTTCAGGGAGTGAATGGAGCATTGTTGAACATTCCTTCGATTGGGACCACTTATGAGGATTTTGATAGCTTTGGGATGGTTTATGGGGAAGTGTGTCTCTAATGTGTGTGTGTATCTCCCCCTTTTTCAATGTGCTTTAGGCCTGTATTTATAGGGATGTGAGGGTGCATGAAGGCACACATATCGCTTGAAGGGTCCCAGACGCCCAATCGAAGCTCTTTGTTCTGATATGCCAATCGAAGGACATTACTCAGATGCCAATTGAAAGTTATTGTTGGCATGCCAATCGAAGGACATTGTTCAGATACTAATCGAAGGACACTGCTGACATGCCAATTAAAAGACACTTTGCTATCATTCAAAAAATTTCATTTTTCTTTAGGCAAGTGTTTGTAAGCACCCATGTAAGAGAAAACCTTGGGAAACATGAGAGGGAACATTTTGGGGTACAACAACTGCCCTTGTTCAATCTTCTTAAACATGAGAATTTAGATTGGCTTGTTTGTCTTTCGTGATCTAAAGGTGGAATAGGGTTGAACACTAGAGTGCCCAGAAATTTGCACTCGCATGAAGTAACACTGATGGTTGATGATATTGGGAATGGGCTTACAAATTCCATTTGGAGAAGTTGACAGAGAGGCGTCGGAGATGGGCTTAAAAGATGCCATCCAAAGTAGATGCTGACTTCATAAATGGTCCTCTTGTGGGGATCCCTGTTCTTGCTGTCTGAGGAGGCCTCCGTTAGGGAATGTGGGTTTCTGTTATTCTCCTGCTTGAGGAAACTCTGCGGGGAATAGATTCTAGGAACTTCAGTTCTCAAAACCGGCTCTACTGAGGAGTTATCTCTCTACTGGAGAGATGAGAGTTTATTGCTTTCTTGTTGAAATACAGACTTCAAAGTAACTTACTGGGGATAATGGAATTAATTGTTATCTGAAAATGTATTAGAAAGAGCCTGTATAAGGTTGTTCCGAGATGAGTCTGTGTTAGTCTGCATTCGGAGATATATGAGAAGGAGCCTGTGTGGGGCTGCTTCAGGATGAGTCCGTGTTAGACTGCATCTGGATGATGAGAAATAACTCGTGTAAGATTGCTTCGTCTGGCCATGTAGATAGTTTACCTGTCTGGTTTCAAGTGTTAATCTACAAATCAGTTGTTCGTAGATAGTTATCCTCTCTGGTTTCAGGTATTAATCTGGAACTTGAAAATTGTCGGTCGCTAAGATAGCTGTCCTGACTTGTTTCATGTATTAATCTCTGACCCGAGGAAGAAAGATAGTTTTCCTGGCTTGTTACAGGTATTAATCTTCAATCTCCTCATGTAGATAGTTTTCCTAGCTTGTTGCGGGTATTAATCCACAGTCGGTCATTCACATATAGTTCTCCTGACTTGTTACAAGTATTAATCTGGAACTTGAAAATTATCGGTCGCTGAGATAGTTGTCTTGGCAGGTTTCATGTATTAATCTCTGACCTGTTGTATTTGTTGGTAAACCCGTCTTGTTCCAGGAGTTCATACCACTTGGTCGTGTAGATAGTTTCCCCGTCTGGTTTCGGGCATTAATCTTTGACCTGCTGTATAGGTCGATAGTGTTTGTCTGTCTGCTAATTTAACCTGAAAAGGTAAAATCAATTTCATGCGATGTCATGATGTATGAATTGCATGATTCTCTCAAAATAAATGAGATTGTGATATGCGCATTTGTGCTGCATATGTTATGATGTTTGTAGAATGATGTATGAATGCAATGTATGAATGTATCATCTGTTTTATTGCGGTGTTGTTGAATTAGGGAAAACAAATCCCTGATTGTTGTTGGGGGCGAAGAAATGTAGGTCTTCATTTTTGAAGTTAAAATGATGAGATATGAACTTTCGTTGTTAGAGAAATAAACTCCGTTAGGGAAGGTAAAACTCCGCGAACTATTTGAGGATTATCAGAGTGAATCTATGTCATGATTGTATCTGAAGATGTGTTGAATAAGTATCAGGATAACATTCGTCTTTGGATCGTACCTGAACCGTTTTTAGAAGATGATCTGAATAAGTATTAGGATGACATCCGTCTCTGGATCGTACCTGAACCGTTTTTAGAAGATGATCTGGATAAGTATCAGGATGACACCCGTCTCTAGATCGTACCTTAATTGTTTCTATAAATATAGTCTAGAATAAGTGTCAGGATGACATCCATCTCTGGATCATACCTGAATCGTTTCTAGAAGAGAATCTGGAATAAGTATCAGGATGGCATCCGTCTCTGGATCATACCTGAACTGTTTCTAGAGGAAGTCTGGAATAAGCGTCAGAATGACATCTGTCTCTAGATCGTACATGAATAATTTCTAGAAGAGAACCTGAAATAAGTATCGGGATGACATCCATCTCTGGATCGTACCTGAATTGTTGCTAGAAGATAGTCCGCTTTTTTTAGAATGTTTCTATCGGGAATTCTTGTTTTGTTGTTTTGAGAAGAAATTCGTTGGGGAAGGGAAATTTCGTAATACGCTTGGGGATTTTGGGAGATCCTATTGGGAAATCCTGATAATCTTGGCGACTTTACTGGGGGGTCTTTTCTTAGATGTCGGAGCAGTAGTTGGAGATTTTTGCTCCGTCGGGGATATGAGAACACCTGACACCATTAGGCTGCATGCTGAGAATATGGAGGTGACCTTATAGCAGGATGCCCATGCCTCTGTACTTGCTGGAGAAAATATCTGTCGTGGATTTTGTAGACGGTTTGACTGTTATCCCAATATCTGGAGTCTTTGGTGAATGTCGATCAGGGTAATAAACCTTCTACTGATAGACAAGTGATGAGATGACGGGACATAGTCATATGCTTTAATCACTAACTTTTTCCTGGACTGTCCTTTCAAATTTTCAGTCCATCGGGATACCCTTTTTTCCCAAGCCGCCTTTTCAGGTTTTTGACTTGCCGGGTGTACAAATTTTTCATATGTATATCCCTAATTTTTGCTCGAACCCTTTTGGTTTGTCAGGATGCCCTTATTTTTACCTAGGACAGTCAACCTAGCGGGTCTTTGTTCATGTGTAGTATTTTCCGAATATGTCCATGTTCACCGAGTATGGAGAATTGTCATTGTCCATAGTAGAAAGTGTTTCCATACTACCATAAGATATTTGTTTGATCGTACAGGATTCGTTGCTGGAATTCATGTCCAATGCCCCCAAGTGATTCAGATGAAGATCTCCCCCTGGCTATTTGGAATTTTTGAGAGATTCCTTGAACCTTGACTTGACTTCCCTAGATCAGCTGGACACCATGCTATGCCCCTGATTATGGAAGGCTTGTTACTGGAAATGTTTTTTCCCATCTGAGGTGATTCTATTCATCGAGAGGATTTTCGTTCATTGAATATTCGTCTGCGAATTTCTCTGTTGTTTGAACAAATAGTCATATGCAAACAATGGTATTTTAAGAATGCAAAGCTTATGTCTGTCTTGAAGTTTGAAAATTCATTTTTTAGTAAAACAAACAAATTTTGTAAGAGTGTGATATCAGCCCAGGATTTATAGTGAACCCTACGGGAGTCAGGATACCTTTGGTAACAATATGCTTTCAAACTAACCCATGCTTCAGCTAGGACTTTTAAGGGTTATAACATGGCCTGGTTCACGGTTCAAGAAGCAAAGGATAAAGGCTAAAATTTTATTTGTACCCAGCCTGTTCTTCATGATGTTCTTCAGTCCTAAACTCAGTTAATTGTGTGTTTAGATCCCAATTGAGTTTAGAATCTTTGCTTTGATACTGGGTGATGGTTCAGGAATTGAACGTTCGTTTGAGAAGGCAGTCATTTTGGTAACCCTTTATTTTTTTGTTGAGGATTTGTAGGACCTCTCCTTTTTTTATCCCTGCTTTTTCCTGAACTGTTTCCCTCGCGATTACAGTCAGCGGGATGCCCCAGTTTTTCTTAAGTCTCCTTCATAGGTTTTTGACTTAATGGGATTTTATTTTGAGAGATAATGACTATCTGTCTTGATGATTATATGGAACCCTCACCATATTTTGGAGAGAATCTTCTACCCTATTTTCCGTGTATGAAGGTATAGCTTGCGACTGAATGCACATCTGAATTAATTGAGAAAACTACCCTGCCTAAGTTATGATTAAGGGTTTTAATTTGTATGAAAAGAAAAACTCCTACATCTTGGGCTTAAAGGGGTTGACTAGGGATTATCTTCCTTATAACTCCACTGTTTAGGATTTAAAATAACGCTTGTACATTGTCAGTGGGGTCTGTTCAAAAGCACACTATATGAGTTTGTGGTACCATTTTCGTCATCCTTCCTCTAAAGCCTTAGAGCTTTTAATCTAGAGTTGAATATCACAAAAAGGAAGTAAGAAAGAAGTTTAAATATAAAGGAAATGACATAATTCAAGACGAACATATGTAATGCATTAATGGGAAAACCAAAGTTTAACATGACAGTAATTGTTTGAACAAGCAAAGGAAATTACAATTGAAAAATCACAAAGGAAACATACGCTCTCAATGATTTAGCCTAGGAGTAGTGATCACGTGGTGAGTCTCTGGAGGGTCAAATTCAATCTCCTTAGCGTTAATCATATCCTGAATTTTGTTCTTCAGAGCCCATCATCCATTCGTATCATGTCCAGGACTATCAGAATGGTATGCACACCTTTCGTCGGGGTGGTAGCTAGGAGCAGAGGTAATAGGATTCCGCAGAGGAGCCTTTAACGTAATCAATCCTGCTTTCAACATGTGTTGTAACACTTGATCTAATGACATGTTGATTTTAGTGAATTGTCTCTTAGGTGCGACCTCCTTATGCAGTTTCCCTTGCTGATGTCGTTGCATAGGCGTAGGATTAGAGACCAGTATTGCCCCCACAGATGTGTTGTGGTTACCTCTAGCACGTCCCTCCTGGACATATACAACATTGGCTTCTTTTTTGCCACTGAATGGCTTCTTCTCAGCATTAGAAGATGTAGCCATAAGAATTTTCCCACTCTTAATACCAGCTTCCACTCTTTCACATGTCAGTATCAGTTCAGTGAACCCAGCCGAAGAACTTCCAATCAAGTGGTTGAAAAATGGACCAGACAAAGTTCCCAAGAACATGTCTACCAGCTCTCTATCAGATAGGTAGGTTGGACTCTTCCTGCAAGATCTCTCCATTTCTAGGCGTAATCTTTAAAACCTTCATTGGAACCCATAGACATACTTTGCAATTATGTACGGGTTGGAGCGAGGTCAGCATTATATTGGTACTGCCTATAGAAAGCAGTAGCCAAGTCTTCCTAGGTATGAATGTCGGTTCCTTCTAACTGGTATAACCACTCCAATTGAGTGCCGACCAAACATTCTTGTAAGAAATAGACACATAACTTCCGGTCAGTAGTGTGAGGCTGGATCTTTCTGACGTATAATCTCAAATGAAGTTTAGGACAAGAGAACCCGTCATATTTAGAAAATGTGGGGACCTTGAACTTTGGTGGGATGGCCACTCCATAAACCATCCCTAACTCTTAAAAGTCCAAGCCAGGTATCTGTTGAATCTCTATAGCATTTAGGTGATCCTCCAGCTGTTTGTATTTGTCATCAGCAGGAGGATATTGTTCCTCAGAGTGATTAGCTTCATCTTCATTAGTCCCTGGGTTGTTATCATCTTCATGATTGTCCCCTTCATTTGATGGAGTTGAGATATCTACAGATCTCTTGGTTGGTCTTTTAAGTCTTCTTCCCAAATCTAAGACACCAGCCGGTTTCTTCACCTTTTTCTTCTTCTCTTTGATGATCAGATTTTTTAGATCTTCTTGCCCCTCGGCCAGAGCCAGGAACATCTGCTGAAACAGAGTGTTTTGAGCTTGAAGGTCTTTTACTGTCTGTTGAAGAGCCATCTCTTTTGCTGAAATAAACAGCAAAAAGATAAGAAACCTGTCTTAGAATACTTGCTATGCAATGTCATGTATGGTATGTGTTGTACCCCAAAATTTGCCTTCCCATATTTCTCAAAACATTTCAAGAAAAATTTACAAGTCCAACCCGGCGCATCATATTCAGGTGTTCTTTCATCAAGATATCTCTGATAATGTATTCTCAAATTCAGGTTCGGCTCAAGAGTCAATTCTTTAAAGAAGGTATCCGAATGTGTGAGTTTTCTTGAAGAAATATGGTGAAAAAGTGTGCTGAAAGTGCAGTTTTTACGCGCTAAAAAATTCATAACTTGAAGATCGTGACTCGTTTTGAACCCGTTCCGGTGGCCAAAATTCCGTCTTGACATTATCTATGTTTTCATCTCTCACGGCTGGAAGCCAATTTCGATCAGAAGGTCTTCAAAAATGTGGATTTATCAAGTATTTTCGTACAGAAAATTTGTGACAGAAGTTTATTTGCGTCATGTTCAGAAAATCATAACTTGGTCGATTTTCATCGTATCGAGCTGGTTCTGGCGCCAAAATTTCACAAATTGAGTTGGCTACATTTTCACAGAAGGTATTGAGTTCAAACGGTATTCAAAAGGCCTTCGTTTTTTGCTCAGAGTGCGTGACACGCTGAAAATCCTGAATGCTGAATATTATTTCATCTGGGTCGAAACTTCGAAAATTCATAACTCGGTCAATTTTTATCAGACTGGGCTCATATTTTTACACAAGGCCATTGAATCATAGATCTACAACTTTGCTTCAAAAGTCGAGACCAGATTATGCTCCGATAAATACCAGTTTTTTATTGAAGAACGTGTAAGAGTCGACACTGGAGCCCAAAATAAGTTTGTCTGAGCTGAAACTTCAAAAATTCATAATTAATTCACCGTTTATCCGATTGAGCTGATTTTCGGACAGGAGTTAGTTATCGATGTCGGCTACATTTTGTTTTCACATTTCAACTTCAAAAACTACACTTAAGTCCCTGCGTTTTAGCCTGGAAAGTGACGAACTCAAGTGAACATTGGAGGCCCAATTGCACATTCAAAGCTCATTTTCTTTACCCTAATTTCCATTATATAATCACATTCTTTTCACACAAACAGGAGGAGAAAAAAGAGAAAAAAAACTTTGCCACAACACTGTTAGAATATCAAATTCTTTCAAGAACCCTAAAACCTTGAAATCCTTATTACAAATCCCTCTCTAACTACAAACAAGTCATCCCAGTTACAAATCAACATCTCACTACAAACAAGTCATCTCAGTTACAAACCAACACATCACTACTTCTTCAGTAAGGGTAAGGCTGGCTTGATCTCCATGATCAAAATGGCATAAAAGCATTCATGTCACTAATTTTCCAGTAAGGGTAAGATTGATTTGATCTCCATGATCAAAAGGGTATAATCATTCATACATGCCATATCGTGCCTAAACATTAAATTTCTTCATATATTGGCTTTATTTGCATTTTATGATTTTATTTAATGTGTTCATGAGATTCAACACTGCAGATTTTAGACAGGATCTCATGCACGTTCATTAAGGAACGTTGAGACCAGAACACAAATGGCCAAAAGCCAAATGGCCAAAACAGAACAGCTTACACATGACACCAATACATGGCGAGGCAGACATCTTGAGAATGTTAAGGAACGTTGAGGCCAGAACACAAATGGCCAAAAGCCAAAACACAAATGGCCAAAACAAAACAGTTTACACATGACGCCAATAACTGTTTCACCCCTCCAATCAGGCTCGTATACTCCTAAACTCTCTCTCTAATTGTATTATGTTCCTTTAATTAATTAATCGTTATTATTTTTATTAATCACTAACCAATTAACATTTTTTCCTAATAAAATCAAAAACACAAAAAATATTTTATTTATTAAAATTAACTTCATCACTTTTATTTTTGTAAATAAATTAATTTAATCAATTTAGATTTAAATAGATTTAACTTTTAATTTTTTTTGCAATATTTAAAATCAATTTAGAATATTAGGTTTTTATTAGCATTAATTCAATTTATTTTATTTCTTTAAAAACTCAAAAATCCAAAAATATTTTAATTAATTAATTAGTTTATTAATTTAATTGTTAACTTAATTTAATTTCTTTTAATCCAAAAATAACCAAAAAATCACTTCCTTTCAAAAAAAGGGTCAAAACCCAAAAAACTCGCATCCGATTTAATTTCTCGCACGCGATCCATTTTATCATATTATTGTTTCTGTTTCCCGGAATATAATAGCTTTTAATTATGACTTTAATTATTTACCGCTTTATTTTACTTTCCGCAATTTAAATTAAAGGGTTTGTTTTTGGTGATGTAAATACCTGACGCCTTGTAATAGCTTAGATTTAATTTCCCGCAATTTACTTCCCGCAAATTATTAAACTGTTAATTATGCATGTCAAGATCTCTCTTAAATTAAAATCAACATAGCTCACCCGTGACATGTACAGATAAAATTAACCGAACTAACACACTCGCACAAGTCACTCCTAGGGTACACCTCACTTGGTTGCCTCGACGTGGTCATTGAGTATAGGGTGTTTTAGAGGTCGCCCTCCTGTCTGAAGATCAAAGTTGCCTCGAAACGGTTGCCTCGATAAAAAAGATCTAAGACATTAGGGTTACCGCTAAGGCGTCCTACCATTGCTTTAGTGACCACATGTCCCTATAATCGAATTGACCCGAATAACTCCAACGACGGTGCTACCTACTTCTCAATAGTGGGATAGTACTGTCTAAAGGACATTTACACAGCTTAATTTCTTTTGAGTAGGTAGAGGTTCTTAGATACTTGCTCTTTCAAAACAAAAATACTTTTCGCACCTACACTTTTCTGACAAAAGTTTTCAAATAAACACTTCATACACTCTTGAGGACAGAAACAAGAGTTAAATCGAAGTTTTCAAACAAAACTTTTTCAAAACCCACAAACACAAGAAAAGCAAAACTTTTGAAAAACATAGTGAGCAAGTACCTAAGAGCCCGTGGATAACCACGGATAGAAAGGGTGCTAACACCTTCCCTTTCTATAATCTACCTCCCGAACCCGAGAAACATCTCGAAAAGGAATTTTGCTGTGCTTTTGTCCTTTCCTTGTTGGAGAAAATAAAAGACGGTGACGACTCTTGCTTACCGCGACATTTTGCGAAACGCAAACGCGAACCAGCATTCCAAAACAGTCAGTTCTATTTCCACCGATCACAGAACTGGCGACTCTGCTGGGGACTTTTATATAAGTGAGGTGTACCTTAGGATTAGACCACTCTTGTTTTCAATTACTTGTCTTGATTGCTTTTATATTTGTGGGCTTGCATCGGAGTTTCATAGATCCTAACCCGGATCTGGGGAATACCCTTTTAGGTAGCATAAGCTGTGAGGGACATGTCCGGCGTAGACCGACACGGGTGAAGCAGTGGCTACGTTGGTGTGACGCCTTGGTCTGTACCGATATCCCTTGTGTTGCAACGAGGAGAATATGGGTCTTCTGAGGAGTCGTTAAGCACCAACCGACCTTAGAACCCTAAATTGACCCAACTTGGCCATAGAACAGTAGCAGTATGCTACACTCATTGAGGCTAAACTCTCGCGATGGTTCTGGCTGCAAGAAAAGATTGCGACGCTGGAGTTATGACCGATTGAGGGTAGTCGATGATATTGAGGTCCTCTAGAACCCGGTTACTATTTTCTAGGACAGGTCTTAACTAACGAAACTGAAAGAGGGTAGTACCCAAACTTCATGCTGGCCTAAACTCTAAGGGCTTTTGTGTGACTTGTGTGCCTTCAAACTTGACTACTTGCATGCTTGTTATCTGACACATGAGTTCCTTGCAAGTTTTGTTTACAGTCCTTAATCTGGACTCATAACAGGGTTTACTTACATCACTCCATGCATAGCATAACATCATACCATTGCATGCATCCTGCATAAGGACTAATCCATTTCAAGGATCTCAAGGGTTTGTGATGCAGGTCAGGATGAACCAAAATGTCTAGCAAGGGGGCAAAGGGGATTTATTTTCCTCTAGCCAGGTTGATGACTTGAGTTAGGGGCTATGACCCACTCGATATGGTGAGCATTGACTCTTGAAGAGGGACTCTCAACAACACGAAGTTCCTTCAATCAAGCTACGAAATTCCAATTCTAACAATTTTCTTGTTTACCCCGCGAGATCCTTGAAAACATTGCATACATACATACACATCATTGCATAACAGGTACCCTTTGTTACAGGTCTCTTACCTCCCTCGCTGTTTATTTCAGCAATGGCTTTCCAACCAGACAACCAGGAGTTCCATACTCAAGAGACGCAATTCAGGGAGATCTTCCTAAGCCTATCCAAGGGGCAGGAAGAGCTGAGAACACTCCTCATAGGGACTTTGGTCAGGAACAGTCCAGAAGACGATAAGGATGAACGGCTGAAACATCTGCAAGTTGAGGTGGATGCAATGAAAACCCAGATGCTGGGGCAAATGGCTCTTATCCAAGGCTTGGCTCGGGAGCAAGAAGAGTTGAAAGCCATGATCAACCAGCTTCAACAAGACAGTATAAAGCAAGTAGTCAAGGCTGGGGACCAAACCGGTAATCAGCCTCCAAGAAGTCAAAGGTTTGTTTCAATGAATAGACCTTTCCAAGCTGCTTCTACTTCACAGGACCAACAACGACCTCGCCAAGAACAACGGGTTGATCAGAGCAAGCCAGACAAGCCTAGGAGGCAATTCACCCAGCTCAACATGTCGCTGTTTCAAGCCTTACAATGCCTGTTGAGATTGAATCTGATCACATTAAGGGACCCTCCTAAGAATCCCAACACTTCCTCTTCCAGGTATAACCCGAGTGTGAGATGTGCCTACCGTTCTGACAGTCCTGGACACGACACTGATGACTGTTGGACTCTGCAGAACAAGATCCAGGACCTGATTGATGAAGGAGCAGTGGAATTCACCCAAGATGGTCAGGTCGAGTTCTTCTACTATCCCTAGACGAGAAGACCTTTTGTTCATTGGAAGTTTCAAGTTGTATTTTTCTTTGCTTGTTCAAACATTTGTTCATGGCAAACTGTATTACTTTATCAATGCATCACATATGTCTATTTTGAATCAATATATTCGCATTCACTATATTCAAACTGCTTTCATTTTTTGTGATGTTCAACGTTCGATTAATAATTCTAAGCCTCTTGAGGGAGGATGACGAGAACGATATCACAATCTACAGTATGCTTTTGAACAGACCCCGCTGATGAGGTACAGGCATTGTTTCAATTCCTAAACACTGGAGTTATAAGGAAGATAATCCCTCGTCAACCCCTTTGAGCCAAAGAAGTAGGAGTTTTTTTTCTTTTCGAAAATTAAAACCCTTAATCATAACTTGGGGCAGGGTAGTTCTCTCAATTGATCCAGGTGCACAATGGATGACATCAAAGGAGTTCTTACAAAACAAAAGACAGTGATGGTTCCGAATAATCATAAAGACAGGCAGTCATCGTTTCTCAAAATAAAAGCCCATCAAGTCAAAACCTATGAAGGAGACCTACAAAACTGGGGCATCCCGCTGACTGTAACCACAAAAGAAACAGTTCAGGCAAAAACAGGGATAAAAAAATTCAAAAAAGAAAGAGGTCCTACAAACCCTCAACAAAAAAGGGAAATGACTGCCTATTCTAAACTCTATAAATCCGAACCATCACCGGGATATCAGGACAAAGACTCAAACAAGGTCTAATGCAGGATCAGCTGAGTTTAGGTTTGAAGAACATCACGAAGAGCGGGTGGGTACAAATAAACTTGAGCCTTTATCCTTTGTTTCTTAAACCGTGAACCAGGCCATGTTATAACCCTTAAAAGTCCTAGCTGAAGCATGGGTTAGTTCAAAAGCATACTGTTACGAAAGGTATCCTGACTCCTTAAGGCTTGTGGTAAAACAACGAGTTGACATCGCATTTTACAAAATTTGCTTGTTTACTGAAAAATGCATTTTCAAAATCTTCAAGACAGACATAAGCCTTGCATTTTTAATATAATACTGTTTGCATATGACTTTTTGTTCGAACAGTAGGGAAATTTGCACGAAGAATATCTAAGTGAACAAAAGTACTTCCAACCAAGAGGCAGACATGATCATTGTCCATCATCTGGGGAAGTTAAGTCAAGATTCAGAGAATCTCTCAAGATGCCAAATAACCAGGGGCAGACCTCCATCTGAGTCACTTGGGGAATTGGACCTGAATTTCAGCTACGAATCCTGCATGATCAAATGAAGATCTTCCGGTAACATGGCAATACTACCGACAATGTCAACTCCCTGCACTCTGAGAATATGGACATAGTCGGAAAAAAACACTACGCATAATCAAAGACCCGCTAGGTTGACACACCTAGGGAAAAATAAGGGCTTCTCGGCGAACCAAAAGGGTTCTGGAAAAAATAAGGGATGAAAATGAAAAATTTGTACACCCGGCAAGTCGAAAACCTGAAAAGGCGGCTTGGGCAAAAATGGGTTTCCCAGTGGACTGAAAACCTGAAAGGGCGGTCCAGGCAAAAATTAGGGATCACAGCGTACGACTATGTCCCGTCATCTCGTCACTCGCCTAACCAGAAGAAGAGTCATCAACCGACAGTTATCAAGGCCTCCATAGGTACCTTCTCCCGCAGAAACTGGGGCAATAAGAGTTGTCTAAGCGATCTAGTCGCTCTGTCCGCCGAGGTACCAAGGTAAGTTCAGCTGAAGAACATGACCAAGATATCTCCACTCCCTGCAGAGTAAGACAAGAATCAACAATACTCTCCCCCGAGCAGAGTTGGTCTCCCATCAGCCCCAAAAAGGCACAGTATCTCCAGCAAGTCAGCAACACTCTCCCCAAGCAGAGTTAGGCTACTGTCAGCCTCAAAGAAGTTGAGTATCCCCAGAAAATATCAATATTCCCCAGCGGAGTATACAGATGTTCCTAAGCAAGCATCCCCGGCAGTCTTAATATAAGATTGTTCCCCGGCGGAATATAGACATCTAGTGGAGCCACTTCCCAGTGCAGTCCAAAGTCTCCCCAGGAGAGTTGAATCAATCTCCCCAGTAGGAAGCTTATCCCCAGTAGATTCTGGAAGCTTATCCCCTGCAAAGTACAAACGCATCTCCCCGGCTCTATTCAAAGGTTATTCTCCACCAGAGCTTATAACTGGGTTATCCTCAGCTAATTACCACGGAAAGATCGTCCTCGGCAAAGTTCTTCCTATCCCCAGCGGAGTTCATCTAATTCCCCAACCTAACTTATCAACGGAATCCCCATCGGAGTTATCGTCAAAACCTCAGCGAAATATCTCCACCCCACAGAGCAATCCCCCGCAGAGTAATCTATTCAACAAGTTTATTTCCCAACGGAGTCATCTTCTCCCACCGGTTTATTCTTTCCATCATCATCCCCAGCGGAAACGAAGAGTTCTATTCTTCAAACATCAGCCCAGGATTCAGCAAGCTCCCGGCGTTCGTCAAGGATTTATTTTCCTAGACGAAAATACATTCATAAACATCACATTATCATACACCATGACGCATGCATATACGCATCATAAACACACAATCTCATTTATTCTTGAGAACATCATGACATCACGCATTTCATACATCATGACATTGCATACAACTAACGCTTTGCCTTTTCAGGAAAAAGGTCAATCCAAAGATGATTACTATCAACTGTCGCAATTCCATATTCGATTCCTGTATCCAGCCAGGGAATATCTGTGAGTAATTGATTGTAGACTCGATACCTGTATCCAGCCAGGGCATGTCTGCATGAAGAGTTTAGAGATTCGATACCTGTATCCAGCCAGGGCATATCTGTAGACGACAAATTCCAGATTCGATTCCTGTATCCAGCCAGGGCATATCTGTGAGTAATTGATTGTAGACTCGATACCTGTATCTAGCCAGGGCATGTCTGCATGAAGAGTTTAGAGATTCGATACTTGTATCCAGCCAGGGCATATCTGTAGACAACCAATTCCAGATTCGATTCTTGTATCTAGCCAGGGCATATCTGTGAGTAACTGATTATAGATTCGATTCCTGTATCCAGACAGGGCATGTCTGCATGAAGAGTTTAGAGATTCGATTCCTGTATCCAGCCAGGGCATATCTGTAGACAAAGAATTCCAGATTCGATTCCTGTATCCAGCCAGGGCATGTCTGCATGAAGAGTTTAAAGATTCGATTCTTGTATCCAGCCATGGCATATCTGTAGACGACTAATTCGGGATTTGATACCTGTATCTAGCCAGGGCATATCTGTGAGTGATTTGATTGTGGATTCGACACCTGTATCTAGCCAGGGCATATCTGCATGAAGAGTTTAGAGATTCGACACCTGTATCCAGCCAGGGAATATCTGTAGACGACTAATTCCGGATTCGATACCTGTATCTAGCCAGGGCATATCTGTGAGTGATTTTGGATTCGATACCTGTATCTAGCCAGGGCATGTCTGCATGAAGAGTTTAGAGATTCGATACCTGTATCCAGCTAGGGCATATCTGTAGGCGACTAATTCCAGATTCGATATCTGTATCTAGCCAGGGCATATTTGTGAGTGATTGTGGATTCGATACCTGTATCTAGCCAGGGCATGTCTGCATAAAGAGTTTAGAGATTCGATACCTGTATCCAGCCAGGGCATATCTGTAGGCGACTAATTCCAGATTCGATACCTGTATCTAGCGAGGGCATATCTATGAGTGATTTGATTGTGGATTCGACACCTGTATCTAGCCAGGGCATATCTGCATGAAGAGTTTAGAGATTCGATACCTGTATCCAGCCAGGGCATATCTGTAGACGACTAATTCCGGATTCGATACCTGTATCTAGCCGGGGCATATCTGTGAGTGATTGTGGATTCGATACCTGTATCTAGCCAGGGCATGTCTGCATGAAGAGTTTAGAGATTCGATACCTGTATCCAGCCAGGGCATATCTGTAGGCGACTAATTCCATATACGATACCTGTATCTAGCCAGGGCATATCTGTGAGTGATTGATTGTAGATTCGATACCTGTATCTAGCCAGAGCATATATGCATGAAGAGTTTAGAGATTCGACACCTGTATCCAGCCAGGGCATATCTGTAGATGACTAATTCCATATTCGATACCTGTATCTATCTAGGGCATATCTGTGAGTGACTGATTATGGATTCGATACCTGTATCCAGCCAGGGCATATCTGCATGAAGAGTTTAGAGATTCGATACCTGTATCCAGCCAGGGCATATCTGTAGACGACTAATTCCAGATTCGATACCTGTATCTAGACAGGGCATATCTGTGAGTGATTGATTATAGATTCGATACCTGTATCTAGCCAGGGCATATCTACATGAAGAGTTTAGAGATTCGATACCTGTATCCAGCCAGGGCATATCTGTAGACAACTAATTCCGGATTCGATACCTGTATCTAGGCAGGGAATATCTGTAAGTGATTTGATTGTGGATTCGACACCTGTATCTAGCCAGGGCATATATGCATGAAGAGTTTAGAGATTCGATACCTGTATCCAGCTAGGGCATATCTGTAGACGACTAATTCCATATTCGATACCTGTATCTAGCCAGGGCATATCTGTGTGTGATTTGATGGTAGATTCGATACCTGTATCTAGCCAGGGCATATCTACATGAAGAGTTTAGAGATTCGATACCTGTATCCAGGCAGGGCATATCTGTAGACGACCAGTTCCAGATTCGACACCTGTATCTAGCCAGGGCATATCTGTGAGCGATTGATTATGGATTCGATACCTGTATCTAGCCAGGGCATATCTGCATGAAGAGTTTGAAGTTCCGGATTCGATACCTGTATCTAGCCAGGGCATATCTGTGAGCAATTGATTGTAGATTCGATATCTGTATCTAGTCAGAGCATATCTGCACGAAGAGTTTGAAGATCAACCCCTGTAACAGGCCCGAAAATTATCTTTCTTTCTCAAGTACGCAAGTTCTCGCTAAGGAATCTCTTACGCAATCGACACCCCCGATGGCATCTTTAAGCCCATCTCCACAACTATCCATTACACTTCCAAATGGCATCTATAAGCCCATTCCCGACAAGGTTCTGTCACTTCCAAATGGCATCTATAAGCCCATTCCTGACAAGGTTCTGTCACATCTCCAGATGGCATCTATAAGCCCATCCTCCTATCCGTCACATCTCCAAATGGCATCTGTAAGCCCATTCCCGACATGACATTGCTGATACTACACCATGCGAATGCAAATTTCTGGGCACTTTAGTGTTCAATCATCTTCCACCTTCGGATCACGAAAGGCACGCAAGCCAATCTACATCCTCAGGTTTAAGAAGATTGAACAGGGGCAACTGTTGTACCCCAAAATTTGCCCTCTCATAATTCTCAAAACATTTCAAGAAAAATTCACAAGTCCAACCCGGCGCATCATATTCAGGTGTTCTTTCGCCAAGATATCTCTGATAACGTATTCTCAAATTCAGGTTCGGCTCAAGAGTCAATTCTTTAAAGAAGGTATCCGAATGTGTGAGTTTTCTCGAAGAAATATGGTGAAAAAGTGTGCTGAAAGTGCAGTTTTTACGCGCTAAAAAATTCATAACTTGAAGATCGTGACTCGTTTTGAACCCGTTCCTGTGGCCAAAATTCCGTCTTGACATTATCTACGTTTTCATCTCTCACGGCTGGAAGCCAATTTCGATCAGAAGGTCTTCAAAAATGTGGATTTATCAAGTATTTTCGTACAGAAAATTTGTGACAGAAGTTTATTTGCGTCATGTTCAGAAAATCATAACTTGATCGATTTTCATCGTATCGAGCTGGTTCTGGCGCCAAAATTTCACAAATTGAGTTGGCTACATTTTCATAGAAGGTATGGAGTTCAAACCGTATTCAAAAGGCCTTCGTTTTTTGCTCAGAGTGCGTGACACGCTGAAAATCCTGAATGCTGAATATTATTTCATCTGGGTCGAAACTTCGAAAATTCATAACTCGGTCAACTTTTATCGGATTGGGCTCATATTTTTACACAAGGTCACTGATTCATAGATCTACAACTTTGCTTCAAAAGTCGAGACCGGATTATGCTCCGATCAATACCAGTTTTTTATTGAAGAACGTGTAAGAGTCGACACTGGAGCCCAAAATAAGTTTGTCTGAGCTGAAACTTAAAAAATTCATAATTAATTCACCATTTATCCGATTGAGCTGGTTTTCAGACAGAAGTTAGTTATCGATGTCGGCTACATTTTGTTTTCACATTTCAACTTCAAAAATTGCACTTAAGTCCCTGCGATTTAGCCTAGAAAGTGACGAACTCAAGTGAACATTGGAGGCCCAATTGCACATTCAAAGCTCATTTTCTTTACCCTAATATCCATTATATAATCACATTCTTTTCACACAAATAGGAGGAGAAAAAAGAGAAAAAAAACTTTGCCACAACACTGTTAGAATATCAAATTCTTTCAAGAACCCTAAAACCTTGAAATCCTTATTACAAATCCCTCTCTCACTACAAACAAGTCATCCCAGTTACAAACCAACATCTCACTACAAACAAGCCATCTCAGTTACAAACCAACACATCACTACTTCTTCAGTAAGGGTAAGGCTGACTTGATCTCCATGATCAAAAGAGCATAAAAGCATTCATGTCACTAATTTTCCAGTAAGGGTAAGATTGATTTGATCTCCATGATCAAAAGGGTATAATCATTCATACATGCCATATTGTGCCTAAACATTAAATTTCTTCATATATTGGCTTTATTTGCATTTTATGATTTTATTTAATGTGTTCATGAGATTCAACACTGCAGATTTTTAGACAGGATCCCATGCACGTTCATTAAGGAACATTGAGGCCATAACACAAATGGCCAAAAGCCAAATGGCCAAAACAGAACAGCTTACACATGACACAAATACATGGCAAGGCAGACATCTTGAGAATGTTAAGGAACGTTGAGGCCAGAACACAAATGGCCAAAAGGCAAAACACAAATGGCCAAAACAAAACAGTTTACACATGACGCCAATAACTGTTTCACCCCTCCAATCAGGCTCGTATACTCCTAAACTCTCTCTCTATTTGTATTATGTTCCTTTAATTAATTAATCGTTATTATTTTTATTAATCACTAACCAATTAACATTTTTTCCTAATAAAATCAAAAACACAAAAAAATATTTTATTTATTAAAATTAACTTCATCACTTTTATTTTTGTAAATAAATTAATTTAATTAATTTAGCTTTAATTAGATTTAACTTTTAATATTTTTTGCAATATTTAAAACCAATTTAGAATATTAGATTTTTATTAGCATTAATTCAATTTATTTTATTTCTTTAAAAACTCAAAAATCCAAAAATATTTTAATTAATTAATTAGTTTATTAATTTAATTGTTAACTTAATTTAATTTCTTTTAATCCAAAAATAACCAAAAAATCACTTCCTTTCAAAAAAAGGGTCAAAACCCAAAAAACTCGCATCTGATTTAATTTCTCGCACGCGATCCATTTTATCATAATATTGTATCTGTTTCCCGGAATGTAATAGCTTTTAATTAGGACTTTAATTATTTACCGCTTTATTTTACTTTCCGCAATTTAAATTAAAGGGTTTGTTTTTGGCGATGTAAATACCCGACGCCTTGTAATAGCTTAGATTTAATTTCCCGCAAATTATTAAACTGTTAATTATGCATGTCAAGATCTCTCTTAAATTAAAATCAACATAGCTCACCCGTGACATGTACAGATAAAATTAACCGAACTAACACACTCTCACATGTCACTCCTAGGGTACACCTCACTTGGTTGCCTCGACGTGGTCATTGAGTATAGGGTGTTTTTAGAGGTCGCCCTCCTGTCTGAAGATCAAAGTTGCCTCGAAACGGTTGCCTCAATAAAAAAGATCTAAGACATTAGGGTTACCGCTAAGGCGTCCTACCATTGCTTTAGTGACCACATGTCCTTATAATCGAATTGACCCGAATAACTCCAACGACGGTGTTACCTACTTCTCAATAGTGGGATAGTACTGTCTAAAGGACATTTACACAGCTTAATTTCTTTTGAGAAGGTAGAGGTTCTTAGATACTTGCTCTTTCAAAACAAAAATACTTTTCGCACCTACACTTTTCTGACAAAAGTTTTCAAATAAACACTTCATACACTCTTGAGGACAGAAACAAGAGTTAAATCGAAGTTTTCAAACAAAACTTTTTCAAAACCCACAAACACAAGAAAAGCAAAACTTTAAAAAAAATAGTGAGCAAGTACCTAAGAGCCCGTGGATAACCACAGATAGAAAGGGTGCTAACACCTTACCTTTCTATAATCTACCTCCTGAACCTGAGAAACATCTCGAAAAGGAATTTTGCTGTGCTTTTGTCCTTTCCTTGTTGGAGAAAATAAAAGACGGTGGCGACTCTTGCTTACCGCGACATTTTGCGAAACACAAACGCGAACCAGCATTCCAAAACAGTCAGTTCTATTTCCACCGATCACAGTATGCTTATGCAGTATTTTCAAGGATCTCGCGGGGTAAACACAAGAAAATGTCAGAAGTTGAATTTTGACTACAACTTTGACGGAAGAACTTCGTATTGTTGAATGTCCTTCCTTGAGAAACGAGCTCTCCATATCGAGTGGGTCATAGCCGCTGACTCAAGTCATTATGTTTTGGTCCTTTTGACGACACTGGCTAGAGGAAAATAAATCCCCTTGCACCTTGCTAGACATCTAACCTGCATCACAGGGCCTCGAGATCCTTGAAATGGTTAAGGAAATGCCATGGTATGATGCTATGAGGTGTATGTTATGCATTAAGCAAAAAATGTAGGGCGATGAAGACAAGTATGTCTTGCAGGAAATCCGAGTTATTGGATAATGTATACAAATAATCCTGCAAGGAATACAAACAAAAGCCATTGCAATGAGTTCAAGTTGTTATGTAATGAAAGCAAACAAATCACGTAAGTAGCCTTAGGCTTAGTCTCGCATGGGGTTTGTAGGTAAGTACCCTTTTAAAGTTTTAGTTGGCTCAATCTATCCTATTAATTGTAACCGGGTTCTAAGGAGTCTCATATCATTGATTTTTCTTTTAGGCATTGTTCTAGTTCAAGCATCGAAGTATTGCAGCCAGAATATCCCAAAACTCTAGTCTCAATGAGTGTAGTATCGAGTATCAACCAATCTTTGATCGGAACCAAAGTCGGCCATCTCATTACTTTCTAATGGCTTAAGTTGAGTCAATTAAAGGTTCTAAAGATCAGTTAGCGCTTAATGACACTATAAGGAAGCCTAATGTTATCCTTGACTGACTCAAGCAACATTAGTACAAGCCAGAGTATTATGCTAACGTAGCTATCACTTTATCCATATCAGTATACACCGTACAACTTCCATGATTTATTGCTACTTACCTAAAAGGTGCCCCGAATCCGGGTGTAGGATCTTTAACAATTAACCCCCAACAAGCCCTCAAAGTAAAGTAGACAAAGCATACAATTGAAAATCATGAACTAAACTCTAAGGTAACCCCACTTATAATTTTCCCCAGCAGAGTCACCAGTTTTATGATACGGTGGCGGAACTGACTGTTTATACTGGTTTTGCATTTGTATACGCAAATTTTGCGGTAAGCAAGAGTCGCCACCGACTTTTCTTTTATCCAAATTAAGGAAAGGATGAAAAGAACAAAAAAAGACCTTTTCGAGAATTTTCTGAGTAAGGGGGGTAGATTATGGAAAGGGAAGGTGTTAGCACCCTTTACATCTGTATTTTTCTATAAGGTCTTAGATGCTTAGCTCATTTTGAAATACCTTGTGCTTTGTGTATTTGGAAAAGTATTTTTGAAAGTGCCTTAGTGCGGCGAACTTTGTAATGTTTCTCAGAATAATAGAGAACATATACAAAGTGTTTGAAAATGTTTTTGAAAGAAGTTTTATGTAAGTGTAAAAATTGTTTGAGCAAGCATATAACAACTATCTACTTATACTCGAAAAGGTTCGTTTTTTTCCTCCTATCCTTTAGACAGTGCTATCCTACTATTAGTGAGTAGGTAGCCCAATCGTTGGATGTATGAGGGACATTCGGAGGGACGTACAGTCATAAAGGAAACAATGTGGAGACGCTTGACTAATTTTGTTTAGGGACTAGATCATTTACCGAAAGGCAACTATAGGGTCATTGAGGGACTATGATCTTTTGATTTACGGGTCTTTATTAAAGCGTCCCCGTTTCGAGGGACATGACTGTTTTTCCGAAGGCAACCAAATTGGGGGTACCCTAGAGGTGTATGTATGCAATGTGTGTTGTATTCAGTTATTTTAGTATTTTTTGTTAGGTTTGCTATGTAAGTCTCAGATTGCCTAAGAGGGGGGGGGGGGGGGGGTGAATTAGGTCTTATAAAAATTTATTCGGTTTTATGAGAATGCTTGGTAGTAATTTTTGGTTAAGTATTTGAAGGTTTTGATTATATCTTTATCTTTTCTCGATTATGGTGATGAAAGCGATAAATGCGGAAAAGTAAAGAACACGGTGATATATCCTGGTTCCCCTCACAATCTGAGAGTACTCCAGTCCCCTTTCCAACACGAAAGAGATTTCACTATAGTTAGAATGATTGTACAGCCTATGCTTACTATCTAACCTATAGGGTGATCAAAGGTTCTTAACACCTTTAAGACCAAACAAACACTAATGTGAATGAAGAACAATCCTCTTCAAATCACAACACTTACTTCCAACAATCCTGGATAGTAAGGGAAAATCTTTAAGTAATACAATGATTAATTTTGAAGTATATGGAGAGCTTTATCAATCTTCAATTGATCTTCTTCTTCAAGATAAAAACAATTCTCAAAAATGTATATAAATGTTCACAATGTATGTATGAAACTTGAAATGATAATGAAAGAGTATATGGCAAGTTTCACAAAATTATGAACACATGAAAGTTTAAATTCAAATGTGAGTAAAAGAGAAAATTGTTAATGAAGAAGTATATTTGTTAATTTGAAAATTGAAGTATTGAACATTGAACATATATGAAAATGTTATTGTGTTCTTGTTTTGAAAATATGAAAAATTCTGCATTTTATAAAGTTGTAAGAACCTCTTCATTCATGTCAATTCATATGAAAAGTTGCAATGCATTTATGAAAATATACCACTTGAAAAATGTTCAAAAAACAAAGTAAAAGCTGCATTGGTTCGCTAGGAATCGGTTTCGACACTGACAGAACCCGATTCTTAGTGAACGTTATAAGTTGGAATTCAAATTTATCACGCAGGAACCGGTTCCCCTATTGGTACAACCCGGTTCCTGGTACAAAAACCAGGGACATGTTTTTTGAGAAAAGCTGGAACCCGGTTCCCTTTTAGGGAGGAACCGGTTCCTAAAGGTTTATTTTCAAAAATACATTTTGAAAGATATTTCAAACAAAGTTTTTCTTGATGTTAAAGTTATGGAATATGTATATGTTGATGAATGCATATTGTGAACATCTATATTCAAGGTTTTAAGAATTATTTATACCATATTGACATTTGATTATTTCTATAATAATTCTTCAATAATCTTCAAGACTTTAATTTGATGTTGATAAGCTTTTTGCACATCCTTTGAAACTTGATGTCCATGTTTTCTTCATCAAAACACATGCTTTAAATATGACTTGAAAAGCTTGCAATTACATGCTAGCGTTTGGATTTTAATCTTTTCCATACAATCCTATTAGTCATACATCTAACAGTTAATATATGTACCGGAATTAAAAGTGCAGAAATGTAAATCCTACGCTATTACAATGCTTTGGGGAGGGGGATATTTACATGTTCAAATGGGGAAAGAAAATAAAGGAACAAGCAGTAAAGCCCTAGTTAATTATCTATTACATTCCATCAGCAGATACAAAAATATGAAAAATGCGAAAAATAAATAACGTGCTAAACGGAAAAGAGACGTCTAAGAAATTTCTAAGTAAACAAGAAAATCCATTTTTTTCTTGTTTTTGTTAAGAAAATATTTGAATTAAATAAACTTAGGTCTAATTGATTTTAATTTGATAAAATGAAGTTAAAATAACTAATTTAATTAATTTACAAAATTAAAATTAATTAGAAAAACCTAAGGCTAATATTTTTTATGATTCTTTGATTTAAAAGAAATTAAAAAAGTAGGAGTGAATGCAAGAAAAGGAATCCTACGATCAAGGACAATGATGGTCTTTGATCCGTGGAGACAGGCCTTTAATCTTGTGAAGACAGGCCTTCGAACCGGCAAAGAATGTTGTTGGAGGAGTCTGATGATTTGCTTAAGGAGAAAAGTACTAAAATCTGCAAGAAAAAGTGTCAACAAAGAAAAAGCATGACTTGGGTGTAAACCCAGGTCTTTCCCTAACTCGACCTCCCATTAATTTGACTTCTTTGAATTCGAATTTGGGTTTGTTTGCCTTAGAAAACCAGGGTTTCTTGGGATTCGATGAAGAACATATATCGGGCCCTCTATCTTTGTATGCCCATGTGAACAATGTGCTATATAATATCCAGGGCATAAATCAGACACTAGAAAACATCAATACATCATGAAAACAAGAATATGAATTTGAAATTTTACCAAGGACGAGATACTTCGACTTGGGCGTGAATTGGCTAGTGCTTGGGAACACTTCCTACAGAATTCAAGGAGTGAATGGAGCATTGCTGAAGATTCCTTCGATTGGGACCCGTGATCGGTGGATCTGGAACTGATTGTTTAACGCTGGATCGTGAAATGTCGCGGAAGTAAGAGTCGCCACCGTCTTTTATTTTCTCTAACATGGACAGGACAAAAGCACAGCAAAATTCCTTATCAGATAGTTTCTCGGTTCGGGAGGTAGATTTATAAAAAGGGAAGGTGTTAGCACCCTTTCTATCCATGGTTATCCATAGGCTCTTAGGTACTTGCTCATTTGTGTTTTCAAAAGTGTTTGCTTTTCAATTGTGAGTGAGTTTGAAAAAGTTTCGTTTAAAGATTTCAGATCGACTCTTGTATCAGTCCTCAAGAGTGTTTGAAAAAATTGTTTGAAAACTTTTTGAAAGTGTCAGTGTGAAAAGAGTTTTGATTTGTTTTGAATTAGAGCAAGTATCTATGATTCATCTACCTACCCTAAGAAATTAGGCTGTGTAAATGTCCTTAAGGTAGTGCCATCCCACCATTGAGAGGTAGGTAGCACCACCGTTGGAGGTGTTCGGGTCAATTCGTGTTTAGGGACAGTGTGGTCACCAGAGCAACAATAGGACACCTTAGAAGCTACCCTTATGCCATAGATCATGGACATAAGGACTTACTAAAACGTCCTATACTCGACGACCACGTTTCGAGGGCAAGGCAACAGTCAGGCGTACCCTAAGAGTGGTGTGTGAATTTGTGTATTATTTTCATGTTAATATTTGTCTTTAATCATGCATTTGGTGAGCTACGCATTGTTTTCAATTTAGGCCATACATTCTTTCATGCAATTATAATTAAAAAAGTGCAGAAATTAGAGTGCGGAAAGTAAAATCCTACGCTATTACAAGGCGCGGGTCTATACATCGCCAAATTAACAAAGACCCGTTTTTAATAAAATGCGGAAAGTAAAACCTAGTTACTATTACAAGGCTTGAGCAATTACATAATACTCGAAAAGAAAATAAAATAAGAATAAATGCGCGAAAAGAAATTAGAATCGAATGTTCGAGGGCGTTGGACCCTTTTGAAATTAAATTGAAATTAAAAGTTAAAATAAATGTTTTTTAGGTTTTTTTTGGTATTTAATGAGAATAAAGAAAATTAATTACAATTAGAAGTTAAATGAAACCCTAGTTCTAAGTTGTTTTTAATTATTTATGAAAAATATTCAAGTTTAACCTAATTTACACTAATTAATTAATTACATGGGTATTTACAAAATAAATTAGTAGTTAATAATAATGATAATAAGAAAAAAAATATTTATTAAGAGAAAGGATAAAAATGCTAAAAACCTAATTTCTACATATTTTAATTATTTAAGAAAAGATATTAAACTTGAAAACCTAAAATTAACTAAATTTATTATTTAAAGTTTATTTACAACAAATAATGGAGAAATTAATGTTAATAACAATAAAACATTTTTTGATTTTTATGTATTTTGTATTATGAAAATTAATTTGTGAAATTAAAGAAAACAATTAAAAAAAACAATTAATAGAATTAGAAAGAAAAACAAATCAAAATTAAAAATGTGCAAACCATGGGGGGTATTCAGACCCCAAAGGGAGGTTTTTGTGAGAAATCTGGCCCATTGAATCAAGGCCCTGTTTGACTTTCCAGGGTAGAATGCATGTTCATTGACTAGCGTGCATGGTAGACGTCCCCTTATAGCCTTCAGATGGAAACTCATGGACGCGTGGCAGGCATGGATGTGGAGGCGTATGGTGAACCTTGGATGAAGCGCTGCGTGGAAACATGTTATGGAGAAAAATATGAAATATAAGAGGGGACCTGGGAATCGAACCCAGGTCCCAGTACCTGCAAGCCACCTCATCCACCATCCAGACTAGCGCGTTTCTTTGTTAACATAGTGGAACATGAATAATATAATAGAAAAAGTAATATTATGCTGAACAATCAAAAAACACGCCAATCATTCAAATCATCCAATCACGTTTAAACAACTCAGCGTCTTCTTCTTTTTGTACTGTAAATAAAAGCAGATAGCGGGGGTTTTAAACCCCCACTAAACTCAACCTAAAAAAATAGCGATTAGGGCATAGATGAATATAAAAAAAGCGCGAGGTGTGAGTTAGCTTCGTCTGGATGCAACGAGTTTAATGGCATAGGTGTGGTGTTTCAATTTTTCCATATGTATAAACCCCCAATTCCAAGCTTCTGAAACCCTAGCAAGCGTTCATGGCAAATCTCTATACATGCATTGTTAGTTCAATCAAAGGGTACCATTAGCTTCAGAACATCCATATTAGTATAAATCAACCATTAAAATGCATGAACAATGTCTGAAAATTAAAACACTATTATGGAAAATTTTGAAAAGAAAGCAATTTTGTTCTACCAATTCTCTGTGCGTGGAGGCTTGGTTTCGATTGCAAATGATTCCTGGATGTCTTGGCAAGGTTTTGGAATGCTTTTCAAGCCTTGAATTGTACTCTAGGTATGAAAACTGTTTCCAACTTTTTTGTGAAAAAATGCAATTTTGTTCTTGGCTTTCTGCGCAGTTTTGTGTCTAATGGAATAGGGTTCTGTTGTGTATAAGTGCTTGAGTGAATTAGGTTAAAAAAACCAAGCCCATAATCCATGCATTCATGTTTTGAATCTTTGATTTTGTCAAATCTTTTTTCACTCTTTTTCCATGCCAATTATGCCAAATATGGATGATTTTGTTCCCTTGATGTGGTGCACGAGATATTTAGTTCATAATGGAAGGATTTGTTGCACAAGAAAGATTTAAAATCATTGTTTAGTATTTTTCTCATAATTAAATTTAATTAAATGAATTAATAAGATTAAAAATTCAATTAATTAATTAAAAATAAGAAAATAACTCCCTTTTAGCTTAATGGGTCGTGCATAGCCTTTGGGTAATGATTCATGGAAGAATTTGTGGCCCATTAGCATTTTTGAAGCCTTTTGTGCAAAGTTGACTTTTCAAAATCCCCAAATATTTCCCAACTTCTACCAGGCATATCTTGCTCAATTTTTAAGTTATGAACATGTTCTTGGACATTTTGGAAAGGTCTTGAAGTCCTCTAACCAATGACTTTGGTCCCATGTCATTCTGATTTACCAATCTCAAGTTATGGTCTTTGACTTAAAGTGCCTTTTTGATGACTTTTGAAAATGACCTATAATGTTGAAATTGATACTTATTTGTGAGAGCATTTCTTGGACTTGAAGTGTGAAGATGAGTTGTAGGAAATTTCATTCTCTTCAAAATGAGATTTGGATGGGATTTTTTTGATAAACCATGAAGAAGTTATTCCTTGGTCAATTTGCAGTTGATTTTTTCAGCTGTCCAAAAATGGAAACTTTTGCATCTTGAGACTTTTTGAGCCATGCCTTGAGAATCATGATCAAGAATTGATCAAATGATGTTTGTGGCTTCAAAATAAGATGTTGACCAAATTTTTTGACTTTTGACAGTCAAATGACCATTTTGCCCCTGCAGTTGACTGTGAAGCATTTAGGGTTTTTGACTGTGCAATTTGATGCTGTGAGTCTTGAAACTTGGCATAAGGATACTTGATAATGTATATAGGCATGTGGGACTTGTTTGGACCCTTGAAAACTTCAATTTCTTTGTCAGAATCAAAACCCTAATTTTGACTGTGTTAGGAGGCAATTGGACTGTGCAACCCTTGAGAGATTTTGAAGTTTGATCTTGACAAATCTTGAAGAATATGGGAGGGAAAATTTTGGGGTACAACAGTTGCCCCTGTTCAATCTTCTTAGGCCTGAGGATGTAGATTGGCTGACGAGCCTTTCGTAATCCGAAGGTGGAAGATGATTGAACACTAGAGTGCCTAGAAATTTGCACTCGCATAGTAGAGTATCAATAGTGTGATGGTGGGAATGTGCTTACAGATGCCATTTGGAGAGATGGATAGGGATATGGGCTTATATATGCCATCTAAGTGTCGATCGCGTAAGATATTCCTTATCGAGAACTTGCGTACCTGAGAAAAGAAAATAATTACCTGTCCTGTTACAGGAATTGATCTTTAAACTCTTTATGTAGATGCGCCCTGGCTGGATACATGAATCGAATCTTTAAACTCTTCAGACGTGCCCTGGCGAGATACAGGAATCGAGTCCGGAGAATACAGTCGTCAACAGATACACCCTGGCAAGATACAGGAATCGAATCTTCGAACTCTTCAGACGTGCCCTGGCAGGATACATGAATCGAGTCTGGTAATGTTGGTCATCAACAGATACACCCTGGCGAGATACAGGAATCAGATCTTCAAACCCTTCAGACGTACCCTGGCAAGATACAGGAATCGAGTCTGGTAATGTTAGTCGTCAACAGATACACCCTGGCGAGATACAGGAATCGGATCCTCAAACTCTTCAGACGTGCCCTGGCAAGATACAGGAATCGAGTCTGGTAATGTTAGTCGTCAACAGATACACCCTGGCAAGATACAGGAATCAGATCCTCAAACTCTTCAGACGTGCCCTGGCAAGATACAGGAATCGAGTCTGGTAATGTTAGACGTCAACAGATACACCCTGGCAAGATACAGGAATCAGATCCTCAAACTCTTCAGACGTGCCCTGGCAAGATACAGGAATCGAGTCTGGTAATGTTAGTCGTCAACAGATACACCCTTGCGAGATACAGGAATCGGATCTTCGAACCCTTCAGACGTGCCCTGGCAAGATACAGGAATCGAGTCTGGTAATGTTTGTCGTCAACAGATACACCCTGGCGAGATACAGGAATCGGATCTTCGAACCCTTCAGACGTGCCCTGGCGAGATAAAGGAATCGAGTATGGTAATGTTGGTCGTCAACAGATACACCCTGGCAAGATACAGGAATCGGATCTTTATTTGCGACCGTTGATAGCAATTATCTTTGTATTAACTTTTGTCCTGAAAAGACAAAACGTTAGTTGTATGCGATGTCATGATGTATGACATGCGTGATGTTCTCAAAATAAATGAGATTTTATGTTCATGATGCGTATATGCATGCTACAATGTATTAAAATGTGATGTTTATGAATGTATTTTCGTCTCGGAAAATAAATCCTTGACGGGTGCCGGGAAATTAATTCCTGGGCTGATGTTTGAAGAATAGAGCTTTTTGTTTCCGCTGGGGATGATGGTTGCAAGAATACCGGTAGGAGAAGATGACTCCGTTGGGGAATAGACTTGGCGAATAGATTACTCTGCGGGGAGTGAACTCTGTGGGGAAAGAGATGTACTTTGCTGAGATGTTGATGATAACTCCGCTGGGGATACCATTGTTGTGTTATGTTGGGGAATGTGATGAACTCCGCTGGGGAATAGGAAGACTTCGTCGGGGACGACCTTTCCGTGGAAATGGGCTGAGGATAACCCAGTTATATCCTGGTGGGGAAATAACCTTCTAAATAAAGCCGGGGGAGCGCTCGTGCTCTGCAGGGGATAAGCTTCCAGAATCTACTAGGGATAAGCTTCCTGTTGGGGAGATGGACTCCACTTTCCTGGGGGAACTTTTGAGATGTACTGGACTTTCCTGGGGAATTTTTGAACTATACGGGGGAAGTGGCTCCACTGAATGTCTGTATACCGCCGGGGAACAATCTTAGATCAAGACTGCCGGGGATGCTTGTTAAGAATGTTGGTATACTGATGAGGAATGTTGAGATCTGATGGGGATACCCAATTTCCTTGTGGCTGACAGGATAACTCTGCTTGGGGAGAGTGTATTGACTTGCTGGCTCACTCTCTGGGGAATTAAGGCATCTTGGTTACATTCTTCAGCTGAACTTACCTTGGTACCTTGATGGTCAGAGCAATTAGATCGCTTAGACAACTCATTATTGCCCCTGTTTCTAATGTTACCTGTAATTAATCCTTTGTTTCGTATGCAAATATTTATGAGTTAGCAATTAGTGTCAAATGCATATATCACAAATTGAACCTTGGACGTTCTTCGTAAAACAAAACAGAAAAAGGAAAAACAATTGGCAATTTGTCTGAAAAGTGAATTTATATTGATTTTGAATTTTCCTGTAAATAGGCGTTTATGTACAAGAGGCTGACGTCCTAGTAAGAGAATGCCGCCGAACAAAAGGGTTTATATAATTTTGTACAAAAGGAAGACAAAATAGCTATGTGAAAAGAATAATCCCACTGGGTTCCAACTCTGCTATCGCCTTTATATCTTCGAGCGTCTCATCACTTTGCTGCTCAGTTGACGATGAAGCTGATCGATCGATGCCGTTTGAACTTGATGTTGATACCGGATTCTGGATGCAAGGTGATCCAATGAGACATAGTATTACGCTTTATCCCTAACTTTTGCCTGGACCGCCCTTTCGGGTTTTCAGTCCACCGGGATACCCATTTTTGCCCAAGCCGCCTTTTCAAGTTTTCGACTTGCCGGGTGTACAGATTTTTTTCATTTCATCCCTCATTTTGCCCGAACCCTTTTGGTTCACCGGGAAGCCCTAATTTTTGCCTAGGTATGTCAACCTAGCGGGTCTTTTATCATGCGTGGTATCTTTTTACTATGTCTGCATTGGCAGGGTGAGGAAGGTCGTCACCATCCATGGTAGTTAGAATCATGGCTCCTCTTGAGAACACATGTTTAACCACAAATGGACCTTCGTACGTAGGGGTCCATTTACCCCTGGGGTCACTCTGAGGAAGGATGATGTGTTTGATTACCAGATCCCCAACTTGATACTCTTGTGGTCTGACCTTTTTGTTAAATGCCTTGATCATCCGTTTTTGATACGTCTGACCATGACAAATAGCAGTGAGTCTCTTTTCATCGATTAGATTTAATTGATCAAGTCGAGTCTGGATCCAGTCATCTTCGCTCAGATCTGCATCCTTCATTATCCGGAGAGAGGGTATCTGTACTTCGATCGGTAAGACTGCCTCCATGCCATAGACCAAGGAAAAAGGAGTTGCTCCGGTTGACGTTCTCGCTGAGGTACGGTACCCATGAAGAGCGAACGGTAACATCTCATGCCAATATTTATAAGTTACTGTCATCTTCTGCACAATCTTCTTGATATTCTTATTAGCTGCCTCTACAGCCCCATTCATCTTCGGCCGGTAAGGAGAAGAGTTGTGGTGTTGTATCTTGAATTGCTCGCAGAGCTCAGTGATCATCTTGTTGTTAAGATTGGTACCGTTGTCTGTAATGATCCTTTCCGAGACGCCGTATCGACAGATCAGGTTATGCCGAATGAACCGTGTCACGACATTCTTGGTTACCGTAGCATAGGAAGCTGCTTCAACCCACTTTGTAAAGTAATCAATCGCCACCAGGATGAAGCGATGCCCGTTGGATGCCGTAGGTTTAATCTCGCCGATCATATCAATGCCCCACATTGCAAAAGGCCAGGGTGCTGTCAAGACATTCAGAGGAACTGGAGGAACGTGCACCTTGTCTGCATAAATCTGGCACTTATGACATGTCCGAGAATATTGGTAACAATCAGCTTCCATTGTGGACTAGAAATATCCTGCCCGAAGGATTTTCTTTGCCATGGTGTGTCCACTGGAATGCGTTCCGAAGGTACCTTCATGCAGCTCTGCCATGATCCTTTCTGCTTCAGTCTTATCCACACAACGCAGTAAGGTCGAATCATGGTTTCGCTTGTACAGAATGCCGTTGCTGAGGAAGAACTCTACTGCGAACCTTCTCAGAAACTTCTTGTCGTTGACAGAAGCACCCTCAGGATATTCTTGAGCTTCCAAGTATCTCTTTACCTCATAGTACCAGGGTTTTTCAGTCACTGTTTCAGCCTCAAGATCACAACAGTATGCAGGTTCATCCAACTTCCAGATAATGACCTGGGGAGCCTCATTGTCCCATTTGACTTTGAACATGGAAGACATCGTAGCTAACGCGTCCGCCAACTGATTCTCCTCTCTTGGGAAATGTTCAAAAGTTATCTCTATGAAATGAGGGATCAATGTCAACACACATTCTCTGTAAGGAATAAGATTTGGATGTTTCGTATCCCACTCACCTTTGATCTGATTGATCACAAGAGCGGAATCTCCGAAGACACTTAGAAACTTGATCCTTAAGTCAATCGCAACTTGAAGACCCATGATGCATGCCTCATACTCCGCCATGTTGTTGGTGCAGTTGAAACATAGTCGGGCAGTGAGTGGAGTATGAGTGCCTTGAGGGGATATGATTATAGCGCCAATACCGTTACCCAAAGCGTTTGAGGCTCCGTCAAAGTGCATAGACCATCGGGATCCTTCCTCAGGTCCTTCATCCGGTCCAGGTACTTCACAATCAGTCACTATCATGATGCTCTCGTCAGGAAACTCGAAGTTCATTGACTGGTAGTCATCTACTGCCTGATGTGCCAAATGGTCTGCCAATACACTTCCTTTGATAGCTTTCTGAGTTGTATACTGGATGTCGTACTCCGTCAAGATCATCTGCCATCTTGCTATTCTTCCGGACAGAGTAGGCTTTTCGAATATGTACTTTATAGGATCCATCTTTGAAATCAACAAAGTAGTGTGAGTCAGCATATACTGTCTCAGCCGGCGAGCAGCCCATACCAAAGCGTAGCAATTTTTCTCGAGCAGTGAGTATCGGGTCTCACAGTCGGTAAACTTTTTGCTAAGGTAATAAATGGCATGCTCTTTTCGGCCAGACTCGTCATGCTGCCCCAACACACACCCCATCGAGTTGTCAAGTACTGTCAGGTATAGTATTAGAGGTCTCCCTTCAATCGGTGGCATAAGGATGGGTGGTTCTTGGAGATACTCTTTGATTCTGTCAAAAGCGGCCTGACATTCATCATTCCAACGTACCACCTGATCTTTCTTCAGCAGCTTGAAGATTGGTTCACAAGTAGCAGTTAGGTGTGATATGAATCGGGCAATATAATTCAGACGTCCTAGGAAGCCTATGACTTCTTTCTCTGTCTTGGGAATTGGCATCTCTTGAATGGCTTTTACCTTGGCAGGGTCCACTTGAATACCCTTGTCGCTCACGACGAAGCCTAGCAATTTTCCAGATCTTACCCCGAAGGTGCACTTGTTCGGGTTCAATCTTAGCTTATACAACTTCAAACGGTCAAACAGTTTCTGCAGATGGTCAAGATGTTCCTCCTCAGTTTGGGACCTTGCAATCATATCGTCGACATACACTTCAATCTCATGATGGATCATGTCATGAAATAAAGCAACCATGGCACGTTGGTAGGTTGCCCCAGCATTTTTCAACCCGAATGGCATGGCTTTGTAGCAGAAGGTGCCCCACTGAGTAACAAAGGTAGTCTTCTCCATGTCTTCAAGAGCCATCTTGATTTGATTATAATTTGAAAATCCATCCATGAAAGAGAATACCTTGTGCTGAGCAGTATTGTCAACCAAAACATCAATGTGAGGTAGGGGGAAGTCATCATTGGGGCTTACCCTATTCAGATCCCTGTAGTCGACACACATTCTGACCTTACCATCTTTCTTCGGTACCGACACCACATTGGAAACCCACTGAGGGTAAGAAGTCACTGCTAGAAACCCGGCATCAAATTGCTTCATAACCTCAGCTTTGATCTTCTCGGACATTTCTGGACGCATACGGCGGACCTTTTGCTTAATCGGAGGGTAGTCTTCCTTGGTAGGCAAATGATGGACCACAATGTCGGTATCCAATCCAGGCATGTCTTCGTATGACCAGGCAAAGATCTCCACATAATCATGTAACATCTGAGTCAAATGTTTTATTACGCTGAGCTCCAGATTGGCACCAATCTTAACTTCCTTTCTGTCTGCCTCAGTACCCAGATTTACCCTTTCCACTGGCTCTTCATGTGGTTGAATGACCCTCTCTTCCTGGAGTAATAGTCTTGCAAGATCACCAGGCATTTCGCAATCATCTTCACCTTCGTCTTCGGCTAAATTGATCGGATTTTCGAAGTCATAACTTGCAGTAGCAGAGTCGTTACCAGTGAGATCCAGAGTGGATTGAAACCTGTATGGGTGAGTGTGTGTAAATATAGCTGTTTTGCAATATAAAGAAGGAAAGAAAGAAAGGGAGCACAAGATTTGAAATGCGAAAAAACGTCCAAGGTCTTTATTCATGATATATGGAAATGACAGTTAATAAGCCCTCACAAATGAAGCCACGGTGCCCCGGGTAAGACACCGGGCCATAAACTTTCGGTTTATTGTTCATTACACATAAAAACAAAGGAATTCATTACTGCGTAACAAAAGTAACAGGTATGTGATCTTTTGCGGTCCAATTGGTCAGTCCACCATCGGTCGTCGGGTAGATCCAGCTATCGAACTCTGATTCTTCCACTTTGTCTTCATCCCCAATAGCATTCACTCCCGGGTTGGTGATGAGCACGGGAGGTCTTCCGATCCTAGCTTTGCGTACAGCCCTCTGAGCCTCTGCAGTAAAACCCAGCCCAAACTTGTCAGTCTTAGGAGTAAAATCAGGGAGCCTTCCCCAGTTAGCACATTCACCTTTCTCAATTACAGCCCGGGCGTCCTTTAAGGAGGCCATCTTCAAAGGAGAACCCTCTTCAGTTACTGCTTCTGCTGCTGCCAATGTTGGAGGTACCTCTTCAAAATGTTGAAAGGGGGTTTCAATAAACTCCCCGTCCATCTCAATATACCGGAAGGAATTCAAATGACTAACCATGTATTCTTCCTCCCCCTGCACAGTGACAATCTTCCCTCTGACAGGGTACTTGAGCTTCTGGTGTAGAGTGGAGGTCACAGCCCCAGCTTTGTGAATCCAAGGTCGACCCAGCAAACAGGAATAAGACGGGCGAATGTCCATCACATAGAACGTCGAGTCGAAGACTTGAGAACCAACATGAATCGGAATGTCTACCTCACCATGCACCATCCTCTTCGACCCGTCAAAGGCTCGGACAATGATGTTGCTAGGTTTCAACTCCAGGCCCTCACAATCCAAACGGTCCAAGGCCTTCTTGGGCAACACATTCAGGGAAGAACCAGTGTCCACCAACACGTGAGCAAGAGTAGTGCCCCTGCATTCAATAGAGACATGCAGGGCATCATTGTGGTTCTTTCCCTTGGCGGTAAGATCAGCATCCGAGAAACCCAAACCATTGTCGGCGGTCAGATTGGCCACACAGTCAGTGAATTGATCTGCAGATGTCTCTTGTGGCACATGGGCCGTCTTCAGAAATGAAATCAGGGCCTTGGCATGGGCCTCTGAGCACAACAGCAATGAGAGCATAGAGATCTTGGAGGGGGTATGCCCCAACTGTTCAACGACATTGAAGTCACTCTTCTTGATTATCTTAAGAATTTCCTCCATCTCTTGCTGGGAGGCTTCAACATTCACAGTCTTCGGTGCCTCCATCCGGGCCAGCATATCATCAATCCCTTTGCCCCGAGTATTAGATGACTCGGCAGCAGGGGAAGCAACTTGATCAGAAGGGGGAACAGGCGCTCTTGCAGGTGTAATAATGAGAGGTCTTCGAATAACTGGTGGCGCAATGTCAGGCGAGAAGAGCCTGCCACTGCGGGTAACTTTAGCTGGACCAGTGATGTTACTGATGTTGGTACCAGTGTTGAACTCCTGCTTCACTCCAAGTACATATACATCTGCCCCATAGTGCCATGGGACAGCCTTGTCAGATTCATAGGGGAGGGGCCCCGGAACAGTAATAATAATGGGTGCAACAGACATGATTTTAACTGGCTTCCTCGGGGGAGCCTTGATTGGATTGTTGAAAATTGTAACGACAGATACTTCTTCAGCGGGAACACAAGGAACAACGGTCTTCTTGAACAAAATCTCTTTGCTGTCCATCAGGCTTTGGATGCCTGACTTCAGCAACGGATAACCAGTAGGGGAAACAGCACACAAAAGGCAACCCTTGCTACAACCCGTAAATAAACCGGCCAGCAGCAAGTTCCTCTTAACAGTCAACAGAGGGGTAGCAACATCATTCACAGAAACGGCATACAAGTCTTCCTCAATGGCATTTACTCCATGCTGGGGCATAGGAGCAGTCACCACATTTGGCCTCTCAGGCGCCTCAAATTGTATTTCCTTCGCATCGATAAGGTCCTGAACCTTATTTCTCAGGGCCCAGCAATCATCAGTAGAATGCCCCGGGCTATCAGAGTGATAAGCACAGCGAGCATTTAGATTATACTTGGGAGAGGTTGTGTTTACCACCTTTGGAGCCTCTCTGACGGTTACCAAGCTGGTCGATAGTAGTTGCGGCAAGATCTGTGACAAGGTCATACTCAGCCGAGTGTATTCTCTTCTGGGTCTCTCACCCCTTGGTTGGTTAGGTTGTCGAGGAGCGGCATCAGGCTTAGAAATTACCACCGCGTTGACAGTTTAGCGGCGCTCTGGTTTATCTTGCCTTCTAGGCCCATACACAGCACTGGCCTCCTTCTTGAAAGGCTTCTTCTCAGAACTTGAGGACGCACCTTTCTGAATCTTTCCTGATTTCATACCATCCTTTATCCTTTCTCCCGTCAGAATGAGGTCTGTGAACCCTGCAGATGAATTGCCAATAAGATGATTGAAGAACGGCCCTGATAGGGTCCCCAAGAACATATCCACTAGCTCACGGTCTGTTAACGGTGGCTGCACCCTGCCAGCCAGGTCCCTCCACTTCTGCGCATACTCTTTAAAACCTTCTCCCGATCCCAGCGACATACCCTGGAGTTGGGTACGTGTAGGAGCGAAGTCGGCATTATATTGATACTGCTTATGAAAAGCAGTAGCCAACTCCTCCCAGTTACGAACCTTGGTTCCATCCAGCTGATAGAACCATTCGAGATGAGTCCCTGAAAGACTCTCTTGGAAGAAGTGGATCCATAAGTTCTTGTCCACAGTATACGGCTGAATCTTCCGCACATAAGATTTGAGATGTAGCTTAGGGCAGGACGCCCCGTCATATTTTACGAAAGATGGTGCTTTGAACTTGTGTGGGATGACCACACCAGAAGATAGACACAAGTCTCCGAAATCCAAACCAGGCACTTGTTGAATTTCCATGGCGTTCAAACGGTCTTCCAACTGCTTGTACCTGTCTTCAGCTGGAGGATACTGCTCCTCATTAAAATCAGTCTCGTTGTCAGAGACCACCGGACTTGGAGCCCTTCCCCCTGGTGACTGCCTTTGCCTACAGAAGAACCAGCTTGATCAACCTCATTCTGCAGTGTGTTACCAAACCTACGGCCCGTGTTGAATATAACAGTTCTCTTCTTCTTCTTCTTGACCAGCAGAGCTTTCAACTCCTCTTGACCTTGGGCCAGACTCATAATCAGCTCTTGGAATTGGGCGTTCTGATCCTGAAGGGCCTTGATGGACTGCTCGGTAGATGATTCAGGGTTCATGATGCTGGAATAAACAGCGAAGAACATTAAGCAACCTGAAAAGAAAAGTACCTGCTATGCACATGATGAATGGAATGCGTATGATTTATGTTTTCAAAGACAATCGGGAATCAACTTTGTAAACAAAAAGGAACACACTTCATTAGATTCAACTTTGAAATTTAAATTGTTCAACAGGCTGCCCTTAGGCGTTACATAAAAATGGAAATACTGAAAAGGGAAATAAAACTGTAAAAGAAAATTCAAAGCTCATCACTGATCCCAGGGTCTCCTCTTCTCAAAACGGAGGTAGTCATTCAAGGCCCGCTCATTCTCCAACTGCTTTGTCAGCTTCTGGATTTTCAATTCCTGCTCGTTGAACTTTTCCCGGTAAGAATCCCGTTCTTCTCGCAGTTGCGCCCAAGACTCTTTAGTGTCTCAATATCAGTAGGTATCTGAGGAGGGAGAACAGTTGGAGGAACCCCATCTTTATCAGGATACTCAAGAATGATGGGTCTGACAGCTTCATACGGCATGCCTAACTTCTGAGCACGGGTGCGGACCCATTTGTAGTAGGCTTCCATAGGTAGAGAAGTCTTCGGTCCCAACTCTTGTGGGTCAGCTTTGTGAATTCTGTCCCAAGCTTTGATGAACCTACGACGCAGCTCGTCACTATCCACCTGAAACTCAAAACTGATGTGAGGCACCAACATCTCATGAGGCCCTGCTCTTCTGGCCCTTCCAAACTGTCGGAGAGCTAGACATGGATTATAAGAGACTCCTCCTTAGGTACCAATCAAAGGAACATTAGGATATTCTCCACAACGATCAATAACAGCTACCTCATCCAAACCTCTGAGAGTCCAAATGATGTCCTTATCAGTGAGAGACATTAACCTATGAGCCCAGCCTCTTCCTTCTTTGTTTTTCAGCACAAACTTAGGGAGGTGCGAAATAAACCACCTCACTAACAAAGGAATACAACACCACAGGGTTCCTCGTCTTCGGGCAGTACGAGCATAAAGTTATTGCAGGATATCACCCAAGAGAGTGGGCACAGGGTTCTGAGACATGAAGATCCTTATGGCAGTGATGTTAATGAAGTTATCAGGATTAGGAAACAAGACTAGACCATAGATTAAGAGAGCCAGAATGTCTTCATACGCCCTAAAGTCCAGGTAATTCCAGAAACTGTTAGCCTTACCAATCAGAAACTTGGCCAAGAAACCCTTAACTTTGCTTCTAGTCACCCAGTTGTCCATTACCTCCTTGTGGGTCAAAGGAAGAGCTGCAGCAATCTCCTCAAGCCTAAGAGTCTTTTCCCAACCAGTGTAGGGAGTCTGATCCAAGATAGGGATACCAAGCAAATCAGAGAACTCTTCCAGGGTAGGGACCAGCTGGAAGTCTTGAAAGGTGAAGCACTGGTACAGAGGGTCATAAAACTGGGTCAGGACACTCATCAGTTGTTGGTCCCGCTTTGCCGTGACTAAACTGAGAAGAGAACCATGCCTCTGGATGAAGGAAGTAGTATTTGGAATTCTGCTAACCAACTCTTCAAGCAACTCAGGTGGGTGAACATAGTTGAACTGGATAGTATTCCTTCGCATAGGCATCATGATGTCCTACAAAACAGAGCAAAGGTGAAACCCTTTTGTCTTTGAAATGGTCAGTCCTTATGCAGGATGCATGCAATGTTTATGATGGCATGATGTTATGATAAGGCACACCACAAATATTCACAAAGGCAAACATGATAAGGCACACAAGTCACACAAGACAAGCCCTTAGAGTTTAGGCCAGCATGGGGTCTAGGTATTACCCTTTTTCAGTTTGTTGGTTAAAACCTGTCTTATCAGAAGTAACCGGGTTCTAGAGGATCCCAATATCACTGACTACCCTCAATCGGTCATAACTCAAGCATCACAATCTTTTCTTGCGGCCAGAACCATCACGATAGTTTAGCCTCAATGGGTGTAGCATACTGCTACTGTTCTATTGGCCAAGTTGGGTCATTTAAGGTTCTAAGGTCGGTTGGTGCTTAATGACTCCTCAAAAGACCCATATTCTCCTTGTTGCGACACAAGGGATATCGGTACAGACCAAGGTGTCACACCAACGTAGCCACTGCTTCACCCATATCGGTCTACGCCGGACAGGTCCCTCACAGCTTATGCTACCTAACAGGGTATCCCCAGATCTGGGTTAGGATCTATGTAACTCTGAAACAGCCCACAATAATAAAGCAAACAAAGCACAAAAATTGAAAACACAAGTGATCTTAGTCCTAAGGTACACCTCACTTTATAAGATATCCCCAGCAGAGTCGCCAATTATGTGATCGGTGGATCTAGAACTGACTGTTTAACACTGGATCGCGAAATGTCGCGGAAGCAAGAGTCGCCACCGTCTTTTATTTTCTCCAACATGGACAGGACAAAAGCACAGCAAAATTCCTTATGAGATAGTTTCTCAGTTCGGGAGGTAGATTTATAGAAAGGGAAGGTGTTAGCACCCTTTCTATCCATGGTTATCCATGGGCTCTTAGGTACTTGCTCATTTGTGTTTTCAAAAGTGTTTGCTTTTTAATTGTGAGTGAGTTTGAAAAAGTTTCGTTTAAAGATTTCAGATCGACTCTTGTATCAATCCTCAAGAGTGTTTGAAAAAATTGTTTGAAAACTTTTTGAAAGTGTCAGTGTGAAAAGAGTTTTGATTTGTTTTGAATTAGAGCAAGTATCTATGAGTCATCTACCTACCCTAAGGAATTAGGATGTGTAAATTTCCTTAAGGTAGTGCCATCCCACCATTGAGAGGTAGGTAGCACCACCGTTGGAGGTGTTCGGGTCAATTCGTGTTTAGGGCCGTGTGGTCACCAGAGCAACAGTACGACACCTTAGAAGCTACCCTTATGCCATAGATCATGGACATAAGGACTTACTAAAACGTCCTATACTCGACGACCACGTTTCAAGGGCAAGGCAACAGTGAGGCGTACCCTAAGAGTGGTGTGTGAATTTGTGTATTATTTTCATGTTAATATTTGTCTTTAATCATGCATTTGGTGAGCTACGCATTGTTTTTAATTTAGGCCATACATTCTTTCATGCAATTATAATTAAAAAAAGTGCGGAAACTAGAGTGCGGAAAGTAAAATCCTACGCTATTACAAGGCGCGGGTCTATACATCGCCAAATTAACAAAGACCCGTTTTTAATAAAATGCGGAAAGTAAAACCTAGTTACTATTACAAGGCTTGAGCAATTACATAATACTCGAAAAGAAAATAAAATAAGAATAAATGCGCGAAAAGAAATTAGAATCGAATGTTCGAGGGCGTTGGACCCTTTTGAAATTAAATTGAAATTAAAAGTTAAAAGAAATGTTTTTTAGGTTTTTTTTTGTATTTAATGAGAATAAATAAAATTAATTACAATTAGAAGTTAAATGAAACCCTAGTTCTAAGTTGTTTTTAATTATTTATGAAAAATATTCAAGTTTAACCTAATTTACACTAATTAATTAATTACATGGGTATTTACAAAATAAATTAGTAATTAATAATAATGATAATAAGAAAAAAAATATTTATTAAGAGAAAGGATAAAAATGCTAAAAACCTAATTTCTACATATTTTAATTATTTAAGAAAAGATATTAAAATTGAAAACCTAAAATTAACTAAATTTATTATTTAAAGTTTATTTACAAAAAATAATGGAGAAATTAATGTTAATAACAATAAAACATTTTTTGATTTTTCTGTATTTTGTATTATGAAAATTAATTTGTGAAATTAAAGAAAACAATTAAAAAAAAACAATTAATAGAATTAGAAAGAAAAACAAATCAAAATTAAAAATGTGCAAACCATGGGGGGTATTCAGACCCCAAAGGGAGGTTTTTGTGAGAAATCTGGCCCATTGAATCAAGGCCCTGTTTGGCTTTCCAGGGTAGAATGCATGTTCATTGACTAGCGTACATGGTAGACGTCCCCTTATAGCCTTCAGATGGAAACTCATGGACGCGTGGCAGGCATGGATGTGGAGGCGTATGGTGAACCTTGGATGAAGTGCTGCGTGGAAACATGTTATGGAGAAAAATATGAAATATAAGAGGGGGACCTGGGAATCGAACCCAGGTCCCAGTACCTGCAAGCCACCTCATCCACCATCCAGACTAGCGCGTTTCTTTGTTAATATAGTGGAACATGAATAATATAATAGAAAAAGTAATATTATGCTGAACAATCAAAAAACGCGCCAATCATTCAAATCATCCAATCACGTTTAAACAACTCAGCGTCTTCTTCCTTTTTGTACTGTAAATAAAAGCTGGTAGCGGGGGTTTTAAACCCCCACTAAACTCAACCTGAAAAAATAGCGATTAGGGCATAGATGAATATAAAAAAAGCGCGAGGTGTGACTTAGGTTCGTCTGGATGCAACGAGTTTAGTGGCATAGGTGTGGTGTTTCAATTTTTCCATATGTATAAACCCCCAATTCCAAGCTTCTGAAACCCTAGCAAGCGTTCATGGCAAATCTCTATACAGGCATTGTTAGTTCAATCAAAGGGTACCATTAGCTTCAGAACATCCATATTAGTATAAATCAACCATTAAAATGCATGAACAACGTTTGAAAATTAAAACACGATTATGGAAAATTTTGAAAAGAAAGCAATTTTGTTCTCGCAATTCTCTGTGCGTGGAGGCTTGGTTTTGATTGCAAATGATTCCTGGATGTCTTGGCAAGGTTTTGGAATGCTTTTCAAGCCTTGAATTGTACTCTAGGTATGAAAACAGTTTCCAACTTTTTTGTGAAAAAATGCAATTTTGTTCTTGGCTTTCTGCGCAGCTTTTTGTGTCTAATGGAATAGGGTTCTGTTGTGTATAAGTGCTTGAGTGAATTAGGTTAAAAAAACCAAACCCATAATCCATGCATTCATGTTTTGAATCTTCGATTTTGTCAAATCTTTTTTCACTCTTTTTCCATGCCAATTATGCCAAATATGGATGATTTTGTTCCCTTGATGTGGTGCACGAGATATTTAGTTCATAATGGAAGGATTTGCTGCACAAGAAAGATTTAAAATCATTGTTTAGTATTTTTCTCATAATTAAATTTAATTAAATGAATTAATAAGATTAAAAATTCAATTAATTAATTAAAAATAATAAAAAATGGGTCGTGCATAGCCTTTGGGTAATGATTCATGGAAGAATTTGTGGCCCATTAGCATTTTTGAAGCCTTTTGTGCAAAGTTGACTTTTCAAAATCCCCAAAAATTTCCCAACTTCTACAAGGCATATCTTGCTCAATTTTTAAGTTATGAACATGTTCTTGGACATTTTGGAAAGTTCTTAAAGTCCTATAACAATGCCTTTGGTCCCATGTCATTCTGATTTACCAATCTCAAGTTATGGTCTTTGACTTAAAGTGGCTTTTTGTTGACTTTTGAAAATGATCTATAATGTTGAAATTGATAACTTTTTGTGAGAGCATTTCTTGGACTTGAAGTGTGAAGATGAGTTGTAGGAAATGTCATTCTCTTCAAAATTAGCTTTGGATGGGATTTTTCTGATAAACCATGAAGAAGTTATTCCTTGGTCAATTTGCAGTTGACTTTTTCAGCTGTCCAAAAATGGAAACTTTTGCATCTTGAGACTTTTTGAGCCATGCCTTGAGAATCATGATCAAGAATTTATCAAATGATGTTTGTGGCTTCAAAATAAGATGTTGACCAAAATTTTTGACTTTTGACAGTCAAATGACCATTTTGCCCCTGCAGTTGACTGCGAAGCATTTAGGGTTTTTGGCTGTGCAATTTGATGCTGTGAGTCTTGAAACTTGGCATAAGGATACTTGATAATGTATATAGGCATGTGGGACTTGTTTGGACCCTTGAAAACTTCAATTTCTTTGTCAGAATCAAAACCCTAATTTTGACTGTGTTAGGAGGCAATTGGACTGTGCAACCCTTGAGAGATTTTGAAGTTTGATCTTGACAAATCTTGAAGAATATGGGAGGGCAAATTTTGGGGTACAACAGGACCACTTATGAGGATTTTGATAACTTTGAGGTGGTTTATGAGGCAGCGTGTCTCCAATGTGTGTGTCTATCTCCCCCTTTTGCAATGTGCTTTAGGCTGTATTTATAGGGATGTGAGGGGCATGAAAATTGCAAGGGACATCCATTTAACTAGGCTTTGAAAGCCATGAGACAAGAATCCAACACATTGAAAGTTGGCCATTTTTGGATAATTCTTGCCATTTTGAAATCTTGAATGAACCTGGACACATTTGATTTTCGAATGCCTTCAGGCTATGCCCTTCGATTAGCCTTAAGTTGCCTCCTTTGAATGGATCTGATTTCATCCTTATAGCTTCTTCGATTGAGTTTGTCTACCTCAATTCGAATTGATCAGATCTTGATTCGAATTGTACAAGGTATTGACATCCTGGCTTCTTCAATCAGCCCCTAAGTTCGCTCTCTTCGATTTCTCTTACACTACTCAACTAGCCCAATCAAAGCTTCCATTGGCAGGAATGTACTTATACAGGGGGCTTGGGCTTGGGAGCATGCAGGATTTTGGCCAGCAAGCATCTTGGACCAAGACTCACCATAAAGCCAACTTGTTTTCAATAATCATGTATCCTTCGAATGAACCAATGAATGCTTCTTCGAAGGAACCACATGAAGGCGCCTTCGAAGGGATTATCATACGTGTCGAAGTGTGAAAAACTATGCATCTTTTGATTCATTGAAGGGACCATTACTCAGTTGAAGTTGGCACAAAGGCAGCCAATTCCTTGTGGACGCTAGCATGAGGGTGGCTAAAGCAAGCATAAAAGGGGTCATTCCCTAGTGAATCGAATCAGGCACGGAGGAGGTATTTGCTTTGTGGGTCAAAGGAGGTTTTCTGCCTAGTGGGTTAAAGGAAAATCTGAAGAAGTCTTGGCCTTGCGTGCCTTGCAAACTGGTCTTGGTCGAAGGGTTTTAAATGCCCAATCGAAGCTTGTGAGACACATATTGCTCGAAGGGTCCCAGACTCCCAATCGAAGCTCTTTGCTCTGATATGCCAATCGAAGGACATTACTCAGATGCCAATCGAAAGACATTGTTGGCATGCTAATCGAAGGACACTATTCAGATACCAATCGAAGGACACTGCTGACATGCCAATCGAAAGACACTTTGATATCATTCAAAAAAAATCATTTTTATTTATGAAAGTGTTTGTAATCACCCATGTAAGAGAAAAGCTTGGGAAACATGAGATGGAAAATTTTGGGGTACAACACATACCATGTTACAACCCTTAAAAGTCCTAATTGAAACAAAGTTTATTTCGAAAGTATACCACAATGAGATAACGTTTAACTGACTATTAAGAAGTGTGCTTAAATATCCGTGTTGGTATGATATGCTTGCATTATCTTTCATGAAAAAATATTTTCAAATTTTGCTCTCTAGCTAGTGATTCGTTCACAACAGAGTTGTGACATCATTTAATTCAAAGTTTTTTCAAACTTCAAGACTAACATAGGCTTTGCATTAGAATTGTCATTCTCAGAAAAAACTTGATTCTGTTTGTAAACAGTTTCTTAACAGCAAGGAAAGTTTCCATGATGGAAATCAGTGAAGGGCATGATCACGTCAAAGTAAAAGTACTTGAACTCCGTGGAGTAAAAACCAATTATTTCGAGAGAATGGTCATAGCCAGGGGCATGCTGCCTGAAGATTATGTTGAGCCTAAGGAAGTTGTTTTCACAATCTGATCACCCAAGAGGGGATAGAGTTTGAAGTCTCTGCTGGGCAAAAGATGTGTCGAGTGTATCTAATCTGGGGCAGTTATGTTAAGATTCGACCAACTTCTTCAAAAGGTCCGAAGAAGTTGAGACAGATTATACTAAAGACTTTATGGAGAAGGGGCATGCCACTTTCAGATAATCATAAAGATTGTTCCCCCCAACTTTATTCACCCTTAAGAAAAGTAGAGTTTGAAGATTCAACCAATCTTGGGCATTCAAGTCTGGATTCGATCCCTCAAAGTTCAGTTAATCTGGGGAAGGTATGTCGAAAATTGAAAAATCTCTTCAAGAATTTGTAGATCAGAGGAGAATCATTTTAGAATTTGAAGATACTGGTCTAAGTCATCTCAAGTCATTATGATTGAAAGACCCTGTCAATACAGATCCCTTCATAGACCATACGTGGGGCATTTTGGTGTGATTTATTTTGGGAGTAATCATCATTCTCTTATGACAAGCAACATATCAGTGTGGGAGAGCAAGAACCATCGAGTTTGTTACCATTTTGAAGTTATTAGCGGTTTGTGTTTCTCAGTAGATGATGGAAATAATGTATCCTCAAACGGATTCCATTTCCCCAGTGTAGTCTGCACTGTTGCTCAATAAAAGCTTGTTTGATAAGAAGTTCCACTTCAGAGATCTCCTCCCCAGAAGAGTATATCTTTTTAGGTTTGGTACAACTGTTTATCTCTCCTGTGTGGTTTGCACCTGTTATACCCCAAAATTTGCCCTCCCATATTCTTCAAGATTTGGCAAGATCATGGTTCAAAATCTCTCAAGGGTTGCACAGTCCAATTGCCTCCTAACACAGTCAAAATTAGGGTTTTGGTTCTTGCAAAGAAATTGAGATTTTCAAGGGTCCAATCAAGTCCCATATGCCTATAAACATTGTCAAGCATCCATATGTCAAGTTTCAAGACTCACAACATCAAATTGCACAGTCAAAAACCCTAATTGCTTCACAGTCAACTGCAGGGGCAAAATGGTCATTTGACAGTCAAAAGTCAAAAATTTTGGTCAACATCTTATTTTGAAGCCACAATCATCATTTTATCAATTCTTGATCATGATTCCACAAGCATGGCTCAAAAAGTCTCAAGATGCAAAAGTTTCTATTTCTAGACAGTTGAAAAGTCAACTGTAACTTGACCAAAGCATAACTTCTTCATGGTTTATTAGAAAAATCCCATCCAATGCTCATTTTGAAGGGGATGACATTTCCTACAATTCATCTTCACACTCCAAGTCCAAGAGATGCTCTCACAAAAAGTTATCAATTTCAACATTATAGGTCATTTTCAAAAGTCAACAAAAAGGAACTTTAAGTCAAATACCATAACTTGAGATTGGTAAATCAAAATGACATGGGACCAAAGGAATTGGTTAGAGGACTTCAAGACCTTTCCAAAATGTCCAAGAACATGTTCATAGCTTCAAAATTGAGCAAGATATGCATTGGAGAATATGGGAAATTTTTGGGAACTTTCAAAAGTCAACTTTGCCTAAAAAGCTACAAATTTGATAATGGGCCTCAAATTCTTTCTTGAATCATTACCCAACGCATATGCACGACCCATTGAGCTCAAAATAATTTATTTTCTTATTTTTAATTAAATAATTGAATTTTTATTATTATTAATTCATTTAATTGGTTTTAATTGTAGAAAAATATCAAAGCATGGTTGTCAAATCTTTTTATGAAGCAAATACACTCCACACATGCTAAAGATTTCGTGCATCACTCAAGGGGACAAGATCTTCCATAAATGGCAAGGTTTTCATGGAAAAAGATTGAAAATTATATGATGGAAAATCAAAGATTGCAAACATTAATTCATGGACTTTTGGGCCAAGGTTTTGACCTAAATTCGTTCACATACAAAGGCATAAGCTAACCCTTTTCTAAAACACACGTGAAAGCTGCTAATATTCCATAACCAAGTTGCAAAAAACTCAAGAAATTTGTGAAACTGATTTCATACTTGCAGCGCGTTTCAAAGCCTAAAAAGGATTCAATCACCTTGCCTGAGTCTCCAGGAGTCTATTGGCATCAAGAATTAGTCCAAACGCGCAAAGAATCAAAGATAATAAGCCACACGGTTTGCCTTATTCTTTAAATCTGCATATCATGTTTCACGTGCTTTTAATCCCTTTTTTCTATTGGTATGTGTTGTTAAGGACCTTCTGAAGCTTTTGAGATAATTTAATTGAACTAACGCTGCCAGAATCCAAGATCACCATGGACGAAACCTAGGGTTTCTGAAGCTCCAAATTAGGGCTTTAGGAATCAGGAAAAATTGGGACACGTCATGACTATGGTTGAATTCGTCAAGGCCAGACGAATTCAACCAAACCCTCGCGCTCAATTTATGTGATCCACAGGGCTATTCACTATTTTTGAGACTTTTGCTTTGTGGGGGTTTAAAACCCCCGCTACTTGTTTCATATTTTGCATGGCAAACGAAGAAGGAGAAGGCGTGGCATCATGTGGTTGGAAGGTTTAAATCTGGCGCATTTTTTTTGTTTATACCATTAATATTTGTTTCTTCATATAATGATTGTTTTCCACTCATACTACAAACGCGCTTGAATGGCTGGACGGTGGATGACACGCTTGGCAAACGCTGGGACCTGGGTTCGATTCCCAGGTCCCCCCATATAATTGTTGATTTTTATCTTAACCCATTCCAATGCAGCAACGATTCAATGGTCCATCATGCACCTTCACGCGTAGCTTGCCAGATGGTCTTGATCAACAATCCAAGGGCCACAGAATGAAGTCCATCATATGGTCCAGTCAATGAGCATCCACACGATCTGAAAAGTCAACAAGGCCTTGTATCTAATGGGCCTGAATTCCAGCAAAAACCTCCACTTTGGGCCTGACACCCCCTTTGGTTTGCTTTGCATTTTTACATTTTTATACTTTTAATTGTTTTAACCTTTTTTCTTAATTCACCATAAAATAATTTTTTCCATAATAAAAACAGAAAATCAAAATACAAAATATATTTAATTAATTTCACCACTAACATATTTTTGTAAATAAATTCTAATAACTAATCTAGGTTAATTTAGTTTTAAAATTCAATCTTTTTCTTAATAAATAAAATTACATAGAATTAGGTTTTGACATTTTTGTCTTTTCCTTAATTAATTATTATTATCATTATTAATTACCATTATTTTTGTACATAAATATGTAAATTAATTAATTAGCTTAAATTAGGTTAACTTTAATATTTTCTTAATAATTAAAGTAGACTTAGAATTAGGGTTTTCACTTGATTTTTTTTTCTTTTTTTTTTCATAAATACAAAAACATAAAAAACACTTTCTTTGCTTTAATTAAATAATTATTAGGTATTAATTTAATTTAATTTCAAACAAAGGGTCAAAACCCTCGGACGTTCAGTTTAATTCATCCTTTCGCACGTTATTCTTATTTTTTCTTATTGATCATTATGTAACTGTTCAAGGAATGTAATAGTAATTAGGTTTATTGTTTTTTTTACTTTCCGCATTTTTATCAAAAAACGGGTCTTTGTATTTTGGCGATGTATAGACCCGCGCCTTGTAATAGCGTAGCTTTTTACCTTTCTGTATTTAATTTCCCGCACTCCTAAATTCTAAATTGCATGAAAGAATGTATGTTAACTAAAAACAACTCGTAGCTCACAATGCCATGATCAAAGATAACTGTTAAACATGAAAACAACACACAATGCACACACCACTTCTAGGGTACGCCTCACTCGTTGCCTTCGAAACGTGGTCGTCAAGTATAGGACGTTTTAGCGGTCGCTCTTATGTCCAAGATCCAGTTGCCTCGAAACAGTTGCCTCGAAACGGTTGCCTCGGATTAAAAAGGATCCAGGACATTAGGGTTGCTTCTAAGGTGTCCTACTATTGCTTCAGTGACCACACTGTCCCTACAATCGAATTGACCCGAACACCTCCAACGGTGGTGCTACCTACCTCTCAATGGTGGGATAGCACTACCTTAAGGACAAAAACACAGCCTAATTCTTTAGGGTAGGTAGATTACTCATGGATACTTGCTCTCTAAAAAACAAAACAAAATCTTTTCACACCGACACTTTCAAAAGCTTTCAAAACAAATTTTTCAAACACTCTTGAGGACAGATACAAGAGTTATTCAGAAATCTTTCAAAGAAACTTTTTCAAACCCACTCACATTTGAAAAGCAAACATCATTTGGAAAACATAAGAGCAAGTATCTAAGAGCCCATGGATAACCATGGATAGAAAGGGTGCTAACACCTTCCCTTTCTATAAATCTACCTCCCGAACCGAGAGACAATCTCATAAGGAATTTTGCTGTGCTTTTGTCCTGTCCATGTTGGAGAAAATAAAAGACGGTGGCGACTCTTGCTTCCGCGACATTTCGTGAACCAGCTTTAAACAGTCAGTTCTATTTCCACCGATCACAGAACTGGCGACTCTGCTGGGGAAACTTAAAGTGAGGTGTACCTTAGGATAGCTCATACTTGTGTTTTCAATTGCTTTGTTTTGTTTGCTTTTTTATTATGGGCATTTGTCTTGGAGTTTCATAGATCCTAACCCGGATCTGGGGATACCCTGTTAGGTAGCATAAGCTGTGAGGGACCTGTCCGTCGTAGACCGACACGGGTGAAATAGTGGCTACGTTGGTGTGGCGCCTTGGTCTGTACCGATATCCCTTGTGTTGCAACGAGGAGAATATGGGTCTTCCGAGGAGTCATTAAGCACCAACCGACCTTAGAACCCTAATGTGACCCAACTTGGCCATAGAATAGTAGCAGTATGCTACACCCATTGAGGCTAAACTCTCGCGATGGTTCTAGCCGCAAGAAAAGATTGTGATGCTGGAGTTATGACCGATTGAGGGTAGTCAGTGATATTGGGATCCTCTAGAACCTGGTTACTTTTGATTAGGACAGGTTTTAACCGACAAACTGAAAGAGGGTAGTACCTGAACTCCATGCTGGCCTAAACTCTAAGGGCTGTGGTGTGACTTGTGTGCCTTATCATGTTTTCCTTTGTGAATACTTGTGGTGTGCTTTATCATAACATCATGCCATCATAATATTGCATGCATCCTGCATAAGGACTGACCTATTTCAAAGACAAGAGGGTTTCACCTTTGCTCTGTTTTGTAGGACCTCATGATGCCTGTGCGAAGGAACACTATCCGGTTCAACTTTGTTCACCCACTTGAGTTGCTTGAAGAATTGGTTATCAGAATTCCAAATACCACTTCCTTCATCCAGAGGCATGGTTCTCTTCTCGGTTTAGTCACTGCAAAGTGGGACCAACAACTGATGAGTGTCTTGACCCAGTTCTATGATCCCTTGTACGATTGCTTCACCTTTCAAGACTTCCAGCTGGTCCCTACCCTGGAAGAATTCTCTGATTTGCTTGGCATCCCTATCTTGGATCAGACTCCCTTCACTGGTTGGGAAAAGGCTCTTAGACCTGAGGAGACTGCAGCAGCCCTTCCTTTGACCAACAAGGAGGTAATGGACAACTGGGTTACTAGAAGCGGAGTTAAGGGCTTCTTGGCTAAGTTTCTGATTAGTAAAGCTAACAGTTTCTGGAATGACTTAGACTTCAGGGTGTACGAGGACATTCTGGCTCTCTTAATCTATGGTCTGGTTTTGTTTCCGAATCCTGATAACTTTGTCAATATCAATGCCATAAGGATCTTCATGTCTCGGAACCCTGTGCCCACTCTCTTGGGCGATATCCTGCAACAACTCTATGCTCGTACTGCCCGAAGACGAGGAACTCTGTGGTGTTGTATTCCTTTGTTAGTGAGGTGGTTTATTTCGCACCTCCCTAAGTTCGTGCTGAAGAACCAAGAAGGAAGAGGCTGGGCTCATAGGTTAATGTCTCTCACTGATAATGACATCATTTGGACTCTCAGGGGTTTAGATGAGGTAGTTGTTATTGATTGTTGCGGAGAATATCCTAATGTTCCTTTGATTGGTACCCAAGGAGGAATCTCTTATAATCCATGTCTAGCCCTCCGTCAGTTTGGAAGAGCCAGAAGAGCAGGGCCTCATGAGATGTTGGTACCTCACATCAGTTTTGAGTTTCAGGTAGATAGTGACGAACTGCGCCGTAGATTCATCAAAGCTTGGAACCGAATTCACAAAGCTGACCCACATGAGTTGGGACTGAAGACTTCTCTACCAATGGAACCCTATTACAGATGGGTCCGCATCCGTGCTCAGAAGTTAGGTATGCCATATGAAGCTGTCAGGCCTATCATTCTTGAAAGTCTTGATGGAGACGGGGTTCCTCCAACTGTTCTCCCTCCTCAGATACCCACTGATGTTGATACACTAAAAAGGTCTTGGGCGCAACTACAAGAAGAACGAGATTCTTATCGGGAAAAGTTCAACGAGAAGGAACAGAAGATCCAGAAGCTGACCAAGCAATTGGAGAACGAGTGAACCCTGAATGACTATATCCGTACTGAGAAGAGGAGACCCTAGGATCAATGATGAGCTTTGGATGTTCTTTTACAGTTTTTTATTTCCCTTTCCAGTATTTCCATTTTATGTAACGCCTAAGGGCAATCTGGTGAACAATCTAAATTTCAAAGTTGAATCTAATAAAGTGCGTTGCCTTTTTGTTTACAAAGTTGAATCCCGATTGTCTTTGAAAACATAAATCATATGCATTCCATTCATCATATGCATCACAGGTACTCTTGTTTTCAGGTTGCTTAATGTTCTTCGCTGTTTATTTCAGCACGCCATCATGAATCCTGAATCATCTACTGAGCAATCCATCAAGGCCCTCCAGGCTCAGAACGCCCAGTTCCAAGAATTGATCATGAGTTTAGCCCAAGGTCAAGAGGAATTGAAGGCTCTGCTGGTCAAGAAGAAGAAGAAGAGAACTGTACTATTCAACACTGGCCGGAGGTTTGGTAACACACTGCAGAATGAGGTTGATCAAGCTGGTTCTTTTGTAGGGAAAGGAAGTCCCCAAGGGGGAAGGGTTCCTAGTCCTGTGGTCTCTGACAATGATACCGATTTCAATGAAGAGCAGTACCCTCCAGCTGAAGACAAGTACAAGCAGTTAGAGGATCGTCTGAATGCCATGGAAATTCAACAAGTGCCTGGGTTGGATTTTGGAGACCTGGGTCTATCTTCTGGTGTGGTGATCCCACACAAGTTCAAAGCACCATCTTTTGCAAAGTATGACGGGGCGTCCTTCCCTAAGCTACATCTCAGATCTTATGTGCGGAAGATCCAACCATACACTGTGGACAAGAACTTATGGATCCATTTCTTCAAGGAGAGTCTTTCAGGGACTCATCTCGAATGGTTCTATCAGCTGGATGGAACCAAGGTTCGTAACTGGGAGGACTTGGCTACTGCTTTTTATAAGCAGTATCAGTACAATGCCGACCTCGCTCCTACACGTACCCAACTCCAGGGTATGTCGCTAGGACTGGGAGAAGGTTTTAAAGAGTATGCGCAGAAGTGGAGGGACCTGGCTGGCAGGGTGCAGCCGCCGTTAAACGACTGTGAACTAGTGGACATGTTCTTGGGGACCCTATCTGGGCCATTCTTCAACCACTTGATCGGTAATTCTTCTGCAGGGTTCACAGATCTCATTCTGACTGGTGAAAGGATAGAAGCTGGGCTGAAATCAGGGAAGATACAGAAAGGTGCGTCCTCAAGTTCTGAGAAGAAGCCTTTCAAGAAGGAAGCCAGTGCTGTGTATGGGCCCAGAAGGCAAAATAAACCAGAACGCCGCCAAGCTGTCAACGCGATGGTAATTGCAAAGCCTGCTGCCGCTCCTCGGCAACCTAACCAACCAAGGGGTGAGAGACCCAGAAGAGAATATACTCGGCTTAGTATGACCTTGTCGCAGATCTTGCCACAACTGCTATCGACAAACTTGGTAACCGTCAGAGAAGCTCCGAAGGTGGTAAACACAACCTCTCCGAAGTATAATCCCAATGCCCGCTGTGCTTATCACTTTGATAGCCCGGGGCATTCTACTGATGATTGCTGGGCCCTGAGAAATAAGGTCCAGGACCTTATCGATGCTAAAGAGGTTCAGTTCGAGGCGCCCGAGAAGCCTAATGTGGTGACTGCTCCCATGCCTAACCATGGAGTAAATGCTATCAGAGATGGTGACGAAGTGGAGGAATCTGAGTTCAACAGCTGGATCTACCCAGCAACCAACAGTGGACTGAACAATTGGACTGCAAAAGACTACATACCTGTTACTTTTGTTACTCAGTAATGAATTCCTTTGTTTTTAAATTTGTAATGAACAATAATTTGAAACTTTATGGCCCGGTGCCTTACCCGGGGCACCGTTGGCTTCATTTGTGAGGGCTTATTACTTGTCATTTCCATATACCATGAATAAAAACATTGGACGTTTTTCGCATCTCAAATCTTGTGCTCCCTTTCTTTCTTTCTTTCTTTCTTTCTTTATATATTACAAAACAACTATATTTACACACACTCACTCATACAGGTTTCAATCCACTCTGGATCTCACTGGTAACGACTCTGCTACTGCCAGTTATGACTTCGAAAATCCGATCAACTTAGCCAAAGACGAAGGTGAAGATGATTGTGAAGTGCCTGGTGAGCTCGCAAGACTGTTACTCCAGGAAGAGAGGGCCATTCAGCCACATGAAGAGCCAGTGGAAACAACAAATCTGGGTACGGAGGCAGACAGAAAGGAAGTCAAGATTGGTGCCAATCTGGAACTCAGCGTAAAACAACGGTTGATTCAGATGTTGCATGATTATGTGGAAATCTTTGCCTGGTCCTATGAAGACATGCCTGGGTTGGATACCGACATTGTGGTCCATCACTTGCCTACCAAGGAAGACTACCCTCCGGTTAAACAAAAAGTCTGCCGTATGCGTCCGGAGATGTCCGAGAAGATCAAAGCTGAGGTTATGAAGCAATTCGATGCCGGGTTTCTAGCAGTGACCTCTTACCCTCAGTGGGTTGCCAACGTGGTTCCAGTGCCGAAGAAAGATGGTAAGGTCCGAATGTGTGTTGACTATAGGGATTTGAACAGGGCCAGCCCTAAAGATGATTTCCCTTTGCCTCATGTCGACGTTCTGGTTGACAATACTGCTCAGCACAAGGTGTTCTCCTTCATGGACGGCTTTTCAGGTTATAATCAGATTAAGATGGCTCCTTAAGATATGGAAAAGACTACCTTTGTTACTCAGTGGGGCACCTTCTGTTACAAGGTCATGCCATTCGGGTTGAAAAATGCTGGGGCAACCTACCAACGTGCCATGGTTGCTTTATTTCATGACATGATCCATCATGAGATTGAAGTATACGTCGATGATATGATTGCAAGGTCACAAACTGAGGAGGAACACCTTGACCATCTACAGAAGCTGTTTGACCGTCTGAAGTTGTACAAGCTGAAGTTGAACCCAAACAAGTGCACATTTGGGGTAAGATCTGGAAAGTTGCTAGGCTTCGTCGTGAGCGACAAAGGTATTCAAATGGACCCTGCCAAGGTTAAAGCCATACAAGAGATGCCAGTTCCCAAGACAGAGAAAGAAGTCAGAGGCTTTCTAGGACGTCTGAATTACATCGCCCGATTCATCTCGCATCTAACTGCTACCTGTGAGCCAATCTTCAAGCTACTGAAGAAAGATCAGGTGGTACGTTGGAATGATGAATGTCAGGCCGCTTTCGACAGAATCAAAGAGTATCTCCAAGAACCACCCATTCTTATGCCACCGGTTGAAGGGAGACCTCTAATACTATACTTGATAGTACTTGACAGCTCAATGGGGTGTGTGCTGGGGCAGCATGACGAGTCTGGCCGAAAAGAGCACGCCATTTATTACCTTAGCAAAAAGTTTACCGACTGTGAGACCCGATACTCATTGCTCGAGAAAACTTGCTGCGCTTTGGTATGGGCTGCTCGTCGGCTGAGACAGTATATGCTGACTCACACTACTCTGTTGATTTCAAAAATGGATCCAATAAAGTACATATTCGAAAAGCCTGCTCTGTCCGGAAGAATAGCAAGATGGCAAATGATTTTTACGGAATACGACATCCAGTACACGACTCAGAAAGCAATCAAAGGAAGTGTATTGGCAGACCACTTGGCACACCAGGCATGGGACGACTACCAGTCAATGAACTTTGAATTTCCTGACGAGAACGTCATGGTAGTGATTGATTGTGAAGTACCTGGACCGGATGAAGGACCTGAGGAAGGATCCCGATGGTCTATGCACTTTGACAGAGCCTCCAACGCTTTGGGTAATGGTATCGGCGCTGTGATCATATCCCCAAAAGGCACTCATACTCCACTTACTGCCCGACTATGTTTCAACTGCACCAACAACATGGCGGAGTATGAGGCATGCATCATGGGTCTTCAAGCTGCAATTGACTTAAGGATCAAGTTTCTGAGTGTCTTCGGAGATTCCGCTCTCGTGATCAATCAGATCAAAGGCGAGTGGGATACGAAACACCCAAACCTTATTCCTTACAAAGAATGTGTGTTGACATTGATCCCCCATTTCACAGAGATAACTTTTGAACACTTCCCAAGAGAGGAGAATCAGTTGGCGGACGCGTTAGCTACGATGTCTTCCATGTTCAAAGTCAAATGGGACAATGAGGCTCCCCGGATCATTATCTGGAAACTGGATGAACCCGCATATTGCTGTGATCTTGAGGCTGAAGAGGTAACTGAGAAACCTTGGTATCATGAAGTGAAGAGGTACTTGGAAGCTCAAGAATACCCTGAAGGTGCATCCATCAATGACAAGAAATTCCTGAGAAGGTTCGCAGCAAAGTTCTTCCTCAACAATGGAATTCTATACAAGCGAAACCATGATTCGACCTTACTGCGTTGTGTGGATAAGACTGAAGCAGAAAGGATCATGGCAGAGCTACATGAAGGTACCTTCGGAACACATTCCAGTGGACATACCATGGCAAAGAAGATCCTTCGGGCAGGATACTTCTGGTCCACAATAGAAGCCGACTGCTATCAACATTCTCGGACATGTCATAAGTGCCAGATCTATGCTGATAAGGTGCACGTTCCTCCAGTTCCTCTAAATGTCTTGACTGCACCTTGGCCTTTTGCAATGTGGGGTATCGATATGATCGGCGAGATCAAACCTACGGCATCCAACGGGCATCGCTTCATCCTGGTAGCAATTGATTACTTTACGAAGTGGGTTGAAGAAGCTTCCTATGCTACAGTAACTAAGAACGTCGTGGCACAGTTCATTCGGCATAACCTGATCTGTCGATACGGCGTCCCGGAAAGGATCATTACGGATAATGGTACCAATCTTAACAACAAGATGATCACTAAGCTCTGCGAGCAATTCAAGATACAGCACCACAAATCTTCTCCCTACCGGCCGAAGATGAATGGGGCTGTAGAAGCGGCGAATAAGAATATCAAAAAGATTGTGTAGAAGATGACAGTGACCTATAAAGATTGGCACGAGATGTTACCCTTCGCTCTTCATGGGTACCGTACCTCAGCAAGAACGTCAATCGGGGCAACTCCCTTTTCCTTGGTCTACGGCATGGAAGCAGTCTTGCCGATTGAAGTCCAGATACCCTCTCTCCGGATAATGAAGGATGCAGGCTTGAGCGAAGATGACTGGATCCATACTCGACTTGATCAATTAAACCTAATTGACGAAAAGAGACTCACTGCTATTTGTCATGGTCAGACGTACCAAAAACGGATGATCAGGGCATTTAACAAGAAAGTCAGACCACAAGAGTATCAAGTTGGGGACCTGGTAATCAAACGCATCATCCTTCCTCAAAGTGATCCCAGGGGCAAATGGACCCCTACGTACGAAGGGCCATTTGTGGTTAAACATGGCTTCTCAGGAGGAGCCATGATTCTAACCACCATGGATGGTGATGACCTCCCTCACCCCGCCAATGCAGACATAGTAAAAAGATACTACGCATGATAAAAGACCCGCTAGGTTGACATACCTAGGCAAAAATTAGGGCTTCCCGACGAACCAAAAGGGTTCGGGCAAAAATAAGGGATGAAATGAAAAAATCTGTACACCCGGCAAGTCGAAAACCTGAAAAGGCGGCTTGGGCAAAAATGGGTATATCGGTGGGCTGAAAACCCGAAAGGGCGGTCCAGGCAAAAGTTAGGGATTAAAGCATAATACTATGTCTCATTGAATCACCTTGCATCCAGAATTCGGCATCAACATCAAGTTCAGACGGCATCGACCAATCAGCTTCATCTTCAACTAAGCAGCCAAGTGATGAGACGCTCGAAGATATAAAGGCGATAACAGAGTTGGAACCCAGTGGGATTATTCCTTTCACATAGCTGTTTTGTTTTCCTTTTTCATAAAAATTGTATAAACTCTGTTTGTTCGGCGGCGTTCTCTTACTAGGACGTCAGCTTCTTGTACATAAACGCCTATTTACGGGCAAATTCAAAAACCAATACAAATTCACTTTTCAGACCAATTGCCAATTGCTTTTCCTTTTTCTGTTTTGTTTTGTAAAGAACGTCCAATGTTCAATTGTGATATATGCATTTGACACTAATTGCTAACTCATAAATATTTGAATATGAAACAAAGGATTAATTACAGGTAACATCAGAAACAGGGGCAACAATGAGTTGTCTAAGCAATCTAATTGCTCTGTCCACCAAGGTACCAAGGTAAATTTGGCTGAAGAATGTAACCCAGATACCTTCACTCCCCGTCGAGTAAGACAAGATTCAACAATTCTCTCCCAAGCAGTTGGTCTCCCATAAACCCTAACAAGGCACAATATTCCTAGCAAGTCAGCAACACTCTCCCTGAGAAAAGTTAATCTGTTGTCAGCCTCAAGGAGTTGGAGTATCCCCAGAAGATCTCAACATTCCCCAACAGAGTGCACAAACATTCCTAACGAGCATCCCCGACAATCTTGATCTAAGATTATTCCCCGACGGAATACCGGACATCCAGTGGAGCCACTTCCCCAGTGCAATTTCAAAAGATCTCCCCAGGAGAGTTCAATCAATCTCCCCAGTAGATTTAGGAAGCTTATCCCCAGTAGATTCTGGAAGCTTATCACCTGCAGAGTACGAACGCCTCCCCGGTTTTATTCAAAGGTTATTTCCCCACCAGGATATAACTGGGTTATCCTCAGCCAATTGCCACGGAACGATTGTCCCCGGCGAAGTCTCCCTATCCCCAGCAGAGTTCATCAAATCTTCCAACAGAGCTCAACAATGGTATCCCCAACGGAGTTATCATCAACCTCAGCAAAGTACCTCTCTTTCCCCACAGAGCTCACTCCCCGCAGAGTAATCTATTCGCCAAGTTTATTCCCCAACAGAGTCATCTTCTCCTACCGGTATTCTTGCAACCATCACCCCCAGCGGAAACAAAAAGCTCTACTCTTTAACATCAGCCCAGGATTTGACTTCCCGACACCCGTCAAGGATTTATTTTCCTAGACAAAAATCCATAAACATCACATCTTCATACATTATAGCATGCACATACGCATCATGGACATACAATCTCATTTATTCTGAGAACATCACGCATGTCATACATCATGACATTGCATATAATTAACGTTTTGTCTTTTCAGGACCAAGATCAATACAAAGATGATTACTATCAATTGTCGCAATTCCAGATTCGAAACCTGTATCTAGCCAGGGTATATCTGTGAGCGATTATTTTCTGGACTCGATTCCTGTATCCTGCCAGGGCACGTCTGAAGAGTTTGAAGATCCGATTCCTGTATCCTGCCAGGGTGTATCTGTTGACGACTATTTTCCGGACTCGATTCCTGTATCCTGCCAGGGCACGTCTGAAGAGTTTGAAGATCCGATTCCTGTATCCTGCCAGGGTGTATCTGTTGATGACTATTTTCCGGACTCGATTCCTGTATCCTGCCAGGGCACGTCTGAAGAGTTTGAAGATCCGATTCCTGTATCCTGCCAGGATGTATCTGTTGACGACTATTTTCCGGACTCGATTCTTGTATCCTGCCAGGGCACGTCTGAAGAATTTGAAGATCCGATTCCTGTATCCTGCCAGGGTGTATCTGTTGACGACTATTTTCCGGACTCGATTCCTGTATCTAGCCAGGGCATATCTATGAGTGATTGATTGTAGATTCGATACCTGTATCCAGCCAGGGCATATCTGCATGAAGAGTTTAGAGATTCGATACCTGTATCCAACCATGGCATATCTGTAGACGACCAATTCCAGATTCGATACCTATATCCGGCCAGGGCACATCTGTGGGCGACTAATTCCAGATTCGATACCTGTATCTAGCCAGGGCATATCTGTGAGTGATTGATTGTGGATTTGATATCTGTATCTAGCCAGGGCATATCTACACGAAGAGTTTGAAGATCAACACCTGTAACAGTCAAGGAAATTATCTTTCTTTCTCAGGTACGCAAGTTCTCGCTAAGGAATCTCTTATGCGATCGACACCTAGATGGCATCTATAAGCCCATCCATATACCGACAGTCTCCAAATGGCATCCATAAGCCCATTCCCGACAAGGTTCTGTCACACTTCCAGATGGAATCTATAAGCCCATCCCCCCATCCATCATCCCTCCAAATGGCATCTATAAGCCCATTCCCGCCATCACACTGCTAACATTCTACTATGTGAGTGCAAATTTCTGGGTACTTTAGTGTTCAATCATCTTCCACCTTCGGATCACGAAAGGCACGCCAGCCAATCTACATCCTCAGGTCTAAGAAGATTGAACAGGGGCAATTGTTGTACCCCAAAATCTACATCCTCAGGTCTTATTACTTTTTCTGGATGACTGTATAACTTTTAAGAACATGTATCTTTGGCCCATTTGTGGCTAAAGAGGGGGAGATATATTTTGGTAGACTTAATTTGTCATTCTATTTTTCTGCAGTCATTTCTTTCTGCTGCTATCTATCTCTGATTGCTTAGGGTCTTTAGCCAAAAATCTGCCAAAGGGGGAGTTTGTAGTTGTTTAGTTATTGGCTTGCATTTTTGGTAAAACCAAGTGTGTGTGTGAATGTCATGACTGATGTCATAACATTCTATTTTAGTATGTACTGATTCATTAGGTACCTTTGCAGAAAAATATTGTCATACAGGTGCTGCTGTTTATAAGTGTGTATCTGAGCATTTTGCAAAAAGATCACATTTACCTAAATCAGTAGACAGGTTTTCAGATGTCATAACAAATGTTAAGACATCCTATTTTGAACTAACAGTTATGCAGTTTGGGTAATTCTGAGTTTTTTCAGGATTATGACTCAGTCTTTCCAGAACAGAAAATCACGTGGACTTGGGGTTAACCTAGCTCACCCCTAACCTGGTTAATAAAGTCCTGTGACCTAGTCTTAAGGTCAAACGGAATTAACCCTAGCTTTTTGTGGAAACCCTAACTGAAGATGCAGCTGCTATATATTCAACAGAGCTGCTGTTTTGGAATCAATCCCTTTTTGACAGAAGATCATTTAGAAGCTGTATAGTTTTAACTATTGTAATCCAAGCAATTATCATTGTGATAAGTGACTTGGAATAGGTTTTAATTGTAAGGGTTGTGTATCACTCAAAGCTTTGAAGCAAGAGTGTTTGTATGTCTCTTGACTAAAGCTTTGAAGCAAAGTCAAGTTAGGTTTGTGTATCACTCAAAGCTGTGAAGCAAGAGTGTTTGTGTTGCTTGATTAAAAAGTTGTGAAGCATAATCAAGTGTATGTTTTTGAAGAGTGTCTTCATCAATTCATTAGTCAAATTGTTTTATGTATCACTGCAGTGATTGAGGGGGAGTGAGTAGGAACTCAGGTTTAAGTTGTACTTAGATTGAAGTTGCATTGGGTAGGTCTTAAGTGAAGGAGATAAACTGGTTTGTTTATTACTGAATTAATATCTCTTATAGTGGATTTCGTCCCTGGCTTGGTAGCCCCCAGAGTAGGTGTTGTTGCACACTGAACTGGGTAAACAACTGACTGTGTTCTTTACTGTTTTTGTATTTACTGTCTTATAGAAAGTCAGATACGGTGTCATAACATTGAACGTGACATTGAGTATCTGCAGCCAGAATTTCAATTGGCATCAGAGCAGGCACCCTGCCTGTATTACTGGGTGAGATCTAGGGATATCACTTTCTGGCACTATAGACAAAGAAGGAGCTTTTGGAAATAGACCACCCATTCTGGATGGAACAAATTATGACTTCTGGAAACCTCGTATGATAGCCTTCTTAAAATCTCTGGACAAAAAGGCTTGGAGAGCTGCTGACAAATGATGGATCCATCCCACCATAACTGAGAAAGATGGGACAATCAGTCTGAAGCCTGAGGAAGATTGGAGTAAAGAAGAAGATGAGTTAGCCCTGGGAAATTCCAAAGCTTTAAATGCCTTGTTCAATGGAATTGATAGAAACATATTCAGACTAGTACATCAATATGAACTGGCCAAGGAAGTTTGGGACACTCTCAAAACTACCCATGAGGGCACTTCCAAAGTAAAAATGTCAAGACTTCAGATGTTGAATACCAAGTTTGAGAATCTAAAAATGATGGAAGATGAAACCATTCATGAGTTTCACATGAACATCTTGGAGATTGCCAACACCTCAAGAGCACTGGGAGAAAAGATGTCAGAAGAAAAATTGGTGAGAAAGATTCTCAGATCCTTGCCTAAAAGATTTGCTATGAAGGTAACTGCCATAGAGGAAGCCCAGGACATCAGCAAGTTGAAAGTGGATGAACTTATTGGGTCTCTTCAGACTTTTGAGATGGGGATCACTGAAAATGGTGACAAGAAGAACAAGAGCATAGCACTTGTATCCAACACTGATGTTGAAAACAAGGAGGATGAAGAAGAAAATATTTCAGAAGCTATAGCCATGCTTGGAAGACAGTTCAACAATCTCATCAAAAGAATAGATCCAAAGTCAAGGTCTAATGTTCATAACATTCCCTCTGACATTGACAGTTCCAGCAGAAGACCAAGGTCAGAAGAGAAGGGAAATCAAGGCAGAGGAATTCAATGCCATGGTTGTGAAGGATATGGGCATATTCGAGCTGAATGTCCTACCTTTCTTAAGAAACAAAAGAAAGGAATGACTGTTACTTGGTCTGACTGTGATTCAGAAAGTAATTCTGAAGAAGAATCTGCCAAACTAGTTACTTCTTTAACTGGTGTTTGTACCTCTGAAAGTGACACTAGTGATGAAGAAGTGACATTTGAAGAACTGGCTGATACCTACAAGAAATTGTGTATCAGAAGTGCTGAAGTCTGTGTGCAGAATGAGAAACAATCAAAACTCATCATAAAGCTGGAGGCTGAAAAAAGGGCAGACCTTGAAACTATAAGTCATCTAGAAGGGGAAGTTCAATTGTTGAACTCACAACTGAATCAAATGACCAAATCTGTCAAGATGTTGACTAATGGAACAGACAAATTGGAAGAGATCCTTCAGGTTGGACAAATTGTGGGAAACAAATCTGGACTAGGATTTGTGGAAGCAAAGAAATCTGGTACAGATAAGAAGATCAGGCCTGATAAGCAAATGTCAAAATAGATGTCTCAACACAACTCTCAACATCAGGAACAAAGACATATGAAGATAAGGTACCAAAGATGGAGATGTCATCATTGTGGGAGATATGGCCACATAAAGCCTTTCTGCTTCAGATTGCATGGATACCCTAATCAGAACTCAGGTGTCAAATCTAAGTCTAAAAAGGTACCACATGCTCCTAAATGGAAGAAAAAGGCTACTGCCCTGATAGCCCACACTTCCCTGAGAGTCTCTGCAAGGGAAGGCTGGTACTTTGACAGTGGGTGCTCTAAGCACATGACTGGAATAAAGAACATTCTCAATCATGTTAAACCTCACACCACTGGTTATGTGACCTTTGGAGATGGTGCTAAAGGTGAAATCAAAGGAGTTGGTAATTTGGACTTCCCTGAAGTTCCAAATCTAAATGAAGTTCTATTGGTAAAAGGCCTGACTGCTAATCTCATTAGTATCAGTCAATTGTGTGATCTAGGATTCAAGGTCATCTTCTCAAAATCTGAATGTCTAGTAATTAATGAAAAACTAGAAGTGGTAATGAAAGGAATCAGATCTAAAGATAACTGTTACTTGTGGCAGCCTGAGAACACTAATAACTCCACTATGTGTTCCATTACCAAAGAAGAAAAAGAGATGAAACTGTGGCACCATAAGCTTGGCCATCTTCATCTAAGAAGAATGAAAAGAACTATCTCTATGGAAGCAGTCAGAAGGATTCCAAGACTGCAAATTGATAAAAGGAGGGTTTGTGGTGAACTTCAAATTGAAAGGCTTGGTAAAAAGAGACATGTCTATGATGTGGTGAATAAACTTGAAGAAGGATGTGTTGTCAGAACCAGAAGTAATCATGACAAAGAACTTGGAAACAACAAGTTTAATAAATTCTGTTTTCCAAAAAAAATGAGTCATGAAGTCTCCTCTCCTATAACTCATCATCAAAATGGAGTTGACAAAAAGAAAAATAGGAACATGCAGGAATCTGCCAGAGCTATGATTCATGTCAAAAGAATGCCTTCCCAACTCTGTGCTGAAATAGTTGCAGCTGGTAGTAGTTGTTCTCAAAATATCTGGACAAAACAGATGCTCACTGAGTATAATGTCTCACAAGATGTTGTGACATTGTATTGTGACAATCTGAATACAATCAATATTTCCAAGAACCCTATTCAGCATAGCAGGATCAAGCACATTGACCTTGTAGAGAAGAAGACAATTAAACTGGAACATGGTGTCATCAAGCTTCAGCTAGCTGATTCTTCTACCAAGGCTCTTGTTGGAAATCAACTTGAAAACTTGAGGGGCAAGATGGGTATTTGCCAACGTGAAAAATTATAGCAATTAATTTTGCTCAAAACAAGGGTTGAAGGAGTTATTTGTGTTGAGTCTATTTTTAGTAGGTTAATCATATGTCTTTCCAACTCCGTCAAAATTATTAAGAAGTTGAATAGACTCTCTTTTCCCTCCTACCTCTCTCGTCTTTGCAACCTATTCCTTTCTCTCAATCAAAGTTTTCTCTCAAATTTCTACTGGTGCTCGAAGTCAATCAAAATGTCTCAAACATCATCTTCAACCAAGGCGACCACTTCATCTTCATCATCTAACCAAGATTCTCGAGCAATCACCACATGCATAGATTCTGAGGTCCTGGAGATCACCCCTCTCAGAGAAATGGCAACTGACCCCTCCAAAGTCAAAAAGCTGAGAACTAGGCATGCAGGAAGAGCTCAAGCTACTGCTTCTGGTAATCCTTCTCATCCTTCTTCCTCTGTTCCAAATAGGGAAGGATCAGTTCAAGTTCATCAAGCAATTGCTAGGCTTGTGACAAGTATACTAAGCGGAAACCAATCTGTACCGGGGATTTCTGTCCCATTAAATCAATCAGGAAGCCCAAATGTGGATGTCTCTGAGAATGTAGATGTCTCTGAGAATGTTGTGACACAAAATGACAACATTCAGAACCCTTCAGAAAAGACTGCTGATCCACCTATCATTGATGTGGATGAGGAATACTCAGACAATGATCTGATTGCCAATGTAAACCCTAGCATAGCTAGGAGAATGATGAAAAGAAAGGGTAATCAGAATGATGCAAAATGTATGTCCAAAGATAAACCTGCTGTTAAGAAATCTAAGGCTGAAGGCAAGGTTGGGGTAGAATCTGTGAAAACTAGTCAGTCCAAAGGGAAGGTGAAAGCCCAGGTGTATACTGGTAGACAACCAATTACAAAGAAGAGAAAAGAACCTGAATCTTCTGATTCTGATGAGGAATCAGAGTTTGAGATTGATGCTGAAGAAATTCCTATCAGAAGGAAACTCCCCTCCAGCAAAATTGCTAGAGTTCCTGAAGTCCCAACAGACAACATCTCTTTCCACCATCCTGACAATGCAAATAGATGGAAGTATGTTTGCTTGAAGAGAATAGCCTTAGAAAGAGAACTCAACAATGATGCCATGGAGTGCAAGGACATCATGGACCTAATTAAGAATGCTGGACTGATGAAGACAGTGGTAAAATTTACCAAGTGTTATGAAAATATGGTCAAGGAGTTCATAGTTAACTTGTCTAATGAATGTGCTGATGGAAGGTCAGCTGACTTTGAAAGTGTTTATGTTAGAGGAAGAAGGGTTAATTTCTCTCCATCAGAAATTAACAAATTTCTTGGAAGATCAAATGAGGATTGTCCTGAACTGGAAGTCACTGACAATGAAGTTTGTCAAACCATCACAGCAAGACAAGTGAAGTGCTAGCCCTTGAAAGGCAAGCTGAATGCCAGCAAACTTAGCATGAAATTTGCCATTCTGCACAAGATTGGTGCAGCCAACTGGGTCCCTACAAACTATAAATCAACTATCTCCACAGGATTGGGAAGATTCATTTATGCTGTGGGAACCAAGACTGTTTTTGACTATGGCAGGTATATTTTTGAACAAACTTTAAAACATGCTGGTAGTTATGTTGTCAAAGGACCAATTGCCTTTCCCTCCCTCCTTTGTGGAATTATCCTTGCACAATACCCTGATATCCTGGTGGCAAGAGATATTGCTTGCAAAAGAGCTCCTGCCCTTGGATTGCACTACAAACTGTTTCAGGGATCTCATGCTCCTGATATTATCATAACATCAGCTGAGACATCTCTGTGAAGACTCAGTCCAAAACATCTGATGTTATAGTTGTATTAAAAGAGACCTGCAAAGAACTGGAAGCTAGGAAAAAGACCCTAGAAAACCTAATTGTCAGGTTAGAAAAGGAGGAAGCTGAAGGAAACAGAAGGGAAGAGGGTGTAGAAGCTGAAGATCATCTCAATACTGAAGAAACTAGCTCCTCTGAGTCTGATTACAGTGCTTAAAGGTTGGTGGAGTTGCTGATTGGTGGAGTTGATGTTGGTCCCTGGTGGAGTTTGCAAAGTGTGTTCAGTCTTTTGTCTTATTACTTTTTCTGGATGACTGTATAACTTTTAAGAACATGTATCTTTGGCCCATTTGTGGCTAAAGAGGGGGAGATATATTTTGGTAGACTTAATTTGTCATTCTATTTTTCTGCAGTCATTTCTTTCTGCTGCTATCTATCTCTGATTGCTTAGGGTCTTTAGCCAAAAATCTGCCAAAGGGGGAGTTTGTAGTTGTTTAGTTATTGGCTTGCATTTTTGGTAAAACCAAGTGTGTGTGTGAATGTCATGACTGATGTCATAACATTCTAGTTTAGTATGTACTGATTCATTAGGTACCTTTGCAGAAAAATATTGTCATACAGGTGCTGCTGTTTATAAGTGTGTATCTGAGCATTTTGCAAAAAGATCACATTTACCTAAATCAGTAGACAGGTTTTCAGATGTCATAACAAATGTTAATACATCCTGTTCTGAACTAACAGTTATGCAGTTTTGGTAATTCTGAGTTTTTTCAGGATTATGACTCAGTCTTTCCAGAATAGAAAATCTCGTGGACTTGGGGTTAACCTAGCTCAACCCTAACCTGGTTGATAAAGTCCTGTGACCTAGTCTTAAGGTCAAACGGAATTAACCCTAGCTTTTTGTGGAAACCCTAACTGAAGATGCAGCTGCTATATATTCAACAGAGCTGCTGTTTTGGAATCAATCCCTTTTTGACAGAAGATCATTTAGAAGCTGTATAGTTTTAACTATTGTAATCCAAGCAATTATCATTGTGATAAGTGACTTGGAATAGGTTTTAATTGTAAGGGTTGTGTATCACTCAAAGCTTTGAAGCAAGAGTGTTTGTATGTCTCTTGACTAAAGCTTTGAAGCAAAGTCAAGTTAGGTTTGTGTATCACTCAAAGCTGTGAAGCAAGAGTGTTTGTGTTGCTTGATTAAAAAGTTGTGAAGCATAATCAAGTGTATGATTTTGAAGAGTGTCTTCATCAATTCATTAGTCAAATTGTTTTATGTATCACTGCTGTGATTGAGGGGGAGTGAGTAGGAACTCAGGTTTAAGTTGTACTTAGATTGAAGTTGCATTGGGTAGGTCTTAAGTGAAGGAGATAAACTGGTTGGTTTATTCCTGAATTAATATCTCTTATAGTGGATTTCCTCCCTGGCTTGGTAGCCCCCATAGTAGGTGTTGTTGCACACTGAAATGGGTAAACAATTGACTGTGTTCTTTACTGTTTTTGTATTTATTGTCTTATAGAAAGTCAAGTACGGTGTCATAACATTGAACGTGACATTGAGTATCTGCAGCCAGAATTTCAAATCCCACTGGGTTCCAACTCTGCTACTGCCTTTATATCTTTGAGCGTCTCATCACTTGGATGCTCCGTTGAAGATTAAGTTGATTGATCGATGCCGTTTGAACCTGATAGTTGATAACAAATTCTGGATGCAAGGTGATCCAATGAGACATAGTATTACGCTTATCCCTAACTTTTTCCTGGACCGCCCTTTCGGGTTTTCAGTCCATCGGGATACCCATTTTTTCCCTAGCCGCCTTTTCAGGTTTTCGACTTGCCGGGTGTACAGATTTTTTTTCATTTCATCCCTTATTTTAACCCGAACCATTTTGGTTCGCCGGAAAGCCCTTATTTTTGCCTAGGTATGTCAACCTAGCAGGTCTTTAGTTTATGCGTAGTATCTTTTTACTATGTCTGCATTGGCGGGGTGAGGAAGGTCGTCACCATCCATGGTGGTTAGAATCATGGCTCCTCCTGAGAAGACATGTTTAACCACAAATGGCCCTTCGTACGTAGGGGTCCATTTGCCCCTGGGATCACTTTGAGGAAGAATGATGCGCTTGATTACCAGGTCCCCAACTTGATACTCTTGTGGTCTGACTTTCTTGTTAAATGCCCTGATCATCCGTTTTTGATACGTTTGACCATGACAAATAGTAGTGAGTCTCTTTTCGTCAATTAGGTTTAATTGATCAAGTCGAGTATGGATCCAGTCATCTTCGCTCAAGCCTGCATCCTTCATTATCCGGAGAGAGGGTATCTGGACTTCAATCGGCAAGACTGCCTCTATGTCGTAGACCAAGGAAAAGGGAGTTGCCCCGGTTGACGTTCTTGCTGAGGTACGGTACCCATGAAGAGCAAACGGTAACATCTCGTGCCAATCTTTATAGGTCACTGTCATCTTCTGCACAATCTTTTTGATATTCTTATTTGCTGCTTCGACAACCCCGTTCATCTTCGGCCGGTAAGGAGAAGAGTTGTGGTGCTGTATCTTGAATTGCTCGCAGAGTTCGGTGATCATCTTGTTGTTAAGATTGGTACCATTGTCCGTAATGATCCTTTCCGGGACACCGTATCGACAGATCAGGTTATGACGAATGAACCGTGCTACGACGTTCTTGGTTACTGTAGCGTAGGAAGCTACTTCAACCCACTTCGTGAAGTAATCAATTGCTACCAGGATGAAGCGATGCCCGTTGGATGCCGTAGGTCTGATCTCGCCGATCATATCAATGCCCCACATTGCAAAAGGCCAAGGTGCTGTCAAGACGTTCAGAGGTACTGGAGGAACGTGCACCTTATCAGCATATATCTGGCATTTATGACATGTCCGAGAGTGTTGGTAACAGTCGGCTTCCATTGTTGAGCAAAAATATCCTGCCCGAAGGATTTTCTTTGCCATGGTATGTCCCCTGGAATGTGTTCCAAAGGTTCCTTCATGTAGCTCTGCCATGATCTTTTCTGCTTCAGTTTTATCCACACAACGCAGTAAGGTTGAATCATGGTTTCGCTTGTATAGAATGCCATTACTGAGGAAGAACTTCGCTGCGAACCTTCTCAGAAACTTTTTGTCGTTGACAGATGCACCCTCAGGGTAGTCTTGAGCTTCCAAGTACCTCTTCACTTCGTGATACCATGGTTTTTCTGTTACCTCTTCAACCTCAAGATCACAACAATACGCAGGTTCATCCAGTTTCCAGATAATGATCCGGGGAGCTTCGTTATCCCATTTGACTCTGAACATGGAAGACATCGTAGCCAGCGCGTCCACCAACTTATTCTCCTCTCTTGGGAAGTGTTCAAAAGTTATCTTTGTGAAATGGGGGATCAACGTCAACACATACTCTTTGTAAGGAATACGATTTGGGTGTTTCGTATCCCACTCGCCTTTGATCTGATTGATCACGAGAGCGGAATCTTCGAAGACACTCAGAAACTTGATCCTTAAGTCAATTGCAGCTTGAAGACCCATGATGCATGCCTCATACTCCGCCATGTTGTTGGTGCAGTTGAAACATAGCCGGGCAGTGAGTGGAGTATGAGTGCCTTGAGGGGATATGATCACAGCGCTGATATTGTTACCCAAAGCGTTGGAGGCTCCGTCAAAGTGCATAGACCATCGGGATCCTTCCTCAGGTCCTTCATCCGGTCCAGGTACTTCACAATCAGTCACTACCATGATATCCTCGTCAGGAAACTCAAAGTTCATAGATTGGTAGTCGTCCACTGCCTGGTGTGCCAAATGGTCTGCCAATACACTTCCCTTGATTGCTTTCTGAGTCGTGTACTGGATGTCGTATTCCGTCAAGATCATTTGCCATCTTGCTATTCTTCCAGACAGAGCAGGCTTTTCGAATATGTACTTGATTGGATCCATTTTTGAAATCAATAGAGTAGTGTGAGTCAACATATACTGTCTCAGCCGGCGAGCAACCCATACCAAAGCGCAGCAAGTTTTCTCGAGCAGTGAGTATCGGGTCTCACAATCGGTAAACTTTTTGCTAAGGTAATAAATGGCGTGCTCTTTTCGGCCAGACTCGTCATGCTGCCCCAGCACATACCCCATTGAGTTGTCAAGTACCGTCAAGTATAGTATTAGAGGTTTCCCTTCAACCGGTGGCATAAGAATGGGTGGTTCTTGGAGATAATCTTTGATTCTGTCGAAAGCGTCCTGACATTCATCATTCCAACGTACTACCTGATCTTTCTTCAGCAGCTTGAAGATTGGTTCACAGGTAGCAATTAGATGTGAGATGAATCGGGCAATGTAATTCAGACGTCCTAGAAAGCCTCTGACTTCTTTCTCTGTCTTGGGAGCTGGCATCTCTTGTATGGCTTTCACATTGGCAGGGTCCACCTGAATACCTTTGTCGCTTACGACGAAGCCTAGCAATTTTCCAGATCTCACTCCGAAGGTGCACTTGTTTGGGTTCAACCTTAGCTTATACAACTTCAGACGGTCAAACAGCTTCCGTAGATGGTCAAGGTGTTCCTCCTCAGTTTGGGACCTTGCAATCATATCGTCGACATACACTTCTAACTCATGATGGATCATGTCATGAAACAAAGCAACCATGGCACGTTGGTAGGTTTCCCCAGCATTCTTCAACCCAAAAGGCATGACTTTGTAGCAGAAGGTTCCCCACTGAGTAACAAAGGTAGTCTTCTCCATGTCTTCAGGAGCCATTTTAATCTGATTATAACCGGAGAATCTGTCCATGAAGGAGAATACCTTATGTTGAGCAGTATTGTCAACCAGAACGTTGATATGAGGCAGAGGGAAATCATCCTTAGGGCTGGCCCTGTTCAAATCCCTGTAATCAACACACATTCTGACCTTACCGTCCTTCTTCGGCACTGGAACCACGTTGGCAACCCACTGAGGGTAAGAAGTCACTGCTAGAAAACCGGCATCAAATTGTTTCATAACCTCAGCTTTGATTTTCTCGGACATCTCTGGACGCATACGGCGGACCTTCTGTTTTACTGGCGAGAAGTCTTCCTTGGTAGGCAGGTGATGAACCACAATGTTGGTATCCAACCCAGGCATGTCTTCGTAGGGCCAGGCAAAGATTTCCACATAGTCACGCAGCATCTGGATCAACCGTTGTTTCACACTGAGCTCCAGATTGGCACCAATCTTGACTTCCTTTCTGTCTGTCTCAGTACCCAGATTTACTGTTTCCACTGGCTCTTCATGTGGCTGAATGGCCCTCTCTTCCTGGAGTAGCAGTCTTGCAAGCTCACCAGGCACTTCACAATCATCTTCACCTTCGTCTTCGGCTAAGTTGATCGGATTTTCAAAGTCATAACTGGCAGTAGCAGAGTCGTTACCAGTGAGATCTAGAGTGGATTGGAACCTGTATGAGTGAGTGTGTGTAAATACAACTATTTTGCAATATATAAAGAAAGAAAGGGAGCGCAAGATTTGAAATGTGAAAAACGTCCAATGCTTTTATTCATGATATATGGAAGTGACACACAAAAGCCCTCACAAATAAAACCACGGTGCCCCGGGTAAGACACCGGGCCATAGAGTTTCAAATTATTGTTTATTACAAATCCAAAACAAAGAAGTTCATTACTGGGTGACAAAAGTAATAGGTGTAAAGTTTTTTGCAGTCCAGTTGCTAGGTCCACCGTTGGTCGTTGGGTAGATCCAGCTGTCAAATTCAGATTCGTCCGCTTCGTCCTCAATAGCATTCACTCCCGGGTTGGTGATGAACACAGGAGGTCTTCCAATCCTTGCCTTGCGCACAGCCTTCTGAGCTTCTGTAGTGAAACCCAAGCCAGACTTGTCAGTCTTTGGAGTAAAATCAGGAAGCCTGCCCCAGTTTGTGCACTCACCCTTCTCAATCACAGCTCGGGCATCCTTCAAGGAAGCCATCTTCAAAGGAGATCCGTCTGCAGTCACTGTCTCTGTTGCTGCCAATGTTTGAGGCACCTCTTCAAAGTGCTGAAAGGGGGTCTCAATGAACTCCCCATCCATTTCTACGTACCTAAAGGAGTTGAGGTGGCTGACCATGTATTCCTCTTCCCCTTGCACTGTTACGATCTTCCCCCTGACCGGGTACTTGAGCTTCTGATGTAAAGTTGAAGTCACAGCTCCAGCCTTGTGGATCCACGGGCGACCCAGCAAACAAGAATAGGATGGACGGATGTCCATCACATAGAATTTTGAATCAAAGACTTGTGAACCGACCCTGATTGGGATGTCAACCTCACCATGCACCATCCTTTTGGACCCGTCAAAGGCCCGGATAACAATGTTACTTGGTTTGAGCTCTAAACCCTCACAGTCCAGCCTGTCTAGAGCTTTCTTGGGTAGTACGTTCAGTGAAGAACCAGTGTCAACCAGCACGTGAGCAAGAGTAGTGCCCCTGCATTCAATGGAGACATGCAGGGCATCATTATGGTTCTTCCCCTTGGCCGTCAGATCAGCGTCAGAGAAACCCAGACCATTATCAGCAGTTAAGTTGGCCACACAGTCGGTGAATTGATCAGCAGACATTTCTTGGGGTACGTGGGCCGTCTTCAGGAAAGCAATCAGGGCCTTGGCATGGGCCTCTGAACATAGTAACAGTGATAGCATGGAGATTTTAGAGGGGGTGTGCCCCAGCTGTTCAACGACGTTGAAATCACTTTTCTTTATAATTTTGAGGATCTCTTCCATCTCTTGCTTGGAAGCCTCAACAGTGGTCTTTGGTGCCTCCGTCCGGGCAGGCACATCAGTAACAATTTCCTTACCCCGAGCATCAGATGACTCGGAAGCAGGGGTAGAAACTTGATCAGGGGGGGGGAACAGGCACACTGGCAAGTGTGATGACAAGAGGCCTCTGAATGGTTGGAGGTGCAATGTCCGGTGAGAACAGTCTTCCACTACGAGTGACTTTAGCAGGCCCGGTGATATTGGTGACACCGGTACCAGTATTGAACTCTTGTTTCACTCCCAGAACATAAACGTCTGCCCCATACTGCCGTGGGACAACTTTATCAGACTTACAGGGGATGGGCCCCGGAACAGTAATGGTTATGGGTGCAATCTTGTGAACAGGCATGATTTTGACAGGCTTCCTTGGGGGAGCCTTGGAAGGGTTGTTGAAAATGGTAACAATTGAAACTTCTTCAACAGGGGAAGCAGGAACGGCAGTCTTCTTGAACAAGACCTCTTTACTATCCACCAGGTTTTGGACGCCTGACTTCAGCAAAGGACAACCAGCAGGTGAATCAGCACATAAATGGCAACCTTTACTACATCCCGGAAATAAACCGGCTAGCAACAGGTTCCTCTTGACGGTCAGCAGCGGAGTAGCAACATCATCCACAAAAGCTACATACAGGTCCTCCTCAACAGCATTCACTCCATGCTGGGGCATGGGAGCGGTCACAACATTTGGCCTTTCGGGCGCCTCGAAATGTATTTCCTTGGCATCAATAAGGTCCTGAACCTTATTCCTTAGGGCCCAACAATCATCAGTAGAATGTCCCAGGCCATCAGAGTGATAAGCGCAACGGGCGTTGGGGTTGTACTTCGGAGATGCTGTGTTTACCATCTTCGGAGCTTCCTTGATGGTTACCAGGCTGGTTGACAGCAGTTGCGGCAGGATCTGAGAGAGAGTCATGCTGAGCCGAGTATACTGTCTTTTAGGCCTCTCAGCTCTGGGCTGGTTGTATTGCTGAGGAGCAGAAGCAGGCTTAGAAATAACCACCGCGTTGACAGCTTGGCGGCGTTCCGGTTTGTTCTGTCTCCTGGGACCGTACACAACATTGGACTCCTTCTTGAAGGGCTTCTTTTCAGTATTGGAGGAGGCACCCTTCTGTATCTTTCCCGATTTTATACCAGCTTCGATCCTCTCACCAGTCAGGATCAGGTCAGTAAACCTAGCAGAGGAATTACCAATGAGATGGTTGAAGAATGGGCCAGATAGGGTCCATAAGAACATGTCTACTAGTTCATGATCTGTCAATGGTGGCTGCACCCTGCCAGCCAGGTCTCTCCATTTCTGTGCGTACTCCTTAAAACCTTCACCCGTCCCCAATGACATACCCTGGAGTTGGGTACGCGTGGGAGCAAGGTCGGAATTATACTGATACTGCTTGTAAAAAGCAGTGGCCAAATCCTCCCAGTTACGAATGTTGGTTCCATCCAGCTGATAGAACCATTCGAGATGAGTCCCTGAAAGACTCTCCTGGAAGAAGTGGATCCATAAGTTCTTGTCTGCTGTGTAAGGTTGGATCTTCCTTACGTAAGAACGGAGCTGCATCTTAGGACAGGAAGCCCCGTCATACTTCACAAAGGTCGGCGCCTTGAACTTGTGCGGGATCACCACCCCAGAAGATAACCCCAAGTCTCCGAAATCCAACCCAGGCACACGTTGAATCTCCATAGCATTTAACCTGACCTCCAGCTGTTTGTACCAGTCCTCAGCAGGAGGGTACTGTTCATCATTGAAGTCTGTCTCAGTGTCAGATACCACAGGACTAAGGACCTCTCTCCCTTGGTGACTGCCTTCCCCCACAGATGGAGTAGTCCTCTCAGCTTCATTTTGCAATGTATTCCCGAGTCTGTGCCCAGTGTTGAATAGCACAGTCCTCTTCTTCTTTTTCTTCTTCAGGAGCAAAGCCTTCAGCTCTTGTTGTCCTTGGGCCAAGTTCATGACCATCTCCTAAAATTGGGCATTCTGGGCCTGGAGGGCCTTGATAGCTTGCTCGGTAGTGAGTTCAGGATTCATGATGCTTGAGTGCTGAAATAAACAGCGAAGAAGATTAAGCAACCTGTAGAAAAAGGGTACCTGTAATGCATATGATGAATGAAATGTGTATGAATTATGTTTTCAAAGACAATCGGGAATCAACTTTGTAAACAAAAGGAACACACTTTATTAGATTTAAACTTTAAATTGTTCAACAATTTTACAAGGATGAAAATACTGAAAAGGAAATAAAGCTGTAAAAGAAACATCCAAAGCCCATCAGTGCTCCCATGGCCTCCTCTTCTCATTACAGATATAGTCATTCAGGGTTCGCTCGTTCTCCAATTGCTTGGTCAGCTTCTGGATCTTCTGTTCCTGTTCGTTGAACTTTTCCCGATAATAATCCCGCTCTTCCTGTAGTTGCACCCAAGACCTCTTTAGTGTATCAACATCAGTGGGTATCTGAGGAGGGAGAACAGTTGGAGGAACCCCATCTCCATCAGGATTTTCAAGAATGATAGGCCTGACAGCTTCATATGGCATACCTAACTTCTGAGCACGGATGCAGACCCATCTGTAGTAGGGTTCCATTGGTAGAGAAGTCTTCAGTCCTAACTCATGTGGGTCAGCTTTGTGAATTCTGTCCCAAGCTTTGATGAATCTACGGCGCAGTTCGTCACTATCTACCTAAAACTCAAAACTGATGTGAGGCACCAACATTTCATGAGGCCCTGCTCTTCTGGCTCTTCCAAATTGACGGAGAGCTAAACATGGATTGTAAGAGATTCCTCCTTCGGTACCAATCAAAGGAACATTAGGATAGTCTCCGCAACGATCAATAACAGCTACCTCATCCAAACCTCTGAGAGTCCAAATGATGTCACTATCAGTGAGAGACATTAACCTATGAGCCCAGCCTTTTCCTTCTTGGTTCTTCAGCACGAACTTGGGGAGGTGCGAAATAAACCACCTCACTAACAAAGGAGTACAACACCACAGGGTTCCTCGTCTTCGGGCAGTAAGAGCATAGAGTTGTTGCAGGATATCACCCAAGAGAGTGGGTACAGGGTTCCGAGACATGAAGATCCTTATGGCATTGACATTGACAAAGTTATCAGGATTTGGAAACAATACTAGCCCATAGATTAAGAGAGCTAGAATGTCCTCGTACGCCCTAAAGTCTAAGTCATTCCAGAAACTGTTAGTTTTACCAATCAGAAACTTGGCCAAGAAGCCCTTAACTCCGCTTCTAGTCACCCAGTTGTCCATTACCTCCTTGTTGGTCAAAGGAAGGGCTGCTGCAATCTCCTCAGGTCTAAGAGGCTTCTCCCAGCCAGTGAAGGGAGTCTGATCCAAGATAGGGATGCCAAGCAAATCAGAGAATTCTTCCAGGGTATGGACCAGTTGGAAGTCTTGAAAGGTGAAGCAACTGTACAAGGGATCATAAAACTGGGTCAAGACACTCATCAGTTGTTGGTCCCACTTTGAAGTGACCAAACCGAGAAGAGAACCATGCCTCTGGATGAAGGAAGTGGTATTTGGAATTCTTCTAACCAACTCTTCAAGCAAATCAGGTGGCTGAACAAAGTTGAACCGGATAGTGTTCCTTCACATAGGCATCATGATGTCATACAAAACGGAGCAAAGATGAAACCCTCTTGTCTTTGAAATGGGTCAGTTCTTATGCAGGATGCATGCAATGTCTATGATGGTATGGTGTTATGATAAAGCACACCACAAATATTCACAAAGGTAAACATGATAAGGCACACAAGTCACACCACAACCCTTAGAGTTTAGGCCAGCATGAAGTTCAGGTACTACCCTCTTTCAGTTTTTTGGTTAAGACCTGTCCTATCAAAAGTAACCGGGTTCTAGAGGATCCCAATATCATTGACTACCCTCAATCGGTCATAACTCCAGCATCGCAATCTTTTCTTGCAGCCAGAACCATCGCGAGAGTTTAGCCTCAATGGGTGTAGCATACTGCTACTGTTCTATGGCCAAGTTGGGTCACATTAGGGTTCTAAGGTCGGTTGGTGCTTAATGACTCCTCAGAAGACCCATATTCTCCTCGTTGCAACATAAGGGATATCGGTACAGACCAAGGTGCCACACCAACGTAGCCACTTCTTCACCCGTGTCGGTCTATGCCGGACAGGTCCCTCACAGCTTATGCTACCTAAAAGGGTATCCCCAGATCTGGGTTAGGATCTATGAAACTCCAATGCAATGCCCACAAATATAAAGCAAACAAAACATTCAATTGAAAACACAAGTATGATCTAATCCTAAGATACACCTCACTTTACAGTATCCCCAGCAGAGTCGCCAATTCTGTGATCGCTGGGAATAGAACTGACTGTTTTTAGCTGGTTTCGCGAAATGTCGCGGAAGCAAGAGTCGCCACCGTCTTTTATTTTTTCCAACATGGAAAGGACAAAAGCACAGCAAAATTCCTTATGAGATTGTTTCTCGGTTCGGGAGGTAGATTTAAAGAAAGGGAAGGTGTTAGCACCCTTTCTATCCATGGTTATCCATGGGCTCTTAGGTACTTGCTCTTATGTTTTCAAAATGTTATTTGCTTTTCAAAATGTGAGTGGGTTTGAAAAAGTTTCTTTGAAAGATTTCTGAATAACTCTTGTATCTGTCCTCAAGAGTGTTTGAAAAATTTGTTTTGAAAGCTTTTGAAAGTGTAGTGTGAAAAGATTTTTTTGTTTGTTTTTTAGAGAGCAAGTATCCACGAGTCATCTACCTACCCTAAGGAATTAGGCTGTGTAAAAGTCCTTAAGGTAGTGTCATCCCACCATTGAGAGGTAGGTAGCACCACCGTTGGAGGTGTTCGGGTCAATTCGATTAAGGGACATGTATGGTCACCGAAGCAACAATTAGGATACCTTAGAAGTAACCCTAATGTCCTAGATCCTTTATATCCGAGGCAACCGTTTCGAGGCAACTGTTTCGAGGCAACTGGATCTTTAGACTAAGGGTGACCTCTAAGACGTCCTATACTTGACGACCACGTTCGAGGCAACCAGTGAGGCGTACCCTAGGAGTGGCATGTGCATGTGTGTTGTTTCATGTTAATGTTTGTCTTGTACATGTTATTCGTGAGCTACGGATTGGTTTTATTTGGCATTCATTCTTGCATGCATATTAATAGTTAAGAGTGCGGAAAATAAATTGCGGAAATTTGAATCTACGCTATTACAAGGCGCGGGTCTATACATCGCCAAAAGACAAAAACCCGTTTTGATAAATAAGAACGGAAAGGTAAATAAAGCGGTAAATCCTAATTAATTATTACATCCTGAGGCAGTTACAAAAATAATCAAAATAAAGAAATAAAATTAAAATGCGTGCGAAAGAAAGAATCGGGAATGTTCTAAGGGTTTTGACCCTTTTAAGAAAAGAAATTGATTTTTTTGTCTTTTTGTAATTAAAATGAAATTAAAACTAACTAATGACTAATTAATTAATTTAATTAAAAGAAAATATATTTTTTTGTTTTTTTATGTTTTTTATGAAATAAAATAAAGAGAAATAAAATTAAAAGTTAATTTTACCTAATTCTAAATCTATTTTAATTATTAAGAAAAGAAATTAAAATTGACTAATTAAACTATTTATTTGTTAATATTTATTTGCAAAATAAAATAATAATAATAATAATGTTAATTCTATTTTTTTTATTTTTTATGAAAATATTAGTTGGTTAATTAATTGTTAATAAGAAAATAAGGCAAATAAAAATGAAAAATGGAAAAAATAAAAAAGAGGAAGATTAAAACCCAAGGGGGTGTGGCTAGAATTTGAAGGTGTTGGATTGAGATTTGAGGCCCATTTGAACAAAGCCTGTTTGACTTTTTCCGGTTGCCTACGCATGCGCTGACTCCAGAGTACCATGGTCCTCATGCTTGGCCCTTGGATCTGAACTGATGGACACTTGGAGCGCTCCTGGATGAGGTCTATGGTGGATGCTGGATGAGACGCTGCACACAAGCACTTTAGAAAAAATGATAACGAATTATGGGGGGACCTGGGAATCGAACCCAGGTCCTAGTGAATACAAACCACGTAGCCAACCACTGGACCAAAACTGCGCGTTTGTAAGCATAATAGAAACAAAAGAATATATGAAATAAGTGCGTTATATGCTGGAAAAGCGCGCGCCAATTTGAATGGCCCATTCCCTAGTTGCCACGCCATCATCATCTTCGTTCTGAAACAAAAATTACAGGCAAATAACAGGGGTTTTAAACCCCCACTAATTCCAACAGTAAAAAATAGCGATTAGAAATTGGGGCAACATAAAAAAGGCGCGAGGATCCCATTCAAATCGTCTCATCATGCTGAGTTCAACCATGCCTGTTTGGAGTTTAAATTTTACAGTATAGCAAAAGCCCCAATTTCCAAACTCTGAAAACCTAGAAATCGCTAATGGTAGTTTTCGTTTTAGAGCCTTATAATCAAATTAAAACATGCAGAAAGTTTTGTAATGGTGTCAGCAATGCATAATAACATTCAAAATGAATTAATGAGGCATAGAAATGGAATTTCGTTTCTCAAAATTTTGAACAAACCGTGAGGGCGTGATGAGTGATTCCTTGAGGTTTTGTGCTTAATTCTGATGGCAAGAGGTTCCTGGAAGGGTCAGGAGTATGTTTGGATCGAAGGAGAGGTTTGAATGATGTTGCAAAGTCGTTTTCAGTTTGTGAATTTTCTCTTGAAAAAATTGAAATGGCTTATGCTGTATGAGTGTTTCTAGGTCGTGTCTTTGGTCTCAGAAGCTTGCATATGTATCCTTGAATGAGAATCAAACAATATAATGCACCTTTAACCCTTGCACTTATGTTTGAGATTTTTCCATAACCTCCATTAAAGCAACTTACCATTCTTGTCAAAATTTGAATTTTTATGCCCATAATAGGATGTACACGAATTTGGAAGGTGCTTCATGGAGTATCAAAGCTATTCAACACAAAATATATCCCTTAATTAATTTTCTTGATTTTTATTTGAATTTTAAAGATTTAAAATGAATTAAATCAAATAAAATTAAATAAAAATGGAAAAATTAACTTTTAATCTTGAAATAAATTGTGGGACACGTGGGAAGCATGGCCAAGCTGAACCAAGTGGAAAAAGTGGGCCCTTTTTGTCAAATATGAAATTTCAAGGATAATTGACTTTGGCCATTTCACAAAAATTTCCCAACTTCTCCAATGCATATCTTGCTCAATTTTGAAGCTATGAACATGTTCTTGGACATTTTGGAAAGGTCTTGAAGTCCTCTAACCAATGTCTTTGGTCCCATGTCATTTTGATTTACCAATCTCAAGTTATGGTCTTTGACTTAAAATGCCTTTTTGTTAACTTTTGAAAATGACCTATAATGTTGAAATTGATAACTTTTTGTGAGAGCATTTCTTGGACTTGGAGTGTGAAGATGAGTTGTAGGAAATTTCCTCCCCTTCAAGATGAGCATTGGATGGGATTTTTCTGATGAACCATGAAAAAGTTATGCCTTGGTCAAGTTACAGTTGACTTTTCAGCTGTCCAAAACTAGAAACTTTTGACACCTTGATGATTTTTGAGCCATTCTTGGGAAATCATGGTCAAGACTTGACCAAATGATGATTGTGGCTTCAAAATAAGATGTTGACCAAAAATTTTGACTTTTGACTGCCAAATGACCATTTTGCCCCTATAGTTGATTGTGAGGCAATTTAGGGTTTTTGACTGTGCAACTTGACCTTGTGAGCCTTGAAACTTGACATGTAGGTGCTTGACAATGTATATGAGCATAGGGGACTTGATTGAGCCCTTGAAAACCTCAACTTCCTTGCAGGAACCAAAACCCTAGTTTGACTGGCTTAAGAGGGTGGTTGACTGTGTAGCCTTTGAGTAGACTTGAGCAAATTGAGATGATGCTTGTCAAATCTTGAAGAATATGGGAGGGAAAATTTTGGGGTACAACAGTTAGGCATGTGCATCCTTCCTTGTTAGAGTCCCATTTTATTTGGTGTCTCTTCAAAGTCTAGTTGGTCTACTGGCAGCCTTTGGTTCGACATGTGCATCCTTCCTTGTTAGAGCTCCATAGTATTTGGTGTCTCTTCAAACTCTAGTTGGTCTACTAGCAACATTTTGTTGGGCATGTGCGCCCTTCCTTGTTAGAGATCCATAGTATTCAGTGTCTCTTCAAATTCTAAATGGTCTACTGGCAACCTTTGGTTGGGCAGGTGTGTCCTTCTTTGTTATAGTCCAGTAGTATTTGGTGTCTCTTCAAAATCCAGTTGGTCTACCGGCAACCTTTGGTTGGGCAGGTGCGTCTTTCCTTGTTATAGTCCCATAGTATTTGGTGTCTCTTCAAAGTCTAGTTGGTCTACTGGCAGCCTTCGATTGGGCAGGTACGTCCTTCCTTGTTAGAGCTCTATAGTATTTGGTGTCTCTTCAAAGTCCATTTGGTCTACTGGAAGCCTTCGGTTGGAAAGGTGCATCATTCCTTGATAGAGCTCCATAGTATTTGGTGTCTCTTCAAAGTCTAGTTGGTCTACTGGCAGCTTTGGTTGGGCATGTGTGTCTTCCCTTCTTAGAGCCCCATGGTATTTGGTGTCTCTTCAAATTCCAATAGTCACTGGCATCCCTTTGGTTGGGCATGTGTGTCCTTCCTCGTTAGAGCCTCCTTTGGTCGGTCTCTTTCTTATATATGTCCAATATTCTTACCGGACATGTATTTTTTATATCTTTGTTAGAGTCTGCTTTGGTCGGTTTCTTTCTTGTATGTGTCCAATATCCTTACCGGACATGAATATATGATCCCTTTTCTTTTGTGTGTCTAACCCTGACCCGACGTACATATATAAAACTCTACCCCCGCAGAAAAACCAAAATACATGACTTTTGTATATTCTTCATAGTTCGAATTTTATTATTCTATTGAGTATTCAATCCCCTTCTACCTCGATTATTCAAAAGGCTAGTGTCAATCTCACCATCAGGTTTAAGTTGATTGAGTATGGGCAGTTGTTGCACCTAAAATTTGTCCTTTTTATTTTAACCCTAATTGGCTTATTTTTCTTTAACATACTCATGCATACATATCACTGATTCCATGTTTACGGGATCAAAGCCTTTATCTTCATCAAGCTACAGAAGATGACTGTGTGTCAGACAATACAGTGAAACATAAATTCAGGGTTTTCAGGATTCAAATGTGCTCTGCATATTTCTCCAAGCTACTTAACCAACGAGTAATCAAGGTCTCATCATGCCAAGCTCTCACGTGTTCCATCATTCTTCAAATTGCAATGAAAACTGAGTGTTTCAGTCGATTCGGGACAATTTGGACAAAAAATCAGCATTTCACAGTTTGTGTTAAAAAATTCATAACTTTCGTCAGAAAAATAATTTGAGGGGGTCTTTTGGTGTTGGAACCGTCTTGATATCCTCTCCATTTCATATGTTTGGGTGGGAAGCAAATTCTGTGAAGATCTTTGAAAATGCAAAAATACGTTGAAAGCCACATGCTGGAGTAGATTTCCGGTCAATTGTTGCGCAATATTGAAAAATCATAACTTTCTTGATTTTTTTCATTTTGGGACATTTCTTTCGGAATGATGTTACAAATTTTTTTAGCTACAAATTATCTTCAGAGTCCGAGTTCAGATTAGGATCAGAAGACTTAGGTTTATAGCTTGTTTCTAAAGTTGAACACTGAAATATGACACAAAAGTTGTGCAGCCCGAAATAGAGAGTTTTCTGTCTCCAAATTTCTCGGTATTGTAAAAATTATAACTCTCTCAATTTTTATCCTATCAGGACGATTCTCATGGTACAATGTCACAAATTTCGTCATCTACGTTTTTGCTTCAAGAGTCAGGTTCAAATTATGCTAAGAAAGTTTCGATTTATGGTTCACATATCAAATTGTACATGGATTTATGATAAAAAAATTTGCACAACCCAAAAACAAGGGATTTATGACTCCAAAATTGAATATTTCAATTCCATTTTCCAAACAAGATCTTACAGCTTTTGTATATATTGATTTCAATTCAAATTGAAAAGGACTTTTGGCTCATTTTTCACAAAATATACTCAAGAATAAAGAAATTTCTCTCAAGCTCTCAAGTTCACTCTCTCACCCAAGCTTCTCTATCTCCACCGTGCACCACCGCCCAGGCCTCCCTCCTGTACGATCCAACCTCTCTGTGATGAGCCTTCCGCGACTGGGAATTGTCCGACCGCCCCCTCCGATCGCGTCCGATTTCCGAGCAGTACCTCTTCCGACCATGTTTCCAATTGGCACTCCCTCCTTCTGACGAGCTCGTTCGACTCTTCTGATTTAACTTTTCTGATTCTGATTCGGTAATTCTTGAGCTTGCTTGATTTAAGTGATTCTTGATTTAATTATTTTTCAATTAAGTGCTTATTTAAACTTAGCATGAGTTAAATTAAATTGAATTTTTGGAAAATAATTGATTCTTGAGATTAATAATTATGGACAATTATGGAATCGAATGAACATTTGTTTAATTGTTTGAATCTCATGTGCATCGACGCGATAATTGTGATTGATTGTTGATTCTACGCATTGAAGCTTGATTCCGATTCAATAATTGTTGAATTTCATGAGTTGATGATTATTTTCGAGTTGATTATTTAATATCAACGCGTAAATAATTTTTGTTTCGATGTTTGGTAACCGGTGCACCGACAGTGATTTAATTTTTGCAATTTATTTATGATTTTCGATCAACATTCCAAGTATCGATGTTCGACTTTTTTGCACGTTAAATGTTAATTTCCGATCGATTTTTGATGGACATCGATACATGGAACAATGCTGCCCAGAGTTAGGAAATGCTTGCAAATTATGTTTTAATTCTCGGTTCATGCATAATTGGCTTTAATTGGATGAATTCTTTACATTGGTATCGATTTTGGTTGATTTTAATTAGACCTTTTTGTGCATTTCATGAACCAATACCATGCTGCCCGGAATTTTGTTTTATGGCTTCGATACTTGTTTGGAACTTGTTTCTCCATGGTTTAATATCCATTTGAGTTGTGATGTAAATGTTTAACTTCGGTTATTGTTTCTTGTTATTACTAAATCATTTTGTGAATTGTGCAAGTTTCCAAAGGTGTCTCGGTACATGAGACTTGTGATCCGTTTTTGTTTTGACGAGACTTATATCTTATGTAGGATTATTGTTTGATATGCGGATATGCTTGAGTTACCGATTGTGTTTTATTTTCACATCGATGATGCTTCGATGCTTATTCCTAGCATTTGATTTCTAACTCTTTTCTTTGATTGGTGAATCATGCGCGAAGATCTTCGAGTTTCTTGTGCTTTATTACACTTTGTGACAGACATTTGTTTGTTTGGTATTTTTCCTATTCTGATTTAATTCCGCATTATCTTTTAAGTTCCTTGCCATGAGAAGTGGGAATAGAGATGCATGAGCTAAATACCTACCCCCGTAGGCATTACAAACTTGTTTGTTTATATTCTTATTTGTAAAAGACCTCAAAAAGGGGAAATTTCTTTGTGTTTGCAAAAGACCTCAAAAAGGGGGGAAAATTTTGTGATGGTTTCCAGTCCCTTGGTCATTCTTAGCTCGAGTTGTACGTTGATACTTTGAATCATTCTCCTCTATCTTTTGATTCAATAAAGTGAAAAGGGATCATGATCATCCTACGCACCTTATCATCATTTCAACGATACTTAGCTCATGTTTGTTAACATTGATGCTTCGAGTTGTTACTCGATTTGTGATTGAGATATTCTAGTGGAAGAAGGGTCTTTCGACTCATCTACCTTGATTTCATGTACAGATAGCTCATTCTTGATTCTTGTTAGCATCCTTACTTGTGTTTACATCCTTGCACCTTTGCTTGTTCTTTTAGGTTCACCTTTGCATGTTCCCTTAGGATTACTTGTTTCATTTTCGATTCAAGGTAGACATTAGGTTTGCAAACCATGCATGTAAACTTAGGTAGATATCCCCTTTTTGTATCAAAAATTTAGGATCACCAGTGCATGATAATATTAGTATTGTTAGTCTCCCTTAGACTTTTTCATTCCCCTCTTGCCTTATTAAAACAAAAACTACTTTTTTTAAGAAAACTCTAAAACACTTAATAATTGAAGATGCGGGGTCATATGCAGTTGAGTCTTGTGCGGTAGAGCGAATCAGTCCAGACCGAATCTTTCTCTTCTCTCACTTCTTGAATTTATTACGATTCAAATTGAAAACTCTTTTGCAAATAAGCGAAGAAATAGTGAGTGTCCCTCCCGTGGGATCCATTTGCTATCATCTCACCAAAAACACCAACCAATTCAAACTTTTTTCCCTTTGGGCTGCCTTCGGGCTTTTCTTTGAAAACCTTTTTTCTGAAAGGATGTATTATTTCCTCTCCATGCAAAGCGGCGCATAATTCCGCAAAGGTCGCGTGACACTATGTCAACTGCTGAAGTGTGACTGTAATACTATCCACTTAAAAAATGAAAACCCACCAGCATTTTCTAGATGAACTACGAGTGCCCCAATCCCCTATTGCACGGAAGGTGGTACATAGGCACTAAATGTTTGCAATTGTGGAAGGCACAACTAATAAAACCTTTTTCTTTGTATATACATGCTGCATTCATGCATTCTTCTCTTATCTTGTAAGCTTTACATAGAACACACCCTTTGATTAGAACAACAAGAGTGGATCCCGTGGAGTACCACAGATGTGAGGGTTGCTAATACCTCCCCCCTACGTAATCGACTTTCATACCCGATCACTTGGTCGCAAGATCGTGATTTCTCCATTCTCAGGTTTTCTTTGATGTTTTCCTTTCCGTTTCGTGGGATAAATACCCGATGGTGACTTCATTGATTTTCTTTTGATGATTTTCATAGTTTCTTCAATCAGCGGGGAATGCTCTAGTTGAAACGACAACTCTCGAATCAATTTCAGACAAAAGATCTTGTTAAACTCCACCATTTCTTGGGTATTGAGGTATCCCATAGGGGTGAAAATAGGCTAGGCTAGTCTAGACTTTAGAAGGCCCGAGTCTGACCTACAACAAATTTAAAAGGCTTGAGTCTGACCTATGGCCTATTATAGGTTCTTTTTTTGGGCATGGTCTGACCTTTTTTAAAAGCATAGCCTGGCCTGAAAGCCTATTTAAAAGCCTTTTTCTCATTAAAGTTTTCAATTAATCCATATTACTTAAGAAGCCTTCATATATAGGCCGACCTATTAAGCATTTCTTCTAATATATATGCATACATAGACCAACCTATTTTGCATTTTTTTCTAATATATATATATATATATATATATATATATATATATATATATATATATATATATATATATATATATATATATATATATATATATATATATATATATATATATATATATATATATATATATATATATATATATATATATATATATATATATATATATATATATATATATATATATATATATATATATATATATATATATATATATATATATATATATATATATATATATATATATATATATATATATGTATATATGCTAACCTATTTAGAATATTTTTAATATATATGAAAATATAGGTCGGTCTATAAGGCTATAGGCCCCTGTAGGTTGGCCTTACCTATTCCCCACCCTAGTAGCCCAATCTAGAGATGGTTTGGTGATTTCTCAGCAGAAATTTGCTATGGGTATTGTGATACGGTGGCAGAACCGACTGTTGTATTGGTTTTTCATTTGTATTCGTAAATGTTGCGGTAAGCAAGAGTCACCACCGAATTTTCTTTTATCCAACAAAGGAAAGGGTGAAAAGAATAGAAAAAGACCTTTCAATATTATTTCTGAGTAAGGGGGGTAGATTATGGAAAGGGAAGGTGTTAGCACCATTTCCATCCGAAGTTTTCTACGGGCTCTTATATGCTTAGCTCATTTTTTGAAATACCTTGTGCTTTTGTGTGTTTTTGAAAAGTATTTTTGGAATTGCCTTAGTGCGGCGATTTTCTTTATGATAACTCTTGTATCAGTCCTCAAGAGTGTTGATAAAGCGTTTGAAAATGTTTTGAAATTTGTTTTGTGTAAGTGTAAAAATTTGTTTTTTAGCAAGCATCTAACAGCTATCTACTTTTACTCAAAAGGTCGTTCTTTTCCCCCCTTTTCCTTTAGACAAGGCTAGCCTACTATTAGTGAGTAGGTAGCCACAGTCGTTTGGATGTATGAGGGACGTTCGCGGGTCATCGTACAGTCATAAAGGCAACATATAGAGACGCTTTAGCAATTTTATTTAAGGGACTAGATCATTTACCGAAAGGCAACACTGTAGGGTCATCGAGGGACTATGATCTTTTGATTTAAGGTTCTTTGCTAAAGCTTCCCTACTTTTGAGGGACATGACTGTTTTATTTTCCGAAGGCAACCAAAGTTGGAGTACCCTAGAGGTGTATATGTGCAAATGTGTTGTATTCAGTTATTTTTGTCTTTTTTGTTAGGTTTGCTAGCATTTTGTTTTATTCTTGCCATATAATCCTATTACCATACATCTAAGTAGTTAATATATGTACAGAAATAAAATGCGGGAATTGTAAACCCTACACTATTACATGGCTTCGGGGATTAATTACATGTCCAAGGATGAGGGGGATAAAGCAAAAAAATAAAATCCTAATTTTAACTATTACTTCCAGTAGATAGATACAATAATATAAATGTAACGCGCGCGAAATGGAAAAGAACGTCTAAAAATCCTAAGGAAAAGGAAATCTTTGTTTGCTTTTATTTATAAAAGAAAGAAAAGCTTAAGTCTACTTAATTTTAATTTAAAGAAAAGGTTAAAATAATTAATTAATTAATTTAATTTAATTAACTAAAAAAATACTAACCTAATGTTTTTTTGTGATTTTATTTGATTGTTAATTTAAAAAAGGAAACTAAAAAGAAGTAAGTAACACAAAAAATAAAAATACAAGAAAAGCAAGTCTTTTGATCCAAAGAAAAAGGCAACTTTCGATCCAATGAATAGGCAGTTTTCGTTCCAGAGAAAGGTATCCTTCGATCCAATGAAGGAGATTATCCTTCGATCCAATGAAGGATGTCATCCTTCGATCCAGGGAAGGATGTGGCTTTTGATCCAGCCAAGGGCCTTGTTGAAAGTGCCTGATGGATTGCCTATGGAGGGCCCTGGATCTGCAAAAAATGTTAGCAAAAATAAAAGCATGACATGGGTGTCAAACCCAGGTCTTTCGATTCTGTGTGCATTGTGTGCTTTCAAACTTGAACTAATTTCACATATTTGTTATACATAAACTGAAAGAGGGTAATACATAAACTCCATGCCAGCCTGAAATTTAAGGGCTATTGTGTGACTTGTGTGCTTTCAAACTTGAACTACTTGCACATATTTGTTATCTAACAACATGAGTGCCTTTCAGGTTTTGTCTACAGTCCGTATCCAATAACTTGGATCTCTTGCCGGATTTCTTTGTTTACATCACTTTTTCTTAAAAGCATAGCATACACATCATAACGTCATGCCTTAACATTTCCTTAACCATTTCAAGGATCTCAAGGGTTTGTGTTGCAGGTTATGGTAAATCAAACATCTAGCAAGGGGCAAAGGGGATTTATTTTCCTCTAGCCAACGTCATCTAGAGATCAAAATACGATAGCTTGAGTCGGTGGCTATGACCCAATCGATATGGTGAGCTTGACTCTTGAAGAAGGACTCTTGATGACACAAAGTTTCTTCAATCAAAGCTGCAAAATTCAAATTCTAACAGTTTCTTGTTTACCCCACGAGATCCTTGAAAACATACATACATTGCATACATATCATTGCATAACAGGTCTCCCAGTACAGGTCTCTCATGTTCTCGCTGTTTATTTCAGCAATGGCTCTCCAACAAGGCAACCAAGATCTTCATACTCAAGAGACTCAGTTCAGGGAAATCTTCCTAAACCTATCCAAGGGGCAGGAAGAGTTGAAAACACTCCTCGTCGGGAACTTGGTCAAGAAAAGTACTGAAGACAATAAGGACGAACGGCTGGAACAACTGCAAGCTGAGTTAGGTGCCATGAGAACCCAGGTGCTGGGACAGATTGCTCTTATCCAAGGCTTAGCCCGGGAACAAGAAGAGTTGAGAACCATTATCAACCAGCTTTATCAAGACAAATACAACAGTATGAAGCAAACAGTCGAGGCCTGGGACCAAGTCATTGATCAGCCTCCAAAAATACAAGAGTTTGGCTTGTTGAAGAATATACCTCTCCAAGTTGCTACTACCTCACGGGTCCAACAACAACCTCGCCATAAACAACTGGTTAATCAGAGTAAGCCGGAGAGGCCCAAGAGGCGGTTTACCAAGCTCAACATGCCGTTGTCCCAAGCTTTGCAACACCTGTTGAGATTGAATCTGGTGACGTTTGTAGGACCTCATCTGAATCCCAAGACTTCTTCACCTAACTACAATCCTGACGCAAGGTGTGCATACCATTCTAACAGCCCGGGGCATGATACTGACGACTGTTGGAAGTTGAAGTATAAAATTCAAAACCTGATTGATGAAGGAACATTGAAATTCACACAAGATGGTTAGGATGAGTTCTTCTACCATCCCTCCAAGGCACATCCTCTGAAGTGACAAGACCAGACGAGAAGACTTTTTGTTCATTAGAATTTTCAATTTGTAATTTTCTTTTGATTGTTCAAACATTTATTCATGTCAAATTTTGTTACTTCATCAATGCATTGCATATGTCTGTTTTGAATCAATACATTCATATTCACTATATTCAAATTGCTTTCATTTTTTGTGATGTTCAACTCTCGATTAAAAAACTCTAAGCCTTTAGAGGGAGGATGACGAAAATGATATCAAAATCTCTACAATATGCTTTTGAACAGACCCCGCTGACGATGTACAGGTGATGTTTCAAATCCTAAACAATGGAGTTATAAGGAAGATAATCCCTCGTCAACCCCTTTAAGCCAAAGAAGTTGGAGTTTTTTCTTTTCACGCAAATTAAAAAAAAACTTAATCACAACCTGGGGACAGGGTAGTTTTCTCAGTTAATTCGGGTGCACAATTAATGGCATCAAAGAGGTCCTTCCAAAACAAAAGACGGTGATGGTTCCGTATAATTGTCAAGACAAGAAGTCATTATCTCTCAAAATAAAAGCCCATTAAGTCAAAACCTATGAAGGAGACTTAAGAAAAACTAGGGCATCCCGCTGACTGTAATCACAAAAGAAACAGTTCAGGCAAAAGACAGTGATAATAAAATAAAAAAGAAATAGATCCTACAAACTCTCAACAAAAATGACTGCCTGTTCAAAATAAATTGTCAGTATCCGAATCGTCGCTGGAATATCAGAGCAAAGACTCAAACAGGATCTAAATACACAATTATAACCCTTAAAAGTCCTAGCTGAAGCATGGGTTAGTTCGAAAGCATATTGTCGCAAAAGGTATCTTGACTCCTGTAGGGCTTACTGTAAATCCTGAGTTGACATCACATATTACAAAATTTGCCTGTTTTATTGAAAAATGCATTTTCAAAAACTTCAAGACAGACATAAGCTTTGAATTCTTAAAATGACATTGTTTGCATATGACTATTTGTTCAAACAACAGAGAAATTTGCACGACAAATATCTAGTGAACAAAAAAACCTTCTCAATAAAAAAGATCACCTCAAGTGGAAAAACACTTCCAACCAATGGGCACGTCATGATCATTGTCCATCATCTGGGGCAGTCAAGTCAAGATTCAAGGAGTCTCTCAAAGATGCCAAATAGCCAGGGGCAGATCTCCATCTGAATCACTTGGGGTATTGGACATGAATTCCAGCAACGAATCTTGTATAATCAAATGAACATCTTCTGGTAGTATGGCAACACAACACTACCGACAATGACAACTCCCTACACCCTGAGAGCGTGGACATAGTCAGAAAATACTGCACATGAACAAAGACCCGCTAGGTTGACACACCTAGGAAAAAATAAGGGAATACCGGCGAACCAAAAAGGTTCGGGAAAAATTAGGGATAAAAACAAAAAAGATATGTAAACCTGGCAAGTTGAAAACCTAAAAAGGAGGCTTGGGCAAGAAAGGGTATCCCGGTGGACTGAAAATCTGAAAAGACAGTCCATGCAAAAGTTAGGGATTAAAGCGTACGACTATATCCCGTTATCTCGTCACTTTCCTACCAGAAGAAGATTTGTCATTTCAATAGGCAATTACCAAGCACCTCATAAGTTTGGATAACACTCGATCCACAAGGCCCCCGCAGGCACTTTCTCCCGCAGAAACAGGGGCAAACAAGAAATGTCCAAACCTTACAATTTCTTTATTCACCAGGTATAGGGAAGACCTAGTTGGAGAAAACGATTGAAGGTAAATTCACTCCCCGCAGAGTAAGGATAAAGATAGTGGTGTTAGCTCTCCCAAGCTGAGACTCACAACTGTGAATGAATTGGTGATATTCTCCCCAAAGCAGAGTTTATCTACCATCAGCACTGAAAAGTCTTATATCCCCAGCGGAGTATAAAAATATCCCCGGTGGAGTTTGAAAAATATCCCCAGTGGAGTTTGAAGAATTTTCCCCAGTAGACTCTGGAAGATTGTCCCCAGTAGAGTCTAAAAGGTTATTCCCCGTGAAGTCGCAACTGGAAAATCATCCCCAGTGGAGTTCTTTCCTTTCACAAACAGGAATTCAATCCCCAACAGGATTCATTATCACCAGCAACGGTAATTCATCCCCAGCCGAATTTATTAGCGAAATCCTCTGTAGAGCATCTCTTCCCCACAGAGGCATTTCCTCGTCAGCTTATTCCCCAGCGGGATTATCCTCTCATGCAGGTTTATTCTCACAATCATCTTCATTCACTATCCCTGGTGGAAATGAAGAATTCAATTCTTTTCTCCAGCGGCAATCCGAGATTTATTTTCCCCAGCTCAAAACATCACATTCCCATACATCATGACATGCATACGCATCATACGACACAATCTCATTTATTTAGAGAACATCATCGCTTGATACATATCATGCATTACATACAACTAACCTTTACCTTTCAGGAAGGATACAATTAAATTCTCACAACATTCAAGCTATGAAGCTTTTACCTTAGTTGAATTACGGACGAGTTCCTAAATCTCAGCAGAGATGTTTCCTTAGTTGAATTATGGACGAGTTCCTAAATTTCAGCAGAGATGTTTCCTCAGTTAAATTACAGACAAGTTCCTAAATCTCAGCAGAGATGTTTCCTCAGTTGAATTACGGAGGAGTTCCTAAATCTCAGCAGAGATTTTCCTCAGTTGAATTACGGACGAGCTCCTAAATCTCGACAGAGATATTTCCTCAGTTGAATCACGGACGAGTTCCTAAATCTCAGCAAAGATGTTTCCTCAGTTGAATTACGGACGAGCTCCTAAATCTCGATAGAGATATTTCTTCAGTTGAATTACGGACGAGTTCCTAAATCTCGACATAGATGTTTTCTCAATAGAATACAGACGAGTTCCTAAATCTTGGCAGAGATGCTTCCTCAATTGAATTACGAACGAGTTCCTAAATCTCGACAAAAATATTTCCTCAGTTGAATTACGGACGAGTTCCTAAATCTCAGCAGAGATGTTTCCTCAGTTGAATTACGGACGAGTTCCTAAATCTCAGCGGAGATGTTTCCTCAGTTGAATTACGGACGAGTTCCTAAATCTCAACAGAGATGTTTCCTCAGTTGAATTAAGGACGAGTTCCTAAATCTCAGCAAAGATGTTTCCTCAGTTGAATTACGATCGAAGTTCCTAAATATCAACATAGATGATTCCTCAGTTGAGTACGGACGACCAAAGTTCCTAAATATCAACAGAGACGACTCACCAGCAGAATAACAGACGCCGAAGCTCCTAAAATTCTAATTCTTTCAACAAAGATCAGACTTCCCTAGCGGAATATTCCTCAACAACAGGTATATAAGCTCTCGCTAAGGAATCCCTTATGCGATTGACACTCCTTTGGATGGCATCTTTAAGCCCATCTCCCGTCATCAGTCTCCAAATGGCATCAATAAGCCCATTCCCGACATCACAAGACAATTACCACTTCATGCAAATGAAAATTTCTGGGCACTCTAGTGTTCAATCATCTTCCACCTTCAGATCACGAAAGGCAGACGAACCAATCTAAATCTTCAGGTTTAAGAAGATTGAACAGGGGCAGCTGTTGTACCCCAAAATTTGCCCTTTTTTCATACACCCATATTATTGGTTTTATGGTTATGGAATAAAGGTATATTTATCAAGCTTCTTCAGGTTACAAGTGACGTTTATTTCGTCAATGAATATTCTCAGAGTATTTTCCGTGTTGAAGATCGGTTCGCCGTTTTACAACGATTCGGGGTTCAAAGATTCACAAGTCCAACCCGGCACGTCATATTCAGGTGTTCTTTCGCCAAGATATCTTTGATAATGTATTCTCAAATTCAGGTTCGGCTCAAGAGTCAATTCTTTAAAGAAGGTATCCGAATGTGTGAGTTTTCTCGAAGAAATATGGTGAAAAAGTGTGCTGAAAGTGCAGTTTTTACGCGCTAAAAAATTCATAACTTGAAGATCGTGGCTTGTTTTGAACCCGTTCCGGTGGCCAAATTTCCGTCTTGACGTCATATACGTTTTCATCTCTCACGACTGAAAGCCAATTTTGATCATAAGGTCTTCAAAAATGTGGATTTATCAAGTATTTTCATACAGAAAATTTGTGACAAATTTATTTGCGTCATGTTCAGAAAATCATAACTTGGTCGATTTTCATCGTATCGAGATTGTTCCGGCGCCCAAATTTCATAACTGAGTTGGCTACATTTTCACATGAGGTATCAAGTTCAAACAGTATTCAAAAGACCTTCGTTTTTTGCTCAGAGTGCGTGTGATGCGCCGAAAATCCTGAATGCTGAATATTATTTCATCTGGGCTGAAACTTCGAAAATTCATAACTCAGTCAATTTTTATCAGATTGGGCCCATCTTTTTACACAAGGTCACTGATTCAGAGATCTACAACTTTGCTGCAAAAGTCGAGAACTAATTATGCTTCGATCAATACTAGTTTTTTATTGAAGAACGTGTCAGAGTCGACACTGGAGCCCAAAATAAGTTTGTCTGAGCTGAAACTTCAAAAATTCATAACTAATTCATCGTTTATGCAATTGAGCTTATTTTCGAACAGGAGTTAGTTCTCGATGTCGGCTACATTTTGATTTCATATTTCAACTTCAAAAATTGAACTTAAGCCTCTGCGATTTAGCCTGGAACGTGACGAACTCAAGTGAACACTGGAGGCCCAATTGCATATTCAAAGCCTATTTAATTATTTTTACAGTTTAATCACTAATTAATTTTCATATGTAATTTAGAAAAACTTAATTCTTTTCTTTAAAAAATATTAAAAACAACAAAAAAACATTCTTTTCTTTTAATTAGGATAGAAGGGTCAAAACCCTAGTCTCGCATTCGATCTAATTTTCTCGCGCATTTTTATTATTATTTTGCCCAATTATTGTATATGCTCCCGATTTGTAATAATTTAATTAGGACATTTATTTATTTTTACCGCTTTTAATTTCAAAGGGTTTGTTTTTGGCTATATAAATACCTGAAGCCTTGTAATAGCGTAGTTTAATTTCCGCACTTTAAATTCCGCAAATTATTAACTGTTAGATGTATGATAATAGGATGCATGACAAGAATGTATGATTAAATTTTAAAAAATTAGATCACCCTAAATGTGCAAAGATAAATAAACTGAAATTAAATCATTCGCACATGCGCACTCCTAGGGTGCACTCCCACTTGGTTGCCTTCGGTAAACGGTCATTGAGTATAGGATGCTTTAGTGGTCGTCCTTTTGTCCAAAGATCAAAGTTGCCTCGGATATTGTTGCCTCGGATAAATGATCTAAGACATTAGGGTTATTACTAAGATGTCCTAGCATTGCTTTAGTGACCGTAGGTCCCTTTCAAATTGACCCTTAAACTCCAACGATGATGCTACCTACTCACTAATAGTGGGATAACGTTGTCTAAAGGAAACAAACATAGAATGATTCTTTTTTCGAGTAGGTAGATTAGCTCTTAAGTACTTGCTCAAACAAAAAAAACAAACTTTTTCACACTTACACTCCTTTACAAACAAAATTTTCAAAAACACTTCATTACACTCTTGAAGATAGAAGCAAGAGTTAAATCAAAGTCAAAACAAAAACTTTTCAAAGCACACAAACACAAAGAAAACAATTTTGAAAATGATGAGCAAGTACCTAAGAGCCCGTAGATAACTACGGATAGAAAGGGTGCTAATACCTTCCCTTTCTATAATCCACCCCCCGTACTCAGAAATATCTCGAAAAAGGAATTTTTCTGTGCTTTTTTCCTTTCTTGTTGGATAAAATAAAAGACGGTGGCGACTCTTGCTTACCGCGACATTTTGCAAACACAAACGCAAGACGCAAACCAGCATTCCAAAAACAGTTAGTTCTGGCCACTGTATCACACCCTTGGTTAAATAGATCGTAGTCCCTCGATGACCCTTACGATGCTGCCTTCGGTAAACGATCTTAGTCCCTTACAATAAATTGCTAAAGCTCCTCTACGAGTTGCCTTTATGACTGTAAGATGACCCTTGCATGTCCCTTCACATCCAACAATATGGCTTCCTACTAACTAATGATGGGGTAGCAATATCTAAGGAGGATAAAAATAACACGAAAGACTTTTGAGTAGGTAGATAGCTCGTAATCGCTTGCTCACAAATCTCTTTAAAACAAAAACATTTCACACAAACACTTTCAAAATATTTTCAAAACATTTTGTACGTATTCTTGAGGATTAATACAAGAGTCATTACAAATTTCGCCTTACATTTCTATTTCAAAATATTTTCAAACACTTACATAAAAAAGGCAAATTTTCAAAGTTAACTAAGAGATTAAGAGCCCATGGATAACTATGGATGAAAAGGGTGCTAACACCTTCCCTTTTCATAACCTATCCTCCGAACTCAAAATCTCAAGGTCTTTCATGTTCTTTTCACCCTTTCCTTATTGGATAAAAGAAAACTCTGAGGCGACTCTTGTTATCCACAACATTTGCGATAAAATGCAAAACCAAGTCAGTTCTCCGACCGTATTACAGAATTGGCGACTCTGTTGGGGAGTACTAAAAGTGGGGTTAACTTTAGAGCTAGATCACTTCTAAATGCTTTCCTTGTTTGATTTTTCTGCTTTATTTTTAAAGGGTTGTTTGGGTTTTATTTCTTGTAAAGATCCTATACCCGGATCTGGGGAACATTTTAGGTAAGTAGCAATAGATCATGGAAACTATACAGCGTATACCGATATGGTTGAAGTGATGGCTACGTTAGTGCAACACATTGGTTTGTACTGGTATCCCTCGAGTCAGTTGGGGAGCATACTAGGCTTACGTGTGGTGTCATAAGCATTAAATGACCTTAGAACCTTAATTGACCAAACTTAGCCATTAGAAGGTAGTTAGATAGTCGGCTTTGGTGCAGTCTGAAGTTGGTTGATATTCGATACTGAAGATGTGAAAAACACAAGAAGGGGGGTTGAATTGTAAGACTTTAAATCAAATGCAGACAACACTGTATTTTTATCCTGGTTCCTTTGATCTCAAACTACTTCAGTCCACCCGTCAAGGTGATTTCGCCTCTCTCCAACGAGGTCTTAATCCACTATATTCAACTGAATACACCAACTACTTTAACAACTGTTAAAGCCTTCTTGAGTCTAACCACATACCGGTTTATCTCAAGGAAATTCTCTTACATATAATTGAACAAAAAATGTGTTTGATGTTTTCTAATAAAACTATATATCACAATTGTGATAATACACAATATTAAGCTTAGAATGACACTGGACTGCTAATGCTTTTGAGTAGGCGTGGTTGAAAGCTTTAGCAATTTGAATGAGAGAGTTCGTTTATGTAGGCGTCTATATGCGTGAAGATTATTAACCTTTTCTTTTCTCACACAGTCTTGTTTAAATAGCCACGGAAGAGATACGTTGGTTGTCCATAAATCACTTTCAATGACCATAACGTTCTTTCCTTTTTGAGAAGATCTTGTCTTGGATAAAGCCGTTAGAAATAAATCTGTCTTGAATGCTTAGTAACGCTTCAGAGTGTTCTGCTATTGATAGCGCTTCAGAATGTTCTTTGCTTTAGCTTATGCTGATGCTTCTGAGTGCTGATGACTTGCTAAAGATCTTGATCAGAGTCAGAGTATTTTATGTGCAGATTCTGGTCATCAGGCTTCAGCGTATGATCTAGTAACTTCAGCGTGTAGCACATGTTTGATCTTCTGATGCTGATGTTGATATTGATCTTCTGATGCTGATTCTATCAGAGTTTCTGTAAATACAAAACATAATTTTAAGTAGCATATATGTCTTATATATAAATCTTACAATTTATTTATTCTTGTACTTTGTTATCATCAAAACTCTAATTGAGGGTTGTAGAATCAAACTATGTTCTAACAATCTCCCCCTTTTTGATGATGACAAAAAAACAGATTTTTTCAATTAAAAATAAAGAATAAAAGGTATCAGAGATTAACAAATAACGAGTAAAAGGTATCAAAGATTAAAGATAAGGAATAAAAGGTATCAGAGCAACGAAGAGAAAAACTCCCCCTGAGTTGATTACTTCCCTTTATTTCCATGAGCATCAGAACTTTAATGTACTTTCTTTGAGCATCAAAACTTTTATTGTATCAGAGTTCATCAGATTTTTGTACCTGTAAGCTTTTCAGAAGAAAGAAATTCAAATATATCAGAATGTTAGAATGTTTGAGACTTATGTCTCAGTAATCCGTTATTGAAAAATATCATTCTTTCTCCCCCTTTTTGTCAGTTATCAAAAAGCACAAATAATCAGAGTTAAAATATTCAGAGCTGAAAATGCATTTATATTAAAAACAGAAGCAATGATAAGTTCAGAACAAATATTACAGATAAACAAGTTATAGAAACAGCAAGGAAATTTCTAAGAAGGAGGAGGAAGTCGTGTGAACAAAGCCTCCAACATGCTCTTGATTTGTGTGTTGGTTTCCTGTTGCTGATGTAACATGTTCGCTATTGCATCAATTTTGGTGTCCTGCTTATCCATTTTTTCATTCATCAGCATATCAGATCTTTTCAAGTCCTCCAGAGTCTGCCTGTCAAGAGAGGAAGCTTGAGGAACTTCAGAAACAGGGTGCTTCTCAGAGCTTTCTGTAGTATCTTCTTCTTGACCCAAGTCTTCAGCTTGAATTATCTGTTCTTCTGAAGGTTGAACTTTGGATGCTGGACGCTGTTCAGACCAAGGAGCAATGTCCAGATGGAGAACTTCTTCATTAAGCAGCTTGCTCAGAATTGGACCTTCAATTTCTTTCAGCAGATTGCTGAAGTTCTATTGAGCCTGTCCATAGCTCTGGTCTTGCAACTTAAAGGTTTCAGAGCATACCCATCTTCTGAATTTTGTCCAGAGGAGGTCTGATACAGCAGGATCAACCAGTTCCATACTTGCTTGTTTCAGAGAAGTGATCCACTTCTGTATTTCAGTTTCAAAGTTCAATATGCTGGAACCAACATCTGGATGTTTTGGTTTAGGGATAGCAGTTTTGTGGTTGATGGCAGCAAGACGTTCAAAGTGTTAAATCAATGACAGTTTTGCCGTGGTCTTCTGACTTGGCTTTTGGTGAGGGAGTGGGAGAGTCGGGAATTATGATTGGACTTGATGGGGAATTTGGTGGAGTTATTTCTGGTGAAGAGGGAAGTTGAGGAATATTCACAATGGTACCACAGGGCAATTGAATGGCCAAAGGTTGTGGTTCAGGGGATTCAGAGGGTTGAGCCTCAAAGGTTTGAGTCTCAGGTTATGGGGATTGTTTAGGTTGAGGAGGAGAGGGTGGATTAATTTCTGGTTGTGGAGATGAAGGTAGAGGGATTTCTTGTTCTGGAGAGAGTGGAATTTCTGGTATTGGTGAGATGGGAATTTTTGTGTTTGGATTTGGATTTTCTGGTTCGGGAACGGAAGTGTGTTGGTCTATATCAAAAAGAACTTGTGCAAGTTCTTGTTCTGGTATGGCTTCAGTATTTGGATTTTGTGGTTGGGAGCGAGATCTTCTGAGGGTTAATGATTCAGAAGGGTCAAAGTCTAAGTCAAAATCATCGAAAGTTTGAGGTGTTGGGTTTTCAGATGGAGTTGGAATTGGAATAGATGTTGATACAGCAGTTGAATCTAAAACAGTTACAGAAGAAGGATTACCTCTCTTCTTGGGAGTCTGTTGAGATGATCCTTCTGCAGCAGCTTTTCTTTTCTTTGTCTTCTTCAGAACAACCTCTGGAGCCTTCTGCTGAAGATTTTGAATATTCAGATTTGGTGTTGTACCATCAGCTTTGCACGCATCCAGATATCTCAGAATGATTTCAGGTTTAGAGTCGATTTCTGAGAACAGTGGCAAGTCGTCCAGAGGGACTCTTCTGCTGGAGATTTCATCAAACTTCTTGATGTTCTCTATCAACTTCATCTTCTTCAGATTTTTGGCATTCAGCTGCTTGCCAACAGAAGCTTCCAGAGTGCTGATTTCTTGAGCCTCTTGCAGATGATCAATCGGCCTATTCTCTGTAAGAATATCTGATATCAGTCTTCCCAAGGGTATCCAATCCCTTTTTGTTCGCTCCTCTTCTCTTGTTTCTTTGACACTTGTTCTGAGATGGTTGAACAAAAGATGAGCTAGATTTATCTTGACCTTCTGAGAGATAAAATAGATCAGAAACTACTGATCAATATTAATGTAATCAGGAGAGCTGGTAGGCTTCCTGTGGTTGAAACAGCCCAAAATGATCTTGGCCCAAATTATGTGTTTGTCCTTCAAATACCTTATCTTGTTGGAGGGAAGCCCCAGAGTAAAGATTTCCCTTGAAATTAGGGCAACATCTGCACACCTTTCTGCCATATCAATGCAACGAATACCACCACCATTGTACCCTATGAGTCTTGCAATCAGGTCTTCAGTAATAACAATCTTCTTTCCCATAATATAAGACGTAACTTGATGATTTGAAGAAGAAGCGTGAATCCAAAATTCCTTTACCAGAATAGGAAAAGTTGGACCCACCAGTCTGTCAAAATACCTTTCCCGGCCTTGAGCTTTAACCTCTTCAGATAAATCAAACCCATTCTCCTTAAGGCTGTTGAAATCCACGATTAATTCTGATAGAACCTCTAGGTTTTTGACTGGTGTTAGAAGCGTTCTGAGGGGTACTTCGTATTCTTCAGATGAAACAGTTTTTTGGGAACCTGCAGTAGGAATGCTGGAAGAAGCCATTGTTCACACAAGGTTTTTGAAAAATATTGAAAGGGTTTTTCTTGAGAAAGTAAGAACACTGAAATCAGAAATATTGAGAGAAAACGAAAGTGAAGGTAAAAAGTGTAAATGGTGTGAAGTGTGTTTAAATAGTTTTCTAAAAAGGTTTTGAAAACATAAACGTTTAAGAGAGAGAAATTAATAATGATTATTAGCATTTAATGATAGCTGATTTTAGGGGATTCAGAAAGATATTTGGAACAGTTACCCATGACATGTGTCTCAATGCATCCAATCAGTGCTTTTGCCTTTTCAGAAACGTGAACACGTGTTCAGCCTCAGAAAATGGCTGATGACTGGATGACACTTGTTTGCTTGAGTGAACAACACATCTCTATCCTGGAAATGAAGCGCTCAGATCTTCATGGATAGATTCTGATACAATCTGCACTTCTAAAATTCTGAAAGAAGATTGATCAGAAGTTCACAGAAAAAATAAACAAAGTTCTGAAGGTTAATATATAGAATCAAAACAATTTTATTCTGGGCAGAGCTTCATGCTGAGATGTTTCAGAATGAAGTTGAACCTATCTTCAAAAAGTGGTTTTGTAAAAATATCAGCCCATTGATGGTCTGTGTTAATAAATTTTAAATTTAAAATCCCTTTCTGAATATAGTCCCTAATAAAATGATGTTTTATTTCTATATGCTTAGCCCTAGAATGCAAAATAGGATTTTTACTTAAGCAAATAGCAGAAGTATTGTCACAGAATATAGGAATGTTACTCTCAAATATCAAGAAGTCCTCAAGTTGACTTTTCATCCAGAGCATTTGTGTGCTGCATCCAGCTGCTGCTATGTATTCAGCTTCTGCTGTTGATAGAGTAATTGTGGATTGTCTTTTGCTGGACCATGAGATCATATTTTCTCCCAGAAACTGGCAGCTTCCAGAAGTGCTTTTACGTTCAACTCTGTCTCCAGCAAAATCAGCATCACAATATCCTACTAGGCTGTAATCACTTGATTTTCTATAAAACAAACCCAGATTAGTAGTACCTTTCAGATACTTGAAAATTCGCTTAACTGCTGTTAAGTGAGATTCTCTAGGATCTGATTGGAATCTTGCATAAATGCATACACTGAATAAAATATCAGGCCTTGAAACTGTCAGATAAAGAAGAGAACCAATCATACCTCTGTAGACCTTCTGTTCTACCTTTTTACTTACCTCTTCTCTTTCCAGAATGCACGTGGGATGCATTGGAATCTTTGATGGCTTACATTCTATAAGATCAAATTTCTTCAGAAGTTCTCTGACATATTTGCTCTGATGAATGTAAGTTCCTTCTGGTGTTTGATTGATCTGAATGCCCAGAAAGAATTGCAGTTCCCCCATTAGGCTCATCTCAAATTCTGCCTGCATACACTTAGCAAACTTTCTTCCCAGAGAAGGTTTAGTAGATCCAAATATGATATCATCAACATAAATCTGACATACTAAAATGTCATTCTTAACTGTCTTACAGAATAAGGTTGTGTCCACTTTCCGTATGGTGAATTCCTTTTCTAACAGGAAGTTACTTAGTCTTTCATACCAAGCTCTGGGAGCTTGTTTCAGACCATAGAGTGACTTCTTTAGTTTGAAAACATATTCTGGATTTTTGGAACTTTCAAAACTAGGGGGTTGGTGCATATATACCTCTTCTTCTATATAGCCATTTAAGAATGCACTCTTAACATCCATCTGATATAGAGTGATGCCTTTATTAACAGCAAATGAAATTAAAAGTCTGATAGATTCTAACCTGGCGACTGGAGCAAAGGTTTCTGTATAGTCTATCCTCTCTTGCTGACTATAACCTTGTGCTACCAATCGTGCTTTGTTTCTGATGACTTCACCTTGTTCATTCAGTTTGTTTCTGAACACCCATTTTGTTCCAATGACGTTGAATCCTTTTGGTTTGGGAACAAGATCCCATACGTCATTTCTTGTGAATTGATTCAGCTCCTCTTGCATTGCTAGAATCCAGTCATTGTCCAGGAGTGCTTCATCAATTGTTGATGGTTCAATTAGAGAAATAAGTCCCATGAGTGATTCTTCAAAGTTTCTGAAGCTAGATCTTGTTCTGATTGGATCTTCCTTTCTTCCTAAGATTGTTTCTTCTGGGTGATCCATGCTGCTTCTGGATGGTCTTTTCTAAATTTGATCAACAGAAGGTGCTGGATTGCTTGCAGTGCCTCTTTCAGATGTTGAGGGAGTGTCTTTGTTAAGAACTTCTGATGACTTGTCTTCAGTACCTGTGAATTCAACTTCCATACCTTCAAATACTTCATTCTGCTTTGACTTTTGAGAGTCAAGCTTATCATCAAAACGAACACTGATTGACTCTTCCACAATCTGTGTTTCTGTATTGTATACTCTGTACCCTCTTGAGCATTCAGAGTATCCTAACATAATACACTTTTGTGCTTTAGAGTAAAACTTGTTCAAATAATTTTTAGTATTCAAAATAAAGCAAGTACATCCAAATGGATGAAAATAAGAAATGTTGGGCTTTCTGTTCTTCCACAATTCATATGGAGTCTTTTCCAGAATTGGTCTTATGGAGATTCTATTCTGAATGTAACACGCTGTGTTTATTGCCTCATCCCAGAAGATCTTAGCAACGTTAGTCACGTTGATCATGGTTCTGGCCATTTCTTGCAATGTTTTGTTCTTTCATTCTACAACTCCATTTTGCTGGGGAGTTCTAGGACAAGAGAAATCATGCAGAATGCCTTTGTCATTAAAAAATGATTCAAAATCTTTGTTTTCAAATTCTCCACCCTGATCACTTCTGACTTTGATGATTCTAAGATCCTTTTCATTCTGAACTTGGTTGCAGAAGGTGACAAACACAGAGTGTGACTCGTCCTTGTGTCTTAAGAACTTTACCCATGTCCATCTGCTATAGTCATCTACGATTACTAACCCATACTCTTGCCACTGACTGAAGCAGTTTTAACTGGTCCAAATAAGTCAATGTGCAGAAGTTCTAATGGCTTAGAGGTGGAAACAACATTTTTAGATTTGAAAGTTGGTTTTGCAAACTTGCCTTCCTGACATTCTTCACACAGAGCATCTAAATTGAACTTCAGGTTAGGAAGTCCTCTGACCAGATTGCGTTTGTTAATCTGAGATATTCTTCTCATACTAACATGTCCCAATCTTCTGTGCCAGATCCATTGCTCGTTGTTAACAGACATAAGACACTTTACATTCTTCCTTTTCAGTTCAGAAAGTTTGATTTTATAAATGTTGTTTCTCCTCTTTCCATTAAATAGGATAGTCCCATCTTTCTGACTAACAGCTTTGCATGAATTTTGATTAAAGATTATATCATAACCGTTATCACTTAATTGACTTATGGATAACAGGTTATGCATTAATCCATCTACTAATAAAACATTACTTATAGAGGGAAGATTTCCATTACCTACAGTTCCAGAGCCAATGATCTTTCCTCTCTGATTGCCTCCAAAGCCTACGTGGCCTCCAGGCTTAAGTTCCAGGCTTTGGAACATATGCCTTCTTCCCGTCATGTGTCGTGAGCAGCCAGAGTCTAGGTACTATGATTGGTGTTTCTGCTTTGCTGTTAAAGATATCTGCCACATGTATTATTTTATCCTTAGGTACCCATATTTTCTTGGGTCCTGATTTGTTAGTTTTACCAAAACTCTGGTTGAATTTTGGTTTGACAAAATAATTACTACTTGTATATTTGATGTCATGTGTGTGCCCATATATAAAGTGTGAATCAAGTGAAGTGTGTTTTATAACTAAATCCATGGCATTCTTTGGTGTGGGTACCTTACCTTGGTATCCTATTCCTTTTCTTCCATTTCTGCTAACTCCATAGATCATTGAAGCCATTTTGCTTCTATCTATGTTTTTAGCTAGAAACTTCTGAAAGTTGTGATCATACTCCTTGATGATCTCATCAGCACTGCTGGGAGTTTCAGGGATTGTTTCCTTCTGAGAGTTTTGCAATAGATTTTCTAATTTTGAAATTTTATCTTTTAACTCAGAATTCTCCAATTTGAGACTCTCAGTCTTATCAAAGTCAGAAGCAAGATTCCTTTTCAGGTTTCTGAATTTGACTCAGATCTGCTGATATCTTTCCAGAATTTCATTAAGGCTTTCAGCTAGTTCAGCCTTAGTAAAGTTTATAGCAAAGTCAGGAAATACCTCTTCTGTATCTGATTCAGAGTCTGAGTCAGAAGCTTCACTGTCTTCTGTTATGTTTGCCATGAGAGCTATGTTTGCTCTTTCATCATCTGATTCAGAGTCAGCTTCAGATGTGTCAGAATCATCCCATGTAGTCATGAGACTTTTCTTCTTTTCCTTGCCAAACTTCTTTTTGGGCTTTTCCTTCTGAAGCTTTGGGCAATCACTTTTGTAGTGCCCTTGCTCGTTACATTCATAATAGATGATGTCTTTGTTGTTTGGCTTTCTGCTTCCTGAAGAGCCTTCAGATCTTCTGTGTCCAGAGGAGGATTCTGACCTTCAGTATCTAGAGAAGGATTCATTCTGATTCTCTGATCTTCTAGGATTCTTGAACTTCCTTTGAATATGCTTCCATAATTGGTTCACCCTTCTGGAGAGGAGAGATAGTTCATCTTCTTCTGATGAAGACCCATCAGAGGTTTCTTCTACAACCTGCAAAACCTTGGAGTCAGATTTTCTGTTAGATTTTAAAGCTAATGGCTTACCTTGCTTTTGAGGTTCATCTGCTTCTAGCTCTATCTCCTGACTTCTGAGGGAGTTGACAAGTTCCTCCAGAGAGATTTTGTTGAGATCCTTGGCTAGCTTAAGCGCTATGACCATTGGCCTCCACTGTTTTGGCAAGCTTTTGATGATCTTCTTAACATGATCAGCAGTAGAATACCCTTTGTCAAGAACTTTGAGACCAGCAACCAGAATTTGAAATCTTGAGAACATCGTTTCTATTGATTCACTTTCTTCCATCTTGAATGCCTCGTACTTCTGAATGAGCGCAAGAGCTTTGGTTTCTTTGACTTGAATGTTGCCTTCATGCGTCATTCTCAGAGAGTCAAACATATTCTTTGCAGTGTCTCTGTTTGATATCTTTTCATATTCAGAATAAGAGATGGCGTTGAGAAGAATTATTCTGGCCTTGTGATGATTTCTGAAATCACGCTTTTGCTGATCAGACATTGCTTTCCTGTCAATCTTCTGACCACTTCCATCCACTGGGTGCGTGTGTCCATCAGTCACCATGTCCCACAGATCAGCATCATGGGCAAGAAAGAAGCTTTCAATTCTGTCTTTCCAGTAGTCAAAGTTCTCTCCATCAAAGACTGGAGGTTTGCCACTGAATCTGTCTCTTTCTTCATAGTTGTCATTGCTGATGTTTTGATGTGGTCCTGCCATTGTGTTTTTCTGACGCTGGATCTTGTACTGACACGGTTAAGTGTTATAAGCTCAGAACTAGGCGCTCTGATGCCAATTGAAGATGTGAAAAACACAAGAAGGGGGGTTGAATTGTAAAACTTTAAATCAAATGCAGACAACACTGTAATTTTATCCTGGTTCGTTTGATCTCAAACTACTCCAGTCCACCCGTCAAGGTGATTTCGCCTCTCTCCAACGAGGTCTTAATCCACTATATTCAACTGAATACACCAACTACTTTAACAACTGTTAAAGCCTTCTTGAGTCTAACCACATACCGGTTTATCTCAAGGAAATTCTCTTACATTTAATTGAACAAAAAATGTGTTTGATGTTTTCTAATAAAACTATATATCACAACTGTGATAATACACAATATTAAGCTTAGAATGAAACTGACTTCTAATGCTTTTGAGTAGGCGTGGTTGAAAGCTTTAGAAATTTGAATGAGAGAGTTCGTTTACGTAGGCGTGTATATGCGTGAAGATTATTAACCTTTTCTTTTCTCACACAGTCTTGTTTAAATAGCCACGAAAGAGATACGTTGGTTGTCCATAAATCACTTTCAATGACCATAACGTTCTTTCCTTTTTGAGAAGATCTTGTCTTGGATAAAGCCGTTGGAAATAAATCTGTCTTGAATGCTTAGTAACGCTTCAGAGTGTTCTGCTATTGATAGCACTTCAGAATGTTCTTTGCTTTAGCTTATGCTGACGCTTCTGAGTGCTGATGACTTGCTAAAGATCTTGATCAGAGTCAGAGTATTTTATGCGCAGATTCTGGTCATCAGGCTTCAGCGTATGATCTGGTAACTTCAGCGTCTAGCACATGTTTGATCTTCTGATGTTGACATATCTTCTGATGCTGATGTTGATATTGATCTTCTGATGCTGATTCCATCAGAGTTTTTGTAAATACAAATCATAATTTTAAGTAGCATATATGTCTTATATATAAATCTTACAATTTATTTATTCTTGTATTTTGTTATCATCAAAACTCTAATTGAGGGTTGTAGAATCAAACTATGTTCTAACAGATACTACACTCATTGAGATTCGACTCTCGAGTTTTGTTTGGTGGTAAGTCAGTTGTCGTGCTAGACGAAGCTTGTAGGAAAAATCAATGATATTGAGATCCCTAGAACCTGGTTACTTCTTTAGGATAGGTTGAGCCAACTAAAGTTCAAGAGGGTACTTACCTACAAACCCCATGCAAGCCTTAAACCTAAGGCCTTTGCGTGCTTTGTTTGTGTTTGATTATCTATTTGAGCATAACATCATGACATCATAACATCATAACATCATAACTAACCATTTCAAGGACCTAAGGGATTTATCTTTGTTTTGTGTTGCAGGGTCATGGCTTCTAGTCGTAGGAATACTATCTGAATCGACTTTGTAAGGATACCTTCCAAGCTCGAGGAATTAGTCTCAAAGGTTCCCGACAATTCTCAGTTCACCAAGAGATATGGTCACCTAATCAGTTTGGTTACTACTAGATTTCAGGAAGACATGATGAGCATTCTTTTCCAGTTCTTTGATCCGAAGCATCACTGTTTTGCCTTCCCAGATTATCAATTGGTACCCGCAATGGAATAATTCTCTAAGTTGCTCGAAGTTCCTATTCTTGATCAGATACATTTCATCAGTTTAGAGCAAGTTCTAAAACCTGAAGACGTTACAGTAGCCCTGCATCTGAAACGATCGGACATTGCATCTAATTGGGAAACAAGGAATGGATTCAAGGGTTTATCTCCTAAATTTCTGATAGAGAAGGCTCATGGATTTCTAGATGCCATGAATTTTCGCGCTTTTGAGGACATGTTGGTTTTGTTGATTTATGGGTTGGTACTATTCCCTAATCTGGACCAATTTATAGATGTGAATGTCATCAAAATATTTCTCACTCATAATTTGGTACCTACTTTTCTCGAAGATGTCCTGCATTCCCTCCACACTCATAATATGATGAGGCGATGAACTCTTATGTGTTGCATACCTCTACTGCCCAGATGGTTTATTTCACACCTGTCCCGATTAGTGATAAAGAACGAACAGGGTTTGAGGTGGTATCAAAGATTGATGTCACTCACTCATGCAGATATCCATTGGTGTTCTCGATCTCATGCAGATGTACTATTATTGATTGATGTGGGGAATTCCATAATGTACCACTCCTTGGTATAAGAGGGGGTATCACTTATAATCCTTATCTAGTTATGTGTCAATTTGCTTATGCTCGAAAGGATGGTCCTCATGATATGCTTGTCCAGGGTATTACATTCGACTATGAGAACGAACCTCAAAACTACCATCAAAGGTTAATACGTGCTTGGGGAACAATCAACAAGATTGATAACAAGACTTTGGGACACAATAATTCCATTCCTTTAGAGCCTTACCTCAGATGGGTGCGGTCTCGTGCTCATAATATTAAAATGCCATATCTTGTTATCCTACCAGTGATCATAGATCATGTTGATGAAGGGGATGTTTCTCATACCGTTCTCCATCCCGATATGCCTAACGACCCCGAAGAACTACGAAAGTCTTGGATTCAGCTTAAGGAGGAAAGAGACACCTTCGAGGCTTAGTTTTATGCTAGTGAAAAGAAAGTACTAGAGCTGACGAAATGACTCCATGAAGAACAAAGCCTTAATGCATATGTGAACACAAAGAGGAAGCGTCCATGGGAGATTTGAATTTATAGTTTGTTGTTGTGTAACTCTTTTTATTAAAAGCAAATATAATTCGAACTTATTACTAAAATTTCTTTTGTTTCCTTTTGTTTAAGCAAATTTAAATCCCGCAACGATCCTTGAAAACATTGCACTTGCATTTTCACATCATGCATATCATTACATAACAGGTACTGTATAAACATGTTTTCTTATCTTCTTGTTGTTTATTTCAGTAAAACATGGCTCTTAAACAGAATGTTAGGGAACTCCAAGCTCATAACGCCCAATTCCAGGAGACCCTCCTGAACTTAGCTCAAGGACAAAAGGATATGTTGGCGCTCATCGTCAAAAAGAAGAAGACTCAGAAGCCAATTGCTATCCTCAACATGGGAAAAAGATTCAAAGGTCTTGCTAAACTAGTTCAAACTGCTGATATCACCTCTGATGAAGATGACAACCAAGAGGAAGATGGTAGAAGTGTCAGGGCTGAAGGTGGAAGCAACCGTTGTTCTGGTAAGATGCCGAAGGATGAAGACTATTCTGATGAACAGTATCCTCATGCGGATGATAGATACAAACAGTTAGAAGACCTTCTTAAGGCTATGGAAATCCAGAAAGTGCCTGGATTGGATTTTGAAGAGTTGGGTCTTATTCCGGGGGTAGTTATCCCTCACAAGTTTAAAGTCCCTGCTTTTACTAAATATGATGGTGTGTCTTTTCCAAAACTTCATCTGAGGTCCTATGTTTGGAAGATCCAAACCCATACCACTGATAGAAAGTTATGGGTTCACTTCTTTCAGGAGAGTTTGTATGGTACACAACTCGAGTGGTTCTATCATCTAAAGGGAACTAACATCTGCACTTAGGAAGACTTGGCTGCTTCTTTCTACAAGCAATATCAATACAATGTTGAACTTGCACCAACTCGCGTGCAATTACAAAACATGACTATGGGTTCAAATGAATGGTTCAAAGAATACGCCCAGAAGTGGAGAGACTTAGCTGGAAGGGTGCAACCTGTAACACCCCAAAAATCATAATCAATTATTTAATTAGTTATTTGTGATTATTTTGGAATTATTATGATTTATATGATGCATCACGGTGTTTGGTGATGGTATGTTGTGGGGTAGTGTTGGAATAATAATATATGAGGAGTATTTGATTAGTTTATAGTTATTTAAAATTTAAATAATTATTTAGGATTTATCGGATTTAATAATAATATTTAGAATTATTATTATAAAGGAAATTATGGTGTAGAAATAAGAAGGGTTAAATGGTAAAGTAATGTGGAATAAGTGAGGATATGATGGGAAGATCAATATTAGGGGTCCAAAGGTTAGGCTTGGTATAAGGAAGGTTTGAGAATTTTGATCGCCCATTCTGTATGATAGTTTATGGGAGAAAGAGGCAGAGGCAGGGCTAGGGCACAAAGAGGCAAGAAGGAGCATATGAGTTTCGGTAGAGTACGAAGAGGATTTGATTGCTAGAAATAATTTCTAAGGTAAGGGGTTTAATCACGTTTATTATAATTGATATCAAGTTAAAGTGTTGGTAGGTTGTGTTTTGTGTGTTGATTTTGATGAGGATTGATGAAATTAGGGGAAAACTATGTGTTAAATGAATGAATGAATAAATCCTTGATAAATGTGTCATGTTAGTACCTTTAAATAAGTGTTATAGGATGTTAAGAATATTTTATAATCATAGGATTTTTAATTCTGAAACCAGAACTTTTTACGAAATTGAATTCAGAGGTCCAGAAGGCCTCAAACCATGGTCAATCGCATGGAGTAGAAGTGTTGCCTGGTTAGCATCTCCGAGCGATACAGAGGTGACACAAAGGCGACACAAGCGTCTCCGGGCGACACAAAGGCTGCACCGGGCGATGGATGGCAGAAGTGATGCAGTAGAAATCTTCAAAATACCGTAACTTGAGTTTCAAGAGTCTGTTTGACGCGTCATTCGAAGCGCTGAAGAGCTAACATGATGTACTATATTATGATTGAATTACGTGAGTGTTTTGATGCATGATTACAATATCTATATGTTTATGATTTTTATTTATTACATGTTGTTATACCATGATGTGTTATTTTAATGATAAACATGATGTTAATTATGATGTTTTACCGTGGTTATTGATAATGATGTTGTAATGATGATATGATTATTTTTTATGGTGATATGATGTCATGATGATATGATGAGAATGGTGTTGTAATGATGATATGATTGTTTTGATGATGCTATGGTGATAATGATGTTGATGGCCTAAATTGGCATAGTGTTGAAGGCTTATTCCTTGCGGTTGTATAATTATGTTGTTGCATGTTGATGTTGCATGCATTAATTGGTGAGGGCTTATGCTCTATTGTTGGTCTGGAATGGCGTTGTGTTGAGGGATTATGCTCTGGTGTTTCCCAATTGGCACTATGTTGGGGGCTTATACCCTGTTGGTACCACATGTATTTAGTTATTGTCGGTTGCATTGCATTACACTGCCTTGATTTGATGTCGTGTTGTATGAATGAAGAATGTGTTTTTGATGATTTATGATAAAGATATGCATATTTTATTATGATACAAAGGTGTGAGTATAATACTTGGTAAATGATAATATGCAGATTTCATGATTGATTTTGTTTATAACTACTATATCATTTCCTTACATCTTTTGTAATGAATTGTTATTACTCACCCTTTCTGTTTGAATGTTGCCTCCACGTGGGTAACGCGCAGGTGACCAAGAATAGTTCATAGAAGTGTGAGGATAGCTTGGAGTCTTTAGTGTGTTTCGTTTGGATAGAAAGGGTCTTGCTCTGATACGTAACACGGGATTCGGGAACTTGCTATGTTTTTACATTGTTTTATTGTTACGTATCTTAATTCATGCTTATGTTGAACCACAAATTTTGTGGAGAATGTTGTTATTAAAGTCGCGGTGCTATGAAAATGAATAATTGGATATTTCCGCCGTGTAAATGATTCTTTCATGAGAAATAAAGTAATAAATTGATTTGAAATGTTATGAATTTTTAAAGACGTGACATCCTACTTGTGTACTCTGATATATTTTCATATATTATATTATAATTATTTATATGGGAAAGTGGGGTGTTACAATTAGTATCAAAGTTGGTCGGTCCATCCAACCAGGTTGCCTAATGTTGTTTGTTCCTTAGTACGCGACATGTGTGTGAAACACTGTCGGTACTTGCTTATTTTTCTAATTGTTTGTCTGCAGGAGTTGATTTGAAATAAGTGGGGAAGAAGCTTTTGCTTCTCTAAGATAGTTAGAGGTCATATTTTAGAACTTGTGAAAGCTTTAAGAATATTTGGATTAGTTTGTTGTGGTATTTATTGAGGACATTATGAGTTAATCTAAGTCATAATAAGGGAATGTTGAACATTGTGATTTGAATTACAATGTTTAAAGGGAAGAAACATTATGCTAAGTTGTCAAGGTGTAGATCATGGTTTGAGAAGGTGAGTTTTCTTGAGCATGCTATTTCGAGTGATGATATTTGTGGATCCATCCCATGTAGATGAATTTATACATTTAGAGACTTCCAAGTTGGTTACAGAGACAAGAAGCTTCTTGGGCTTAACTAGTTATTGTTGGAGCTTGTTTGAGACGAGGTCAAGTATGAAATGTTGTAAACGAGAGAATTGATGGGATGAGGTGTTTGGTACTAGGAAGGATGTGAAGATATTGGAGATGTAACTTATGCTGAACAAGAATGATTAGAGTGACAAATATTAATCAGACCATGGTGTTGTTGGTAAATTTGAGCATAAGTTCTAAAGAAAATGCTATTATAGTTTAATAATGATGGTTTATGCGCCATCGCGGTTGCCTGCTACCTATTGACAAATTGAGGAACTGATCACCCTTAATCTCTTATTGATAGTAGACGGGATCGTGTTGGATGGGATAGACTTATCTTATTAGCTTAATGGTGTGTAAAGTGTTTGACATTCTATCAAGAGGATATTCACTCATCATTTCAGGTGAACCTAATGAATAAGTGACTGTGAAAGAGTTGGGACTTGTTGAACAGTCCGGAGACTTGAGGTTGCATGCAAGTAAATGTTGCAGAGTGGAAAGTTGAGGTTATCAAAAGTGAAAAATGATTTTCTAGTGGGTATTAAAGAGAGTGAGAGGTTACATGTGAAACTTGTGGATGTGATGGTTAATAAAAATCGAAATAAGGATAATAACTTTAAGTTAGATAATCAGAGTAACACAGCTGAAGCATGATGTGGTGCATTTCGTTATGCGGGTGTGACTTGATATGAGTTAAGGGTTAAACATCGTAAGCCTACGAGAATGCTGCAAACCAATGGGAAATCTAGAATGGAAGTGATAAGTGAGAGGTTTATATATTATTCGAGTCACAGCCATGTTAATAGATGTATCGAGTTACATGTTCAATTGATAAATTATAGCATTGTTGTACTAATGTTGTGTGCCAATGTTGTATGTTTTATGGTCATGTTGATGTTCTTATGACGGTGTTGATGTGTGATGAAATGATAGATACGATGTTCTTATCATGAAACTTTATGTTCTTAAATCACGTTGTTACCTCGTTGTCGGGGGTTCGAGTTCGAGTAGCTCATGTTCAAGAGTGAACGAGATCCTAGGATGATGGGACAAGGAGTGAATGAATCTATGCATTCATAACTCGATAGTGTTGCATCTTGTTGGATTATTATGGTTAACAACGTGGAGTGTTGATTAGTGATGATCGAAATGTTGCAAAACGTGATGCAGGAGTTGAAGAGGAAGATGCGAGAGTCATATCAAGAGTTGTGTACATCAAGTAAATTTTCGACGACGAAAATCATTTAAGTGGGGGGAGAGTTGTAACACCCCAAAAATCATAATCAATTATTTAATTAGTTATTTGGGAATTATTATGATTTATATGATGCATCACGATGTTTGGTGATGGTATGTTGTGAGGTAGTGTTGGAATAATAATATATGAGGAGTATTTGATTAGTTTATAATTATTTATAATTTAATAATTATTTGGGATTTATTGGTTTTAATAATAATAATTAGAATTATTATTATAAAGGAAATTATGGTGTAGAAACAAGAAGGGTTAAATGGTAAAGTAATATGGAATAAGTGAGGACATGATGGGAATATCAATATTAGGGGTCCAAAGGTTAAGCTTGGTATAAGGAAGGTTTGAGAATTTTGATCGCTCATTCTGTATGATAGTTTATGGGAGAAAGAGGCAGAGGCAGAGCTAGGGCACAAAGAGGAAAGAAGAAGCATAGGAGTTCCGGTAGAGCAAGAAGAGGATTCGATTGATAGAAATAATTTCTAAGGTAGGGGGTTTAATCACGTTTATTATAATTGATATCGGGTTAAAGTGTTGGTAGGTTGTGTTTTGTGTGTTGATTTTTATGAGCATTGATAAAATTAGGGAAAAATCATATGTTGAATGAATGAATGAATGAATCCTTGATAAATGTGTGATGTTAGGACCTTTAAATAAGTGTTATAGGCTGTTAAGAATATTGTATAATCATAGGATTTTGAATTCTGAAACCGTGACTTTTTACGAAATCGAATTCGGAGGTCCGGAAGACCTCCAACCATGGAAAATCACAGGGAGGAGAAGTGTTGTTTGGTTAAAATCACCGGGCGATACAGAGGTGACACAAAGGCGATGCAAGCATCGTCGGGCGATGCAAAGGCTGCGCTGGGCGACGGGTTGCAGAAGTGATGCAGCCGAAATCTTCAAAACACTGTAACTTTAGTTTCAGGAGTCCGTTTGACGCGCAGTTTGAAGCGTTGAAGACCTAACATGATGTACTATATTATGATTTAATTACATGAGTGTTTTGATGCATGATTCCAATATCTATACATTTATGAGATTGATTTATTACATGTTAATATACCATGATGTGTTATTTAAATGATAAACATGATGTTGATTACGATGTTTTACCGTGGTTATTTAATAATGATGTTGTGAGGATGACATGATTGTTTTTTATGATGATATGATGTCATTATGATATGATGATAATGATTTTGTGATGATGATATGATTTTTTTGATGATGCTATGGTGATAATGATGTTAATGGCCTAAATTGGCATAGTGTTGAAGGCTTATGCCTTGCGGTTGTATAATTGTGTTGTTGCATGTTGATGTTGCATGCATTCATTGGTGAGGGATTATGCTCTGTTGTTGACCTAGAATGGAATTGTGTTGAGGGATTATGCTCTGGTGTTGCCCAATTGACACTATGTTGGGGGCTTATGCCCTGTTGGTACCACATGCATTTAGTTGTTGTCAGCTGCATTACATTGCACGGCCTTGATTTGATGTCGTGTTGTATGAATGAAGAATGTGTTTTCGATGATTTATGATGAAGATTTGCATATGTTATTATGATACAAAGGTGTGAGTATAATACTTGGTAAATGATGATGTACAAATTTCATGATTGATTTTGTTTATAACTACTATATCTTTTCCTTATATCTTTTGTAATGAATTTTGATTACTCACCATTTCTGTTTGAATATTGCCTCCACGTGGGTAATGCGCAGGTGACCGAGAATAGTTTGTAGAAGTGTAAGGATATATTGGAGTCTTTAGTGTGTTTCGTTTTGATAGAGAGGGTCTTACTCTGATACGTAACACGGGATTTTGGAACTTGCTATGTTTTTGCATTGTTTTATTGTTACGTATCTTAATTCATGCTTATGTTGAACCATGAATTTTATGGAGAATGTTGTTATTAAAACCGTGGTGCTACGAAAATGAATAATTGGATATTTCCGTTGTGTAAATGATTCTTTCATGAGAAATAAAGTAATAAATTGATTTGAAATGTTATGAATTTTTTAAGATGTGACATCCTACTTGTGTATTCTGATATATTTCCATATATTATATTATAATTATTTATATGGGAAAGTGGGGTGTTACTGTCTACCCCAGCTGCTCAACAATTTTTTAGTCGCTCTTACGGATTATCTTTAATACCTCTCCCAACTCTTGCCTAGAGGTGTCTTCAGTTGTGACTTCTTTAGGCGCCTTCGTCTGAGCAGGCTCCGTCATTTGCTCTTCGCCCCGAGCCTCAACAGTTGTCTCAGTAGTAGTAACTTTAACAGGTGTAGCAGCAAACTTCAGAGAGATTTATAGGGAGAAAACTCTTCTGCTTCTAGTAACCTTACTGGTTCTAGAAATATTGTCAATGTCGGGATCAACAACTTCAATAATTTCATCTTCAACAGTCGATAGTTCTTGTTTGACGCCATGGTAGAAGACGTCAGATCCATAGTTCTAAGGAATAGATTTATTCAAAGAATATGGGATAGGTTCAGGTGTAGTGATGATCAGAGGAGCGGCTTTCAGATTGGCAGTAATCCTTACAAGACCTTTGGAGGTGATCTTGACAAGAGGTACAGAAATTACGGATAAGTCTTGACACAAATTCTCAGTAGATGGAACCTTCTCGATTGGAATTATATGATTGTCATTTAGGCGTTGAATGCCTTCCTTCAGCAACTTGTAGTCATTGAGTTGGACTGTGCAGCAGTAACACTTTTCAATATAGCCCAGAAATAAATCGGCCTGTAACAGATTCTTCTTGATGATTGGTAGGGGAGTGACCAATTCACTTATGGTAGAAACATAAAGAACATCGTCAATAACACTTATGTCTTTGTCATGCTTCGACATAGGTGCAGTAATAACATTTGGAGTCTCTGGAGGATCAAATTTAATCTCTTTGTTGTCAAGCATGTCCTGAATTTTGTTTTTCAGGGCCCAACAGTTATTGGTATCGTGCCCGGGACTGTTGGAATGATAGGCACACTTTGAATTTTGATTATAGTGAGGAGAGGAGGTGTTGGGATTTTGAGGAGGATCCCTTAAAGTTAACAGGTCTGCTTTCAGTAAATGTTGCAATGCGTGAGATAGTGGCATACTGATTTTTGTAAACTGTCTTCTCGGAGCGTCGGCCTACACTGATTGCCCTGTTGTTGTTGTTGAACAGGCACCAGATTAGAAATTAACACCGCTCCCACAAACTGATTGCGGTCACTTTTAACACGACCATTCTAGCTATAAATGGCGTATGTCTCCTTCTTACCACTAAATGTCTTCTTCACAGCACTCAAAGACGCAGGAACTTGAACTTTTCCGCTCTTAATACCACTTTAAACTTATTCCCCAGTTAGAATCATCTCATTAAAACCAGATGAGGAACTTCCAATCAGATAATTAAAGAATAGACCTGTTAGAGTTCCCATGAACATATCAACTAGCTCTCGGTCAGACAAGGGAGGTTGTGTAATAGTTGAGGCCGAAAATGGCGAGGAGTGGTTGCACCGCATGTAACATCTGAGGCCTAAGAGGGAAAAGGTGGTCACCACATCGAAATGAGAGGGATCCAGAGGCTATGCAAGTATGGGACTGCATGGTTGAAGGAAGGCTTATAAGGATTAATTTGTACTACCTATACCAACAAGATGCATCTTGTTTCGGTAGCCCGTTCCATAAGAACTCCACAGTTAAGTGTGCTTGACTTGGAGTAGTATTGGGATGGGTGACCTTCTGGGAAGTTTCTCATAAAGCGTGTGAGTGAGGACAAATCATGCTAAAAGACCTGTGTTGGTTTGTGGGACTAGTTGATAATCTTGAAAGTAGCCCGGGGCATTAAAAATGGTATCAGAGCCATACCTCTCCCAGTACAATGTGGTTCGAGGACAGACCATACGGAAGCTGGTGGGCATGTAACACTTAAGGCCGAAAAAGGCGAGGAGTGGTTGCACCGCATGTAACACCTGAGGCCTAAGAGGGCAAAGTGGTCACCACATTGGAATGATAGGGATCCGGAGGCTATGCAGGTATGGGACTGCATGGTTGAAGGAAGGCTTATAAGGATTAATTGGTACTACCTATACCAATAAGATGCATCTTCTTTTCGGTAGCCCGTTCCATAAGAACTCCACAGTTAAGCGTGCTTGACTTGGATTAGTATTGGGATGGGTGACTGTTGTACCCCAAAATTTGTTCTCTCATTTTATCAAGATTTCCCCTCACAAGACTCTTTGAACTCAAGACCAAATTAGGGTTTGCTCTGCTCAAGACAACTCCTTGAACTGATGACCTAAATTAGGGTTTGAGTTTGCACAGGGATTTTTGGATTTTCAATGCTCAAATTGACTTTCATACTTCATGTTGGACTTATAAGATTGCCTCTACCAAGTTTCAAGCCTGGAATCAAATTTTTGCCCAGTCAATTGCACAGTTGACTTATAAATCAGCTGCATTGGGGAAAAAGTCAACTGTGGCCAATTTACAGTCAAACCTCATAATTTTTTATCCACATCAACATTATAGACTCATATGAACCATTTGATCAAGTTTGGACCACAACTCCTCAAGAAATCTGATCAGATCATCAAAAGGGCAAAATGGTCATTTTTAGGGTTTTTGACTGTATAAGGGAAATTTCTTATTTTTCACCTAGCCAATGGTAGATTGGGTTCAAGTATGGATTCAAGGACTCAATGGCATCATCTTGACCTAATCACAAGGTTCAAAAGATCTCAAAAGCATTGGATTGACGGATGAATTTTCCAACCAACTGATCAAAAATTAACTGTACACTGAAAAGTCAAACTTTGACTTTTTGGTCAAAATCACGTGCCAATGGTCATTTTTCATCAATATGAGTCAAAACATGAAGCTTGTTCATCAAGAAACCTAATTTTGCAAATTAGGGTTTAAGATTGAAAAATTTTCATAACTTAGAATTTTTCTAAGTTATGAAATTTTCTTATTTTTTCCCAACTTTGCCAAACTTTTTCACCATGACGCAATTGGATTCAAACAAAACTTCCAACATGAAAGTTGTTTTCCTCCACAAAATATACAACTTTGATTCACAAATTATTCCCAAAAGAAGCTTGGATCTCAAGTTATTATTTTTGGAACAAGGGTCCATGAAACTTTTAACTTAGTGAAATTTTGCCCTAGTTTATGCAGGATTTTGACCTATCTTCATGGCAATTTTTCACCTAGTTCCACTTGGAATCTCAAAATTCATTTCAAAGATGGATTGTAGAGCATGTTACAAGATTTCCAAAATGTCCAAGAACTCTCCAAAATAATTTATGGTTAGGGAGAATCGAAAATTTGAATTTGGCAAAAACTCACTTTGATCCATGGCATGTTTCATGTTGACACAAATTGCATACTCTATCCAGCCTCACTTGTACTTGCTCACAGGTCTTTAAACCCTTCCGCACTCAAAATTCGAATGCAAACTCAATGGTTTAAAGCATTATTATGATCAATGGAAGATTACACATTGAATTAATCTAAAAATGGAAAAAAAGTGAACCATGCCATTTTGATAAAGCACAACTTTATGTCAACTTGCTTCCCTTGAGCCTTGAACCCCTCACTTTGCAGCAAAAAAGTTCCATAAACTTAGGCAAAGGTACAACAATCTGGTGCATGCTTGAAGATAGCCTGTACAGGCCTGTCTTGTATCACTTCACACTTTTACTTCAAAACCAAGTAAACTTGCAAAAGATCCATTTTTTTTGAAATCTGATAAGAACAAAGTTTGTAAGCATTCAAAACAACTTTTGCATATTGCCTTGAGCCATAAGCACGAGCTATCCAACCCTCAAGCCTTCCAAAACACAAAAACACCATCTTCTTGCAAAACAGGGCAGCTTCTGCATTTTGATTTCCAAATCACAAACCACTCGTGCGTTTTGTCCCAAATCAGTTCCAATACATTCCATATAACCAACCTAAGCTATCCCAACCATTTACCATTGACTGTAACTCCATTTGCAAGCTTCACCATTTCTGATTTCAGCTTGTGCAGGTTGACTTCTATAAGCTTATTCAAGCAAGCTCAAACAAACAAATCATTGGGGAAGGTCAGAGGAAGTTCAGGCAAGCTCACAAACATCTCAGGCCTCACTGAAAACCCCTGCATTGCCATATTCGAGTTCAACTGAAACAAGTATTTTCCAACTTTCTATCTCTCTATTTAGGAATCATTAGGCTTAGGTTTGTGAATAAAAAATGTAGTACTCATTTCCCTTAAGCTGTACATATGCATAGATTTCATTTAAGTTAAGTGTGCTGAGATAACTTGATTGATGAACTTTTTGAAAAAGTTAGGTTAGAAATTAGGGCCAGAGAAATTATCTCTGGTCTTTGAGAGTTAGATTAAGTTCTTTATATGGTTGGAATCGTGTGATTATGCTCTACAACTTTCATGTTACAAGTTTTTGTTTTTAAGCACTGAAACAGGAGATACGAAGTTGAACTCAGAACGCGCGTTTTTGTTTGAACGAAGGTTGAAGATGAAGTAGTTGGGCTGGGCCTGGTTATTTCTTGCTTTTGACACCCCCTTACCTACTTCTCACATCCCCTTGGCCCATTGTTTTTTATTTTTTTATTTTTTTATTTATTTTTTATTTCTGACTTTATTTTTTTTTCTAAACTTAAAAAAATACCAAAAATATTTTCATAAATTTTCATATTTTATTTTATTATTTTTATTATTTTTTAGACATAGAAATAATTATTAAATAGTATATACTTTTATTTTCTTTAATAAAAAACTTGAAAATAACACATAAAAATATTATATTTTTATTTTTATTATTTATATATTTAAATAACAGTTTTTCTAACATATTTTTATTTTTTTACATTTGTATATATTTTTATTTTATTATACATAAACCAATATTATAATATATACATATTCTTAAACCAAAAAATTAGGGTTTTTACCCTTAACAAAAATAGCCTTTTATTTTCTTATTTTTAATACATTAAATATTATATTTACATACATAAAAATAATACGAAAAACATTTTTTTTTGCATATTTATATTTAATTGCTTATTTAAATATTCGCCTATTTATTTATTTGCATAGTTAATTCAATTTGGATGTAATAATTAATCTTAGGGTTTTATTTTCTTGCAAATACTCCTCATTCAAAATTGTATCCCCCTCCCCATATCAATGTTGTAATAGCGTAGATTTATTTTACGTATTTTATAGCTTTCAAATATGCCATGATAGAGATTAGGGTTTGTATGCAATATCCAAAATCAAAACAAATAGTTAGACCTAATACAAGACATAAAATGCATGAAAGTGATAACACAATGCACACATGCACCCCTAGGGTTTCATCCACTTGTTGCCTTTAAAATGGCCATGGTATGTATGTTGAGTATCTTGGCAAAACAAAAATAAAACAAAAATATCATAGTCCCTCGATGACGCTATCTTGGTTGCCTATATAAAATGATCTAGTCCCTCAAAAATTTGCTAAAGATACTTAGCATAATTGCTATCATGGTCAATACGATGACCCGCGCCTGTCCCGTTTAACATCCAAATACAAGGTTGTTTACCAAATTCAATGGTAAAACAACACTGTCAAAAGGGTTAAAAATGTGTAGGAAAGACTCTTGAGTAGATAGGGTAGACAACTCTTAGTTACTTGATCAAAACTTGCAAAAACATCCTTGTTATTTTCAAACACACCTCACAACACAATTTCAAAATATTTCCCAAAACAAACTTTCAAACATTCAAACATTGAAACATCTTTTCAAAACACAATACACCTTTGTATACATTCAAACAAGAATCATTACAAAGTTTTCCACAACGATGGCCTCTTTTCAAAACATTTCCAAAACCACACAAAAAGCACCATTTCAAACAATTGAAAAGCAAAAGCAAGTGATCTAAACAAGTAACTAAGAGCCCATGGATAACCATGGATGAAAAGGGTGCTTGCACCTTCCCTTTTCATAATCTACCCCCCGAACCCAAGACAACATCTCAAAGGTATTTCCTGTGCTTTTTGACCTTTCCTTTAGATAAAAAAAAAGTCGATGGCGACTCTAGCTAAACCGAAACATTTGCGAACACAAACGTAAAACCTCAAGTCAGTTCTCCCACCGTATCACAGAACTGGCGACTCTGCTGGGGGAATATATAAAAGTGGGGTTACCTTAGGGTTTGGATCACCTTTACATTCTTACCTTGTTTTCTTTGATTGTTTTACATTTGTTTCTATTGTTTGGGTTTGAAATCCTCTACCCGGATTTGGGAAACATTCATAGGTAAATAGTAATACATTGTGGAAACTGTGCGGGGTATACCGACATGGGTGAAGCAATAGCTATATTAGTGCGACATATTTGTGGGTACCGGTAGCCTTTGAGTCAATCAAAGAGAATACGGGGCCGCTGAGTGATGTCATAAAGCACTAATGGACTTTTATAACCTTTACTTGACCATCTTGGCCTTATTAGGGTAGTGAGATGACCGACTTTGGTGCAGTCCGAAGTTGGTAGATACTCGATACTACACTCATTGAGGGTTATTTTCTTGGAATATTTAGGTCGCCAGTTAAGTGGCTAAACTGAAACAATAAACACAGAAAATAATCCAGTGATATTGAGCTCCTTAGAACCCGGTTACTATTTATAGGACATGTTGAGCCAACTAAACTTCAAGAGGGTACTTACCTATGAAACCCCATACAAGCCTGAAACTAGGATTTTGTGTGATTTGTTTGTACATATACTTGTGCATGCATCATGAACATCATGAAGCATCATACGTATCCACTAACCATTTCAAGGGTTTGGATTTTCATCTTTGTTCCTGTTTTGTAGGTTATGGAATCACTCCGTAGGAAAACAATCCAGGTCAGCCTTGTGAGAATTCCTCCTCTACTCAAGGAGCTTACTTCCAAGATTCCAGAGAATTCTCCCTTCACTGAAAGACATGGTAGACTTCTCAACTTGGTCAACTCCAACATTAAAGAAGACATGGTGAAAGTTATCTTCCAGTTCTTTGACCCCCTACACCACTGCTTCACATTTCCTGATTACCAGCTAGTGCCTACTTTGGAGGAATTTTCTCAACTCCTGAGGATTCCTATTCTCCATCAACTACCCTACAATGGTACAGAAAGAGAACCAAAGCCTGAAGATGTTGCTGAAGCCTTACACTTGCAACCATCTGATATCAAAGGTCATTGGGAAACCAGAAGTGGTGTCAAGGGTTTCTTGGAAAAGTTTCTGTTTGAGAAGGCACAAGACTGCTGGAATTCTCTAGATCTGCAAGCTTTTGAGGAGATTGTAGCACTTCTCATCTATGGATTGGTCTTGTTCCCAAACCCTGATCAGCTTATAGATGTGAATGCTGTCAAGATGTTCATTTCTCGGAATCATGTGCCTACATTTCCTTGGGACATCCTACACTCATTTCACACACGAACAATGAGGAAAATAGGTGTTCTCATGTGCTGTACTCCTCTTCTAACAAGGTGGTTTATTTCTCACCTTCCCCAGTCAGTCTTGAAGAATGAGCAAGGCTTGATGTGGTCACAACGGTTGATGACTCTTACATATTCTGATGTTCATTGGTGTTCTCGGTCCAGAGAAAATGTCATCATCATTGATCATTATGGGGAATTCCCTAATGTTCCATTACTTGGCATTAAGGGAGGCATTACCTACAACCCCTGCTTAGCTCTGAGACAATTGGGGTATGCCTGAAGGGATGGCCCTCATGACATGCTGATTCCAGACTTGGTTTTTGACTTCGACAACGATGCTCAAGGACTTCGACAAAGGTTTATCCGAGCTTGGAGGATGCCAAACAAAGTGGACAGTAGGACACTGGGACACAAGAATTCCACCCCCCTTGAGCCTTACCTCAAGTGGGTACGAACCCGCGCCCAGAGTCTTATGATGCCTTACCTCTACATTCTTCCTATGATCAAAGAGCCTGTTATGGAAGGAGAGGTTCCATACACCCTCCTACATCCTGACATGCTAACATCATTGGAAGATTTGCAAAAGAGTTGGATACAGCTCAAGGAAGAACGGAACACTTTTGAAGCCAGCTTTTACGCCAGTGAGAAGAAGGTTTTGGAACTTACTCGTAGACTCCATGAAGAGCAGACTCTCAACACCTACATCGCACCAAAAATGATGCGCAACGTCTTTTTACCTTAGAATTTTGTATTATTTTGCCCATGGGGCATTTATGTACTAACAATTCCATCTTATTAATATGACGTGTGTTCTTTTTTGTTTGCAACAAATTTGAATTTCTGAATCCTTGAATGCATTACATGAATACATATCATTCATCATATGCATAAGCAGGTCTTCTCACCAGGTTTCCTTATCTCTCTGCTATTTATTTCAGCAAGATGGATATAGAGCAGACGGTCAAAGATCTACAAGTGCAGAATTCACAGTTCCAACAACTACTCATGACCTTGGCAAAGGGTTAGGAGGATCTTAAAGCACTGCTGGAAAAGGAAAAGGAAAAAGAAAAAGAAAAAGAAAAAGAAAAGAGTTGGTGTAGCTACTTTGGGAAGAAGATTTGAGAACCAAGCTAGAAGGGTCCTGGATTTCCCCTGAACATATGATGAAGGGGTAGGTAAAGGAAAGGGAGCTGCAGTGCCCTCCGAGTCTGAGGAAGAAGAAGAAGAAGAAGAAGAGGATCAAGATTACTCTGAGTAGCAGTACCCTCCTGCAGACGACAAGTACAAGAATCTGGAAGAGTGTTGTACCCCAAAATTTGCCCTCCCATTTCCTCAACATTTTCTCATCACAAGACCCTTGAAGATCAAGATCCAGTTAGGGTTTCCTCTGCTCAAGACTTCTCCTTGCACTGTGGACTCAAATTAGGGTTTGTGTTTGCCTAAGGATGTTTTGACCTAAAATTCCTAAGATGACTTTCATGCTTCATATTGGACTCCCAAGTTTACCTATACCAAGTTTCAAGTCTTGATTCCAAGTTTTGCCCAGTCAATTGGACAGTTGACCTAGAAATCAGCTGTATTGGGGAAAAAAGTCAACTATGGCCAATTGACAGTCAAACCTCATGAAATTTGATCCACATCAACATTATGAACTCACATGAACCATTTGATCAAGTTTGGATCACAATTCCATAAGAAATTTGATCAGATCATCAAAAGGGCAAAATGGTCATCTTTAAGGTTTTGACTGCACAAAGGCAATTTTTGACTGTTTGACCTAGCCAATGGCAAACCAAGTTCACATATGGACTCAAGGACTCAATGAAATGGTCTTGACACATTCATCAAGCTCAAAAGATCCCAAGTACACAAGATTGACAGTTGAATTTCCCAGTCAATTGATCAATTTTGACTGTATACTGAAAAGTCAAGCTTTGACTTTTTGGTCAAAATTAAGAGTCAAGATTCATTTTTCATCAAAACATGCCAAATCATGAAACTTGTTCACCAAGAAATCACAAAATGCAAATTAGGGTTAGAAAATGGAATTTTTCATAACTTAGAATTTTTCTAAGTTATGAAAAACCCTAATTTTTCCCAACTTTGCCCCACCTTTTCACCAAGATCCATTTGGATTCAAACAAAAGTCAAAACATGAAAGTTGTAGCTTGTTGCATAATCTACAACTTTGATTCACAAAGTTTTCTCATTTGAAGCTTGTATCTCAAGTTCCAATTTTTTGAATAAGGGCACTAAACCATTTTTAACTTAGTGAAATTTTAACCTATTTTGACAAGGTTTTCTACCCCACTTCAAGGCCACTTTTCATACCCTTCCACTTGGAATTTTAATTTGCATTTCAATGATGGATTGTAGTACACATTCCAAGCTTTCCAAAATGTCCAAGAACTCATCAAACAACCTCATAACTTGGGAGATTCGAATTTCACAAGTTGGCAAAAATTCACTTTTGTTCTTCATCAAAACATGTTCATAACTTTGCAAATTTGAACTCAGCTTGCTTTATGCTTGATTACAGGTCCTTGAACCATTCCATACTCAATAATTTAATGCATATTCAATGTGTTAAGACCATGTTCTTTGTGTTCTAACATTGCATAGTGGATTAATCCTAAACTAGATAAAGTGAACTTTCCATTTTTGAAAAGATTAACTTTATGTCCAATTGCAAATCAAGAAGGTACAAGCAAAATCCTTTTGGCACAAGATTATGGGCAAATTGCTCTGATCAAGAGAGGCTTATGCAGTAGGATTAGAGGCCCCTACTGACCTAAAACACAAAGTGACCATTGCTTGCTTCATTTTCAAGTAACATTGCATAACTTGTACCATATCTCATCTCAGCTTAAGCACACAAGAAAGAAGTTATCAAACACATTACACATAACATATCCAAGCTAACACACGAGCCTTTGACCTCCAACACACCCTCCATCTCAGAATCATCCTCAAACTGCAAAAACAGAGTTGCCTCTGCAATTTGAGTGCCAACTTCCATTTCCTTCGAGCATTCTTGTCCAAACCTGTTCCTCTACCTTCCTTACAACATATGCAAGCTAACCATGGCCTAAAACCTGACCTGTAATCACCCTAACAGTTTCCACCATTTTCATTTTTTCCTTTTGCAGTTGAAGTTCCATAGCTTGATTCAGAAGCTCTCAAGACAAAGTAAGCATTGAAACAGCATCCCTGGACCTCAAGGAAGCTTTTCCAATCATTACCTTGCACTAGAAGTTCCTCATTCTCCAGATAGAAGTTCAGCTGCACAGGTAAAACTTTGAACTCGTACCTCTCTTATCATGCATTTTTAGTCTTAAGTTTGTGAAGAAACAAGGTTCTACTCATAGCCCTGAGCATGTACATATCTTTACATTTCATTTCTTTTGCCTGAGTAGAGAGAATTTGTAGTTTGAAAATGGCAGAAAAATTAGGTTAGGATTTGGGGGAGGAGAAATTCTCCCTCATCTTAGAGAGTTAGGCCAAGTTCCATATATGGTTAGAACCGTCTCTTCATGCTGAACATTTGTTGTGTTATGAGTTTTTGCTGAAAAGCCAGGAATCGAGAGTTGGACATTGAAGAACAGGGGCGCGCGTTTTTTTGAATTTTGTTGCTGGAGGTTGAAGACAGTGTTCCTTGGGCTGGGCCTGTATATCTTTTCTTATTCACACCACACATTTGCTATTACACCCCCTGAGCCCATTTGCTTCATTTTTGACTCTTTTTGACTTTTTCTTTTTTGGTTGACTTTGTTTATTTTTTCTCATGATATAAAAAACATAAAAATATTTTTTCCATCTTTTTTGAATTTATGGCATATTTATTTGATTTATTTCTTTGTTTATACATAAAATATATACATATTAATATTTAGAATAAATATAAAAATAGTGTAAATACAATTTTTATTTTTTTTACATTCTGATAATAGTCCACATAAAAAAATACTTTTTTTATTATTATTTATTTTATTAAATATTTTTGCATATAATGCATATTTAAGAAATTAATATATGTATATATATATATATATATGTTTATTAATATATTTAAGCTAAAAATAAAAATACTTGAATTTTTTTCATTTTTATTAATATTTGATACAAAAATACTCTTTTTCATAATATACTTCATTATTCTTATTTTTATAAATAATAAATAAATATTTGTATTAAATTAGATAATAATACATTTTCTTTTAAAATTAGGGTTTTTGCCCTAAATTCAAAATACTCCAAAAATAATATATTTTTATTTTCTTTTCTCTTTTACATAAATAATATTTTTTCATACATATACAAAACATTTCTTTTTGCATCTTGCATTCTTATTTAATTTTTGTACATTATTTACATTGCAAATATTCAAAATGATGTAATAATTTAGATTTAAATTCTTGACAATATCCCCATTTGAACATTTGTACCCCTTTTCCCATATTTGTTTTTGTAATAGCTTAGTAATTTTAATTTTGCACTTTATTGCTTTCTAATGATAACATGTTAGAATTAGGGTTTGTATGCGAAAAAACGATAAAAAATAGTTTGACCTAATCTCAAGATAAACGAGCATGAAAATGGACACACAAATCACACTTGCACCCCTAGGGTATTCCACTTGTTGCCTTCAAATAAATGGGCCATATTGTATGTTGAACTTCTTTGGGCAAAGCAAACAATTTGAATGATCATAGTCCCTCGATAAAACTTTTCAAAAACAAACAAAAACAAATGATCAAGTCCCTTAAAGAAAATTGCCCAAAGACATTTAACGCCGTTGCAATTATGGTCTAAACGATGACCCGCGCCTGTCCCTCTCACATCCTAACACAAGATTGTCCACCAAATACAATGGTGGAACAAACTTGTTAAAAGGGTTAAAACATAGCAATAATCTTTTGAGAAATTTAGGAGTAGATAACCTCTTAGTTGCTTGAATCAAACTTGCAAAACAAAACACTTGTCTAATTTCAAAATCACACATCACTACACTCTCAAAACAACTTTCAAAAACAAATGAAAACTTTTTCAAAAGACATACACCTTTGTATACATCCCCACATGGATCATTACAAAGGTTGCCACCACATTGGCATCTTTTCAAAACATTTTCAAAACCCACACACAAAGCACCATTTCAAACAAATTGAAAACAAAAGGCAAGTGATCTAAGCAAGTAACTAAGAGCCCATGGATAACCATGGATAGAAAGGGTGCTAATACCTTCCCTTTCTATAATCTACTCCCCGAACCCAAGAAAACATCTCAAAAGGTTTTTGCTGTGCTTTTTAACCTTTCCTTAGGATAAAATAAAAAGTCTGTGGCGACTCTTGCTAACCGCAACATTTGCGAATACAAACGCAAAACCTCAAGTCAGTTCTCCCACCGTATCACAGAACTGGCGACTCTGCTGGGGAGATAACTTTTAAAAGTGGAGTAACCTTAGGGCTTAGATCACCTTTGTTTTCAATTGTTTGCTTTGTTTTCTTTTATATTTGTGGGCTTTGCATCGGAGTTCATAGATCCTAACCCGGATCTGGGATATACCCTTTTTAGGTAGCATAATCTGTGAGGGACCTGTCCGGCGTAGACCGACATGGGTGAAGCAGTGGCTACGTTGGTGTGGCATCTTAGTCTGTACCTATATCCCTTGTGTTGTAACGGGGAGAATATAGGTCTTCTAAGGGGTCATTAAACACCAACCAACCTTAGAACCCTAAATTGACCAACTTGGCTATTAGGACAGTAGCAGTATGCTACACTCATTGAGGCTAAACTCTCGAGATGGTTCTGGCCGCGAGAAAAGATTGCGATGCTGGAGTTATGACCGATTGAGGGTAGCCAATGATTTGAGATCCTCTAGAACCCGGTTACTTTTGATAGGACAGGTTTTAACCGACAAAACCAAAAGAGGGTAATACCTGAAACTCATGCTGGCCTGAAACCTAAGGGTGTCTTGTGTGACTTGTGTGCCTTATTTGCCTATGTGAATACTTGTGATGTGCTTCATCATAGCATCATGCCATCATACCATTGCATGCATCCTGTATGAAAGGCTAACCCATTTCAAAGACAAAAAGGTTTCATCTTTGCTCTGTTTTGTAGGACATCATGATGCCCGTGCGTAGAAATACTGTCCGGCTCAACTTTGTTCAACCGCCAGTTTTACTCAAGGATTTGGTTGGAAGGATTCCAAACACTTCTTCCTTCATCAACAGACATGGCTCTCTCCTTGGCTTGATCACTGCAAAATGGGACCAACAACTGATAAGTGTTCTGACCCAGTTTTATGACCCTCTGTATCACTGTTTCACCTTTCAAGACTTCCAGCTGGTTCCTACCCTGGAAGAGTTTTCTTATTTGCTTGGGATTCCTGTCTTGGAACAAACTCCATTCACTGGTTTGGAAAAGACTCCTAGGCCTGAGGAGATTGCTGCAATTCTCCCCTTGACCAAGGAAGAGGTTTTGTCCAACTGGGAAACTAGAAATGGGATCAAGGGATTTTTGGTCAAATTTCTGGTTGGCAAGGCTAATGATTTCTGGAATGACTTGGACTTCAAGGCATATGAGGATATTCTAGCTCTTTTGATCTATGGTCTGGTGCTGTTTCCCAACCCTGACACCTTTATCAGTATCCATGTCATAAGGATCTTCATGTCTCGGAATCCGGTACCCACTCTTTTGGGTGATATTCTACAACAACTCTATGCTCGTACTGCTCGAAAACGGGGGACTCCGTGGTGCTGTGCTCCTTTGCTAGTAAGGTGGTTTATTTCGCACCTTCCTAAGTTCGTGCTGAAGAATGAAGAAGGAAAAGGTTGGGCCCGGAGGTTAATGTCTCTCACTGATAATGACATCACCTGGACTCTCAGAGGTTTGGATGAGGTAGCTATTATTGACCGTTGCGGAGAATACCCTAATGTCCCGTTGATTGGTATCCAAGGAGGAATCTCTTACAATCCGTGTTTAGCTCTCCGTCAGTTTGGAAGAGCCAGAGGAGACGGGCCTCATGAAATGCTGGTTCCTCACTTCCATTTTGAGTTTCAGGCAGACAGTGACAAACTATGCCAGGGATTCATTAGAGCTTGGGACAGAATCCACAAAGCCAGCCCACATTAGTTGGGACCAAAGACTTCTCTGCCATTGAAGCCCTATTGCAAATGGGTCCGCATCCGTGCTCAGAAGTTAGGTATGCCCTACGAAGCTGTCAGACCAATCATCCTTGAATCTCCTGATGAAGATGGGGTTCCTCCAACTGTCCTCCCTCCTCAGATACCTACTGATTTTGACACCATGAAGAGATCTTGGGCACAGCTAAAGGAAGAACGGGATTTCTATCGGGAGAAGTTCAACGAGCGGGAACGGAAGATCCAGAGGCTGACTAAGCAATTGGAGGAAGAACGGGTCCTGAACAACTACATCAGCACTGAAAAGAGGAGGCCATGGGAGCATTGATGAGCTTTGATTGTTTCCTTTTGTAGTTTTATTTCCTTTTCCGTATTTTTCATTCCTGTAATGCCTAAGGGCCAGTTGTTGAACAATTGAAATTTTAATCTAATGAAGTATGTTTCCCTTTTTTGTCTACAAAGTTGAATCTTGTTTGTCTTTGAAAACATAAAACATACGCATTCCATTGCACCATATGCATAGCAGGTACCCTATTTCACAGGTTGCTTAATTTTCTTCGTTGTTTGTGTGCACAGTCATCATGAATCCAGACTCCTCCAGTGAGCAAGCAATCAAGGCCCTTCAGGCCCAAAGTGCACAGTTCTAAGAGATGGTCCTAAGCCTAGCCCAAGGTCAGCAAGAGTTGAAGACTCTACTCCTCAAGAAGAAGAAGAAAAAGAGGACTGCATTGTTCAACACCGGACGCAGATTTGGGAACACACTCCATAATGAAGCTGATCCAACCACTTCTTCTGCTGAGAAAAACAGTCCCCAAGGGGGAGGGGCTCCTAGTCCCGCAGTCTCCGACAACGAGACGGACTATAACAACGAACAATACCCACCTGCTGCTGACATGTACAAACAATTGGAGGACCGCTTGAGCGCCATGGAAATTCAGAATGTGCCGGGACTGGATTTTGGAGATTTGAGGTTATCTTCTGGGGTAGTAATTCCACACAAGTTTAAGGCGCCTGCCTTCGCCAAGTATGATGGGGTCTCCTGCCCAAAGATGCATCTGAGGTCGTACGTAAGGAAAATCCAACCTTACACGGCGGACAAGAACCTCTGGATTCACTTCTTCCAAGATAGCCTCTCGGGGTCACAGCTTGAATGGTTCTACCAATTGGATGGAGCTAGCATCCGACACTGGGAAGATTTGGCAACCGCATTCTACAGACAATACCAGTACAATTCTGATCTCGCTCCTACGCGTACCCAGCTTCAGGGTATGTCTCTAGGAACGGGTGAAGGGTTCAAAGAGTACGCTCAAAAATGGAGAGATTTGGCTGGCAGGGTGCAGCCTCCGTTAACTGATCGAGAGCTGGTTGATATGTTTCTAGGGACGTTGTCTGGTCCGTTTTTCAATCATTTGGTTGGTAACTCCTCCACTGGGTTTACAGATTTAATATTGACGGGAGAAAGAATTGAAGCTGGCATCAGGTCAGGCAAGATACAAAAGGCTGCCTCCACAAGTGCTGAGAAGAGGCCGTTTAAGAAAGAAGCAAGTGCCGTCTATGGTCCTAGAAGACAAGTCAAGCCCGAAAGTTGCCAAGCCATCAATGCTTTGGTCATCTCCAAACCTATTGCTGCTCCTCAGCAGTACAATCAACAAAGAAGCGAAAGGCCCAAGAGGCAGTATACCCGACTGAGTATGACCTTATCTCAAATTTTACCCCAACTGTTATCCACCAACCTGGTGACCCTCAAAGAAGTTCCTAAGGTCGTCAACACTGCGCCACCTAAGTATAACCCAAATGCCCGGTGTGCTTATCATTCTGATAGTCCCGGGCACACTACTGATGATTGCTGGGCCTTGAGAAACAAAGTGCAAGATCTGATCGATGCAAAGGAAATTCAGTTTGAAGCACCGGAAAGACCAAATGTTGTAACTACTCCTATGCCCCAGCATAGAGTAAATGCCGTTGAGGAAGAAATGTACGCTGTTTCGGTAGATGAAGTTGTTACCCCTCTGAAGACCGTTAAGAAGAACTTACTGCGGGCCGGTTTATTTCCGGGTTGCGGTGAAGGTTGCCTGTTCTGTGCTGTTTCCCTATCTGGTTGTCCCTTGCTGAGGTTAGGCATCCAAAGCCTAATGGATAGCAAGGAGATTCTGTTTAAGAAGTCTGCTGTTCAGTTGGTTCCGATAAAAGAAATTTCTGTGGTTACCATCTTCAAAAATCCAATCAAGGCTCCCCCGAAGAAGCCTGTTCAAATCATGACTGTTGCGCCTGTGGTTATTACTGTTCCGGGGCCTCTCCCCTACGTGTCTGATAAAGCTGTCCCCTGGCACTATGGGGCAGACGTATATGTAAATGGAATCAAACAAGAATTCGACACTGGCGCCAGTATCTGCAATATCACTGGTCCAGCCAAGGTCACCCGCAGTGGCAGGCTCTTCTCGCCTGACATTGCACCGCCCGCTATCCGAAAACCCCTCCTTATAACACCTACAAGTGTACCTGTTACTGTTGCTGATCAAATTGTTTCCCCTGCTGCCGAGTCATCAAATGCTCGGGGCAAAGGGATTGAAGAAGAGCCTGCCCGGATGGAGGCACCAATACCCATAAATGCTGAGGCCTCTCAACGAGAAATGGAGGAGATCCTGAAAATAATAAAGAAAAGTGATTTCAATGTTGTCGAGCAGCTGGGGCATACGCCCTCCAAGATCTCCCTGCTCTCCTTATTACTATGCTCTGAGGCCCATGCTAAGGCCTTGATCTCATTTCTCAAGACGGCCCATGTGCCGCAGGAGACGTCTGCAGTCCAGTTCACTGATTGCATAGCAAATCTGACAGCAGACAATGGCTTGGGTTTTTCAGATGCTGACCTGACCGTGAAAGGAAGAGACCACAATGATGCCCTGCATGTCTCTATCGAATGCAGGGGAACTACTCTGGCGCATGTATTGGTGGATACTGGTTCTTCCTTGAATGTCCTACCGAAGAAGGCTTTAGACCGTTTGGATTATGAAGGCCTAGAACTGAAGCCCAACAATATCATCGTCAGGGCCTTTGACGGTTCAAAAAGGATGGTTCATGGAGAGGTTAACATCCCTATTCGTGTAGGCTCTCAAGTGTTTGACTCTACTTTTTATGTGATGGATATACGTCCATCGTACTCTTGTCTACTGGGTCGACCTTGGATCCATAAAGCTGGGGCAGTGACTTCCACCTTGCACCAGAAGCTGAAGTATCCCGTCAGGGGGAAGATCGTCACTGTGCAAGGAGAAGAGGAGTATATGGTGAGCCATTTGAATTCCTTCAGGTACATTGAGATGGACGGGGAGTTTATTGAAACCCCCTTTCAGCATTTCGAGGAGGTGCATCCAATTTCAGCAGCAGCAGAAACAACAGTCGAAGAGAATATTTCCTTGAAGATGGCTTCCCTAAGGGATGCCCGGGCTGTGGTTCAGAAAGGCAATTGTGCAAACTGGGGTCAGCTTCCTGACTTCGCTCAGAAGAACGACAAGTTTGGGCTGGGCTTTACTGCAGAGGCTCAGAGGGCTGTGCGCAAAGAAAAGATCAGAAAAGCTCCGGTGTTTATTTCCAGCTCGAGGGTGAATGCTATCGAGGAGGATGTGAAGGAAGCAGAGTTTGACAGTTGGATCTACCCAACTACCAGCAACGGACCAAGCAACTGGACGGCAAAGGATTTTACCCCTATCACATTTGTCACGCAGTAATTAATTTCTTTTGATTTCCAATTTGTAACAAACAATATGTTAAAACTTTGTTGGCTCGGTGTCCTACCCGGGGCATCGTAACTCCATTTGTGAGGGCTTTTTGTATGACATTTTCATATATCATCAATCAAAACATTGGACGTTTGTTGCATTTCAAATCTTGTGCTCTTTTCCTTTCTGTGTTATATATATTGCAAAACAGCTATATTTACACACACTCACTTATACAGGTTTCAATCCACTCTGGATCTCACTGGTAACAGCTCTGCTACTGCCAGTTATGACTTCGAAAATCCGATCAACTTGGCCGAAGACGAAGGTGAAGATGATTGCGAAGTGCCTGGTGAACTCGCAAGACTGCTACTCCAGGAAGAGAGAGCTATTCAACCACATGAAGAGCCGGTGGAGACAATTAACCTGGGTACTGAGACAGATAGGAAAGAGGTCAAGATTGGTGCCAATCTAGAGCTCAGCGTGAAGCAACGATTGATCCAGATGCTACAAGACTACATGGAGATTTTTGCTTGGTCCTATGAAGATATGCCAGGTTTGGATGCCGACATTGTAGTTCACCACCTACCAACCAAGGAAGATTGCCCTCCGGTAAAGCAAAAAGTCCGACGGATGCGTCCAGAGATGTCTGAAAAGATCAAGGCCGAGGTTATGAAACAGTTCGATGTCGGGTTCCTTGCAGTGACCTCTTACCCTCAGTGGGTTGCCAATATGGTACCAGTGCCGAAGAAGGACGGTAAAGTCAGAATGTGTGTCGACTACAGGGATCTGAACAGGGCCAGCCCCAAGGATGACTTCCCCCTACCTCACATTGATGTCCTTGTTGACAATACAGCTCAACACAAGGTGTTCTCCTTCATGGATGGTTTTTCGGGGTATAATCAGATCAAGATGGCTCCAGAGGATATGGAGAAGACTACATTTGTGACTCAGTGGGGGACCTTCTGTTATAAGGTCATGCCATTCGGATTGAAAAATTCTGGGGCAACCTATCAACGTTCCATGGTTGCTTTATTTCATGATATGATCCATCATGAGATTGAGGTATACGTTGATGACATGATTGCGAGGTCTCAAACTGAAGAGGAGCACCTTGACCATCTGAGGATGTTGTTTGACCGACTCAAGTTATACAAACTGAGGTTAAATCCCAACAAATGCACTTTTGGGGTGAGATCCGGAAAATTGCTAGGTTTCATTGTAAGTGTTAAAGGTATTCAGGTGGACCCTGCCAAGGTAAAAGCCATACAAGAGATGCCGACTCCAAGAACAGAGAAAGAAGTCAGAGGCTTCCTGGGACGACTTAATTACATTGCCCGATTCATCTCACATCTGACTGCTACTTGTGAGCCAATCTTCAAATTGCTGAAGAAAGATCAAGTAGTACGCTGGAATGATGAATGTCAGGCCGCCTTTGAAAGGATAAAGGAATATCTCCAAGAGCCACCCATTCTTATGCCACCGGTGGAAGGAAGACCTCTGATACTATACTTGACAGTACTTGACAATTCAATGGGGTGTGTGCTGGGGCAGCATGACGAGTCTGGCCGAAAAGAGCACGCTATTTATTACTTGAGCAAAAAGTTTACCGACTGTGAGTCTCGTTACTCACTGCTTGAGAAAACTTGTTGCGCTCTTGTATGGGCTGCTCGCCGGTTGAGACAGTATATGCTGACTCACACTACTTTATTGATTTCAAAGATGGATCCCATCAAGTACATATTTGAAAAGCCCGCGCTGTCTGGAAGAATAGCGAGATGGCAAATGATCTTGACAGAATATGACATCCAGTATACAACTCTGAAAGCAATTAAGGGAAGTGTACTGGCAGATCATTTGGCACACCAACCTGTGGACGATTACCAATCATTGAACTTTGATTTTCCGGACGAAGACATCATGGTGGTAACTGACTGTGAAGTACCTGGACCGGATGAAGGACCTGAGGAAGGATCCCGATGGTCTATGCATTTTGATGGAGCCTCCAATGCTTTGGGTAACGGCGTCGGCGCTGGAATCATATCTCCCAAAGGAACTCATACTCCCCTCACCGCCCGATTATGTTTCAGCTGCACCAACAACATGGAAGAATATGAGGCATGTATCATGGGTTTACAAGCTGCAATCGACTTAAGGATAAAATTTCTAAGTGTCTTCGGAGATTCCGCTCTCGTGATCAATCAGATCAAAGGCGAGTGGGATACGAAACACCCGAATCTTATTCCTTACAAGGAGTATGTGTTGACCTTGCTTCCCCACTTTGAAGAGATAACTTTTGAGCACTTCCCTAGAGAGGAGAATCAGCTAGCGGACGCCCTAGCTACGATGTCTTCAATGTTAAAAGTTAAATGGGACAATGAGGCTCCCCGAATCATTATCTGGAAGTTGGATGAACCGGCATACTGCTGCGAGCTCGAGGCTGAGAAGGTGACCGAAAAACCCTAGTATCATGAGGTGAAGAGGTATTTGGAAGCTCAGGAATACCCTGAAGGTGCGTCTGTCAATGATAAGAAGTTCATGAGGAAGTTTGCTGCAAAATTCTTTCTCAGCAACGGCGTTCTCTACAAACGGAATCATGATTCAACTCTGCTACGTTGTGTGGATAAGGCTGAAGCAGAGAAAATTATGATGGAATTACATGAAGGCACATTTGGAACACATTCCAGTGGACACACCATGGCTAAGAAAATCCTTCGGGCAGGATATTTCTGGTCCACAATGGAAGCCGATTGTTACCAACACTCTCGAACTTGTCATAAATGCCAGATCTATGCTGACAAGGTGCATATCCCTCCGGTTCCTTTGAATGTCCTGACGGCACCTTGGCCTTTTGCAATGTGGGGCATCGATATGATCGGTGAGATCCGACCGACGGCATCCAATGGGCATCGCTTCATCTTGGTGGCGATCGATTACTTCACGAAATGGGTTGAGGCAGCTTCCTACGCCACAGTAACCAAGAGTGTCGTGGCACGTTTCATCTGGCATAATCTGATCTGTCGATACGGCGTCCCAGAAAGAATCATTATGGACAATGGTACCAATCTCAACAACAAAATGATCACTGAACTCTGTGAACAATTCAAGATACAGCACCACAATTCTTCTCCCTACCGGCCGAAGATGAATGGGGCTGTAGAGGCAGCCAATAAAAATATCAAGAAAATTGTGCAGAAGATGACAGTGACCTATAAAGATTGGCACGAGATGTTACCGTTCGCTCTTCATGGGTACCGCACCTCAGCAAGGACGTCAACCGGGGCAACTCCCTTCTCCTTGGTCTATGGCATGGAGGCAGTCTTGCCAATTGAAGTCCAGATACCCTCTCTCCGGATAATGAAGGATGCAGACTTGAATGAAGATGATTGGATCCAGACTCGACTTGATCAATTAAATCTGATTGACGAAAAGAGGCTCACTGCTATCTGTCATGGTCAAACGTATCAGAAACGGATGATCAGGGCATTTAACAAGAAAGTCAGACCACAAGAGTATCGAGTTGGGGACCTGGTAATCAAACGCATCATCCTTCCTCAAAGTGATCCCCGGGGCAAATGGACCCCTACTTACGAAGGGCCATTTGTTGTTAAACGTGTGTTCTCAGGAGGAGCCATGATCCTAACCACCATGGATGGTGACGACCTTCCTCACCCCGCCAATGCAGACATAGTGAAAAAATACTACGCATAAATAAAAGACCCGCTAGGTTGACATACCTAGGCAAAAATAAGGGCTTCTCGGCGAACCAAAAGGGTTCGGGCAAAAATAAGGGATGAAATGAATAAAAATCTGTACACCCGGCAAGTCGAAAACCTGAAAGGGCGGCTTGGGCAAAAATGGGTATCCCGGTGGACTGAAAACCCGAAAAGGCGGTCCAGGCAAAAGTTAGGGATAAAAGCGTTACACTATGTCTCATTGGATCACTTCGTATCCGGAATTCGGCATCAACTATCTGGCTCCAGATTTCGGCATCGACCAATCAGCTTCATCTTCGACCAGGCAGTAAAGCGATGAGACGTTCGAAGACATAAAGGCGATAGCAGAGTTGGAACCCAGTGGGATTGTTCACATAGCTGTTTTGTTTCCTTTTTCAAATTGTAAACTCTATACTATTTGGCGATATCCTCTTACTAGGATGTCAGCCTCTTGTACAAAAAACGCCTATTCACAGGCAAAGTTTAAATCAATACAAATTCACTTTTCCATACAAATCACCATTGTTTTCCTTTTTCTGTTTTGTCTTGCGAAGAACGTCCAATGTTCATTTTTGATATATGCATTTGACATTAAATTGCTAATTCATAAATATTTGCATATGAAACGAGAGATCGATTACAGGTGAAATCAGAGACAGGGGCAATTGAAGTTGTCTAATGCATGTCTGGTTGTTTTGTCCGCCAAGGCACCAAGGTAGGTTCAACTGAAGAATGTAGCCAAATCATCTCAACGCCCCGCAGAGTAAAACAAGGTTCAGTAGTACTTTCCCCAAGCAGAGTTGGTTCCCCGTCGATCCTGAAAGGACACAACATTCCCCGGCAGGTCTTGAAGCTCATCCCCAGTAGATTCTGGAAGCTTATCCCCTGTGGAGCACGGACGTCTCTCCCGAGTTTTATTTAGAGTTATTTCCTCACAAGGACTTATAACTGGGTTATCCTCAGCTAGAAAACCACGGAAGACCGCCCTCGGCAAAGTTCCTTCAGTCCCCAGCGGAGTTTATCATCGTTATCCCCAGCGGAATCCATCATTAGAGTCCTCAACAGGCCTCGCATCAAAACTTCGGCCAAGTATCTCTTCCACAGAGCAATTCTCCGGCCGACCGTCAAGGATTTACTTTCCTAAGGCGAAATTACATCCATGAACATTTCACATTTTCATACATCTTGCTTACATACATGATGAAACGCATACAACACTATCTCATGTTGAACATCATGATATCATGCATATCATACATCATGACATTGCATACAACTTACGTTTTTGCCTTTTCAGGAAAAAGACAATCCCAAAAACAATTACCGTCAACTGTCGCAATTCCAGATCCGATACCTGTATCTAGCCAGGGCACATCTGAGAGTGATCAGTTTCCAGACTCGATTCTTGTATCTAGCCAGGGCACGTCTGAAAAGTTCAAAGATTCGATTCCTGTATCCAGCCAGGGCACATCTATCAACTACAACATCTCCAGATTCGATTCCTGTATCCAGCCAGGGCATATCTGTTGACCACGTTTCCAGACTCGATTCCTGTATCTAGCCAGGGCACGTCTGAAGAGTTCGAAGATTCGATTCCTGTATCCAGCCAGGGCACATCTATTAACGACTATTTCCAGATTCGACTCATGTATCCAGCCAGGGCATATCTGTGAGCAACCAATTGTAGATTCAATACCTGTATCCAGCCAGGGCATATCTACATAAGGAGACTGAGGATCAAACACCTGTAACAAGCCAGGAAAACATCCGTCTTTCTCAAATACACAAGTTCTCGCTAAGGAATCTCTTATGCGATCGACACTTCCAAATGGCATCTATAAGCCCATTCCCGACAAAGTTCTGTCACATCTCCAGATGGCATCTATAAGCCCATCTCCCTATCTACTACCTCTCCAAATGGCATCTATAAGTCCGTTCCTGACACCACATTGTTGAGACTCTAGCATGTGATTGCAAATTTCCGGGCACTCTAGTGTCCAATCTCCTTTTACCCTCGAGTCACGAAAGGCAAACTTGCCAATCTAACTCTTCAGGTCCAAGAAGATTGAACAGGGGCAACTGTTGTACCCCAAAATTTGCCCTCCCATTTCCTCAACATTTTCTCATCACAAGACCCTTGAAGATCAAGATCCAGTTAGGGTTTCCTCTGCTCAAGACTTCTCCTTGCACTGTGGACTCAAATTAGGGTTTGTGTTTGCCTAAGGATGTTTTGACCTAAAATGCCTAAGATGACTTTCATGCTTCATATTGGACTCCCAAGTTTACCTATACCAAGTTTCAAGTCTTGATTCCAAGTTTTGCCCAGTCAATTGGACAGTTGACCTAGAAATCAGCTGTATTGGGGAAAAAAGTCAACTATGGCCAATTGACAGTCAAAACTCATGAAATTTGATCCACATCAACATTATGAACTCAAATGAACCATTTGATCAAGTTTGGATCACAATTCCATAAGAAATTTGATCAGATCATCAAAAGGGCAAAATGGTCATCTTTAAGGTTTTGACTGCACAAAGGCAATTTTTGACTGTTTGACCTAGCCAATGGCAAACCAAGTTCACATATGGACTCAAGGACTCAATGAAATGGTCTTGACACATTCATCAAGCTCAAAAGATCCCAAGTACACAAGATTGACAGTTGAATTTCCCAGTCAATTGATCAATTTTGACTGTATACTGAAAAGTCAAGCTTTGACTTTTTGGTCAAAATTAAGAGTCAAGATTCATTTTTCATCAAAACATGCCAAATCATGAAACTTGTTCACCAAGAAATCACAAAATGCAAATTAGGGTTAGAAAATGGAATTTTTCATAACTTAGAATTTTTCTAAGTTATGAAAAACCCTAATTTTTTCCCAACTTTGCCCCACCTTTTCACCAAGATCCATTTGGATTCAAACAAAAGTCAAAACATGAAAGTTGTAGCTTGTTGCATAATCTACAACTTTGATTCACAAAGTTTTCTCATTTGAAGCTTGTATCTCAAGTTCCAATTTTTTGAATAAGGGCACTAAACCATTTTTAACTTAGTGAAATTTTAACCTATTTTGACAAGGTTTTCTACCCCACTTCAAGGCCACTTTTCATACCCTTCCACTTGGAATTTTAATTTGCATTTCAATGATGGATTGTAGTACACATTCCAAGCTTTCCAAAATGTCCAAGAACTCATCAAACAACCTCATAACTTGGGAGATTCGAATTTCACAAGTTGGCAAAAATTCACTTTTGTTCTTCATCAAAACATGTTCATAACTTTGCAAATTTGAACTCAGCTTGCTTTATGCTTGATTACAGGTCCTTGAACCATTCCATACTCAATAATTTAATGCATATTCAATGTGTTAAGACCATGTTCTTTGTGTTCTAACATTGCATAGTGGATTAATCCTAAACTAGATAAAGTGAACTTTCCATTTTTGAAAAGATTAACTTTATAACCAATTTCAAATCAAGAAGGTACAAGCAAAATCCTTTTGGCACAAGATTATGGGCAAATTGCTCTGATCAAGAGAGGCTTATGCAGCAGGATTAGAGGCCCCTACTGACCTAAAACACAAAGTGACCATTGCTTGCTTCATTTTCAAGTAACATTGCATAACTTGTACCATATCTCATCTCAGCTTAAGCACACAAGAAAGAAGTTATCAAACACATTACACATAACATATCCAAGCTAACACACGAGCCTTTGACCTCCAACACACCCTCCATCTCAGAATCATCCTCAAACTGCAAAAACAGAGTTGCCTCTGCAGTTTGAGTGCCAACTTCCATTTCCTTCGAGCATTCTTGTCCAAACCTGTTCCTCTACCTTCCTTACAACATATGCAAGCTAACCATGGCCTAAAACCTGACCTGTAATCACCCTAACAGTTTCCACCATTTTCATTTTTTCCTTTTGCAGTTGAAGTTCCATAGCTTGATTCAGAAGCTCTCAAGACAAAGTAAGCATTGAAACAGCATCCCTGGACCTCAAGGAAGCTTTTCCAATCATTACCTTGCACTAGAAGTTCCTCATTCTCCAGATAGAAGTTCAGCTGCACAGGTAAAACTTTGAACTCGTACCTCTCTTATCATGCATTTTTAGTCTTAAGTTTGTGAAGAAACAAGGTTCTACTCATAGCCCTGAGCATGTACATATCTTTACATTTCATTTCTTTTGCCTGAGTAGAGAGAATTTGTAGTTTGAAAATGGCAGAAAAATTAGGTTAGGATTTGGGGGAGGAGAAATTCTCCCTCATCTTAGAGAGTTAGGTCAAGTTCCATATATGGTTAGAACCGTCTCTTCATGCTGAACATTTGTTGTGTTATGAGTTTTTGCTGAAAAGCCAGGAATCGAGAGTTGGACATTGAAGAACAGGGGCGCGCGTTTTTTTGAATTTTGTTGCTGGAGGTTGAAGACAGTGTTCCTTGGGCTGGGCCTGTATATCTTTTCTTATTCACACCACACATTTGCTATTACACCCCCTGAGCCCATTTGCTTCATTTTTGACTCTTTTTTACTTTTTCTTTTTTGGTTGACTTTGTTTATTTTTTCTCATGATATAAAAAACATAAAAATATTTTTTCCATCTTTTTTGAATTTATGGCATATTTATTTGATTTATTTCTTTGTTTATACATAAAATATATACATATTAATATTTAGAATAAATATAAAAATAGTGTAAATACAATTTTTATTTTTTTTACATTCTGATAATAGTCCACATAAAAAAATACTTTTTTTATTATTATTTATTTTATTAAATATTTTTGCATATAATGCATATTTAAGAAATTAATATATGTATATATATATATGTTTATTAATATATTTAAGCTAAAAATAAAAATACTTGAATTTTTTTCATTTTTATTAATATTTGATACAAAAATACTCTTTTTCATAATATACTTCATTATTCTTATTTTTATAAATAATAAATAAATATTTGTATTAAATTAGATAATAATACATTTTCTTTTAAAATTAGGGTTTTTGCCCTAAATTCAAAATACTCCAAAAATAATATATTTTTATTTTCTTTTCTCTTTTACATAAATAATATTTTTTCATACATATACAAAACATTTCTTTTTGCATCTTGCATTCTTATTTAATTTTTGTACATTATTTACATTGCAAATATTCAAAATGATGTAATAATTTAGATTTAAATTCTTGACAATATCCCCATTTGAACATTTGTACCCCCTTTCCCATATTTGGTTTTGTAATAGCTTAGTAATTTTAATTTCGCACTTTATTGCTTTCTAATGATAACATGTTAGAATTAGGGTTTGTATGCGAAAAAACGATAAAAAATAGTTTGACCTAATCTCAAGATAAACGAGCATGAAAATGGACACACAAATCACACTTGCACCCCTAGGGTATTCCACTTGTTGGCTTCAAATAAATGGGCCATATTGTATGTTGAACTTCTTTGGGCAAAGCAAACAATTTGAATGATCATAGTCCCTCGATAAAACTTTTCAAAAACAAACAAAAACAAATGATCAAGTCCCTTAAAGAAAATTGCCCAAAGACATTTAACGCAGTTGCAATTATGGTCTAAACGATGACCCGCGCCTGTCCCTCTCACATCCTAACACAAGATTGTCCACCAAATACAATGGTGGAACAAACTTGTTAAAAGGGTTAAAACATAGCAATAATCTTTTGAGAAATTTAGGAGTAGATAACCTCTTAGTTGCTTGAATCAAACTTGCAAAACAAAACACTTGTCTAATTTCAAAATCACACATCACTACACTCTCAAAACAACTTTCAAAAACAAATGAAAACTTTTTCAAAAGACATACACCTTTGTATACATCCCCACATGGATCATTACAAAGGTTGCCACCACATTGGCATCTTTTCAAAACATTTTCAAAACCCACACACAAAGCACCATTTCAAACAAATTGAAAACAAAAGGCAAGTGATCTAAGCAAGTAACTAAGAGCCCATGGATAACCATGGATAGAAAGGGTGCTAATACCTTCCCTTTCTATAATCTACTCCCCGAACCCAAGAAAACATCTCAAAAGGTTTTTGCTGTGCTTTTTAACCTTTCCTTAGGATAAAATAAAAAGTCGGTGGCGACTCTTGCTAACCGTAACATTTGCGAATACAAACGCAAAACCTCAAGTCAGTTCTCCCACCGTATCACAAAGAGCATCTGGCAGCTATGGAGGTACAAAGAGTGCCCAGGCTGGATTTCGAGGAGCTAGGGTTGGTTGTTGGGATTGTGATTCCCCCTAAATTCAAGGTGCCTACATTTGCTAAATATGATGGTTTGTCTTGCCCGAAGATGCACCTACGGTCTTACGTCAGAAAGATCCAACCTCATTCTTCTAATAAGGATTTGTGGGTCCACTTTTTTCAAGATAGTTTGTCGGGTACGCAATTGGATTGGTTCTACCAGCTTGAGAGATCTGAAGTGCACAATTGGGAGGATTTGGCTGCTGCCTTCTACAGACAATATCAATATAATGCAGACTTAGCACCTACTCGTACTCAATTACAGAGTATGGGTATGGTCTCTAATGAAGGCTTTAAGGAGTATGCCCAGAAATGGAGGAACTTGGCTGGAAGGGTGCAGCCACCATTGTCTGAGAGAGAGCTTGTGGATATGTTTTTGGGGACTCTGTCAGGCCCATTGTTTAATCACTTGATCGGGAGTTCGTTTGCAGGGTTCACCGAGTTAATTCTGAATGGTGAAAGAGTTAAAGATGGCATTAAGAGCGGTAAAATTCAAAAAGATGCATCTTCTTCCGCTGATATCAAGAAGACCTTTCCAGCCAAGAAAGAAGTCTCAGCTGTTTACTCCTAGAGAAGTCAAAGAAGAATCGAGCGCCGGCCAGAGGTGGGGGCTGTAATGATTCAGAATTCCGCAGCTGATCAACCTTGAAACAGTCAATCCAGAACCAACCAAGCAAGGGTGGAAAGGCCTGCACGGAAATTCACCCAGATCAATATGACACCTGCTCAAGTTCTCCCTCATCTGTTGAAGTTAAACCTTACAAGCTTGAAAGAGGCGCCAAAGAATCTGAATACCTCTTCTCCCTACTACCATTCAAATGCAAAGTGTGCCTATCATTCAGATAGCGTGGGGCACGACACCAACAATTGTTGGGCCCTCAAAAATAAGATCCAGGATTTAATAGATGCTAAGGAGGTGGAGTTTGACGCCCCTGAAAAACCTAATGTGATCTCTGCCCCAATGCCAAAACATGGTCACAATGTCCATGCTGTTGTAGAAGATCTTTATCTTGCTGCTCTTGATGACTTAATGACTCCATTACCAATAATCAAGATGAATCTGTTGAAAGCCTGGATTTTCCCAGGCTGTGAAAAAGATTGTTACCTTTGCTCGTCCTTACAATTTGACTGTCCGTTGTTGAAGTTAGGCATCCAACGCCTAATGGATAATCAAGAAATCCTCTTTGAGAAAACTCCTGTTACTCATACTCATATCAACGATGTTGCTATAATTACCATTTTCTCCAGTCTTTCCAAGGTCTCCAAAAGACCTGTTAAGATTACACCCGATCCAAAGTTTATACCTCTGAAGATAACCATGTCGGGGCCTATCCCATACAAGTCCAACAAGACAATACCGTGGAATTATAGAGGAGAGATCTTCTACCACAGTGTTAAGCAGATTGAATCAGTTGAAGAAAGTTCCGATGAAGAGACTCCTGACATAGGAAATACTGCGGGGACGAGTAAGATCACCCGCAGCGGAAGAATTTTCTCTCTGGAGATTTCTCCCCCAAGGGCAGTCTTCGGACCCTCAAGTGCTCCTAAGGTTACTTCTGTGCCGGTCAACATATTTGTGCGAACTCCAGTGATTGAAGAAATTGTTACTCCCGTAGTTGTACCCTCTGCTGTTGCTACTGATAAAGGTAAGGGGATCCAAGAAGCGCCCGTACAGACGAGGGCTCAACCTTTGGTCATCCCCGAGACCACTCAAAAGTAAATGGAGGAGATTTTAAAAATAATTAAGAAAAGAGACTATGATGTCGTAGAACAACTGGGGCAAACCCCTTCAAAAATATCTATGATGGCCTTGTTACTCTGTTCCGAAGCTCATGCCAAAGCTTTGATCAAGTTCTTGAAGATGGCCCATGTGCCTCAGGAAACCTCCGCGGACCAGTTCCAGGAGTGTGTAGCCAGCCTAACAGCTGACAATGGTATTGGCTTCTCCGATGCCGATTTAACATCTAAGGGGAGAAAGCATAATGACGGGATGCATGTCTCGGTGGAATGTAGAGGGACTACTCTTGCTCACATTCTGGTTGATACTGGATCGTCTTTAAATGTCTTGCCTAAAAAAGCATTGGATAAACTAGATTGCGAAGGTCTAATTTTGAAGCCCAACAACATCATTGTCAGAGCCTTCGATGGTTCTAAACGGATGGTCCACGGGGAGGTGGACATCCCGATTAAAGTGGGTACGGAAACTTTCAAATCCGCATTTTATATCATGGATATCCGTCCCTCCTACTCTTTCTTGTTAGGAAGGCCCTGGATTCATCATGCTGGAGCCGTTACATCTACTCTGCATCAGAAGCTTAAGTACCATGTCCAAGGGAAAATTGTGACAGTTCGTGGCGAGGAGGAGTACATGATAAGCCATCTGAATTCATTCCGCTATGTAGAATTAGATGGTGGATTCATCGAGACCCCCTTCCAGCACTTTAAAATGGTTTCTCCTGAAGTTGCGGTAGCCAAGACAATGACTTTTGTGCCCATCATTACCAAACCTGTGTCCCGGATGTCATCCCTTAAAGATGCAAAGGCTATGATTAAGGAAGGAGGAAGCACAATATGGGGTCAACTGCCAGATTTTCCTTACAAGACAAATAAGTTCGGCTTGGGTTTCACTGCTGCTAGTCAGAAGGATGTGCGTCGCTCCCGGGCTGGAGGACCACAAGTGAAGATCACCCATCATGGAGTTCATGCTTTGGAGGATGGTGAAGATGAGAGCAATTTTGAAGACTGGATCTTTCCAACTATTGAAGGAGGGTTGAACAACTGGGAGGCGAAAGACTTTGTTCCCATTACTTTCATCAATCAGTAATTCATCTTTCGAACATTTTATGCTGGTTTGTAATAATTATTAAACAATTCGTACACTTTTTGCCTTATGCCTTACCCGAGACATATAGGTCCATTTGTAAGGGCTTGATTTTTCATCTTCATATGCCATTTTAATGAATCATGGACGATTTAATATATAAACTTTTGTGTTCATTGTCTTTCTTTTTACATTTTATTTGTTTAAAGGTGGCTATCCCTTACACACACCCACTCTCACAAAATACAGGTACCCATCCACTCTGGATTCCATGGGAAACAATTCTGCTATGGCCTTCAGTGACTCTGAAGATCTGGTCAATCATGTCGAATACGAAGGTGATGAAGACTGTGAGGTGCCTAGAGAGTTGGCTAGACTGCTGCAACAGGAAGAAAGGGCTATTCTACCTCACGAGGAGTTGTTGGAGACTATCAACTTGGGAACAGAGGAAGACAGAAAATAAGTTAAAGTGGGTGCCAACCTTGAGCCAAATGTCAAGGAGCGCTTAGTTCAGCTGTTGAATGAATATGTTGAGATCTTCGCCTGGTCCTATGAAGACATGCTGGGACTAGATACAAATATTGTGGTTCACTGTCTCCCTACAAGAGAAGAATGCCCACCAATTAAACAGAAAGTCCGCCGGATGAGGCCCGACATGTCCGAAAAGATCAAAGCTGAAGTGATGAAGCAGTTCAATGTTGGCTTTCTTGCTGTTACTTCCTATCCACAATGGGTTACTAACATTGTGCCTGTGCCTAAGAAGGACGGCAAAGTCAGAATGTGCGTGGATTATAGAGACTTAAACAGGGCTAGTCCTAAAGTTGACTTTCCACTACCGCACATTGACATCATGGTTGACAACACATCTCAACACAAGGTGTTTTCTTTCATGGATGGATTTTCAGGGTACAACCAGATCAAAATGTCCCCCGAACACATGGAGAAGACTACTTTTGTTACGTAGTGGGGTACCTTCTTCTATAAAGTGATGCCATTCGGACTGAAGAATGTCGGGGAAACCTATTAGTGCGCCATGGTAGCTTTGTTTCATGACATGATACATCATGAGATTGAAGTCTACGCAGACGACATGATAGCCCATTCACAAACTAAAGAAGAACACCTCAACCATCTGCAAAAGCTGTTTTTCATATTGAAAGAGTACAAGCTCAGACTGAACCCTAACAAATGCACTTTCGGAGTCAGGTCCGGTAAACTTTTGGGATTCATCGTCAGTAACAAAGGCATTGAGGTTGATCATGCCAAAGTCAAATCTATACAAGAAATGCCTGCCCCTCGCACTAAGAAGTAGGTCAGAGGTTTCTTGGGACGCCTAAACTACATTGCAAGGTTCATTTCTCACCTAACATCTACCTGTGAACCAATCTTCAAGCTGTTGAAGAAGGATCAGGTGGTTAAATGGAATGATGATTGTCAAGTTGCTTTCTATAAAATCAAGGATTATTTGCTGGAACCTCCTATCTTGATGCTACCCGTCGAAGGAAGGTCGTTAATCATGTATCTGACTGTTTTGGAGAATTCAATGGGGTGCGTACTGGGCCAACATGATGAGTCTGGCCGAAAAGAGCATGCCATTTATTACCTTAGCAAAAAGTTTACCGATTGTGAGACCCGATACTCACTGCTCGAGAAAACTTGTTGCGCTTTGGTATGGGCTGCTCGCCGGCTAAGGCAGTATATGTTGACACATACCACTTTACTGATCTCTAAGATGGATCCGATCAAGTACATCTTCGAGAAGCCTGCTCTATCCGGAAGAATCGCTAGATGGCAGATGATCCTCACTGAATATGATAGATAGTACACAACCCAAAAAGCTATAAAGGGGAGTGTGCTAGCCGATCATCTTGCCCATCAAGCTGTCGAAGATTACAAATCTATGAGGTTCGACTTCCCTGATGAGGATATCATGACTTTTAGCAACATTGAAGAGAACAGACCATATGACGGACCTGAACAAGGATCCCGATGGACTCTGTACTTTGATGGTGCCTCCAACGCACTTGGAAACGGTATCGGCGCGGTACTTATTTCTTCAGAAGGTTGCCATACACCTTTCACCGCTACACTCTGCTTCAGATGCACCAACAACATGGCTGAGTATGAAGCTTGTATCTTTGGTCTCAAGGCTGCTATTGATTTGGGAATCAAATCATTGATTGTATTTGCAGATGCGCTAGCTACAATGTCATCCATGTTTAAACTTAACTGGGATAATAAGGCTCCTCAAATCACCATTGAACGAATGGACGAACCTGCGCATTGTCACGAGATTAATACCAAAGAAGTAGTGGACCGACCTTGGTTTCATGACATCAAAAGGTATCTCGAAGCACAAGAATACCCTGAAGGAGCTTCAGTCAACGATAAAAAGTTCTTAAGAAGGTTCGCGGCCAAGTTCTTTCTGAGCAATGGTATCCTATACAAGCGCAATCATGATTGTGTCCTGCTCCATTGTATGGACAAGGTTGAAGCTGAGCATATTATGGCTGAACTACATAATGGCACCTTTGGCACCCACTCAAGCGGTCATACGATGGCTAAGAAGATTCTAAGGGCAGGCTATTACTGGTCTACCATGGAAGCTGATTGTCATCAGCATTCTCGTACCTGTCACAAATGCCAAATCTATGCAGACAAGGTACATATACCTCCAGTTCCTCTCAATGTCTTAACAACTCCTTGGCCATTCGCGATGTGGGGAATCAACATGATTGGAGAGATCAAGCCTACAACATCCAATGGGCATCGTTTCATCCTGGTGGCCATTGGTTACTTTACCAAGTGGGTCGAAGCAACGTCCTTCGCATCCGTTACAAAGAATGTTGTTGCCCGCTTCATCAAGAAGAACCTCATTTGCCGGTACGGCATCCCCGACAGGATCATTACTGACAACGGTACAAATTTGAACAATACTATGATCATCGCTCTTTGCGAGCAATTCAAGATTCAACATCACAATTCATCTCCCTATCGGCCTAAGATGAACGGTGTTGTCGAAGCCGAAAACAAAAATATCAAGAAGATCATTCAAAAGATGACAGTCACCTACAAGGACTGGCATGAGATGTTACCGTTTGCTCTGCACGGGTACCGTACCATGGCACGTACTTCAACTGGGGCAACACCCTATTCTTTGGTATACGGCATGGAAGTTGTCTTACCTATCGAGGTTCAGATTCCCTCCTTGAGAATCATGAAAGATGTTGGTTTGAGTGAAGAAGATTGGATTCAGACCCGGCTTGATCAACTTAACTTGATTGATGAAAAGATACTTACTGCTATTTGCCATGGTCAGGCGTATCAAAAATGAATGATAAGAGCTTTCAACAAGAAAGTCAAAAGACAAGTATATCAAGTCGGGGACATTGTAATCAAGCGGATCATCTTGCCGCAAAGTGATCCCAGGGGAAAATGGACTCCTACTTACGAAGGACCATTTGTGATCAAAAACATCTTTTCTGGTGGGGCAATGATCCTAACCACCATGGACGATGATGACCTGCCGCACCCTGCGAACGTAGACATAGTTAAAAGATACTACGCATAAACAACCCAGCAAGTTGAAAACCCGAAAGGGTGACTTGGGCAAAAATGGGCATCCCGGTGAATTGAAAACCCGAAAGGGCGGTTCAGGCAAAAATTAGGGATAAATAAAAAATCTGTACACCCGGCAAGTTGAAAACCCGAAAGGGCGACTTGGGCAAAAAAGGGTTTCTCGGTGGACTGAAAACCCGAAAGGGCGGTCCAGGAAAAAGTTAGGGAATTAAAGCATATGACTATGTCTCGTCGAATCACTTTATGGATAATCTCTTCACAGACAAGCTCCAGGCTTCTGATCAATCCAATCATCTACGAACAAAGCAACGAATGGACAAGATATCCAGAGTTACGACGACTATAGCAGAATGGGAACCCCATGAAATTTTTACACATAGCCATCATTCTTTGTATAAATTTTTCTCAATTTTTACGACAAAATTCTCTTACTAGGATGTATGTCTCCTTTGTACAAAATACTTACACAAAGTTAATACAAAGATACTTCAAAGTGCAGAAAACTATTTGCCTTTTATTTTTCTTTACACTTGTGTTTTATTTGAAAACGTCCAATGGTTTATTAAGTGAGCATATGCATTTGAATATAATCACTGTTTACAAATAAACGAAAATGGGAAAGAATAATTACTGATAGGTTGGAAGTATAGGAAAATGTCTTTAGGCTATTCCAAGTGAAATCCCCTGCAGTACATCATCGAGGTCCCTAGTGGAGCCAAAACCTTGAAATATATGCCCACGTGGAGTTAAATTTAAAAATCCCCACCAGAACTAAGTTTCTAAACTCCCGATCCCCAGCAGAGCCAGAAAACTTTGAACTGCAGACCCTCAGCGAAGATAGAACTTTCTTCCCCAACAAAGTCCAAAACTTCAACCCTTAAACCCCGGTGGAATACCATCTTGTTTCCTCCAATTCCCCAGAGAGTTGTCTTAAAACCAAAAAATTCCCCTGCAAGTTATCTTAGAAACCAGACGACAACTTCGGATAATTCCTCAGTAGATTGGCATACAACCCAAGCTCTTGAAAACTCTTCAACAGAATAAAATTTCTCCCCACAGAGTTATTTCCCAACGGATTGAAGATTCTCAATCCCACCCACAGTCATCATGTTAATCGGGACTCCCCAAACAGGCTTCTCAAAGCAGCACTCGGCATTATTCTTACAACGGAATGTTTATCATGTTCCAACTTCAAAGGACTTGAAGGATCCCTATGTCCCCAGGAAAGTCGTAAAGGATTCTTACATTCCCACAGAAGTTGTCAAAGTTCTTGTTAATCCCCACAAGTTTCCAAATATTTTCTGTCCCCAACAATGGTCCAAGGATTTCTCTTTTTTAGCAATCAAAGGTTGTGGAATTCCCGGCATCGGTCCAGGATTTATTTTCCCCAACAACAGTCAAGGACTTTACTATCTCCAGCTATCAAGGATTTATTTTCCTCAGCAAGACAGCTAATCAGCTTACATGCGCATACATTACATTCATATATCATAAACATTGATAGAACACATTTTATTGCATCATACATGTCATGCAACATAACTTTGTGTTTCAGCTAACATTTTACCCTTTTCAGGATAAGATTAAAAGCTATCTTTAACAACTATTCAAAGATTTCAGATACAGTACGGATACACTCCAAGACATGGAAGTCATTCTGCTACTCATTCGGATCTCTTATTCAAATACAATACGGATACACTCCAAGACATGGAAGTCATTCTGCTACTCATTCGGATCTCTTATTCATATACAGTATGGATACCCCCCAGACGCGGAGGTCATTCTATTACTCATTCAGAATTTGAAGTCAAAATACAGTATGGATACACCCTAGACACGAAGGTCATTCTACTACTCATTCAGACTTCAACAATCAGATACAGACCAGATATGCTCCAGACACGAAAGTCATTCTATTTCACATTCAGATTCAACTATCAACTTCAGGTTCATATGCACTACAGACACAAGTCATTCTACTACTCATACAAATCTCAACTTCAGATACAGTCCAGATACGCACCAGACACGGTTGCAATTCTGTCACTCATTTGGAATTTTGTCCCCAGCCCAGAAATACAACACAGATACACTCCAGACACGGAAGTCATTATGTTATTCATTCAAAAATGAAATACAGTTACAGCACGGATACGCTCCAGACACGGACGCCATTCCATTGCTCATACAGATCCAATCTCCAGATACAACTCAAATACGTTCCGGATATGGATACCATTCTGATGTTCATTCTCCTGATATTCAACAAACATTTTGGATGGCATCTCCAATCCCATCTCTAGCAAGATTCTATCATCTCCAAATGGCATCTTTAATCCCATTCCCTCAACCTACATTTTGACGAGTGCAAATTTACAGGCACTCTAGTGTCCAATCATCTTTTACCTTTGAGTCACGAAAGGCAAACTCGCCAATCTAACTCTTCAGGTTCAAGAAGATTGAACAGGGGAAGCTGTTGTACCCCAAAATTTTCCCTCTCATTTTATCAAGATTTCCCCTCACAAGACTCTTTGAACTCAAGACCAAATTAGGGTTTGCTCTGCTCAAGACATCTCCTTGCACTGATGACCTAAATTAGGGTTTGAGTTTGCACAGGGATTTTTGGATTTTCAATTCTCAAAGTGACTTTCATACTTCATGTTAGACTTATAAGATTTCCTCTACCAAGTTTCAAGCCTGGAATCAAATTTTTGCCTAGTCAATTGCACAGTTGACCTAGAAATCAACTATAATGGGGAAAAAGTCAACTTTGGCCAATTTACAGTCAAACCTCATAATTTTTGATCCACATCAACATTATAGACTCATATGAACCATTTTATCAAGTTTGGACCATAACTCCTCAAGAAATCTGATCAGATCATCAAAAGGGTAAAATGGTCATTTTTAGGGTTTTTGACTGTATAAGGGAAATTTCTGATTTTTCACCTAGCCAATGGCAAATTGGGTTCAAGTATGGATTCAAGGACTCAATGGCATCATATTGACCTAATAACAAGGTTCAAAAGATCTCAAAAGCATTGGATTGACAGATAAATTTTCTAGTCAACTGATCAAAAATCAATTGTACACTGAAAAGTTAAACTTTGACTTTTTGGTCAAAATCAAGTGCCAAGGGTCAGTTTTCATCAAGATGAGTCATAACATGAAGCTTGTTCATCAAAAAACCTAATTTTGCAAATTAGGGTTTAAGATTGAAAAATTTCATAACTTAGAATTTTTCTAAGTTATGAAATTTTCTTATTTTTTCCCAACTTTGCCCAAATTTTTCACCATGATGCAATTGGATTCAAACAAAACTTCCAACATTAAAGTTGTAGTCCTACACAAATTCTACAACTTTTATTCACAAAGTTTTCCCAAAATAAGCTTGGATCTCAAGTTATGATTTTTGGAACAAGGGTCCATGAAACTTTTAACTTAGTGAAAATATGCCCTAGTTTAGGCAGGATTTTGACCTATCTTCATGGAAATTTTTCACCTAGTTCCACTTGGAATCTCAAAATGCATTTCAAAGATGGATTATAGAGCATGTTACAAGATTTCCAAAATGTCAAAGTGTGATCGATGGAAATAGAACTGACTGTTTTTTAAGCTGGTTTCGCGAAATGTCGCGGTAAGTAAGAGTCGCTACCGTCTTTTATGTTCTCCAATATGGAAAGGACAAAAGCACAGCAAAATTCCTTATTCGAGATGTCTCTCGGTTCGGGATGTAGATTTATAGAAAGGGAAGGTGTTAGCACCCTTTCTATCTGTGGTTATCCACGGGCTCTTAGGTACTTGCTCTCATGTTTTCAAAAGATTTGTTTGCTTTTCAAGTGTGTGTGGGTTTTGAAAAAGTTCGTTTAAAAACTTCTAGGTAATTCTTGTATCAGTCCTCAAGAGTGTATGAAGTATTGTTTGAAAACTTTTTGAAAGTGTAAGGTGTGAAAAGTATTTTGTTTGTTTTTGAAAAGAGCAAGTACCCATGAGTCATCTACCTACCCTAAGGAATTAAGCTGTGTAAGTGTCCTTTAGATAGTGCTATCCCACCATTCAGAGGTAGGTATCACCATCGTTGGAGGTGTTCGGGTCAATTCGATTATCGGGACAATGTGGTCACTGAAGCAACGGTAGGACACCTTAGAAGTAACCCTAATGTCCTAGATCCTTTGTATCCGAGGCAACCGTTTCGAGGCAACTGGATCTTTAGACAAAAGGGCAACCTCTAAGACACCCTATACTTGATGACCACGTTTCGAGGCAACGAGTGAAGCGTACCCTAGGAGTGGCATGTACTTTGTGTGTCGTTTTTCAGTTAATGTTTTTGTACATGTTATTGGTGAGCTACGAGTTGTTTTTATTTACCATACATTCTTTCATGCATTTAACAGGTAAGGGGTGCGGAAAGCAAATTGCGGAAACATAAATCCTACGCTATTACACGGCGCGGGTCTATACATCGCCAAAAACACAAAGACCCGTTTTTGGTAAATAAGTACGGGAAATAGTAAATAAAGCAGTAAAATCCTAATTACTATTACAATCTTGAAAGCAATTACATAATAATAAACTATGCGCGAATAAAAATTAAATCGGAAATGTTCTAAGGGTGTTGACCCTTTTAAGAAAAGAAATTGAATTTTTTTGGTCTTTTTAGTGATTAAATGAAATTAAAACTAATTGTTAAACTAATTAATTAATTTATTAAAAGAAAATATATTTTTTTGTGTTTTTTATGTTTTTTATGGAATAAAATAAAAAGAAATAAAATTAAAAGTTAACCTAATTCTAAGTTATTTTAGTTATTTAAAAAAGTTAAAATGGCCTAATTAAGACTAATTTATTTAAGATTTATTTACAAAAATAAAATAATAATAATAAAAATAATGTTAGTTCTTCTTTTTTTGATTTTTTTATGAAAATATTAATTAAGTTAATTGTTAATAATAATAAAATAAGACAAATAAATAATGAAGAAGAAAATGACAAAACAAAATAAAAAAAAGAAGAGTAAACCCAAGGGGGGTGTGGGCTGGAATTTGAGGGTGCATTGTTGAATTCTGGACCATTTGAACAAAGCATGTTGACTTCTTGGATTGAGTGGAGCGTTGTTGACTCCTGAGCATGGTGCTCTTGCTTTCTGGGCCTTTTGATCTGCATCCATGGACACATGGCTGACTCCTGGATGAGGTGTATGGTGGAAGCTTGATGAGACGCTGCACAAGAACACTTTGAACAAAATAATATTGGAATTATGGGGGGCCTGGGAATCGAACCCAAGGCCCAAAGATGCTTGGCCACGTCTCCAGCCACTGAACCACTCATGCGCGTGTGTTAGAATAATGGAAAAGAAATATAATATAAAGTAAACGCATTATATGCTGAAAAACAAAGAAAAGCGCGCGTGGTTTGAATCCACCATACACGCCTAGACACCTCATCATCGTCTTCCTCATATCTGCAAAAAAGAAATAAGATAACGGGGGTTTTTAACCCCCACTAAATACAGTGACAGAAAATAGCGAATAGAAATAGGGATAACATAAAAAGGGCGCGAGGTATCCATCCTGTTCGTCTCATCATGCTGAGTTCAACCATGCCTGTTTGGAGTTTTAATTTTACAGCATGAGAGAAACCCCAAATTCGAAGCTCTAAAAACCTAGAAACCAACCATGGCACTTTGCGTTTTACAGCCTTATAATCAAATTAAAACATACAGAAAGTTTTGTAACAATGTCAGCAGTGCATAACCATGATCAAAATGAATTAATGAGGCGTAAAAATGGAGTTTCGATTTTCAAAATGATGGACAAACCGTGGGGGCATGATGAGCGATTCTTTGAGGTTTTTGGCTTGTTTGTGCTTGCAAAAGGTTCCTGGCAATGTAAGGAGTGTGTTTGGATCAAAGAGGAAGCTTGAATTGGGCTGCAAGGTGGTTTCAGTTTGTCACTTTTCTCTTGAAAATTTGAGATTTGTTTGGCTGTTTCTGAGTGTTCTAGGTCGTGTTCTGTATTGCCAAGGCTTGCATATGTGTTTTGTAAAGAGAATCAATCCATAATATGTGCCTTTAAGCCTTGCAATTATGTTTTGGATTTTTGCCATAACCTCCATTGAAAATCTTGCCATTTTTGCTTCAAATTTGAATTTCATGCTTGGAATAGGCCTTTCACGAATTTGGAATGTGCTTCATGGTGTATCAAAGCTATACAAGCCACAAAATATCCTTCCATTAATTTTCTTAATTTTTATTTGAATTTTAAAGATTTAAAATGAATTAAATCAAATAAAATTAAATAAAAATGGAAAAATTAATTTTTAATCTTGAAATAAATTGTGGGACACGTGGGAGGCATGGCAAAGTTGAACCAAGTGGAAAAAGTGGGCCCTTTTTGTCAAAAATGAAATTTCAAGGATAGTTGACTTTGGCCTTTTCACAAACATTTCCCAACTTCTCCAATGCATATCTTGCTCAATTTTGAAGCTATGAACATGTTCTGGGACATTTTGGAAAGGTATTGAAGTCCTCTAACCAATGCCTTTGGTCCTATGTCATTTTGATTTACCAATCTCATGTTATGGTCTTTGACTTAAAGTGCCTTTTTGTTAACTTTTGAAAATGACCTATAATGTTGAAATTGGTAACTTTTTGTGAGAGCATTTCTTGGACTTGGAATGTGAAGATGAATTGTAGGAAATGTCCTCCCCTTCAGAATGAGCATTGGATGGGATTTTTCTGATGAACCGTGAAAAAGTTATGCCTTGGTCAAGTTACAGTTGACTTTTCAACTGTCCAAAAATAGAAACTTTTGACACCTTGATGATTTTTGAGCCATTCTTGTGGAATCATGATCAAGAATTGATCAAATGATAAGATGTTGACCAAAAATTTTGACCTTTGACTGCCAAATGACCATTTTGCCCCTGCAGTTGATTGTGAGGCAATTAGGGTTTTTGACTGTGCAACTTGACCTTGTGAGCCTTGAAACTTGACATGTAGATGCTTAACAATGTATATAGGCATGTGGGACTTGATTGAGCCCTTAAAAATCTCAACTTCCTTGCAAGAACCAAAACCCTAATTTGACTGGCTTAGGAGGGTGCTTGGTTGTGTAGCCCTTGAGTAAACTTTGAACCATTTGAGGTGATGCTTGGCAAAACTCTGAAGAATATGGGAGGGCAAATTTTGGGGTACAACAGTTGCCCCTGTTCAATCTTCTTAGACTTGAGGATGTAGATTGGCTTGTGTGCCTTTCGTGATCCGAAGGTGGAAGATGATTGAACACTAGAGTGCCTAGAAATTTGCACTCACATAGTAGAGTATCTGCAGTGTGATGGCTGGAATGGGCTTACAGATGCCATTTGGAGAGATGATGGATAGGAGGATGGGCTTATAGATGCCATCTGGAGATGTGACAGAACCTTGTCGGGAATGGGCTTATAGATGCCATTTGGAACTGTGATGGGAGGATGGGCTTATAGATGCCACTTAGGTGTCGATCGCGTAAGAGATTCCTTAGCGAGAACTTGCGTACCTGAGAAAGAAAGATAATTACCTGGCCTGTTACAGGGGTTGATCTTCAAACTCTTCATGCAGACGTGCCCTGGCTGGATACAGGTATCAAATCTACAAACTCTTCAGACGTGCCTTGGCTGGATGCAGGAATCGAATCTGGAAATAGTCGTCAACAGATATGCCTTGGCTGGATACAGGAATCGAATCTTCAAACTCTTCAGACGTGCCCTGGCTGGATGCAGGAATCGAATTTGGAAATAGTCGTCAACAGATATGCCCTGGCTGGATACAGGAATCGAATCTTCAAACTCTTCAGACGTGCCCTGGCTGGATGCAGGAATCGAATCTGGAAATAGTCGTCAACAGATATGCCCTGGCTGGATACAGGAATCGAATCTTCAAACTCTTCAGACGTACCCTGGCTGGATACAGGAATCGAATCTGGAAATAGTCGTCAACAGATATGCCCTGGCTGGATACAGGAATCGAATCTTCAAACTCTTCAGAGGTGCCCTGGCTGGATACAAGATCGAATCTGGAAATATTCGTCAACAGATATGCCCTGGCTGGATACAAGAATCGAATCTTCAAAATCTTCAGACGTGCCCTGGCTGGATACAGGAATCGAATCTGGAATTAGTCGTCAACAGATATGCCCTGGCTGGATACAGGAATCGAATCTTCAAATAGTCGTCAACAGATATGCCCTGGCTGGATACATGAATTGAATCTTCAAACTCTTCAGACGTGCCCTGGCTGGATGCAGGAATCGAATCTGGAAATAGTCGTCAACAGATATGCCCTAGCTGGCTACAGGAATCGAATCTTCAAACTCTTCAGACGTGCCCTGGCTAGATACAGGAGTCGAATCTGGAAATAGTCGTCAACAGATATGCCCTGGCTGGATACAGGAATCGAATCTTCAAACTCTTCAGACGTGCCCTGGTTGGATACAGGAGTCGAATATGGAAATAGTCGTCAACAGATATGCCCTGGCTGGATACAGGAATTGAATCTTCAAACTCTTCAGACGTGCCCTGGCTGGATACAGGAGTCGAATCTGGAAATAGTCGTCAACAGATATGCCCTGGCTGGATACAGGAATCGAATCTTCAAATTCTTCAGACGTGCCCTGGTTGGATACAGGAATCGAATCTGGAATTAGTCGTCAACAGATATGCCCTGGCTGGATACAGGAATCGAATCTTCAAACTCTTCAGACGTGCCCTGGCTGGATACAGGAATCGAATCTGGAAATAGTCGTCAACAGATATGCCCTTGTTGGTTACAGGAATCGAATCTTCAAACTCTCCAGACGTGCCCTGGCTGGATACAGGAATCGAATCTACAAACTCTTCAGACGTGCCCTGGCCGGATACAGGAGTCAAATCTGGAAATAGTCGTCAACAGATATGCCCTGGCTGGCTACATGAATTGAATCTTCAAACTCTTCAGACGTGCTCTGGCTGGATACAGGAATCGAATCTGGAATTAGTCGTCAACAGATTTTCCCTGGCTGGATACAGGTATCGAATCTTCAAACTCTTCAAACGTGCCCTGGCTGGATACAGGAATCGAATCTGGAATTAGTCGTCAACAGATTTTCCCTGGCTAGATATAGGTATCGAATCTTCAAACTCTTCAGACGTGCCCTGGCTGGATACAGGAATCGAATCTGGAAATAGTCGTCAATAGATATGCCCTGGCTGGATACAGGTATCGAATATTCAAACTCTTCAGACGTGCCCTGGCTGGATACAGGAATCGAATCTGGAAATAGTCGTCAACAGATATGACCTGGCTGGTTACAGGAATCGAATCTTCAAACTCTTCAGACGTGCCCTGGCTGGATACAGGAATCGAATCTGGAAATAGTCGTCAACAGATATGCCCTGGCTGGTTACAGGAATCGAATCTTCAAACTCTTCAGACGTGCCCTGGCTGGATACAGGAATCGAATCTGGAATTGATCGCTCACAGATATGCCCTGGCTAGATACAGGTATCGAATCTGGAATTGCGACAGTTGATAGTAATTATCTTTGGATTGACCTTTTTCTTGAAAAGGTAAAACATCAGTTGTATGCAATGTCATGATGTATGAAATGCATGATGTCATGATGTTCTTAAGAATAAATGAGATAGTGTGTTATGATGCGTATATGCATGCGTCATGTATGAAGATGTAATGTTTATGAATGTATTTTCTTCTAGGAAAATAAATCCATGACGAATGTCGGGAACTTGAATCCTGGGCTGATGTTTGAAGAGGAGAGTTCTTCGTTTCCGCTGGGGATGATGATTGCAAGAATAATCCGGTAGGACAAGATGACTCCGTTGGGGAACAAACTTGTTGAGGAGATTACTCTGCAGGGAATTACTCTGTGGGAAGAGATACTTCGCTGAGGTTTGATGATAACTCCGTTGGGGATACCGTTGATACGTTATGTTGGAAGACTTGATGAACTCCGTTGGGGGATAGGAAGAATTTCGCCGAGGACGATCTTTCCGTGGCTTTTAGCTGAGGATAACCCAGTTATAAGCTCTGGTGGAGAATAATCTTTGAATAAAGTCGGGTAGACGGGTTCGTGCTCTACAGGTGATAAACTTCCAGAATCTACTGGGGATAAGCTTCCTACTGGGGAGATTGATTCAACTCTCCTAGGGAGACTTTAGAGACTGTATTGGGGAAGTGGCTCCACTGGGGTGTCTGTATTCAGCCGGGGAACAATCTTAGATCAAGACTTCCGGGGATGCTTGTTAGGAATGTCTGTATACTCTGCTGGGGAATATTGAGATTTTCTGGGGATACCCAACTTCCTTAAGGCTGACAGTAGACTAACTCTGCTTGGGGAGAGCGTTGCTGACTTGCTAGGGATATTGTGCCTCTTCGGGGTTAATGAGAGACCAACTCTGCTCGGGGAGAGTATTGTTGAGTCCTGACTTACTCTGCGGGGAGTGAAGGTATCCTGGTCGTTCTTCAGCTGAACCTACCTTGGTACCTTGGTGGACAGAGCAACTAGATCGCTTAGACAACTCATTATTGCCCCTGTTTCTGATGTCACCTGTAATTATTCCTTTGTTCCGCATGCAAGTATTTATGAATTAGCAATTAGTGTCAAATGCATATATCACAATTGAACATTGGACGTTCTTTACAAAACAAAACAGAAAAAAGGAAAAACAATTGGCAATTGGTCTGAAAAGTGAATTTGTATTGATTTCTGAATTTGCCTGTAAATAGGCGTTTATGTACAAGAGGCTGACGTCCTGGTAAGAGAATGCCGCCGAATAGAGTAGAGTTTATACAATTTTGTGAAAACGGAAAATAAAACAGCTATGTGAAGAGAATAATCCCACTGGGTTTCAACTCGGCTATCGCCTTTATGTCTTCAAGCGTCTCATCACTTTGCTGCTCAGTTGACGATGAAGTTGACTGATCGATGCCGTCTGAACTTGGTAGTTGATACCGGATTCTGGATGCAAGGTGATCCAATGAGACATAGTATTACGCTTATCCCTAACTTTTGCCTGGACCGCCCTTTCGGGTTTTCAGTCCACCGGGATACCCATTTTTGCCCAAGCCGCCTTTTCAGGTTTTCGACTTGCCGGGTGTACAGATTTTTTTTTCATTTCATCCCTTATTTTTGCCCGAACCCTTTTGGTTCGCCGGGAAGCCCTTACTTTTACCTAGGTGTGTCAACCTAGCGGGTCTTTGATCATGCGTAGTATCTTTTTACTATGTCTGCATTGGCGGGGTGAGGAAGGTCGTCAACATCCATGGTGGTTAGAATCATAGCTCCTCCTGAGAAGATATGTTTAACCACAAATGGCCCTTCGTACGTGGGGGTCCATTTTCCCCTGGGATCACCTTGAGGAAGAATGATGCGTTTGATTACCAGGTCTCCGACTTGATACTCTTGTGGTCTGACCTTCTTGTTAAATGCCCTGATCATCCGTTTTTGATACGTTTGACCATGACAGATAGCAATGAGTCTCTTTTCGTCAATTAGGTTTAATTGATCAAGTCAAGTCTGGATCCAGTCATCTTCGTTCAAATCTGCATCCTTCATTATCCGGAGAGAGGGTATCTGGACTTCAATAGGCAAGACTGCCTCCATGCCATGGACCAAGGAAAAGGGTGTTGCCCCGGTTGACGTTCTTGCTGAGGTACGGTACCCATGAAGAGCAAACGGTAACATCTCGTGCCAATCTTTGTAGGTCACTGTCATCTTCTGCACAATCTTCTTGATATTCTTATTTGCCGCTTCGACAACCCCATTCATCTTCGGCCGGTAAGGAGAAGAGTTGTGGTGCTGTATCTTGAATTGCTCGCAGAGCTCAGTGATCATCTTGTTGTTGAGATTGGTACCATTGTCCGTAATAATCCTTTCCGGAACGCCGTATCGACAGATCAGGTTATGACGAATGAACCGTGCTACGACGTTCTTGGTTACCGTAGCATAGGAAGCTGCTTCAACCCACTTCGTAAAGTAATCAATCGCTACAAGGATGAAGCGATGCCCGTTGGATGCCGTAGGTCTGATCTCACCGATCATATCAATGCCTGTTGTACCCCAAAATTTGCCCTCCCATATTCTTCAAGATTGCAAAAAGCATACTTCAAAATCTCCCCAAGGGTTGCACAGTTCAAGGGCCTCCTAACAGTCAAAAACTAGGGTTTTGGTTTTGGCAAAGAAGTTGAAGTTTTCAAGGGTCCAAACAAGTCCCACATGCCTACAAACATTGTCAAGTATCCATATGCCAAGTTTCAAGACTTACAGCACAAAATTGCACAGTCAAAAACCCTAATTGCCCTACAGTCAACTGCAGGGGTAAAATGGTCATTTGACAGTCAAAAGTTCAAATTTTTGGTCAACATCTTATTTTGAAGCCACAAAAATCATTTGATCAATTCTTGATCATGATTTTCAAGGCATGGCTCAAAAAGTCTCAAAATGCAAAAGTTTCTAGATTTGGACAGTTGAAAAAGTCAACTGTAACTTGACCAAGGCATAACTTCCACATGGTTTATCAGAAAAATTCCATCCAAAGCTAATTTTTAATAGAAATACATTTCCTACAACTCATCTTCACACTTCAAGTCCAAGAAATGCTCTCACAAAAAGTTATCAATTTCAACATTATAGGTCATTTTCAAAAGTCAACAAAAAGGGACTTTAAGTCAAAGACCATAACTTGATATTGGTAAATCAAAATGACATGGGACCAAAGGCATTGGTTAGAGGACTTCAAGACCTTTCCAAAATGTCCAGGAACATGATCAAAGCTTAAAAATTGAGCAAGATATGCCTTGTGGAAGTTGGGAAAATTTTGGGAATTTTGAAAAGTCAACTTTACTTCAAATGCCTCAAAATTGCTAATGGGCCACATTTTCTTCCAAGATTCATCATCCAAAGGCTATGCACGACCATTTGTCCCAAAGGGCATTTATTTCATCATTTTTTATTATTTATTTGAATTTTTAATTACCATTAATTCATTTAATAAAATAAAATATGAAAAAATACTAAAACAAATGTATGTGAATCTTTTTATGCAGCATTTGCTCCCATTGGTCATTCAAGATTCGTGCACAACAAAATTGGAAAGATTGGCCATGATTGGAATCAAAAACACATGAAAAAGATTGGAAAAATATTCATGGAAAATCAAATATTTCATACATCAATGCAAGGATCTTTGGACTCAAAATTCAACCCTAATCCATTGGCATACATATACAGATGCAAACCCTAAAGCTCAGAACCTCCAAGCTGCACCCAATCCTAAGAACCACTTTGGCATTTTTGTGAAAAAAAATTGAAAACTGAAAACACCATTCCAAAGCGATTCAAGGCTTCTAACCAATTGAAAAAGCTTTCTGAGGCATCACTGAACCTGACTGAATCTTTTTCCACGCCCATAGCATCAAGAATTGGTACATAGAAGTCAAACTGTTTCATATTTTTTGCATAATCGTGTTTCATCATTCATGCCATATTTTTGATTTCTAACGCTTGTTTTGTACTAGTCTTATCCTTCTGAAGCTAACCATACCATTCGATTGAAGTTTCGTGCCCTATACACGAATCCACCATTGAAGCTTGCTAGGGTTTCGTAACTGTAAATTTGGGGCTTTCCTCTTCAGGAAAAATTGAGACACGAAACCCATGCCATTGAAATCAGAAGCTTATGACCAATTGATTCCATACCTCGCGCCTAATTTATGAACCATGATGGCCTATTCTCTATTTTTATGTTCATCATTTAGTGGGGGTTTAAAACCCCCGCTATCTAACTGTTTTTTTTCAGGGGCAAAACAAATCAACGAAGAAGAAGGCATGCTGTCAACCGGCCATTGGTCTATTCAAGTTTAGCGCGTTTTTTTGAATTAACAGCAGTAGCGTTTTGTTTTGTTATGTATTAATTGCATTCCACTATAATGACAAAGAAAGCAAATGGCACAGCTGGTTGATGCGTTGTCCAATAGGTACTGGGACCTGGGTTCGATTCCCAGGTCCCCTCCTTTCTCCATATTATTTTTCTGACCATGTTTGCATGTAGCACTCCCTCCAGAAGTTCACCATAAGCCTTATATCCAAGCGTGCCACATGTCTCAGAGCATCAAACCAATGGCCTGGATCTGGAGACTATCATATGCATAAGTCAGACGTGCCACACGTGACCACCAAAAGTCAAAAAGGCCAAGGGTCTAATGGGCCTAATTGCTGGGACAAAACCTCCAAATTGGGGTCAACACCCCCTATTGGTTTGCTTTTTCATTCTCTTTATATTTTTCTATTTTATTTGTTTTAATTAGTTTTAGTTTAATTCTTTAAATTATTATTTTCATAACATAAAAAATATCAAAAAATCAGAAAAGACAAAAAACAAAATATATTTTATTTAATGTTTCTTTGTAAATAAATTTTATCAATTAATTAGTTTTAATTCTAGATTTAATTCTAATATTTTTCTTAATAAATTAAAAAATGTAGGATTAGGGTTTTGTACTTTTTTTTCCTTTTTTCTTTTTTTTATCCTATTTAATTATTAATTATTATTTTGTAAATAAACTTACTAATTAAATAATTAAGTTAATTCTAGGTTTAATTTTAACATTTTTTTAAATAAATTAAAAATAGTTTAGAATTAGGGTTAATTAACTTTTCTTTTTAATTCCATTAATTCTCATTAAAATCCATAAATACAAAAAAAACTTAAAAATATTTTCTTTTTCTCATTAACTTAATTAATTTGTTAATTATAATTTAATTTCCTAAAAAGGGTCCAACGCCCTCGCATTCCCGACTTTAATTCTCTTCGCATTTTTATTTCTTTTTTGTGAATATTCATGTAATTCTCCCAAAGCTATGTAATAGATTAATAGGACATTTATATTTCTCGCACTTTATTTTATTTCAAATCGGGTCCTGGATTAATTTGGCGATGTGGACCCGCGCCTTTGTAATAGCGTAGGACTTTTACCTTCTCGCAACTTTTAACTGTTAATAATTCGCATGAAAGAATGAATGCCTAAATTAAAAGCAACGCGTAGCTCACCAATACATGACAAGACAAAAATATCTGAAAACGACACACAAATCACACACCACCCCTAGGGTACGCCTCATTGTTGCCTTGCCCCTCGAAAGCTGATCGTCGAGTAGAGGACGTTTTAGTAAGTCCTCATGTCCATGAACATGGCATGAGGGTAGCTTCTAAGGTGTCTTCCTATTGCTCCGGTGATCACCATGTCCCGAACCTTCGAATTGACCCGAACACCTCCAACGGTGGTGCTACCTACCTCTCAATGGTGGGATGGCACTACTTTAAGGAAATTTACACAGACGAATTCCTTAGGGTAGGTAGACGACTCTAGATACTTGCTCTAATTTCAAAACAAATCAAAAATACTTTTCACACCGACACCTTTTCAAAAAGCTTTCGAAAGCAACTTTTTCAAACACTCTTGAGGACTGATACAAGAGTCGAACTGAAATTTTCAAAGAAACTTTTTAAACCCACAGTTGAAAAGCAAACAAACCATTTTGAAAACACAAATGAGCAAGTATCTAAGAGCCCATGGATAACCATGGATAGAAAGGGTGCTAACACCTTCCCTTTCTATAATCTACCTCCCGAACCGAGAGCAATCTCTATAAGGAATTTTTCTGTGCTTTTGTCCTTTCCATTTGGAGAAAATAAAAGACGGTGGCGACTCTTGCTTCCGTGACATTTTGCAAACCAACGTTAAACAGTCAGTTCCAGATCCACCGATCACAGAACTGGCGACTCTGCTGGGGATTTAACTTAAAGTGAGGTGTACCTTAGGACTAAGATCACTGTGTTTTCAATTGCTTTGACTTGTTTGCTTTAAATTGTGGGACTGCCTTGGGAGTTCTATAGATCCTAACCCGGATCTGGGGGATACCTTCTTAGAAAGTAGCAACAAGGCTATGAGGGAACTGTGCGGGGTATACCGACATGGTTGAAATAGTCTGCTACGTTGATGTGGCACTTTGGTGTGTACCGGTAACCCTTGAGTTCAGTCAAGGAGAGTACGGGGCCTCCGCGTGGTGTCGTGAAGCATCAACTGACCTTAGGAACCTTAATTGAACTATCTTGGCCTCTTTAGGGTAGTGAGATAACTGACTTTGGTGCAGTCCGAGGTTGGTTGATACTCGATACTACACTCAATTGAGGTTTGCTTTCCTGGAATATTTCAGTCGCCAGTTCAGTGGCTAAATCGAAACGATGAACAATGAAAGCAATCCCGTGATATTGGGACCCTTAGAACCCGGTTACTTCTAATAGGACAGGTTAAGCCCACCAACTTCAAGAGGGTAATACCCAGACCCCATGCTGGCCTAAACCCTAAGGGCTTGTCTTGTGTGACTTGTGTGCCTTACATGTTTGCCTTTGTAAATATTTGTGGTGTGTTTAATCATAGCATCATGACATCATCCAGCATCATATGCATTGACTAACCATTTCAGGGGTTCGAATCTTCATCTTTGTTCTTGTTTTGTAGGACATGGAAACTGTTCGCAGAAAGACAATTCAAATCAGCCTTGTAAGGATCCCTCCTCAGCTTAAGGAGCTTATATCCAGGATTCCCGAGAGCTCTTCATTCAGTGAAAGACATGGAAGACTTATCAGCTTGGTCAACACCAACATTGAGGAAGATATGATAAAGGTCCTGTTCCAGTTCTTTGACCCTCTGCATCACTGTTTCACTTTCCTGGATTATCAGCTGGTACCTACATTGGAGGAGTTCTCCCGGCTTCTGAAGATCCCTATCCTTGATCAACTACCCTACAACGGTACGGAAAAGGAACCCAAGCTTGAAGAGATTGCTAAAGCCTTACACCTACAATCATCTGACCTCAAAGGACATTGGGAAGTTAGAAGTGGCATCAAAGGGTTCTTAGCCAGGTTTCTGTTTGAAAAGGCCCATGAATGTTGGAACTCCCTTGACTTGCAAGCTTTTGAAGAAGTTGTGGCCCTCCTTGTCTATGGTTTGGTGTTGTTCCCTAACCCAGATCAGCTTATAGATATCAGTGATGTCCAGATCTTCATGTCCAGGAATCCTATACCTACGTTGCTGGGGGACATTCTTCACTCATGTTACACTCGAACCATGAGAAAAAGAGGTGTCCTTATGTGCTGCACTCCTCTCCTGGGAAGGTGGTTTATTTCGCACCTTCCACAATCAGTTTTGAAGAACGAGCGGGGTTTGAGATGGTCACAACGACTGATGACTCTTACACATGCAGATATACATTGGTGCCCTCGGTCCAGAGAGGATGTCACTATCATTGATCGTTGCGGGGAGTACCCTAATGTTCCTTTACTTGGAATCAGAGGAGGTATTACTTACAGCCCATGCCTGGCTTGGAGACAGTTTGGTTACGCCCGGAGAGATGGTCCTCATGACATGTTAATTCCTGACATAGTTTTTGACTTCGACAACGATGCACAAGGACTTCGCCAGAGATTTATCAGAGCTTGGAGGATGCCCAGTAAGATAGACAGCAAGACACTGGGGCACAAGAATTCCATCCCATTGGAACCTTATCTCAAGTGGGTACAGGCCCGCTCCCAGAAGTTAGTAATGCCTTATCCTCATACGCTCCCTGTGATCAAAGAGCCAGTCTTGGAAGGAGAGGTTTCCTACATCATTCAACATCCTGACATGCCCACGTCCTGGGAAGAGATGCAGAAGAACTGGATCCAGCTTAAGGAAGAACGGAATTCTCTTGAGACCAGTCTACATGCTAGTGAAAAGAAGGTCTTGGAGCTCACCCGCCTATTGCATGAGGAGAGGAATCTCAACACCTACATAGCTCCAAAGAGGATGCGTAGTGTCTTTTGGGATTGATTTGCTTTGTAATATATGCCCATGAGGTTTTGATGTACCAAACAATTGTTTCCTTAGTAATAACGTGTGTTCCTTTTTTGGCTACAACAAATTTGAACTTTCGAACCCTTGAATGCATTGCATAAACACATATCATTCATCATGTACATAGCAGGTTTTCTTCTTTTCAGGTTGCTTACTGTTCTTCGCTGTTTATTTCAGCATCATGAATCCTGACTCATCATCAACCGAGATGTCTATCAAGGCTCTTCAGGCGCAGAACGCGCAATTTCAGGAACTAATCATGGGTTTGGCTCAGGGCCAAGAAGAGCTGAAGGCTTTGCTCCTGAAGAAGGAGAAGAAGAAGAAGAAGAGAACTGTTCTTTTTAACTCGGGCCGAAGGTTTGGCAACACTCTGCAGAATGAAGAGGCTGGTTCTTCTATAGGCAAGAGCAGTCCCCAAGGGGGAAAAGGTCCTAGTCCAGTAGTCTCTGACAACGAGACTGACTTTAATGAGGAATAGTATCCTCCGGCTGAAGCCGGTATAAGCAGTTGGAAGACAGGCTGAATGCAATGGAGATCCAACAGGTGCCGGGGCTGGATTTCGAAGACTTGGGCTTATCTACTAGTGTGATTATTCCTCACAAGTTTAAGGCACCATCTTTTACCAAGTATGACGGGGCGTCTTGTCCCAAGCTACACCTCAGGTCTTATGTGCGGAAGATTCAGCCGTACTCAGTGGACAAGAACTTGTGGATCCACTTCTTCCAGGAGAGTCTTTCAGGGACTCATCTCGAATGGTTCTATCAGCTGGATGGGACCAAGGTTCATAACTGGGAGGAGTTGGCTACTGCTTTTTACAAGCAGTATCAATATAATGTCGACCTTGCCCCTACACGTACCCAACTCCAGGGTATGTCGCTAGGGTCAAGCGAAGGTTTTAAAGAGTATGCACAAAAGTGGAGGGATCTGGCTGGCAGGGTGCAGCCTCCGTTAACTGACCGGGAGCTGGTAGACATGTTCTTGGGGACCCTATCTGGGCCATTTTTCAACCATCTTATCGGTAACTCGTCTGCAGGGTTTACTGATCTTATTCTGACTGGAGAGAGAATAGAGGCTGGAATGAAGTCTGGTAAAATTCAGAAGGGTGCATCTGCAAGCTCTGAGAAGAAACCCTTTAAGAAGGAGGCCAGTGCTGTATATGGGTCTAGAAGACAAGAGAAACCTGAGCGCCGCCAGTCTGTCAATGCGGTGATGATTGCTAATCCTGCTGCCGCTCCTCGGCAAACTAATCCTCAAAGGGCTAAAAGACCCAGGAGGGAGTTCACCCGGCTAAGTATGACTCTATCACAAATCTTGCCTCAGTTACTATCCACCAATTTGGTGACTGTTAGAGAGGCCCCGAAGGTTGTGAACACTGCCTCTCCCAAGTACAATCCAAATGCCCGCTGTGTTTATCACTCCGATAGCCCGGGGCATCCCACTGATGACTGTTGGGCCTTAAGGAACAAGGTGCAAGATCTCAATGACGCCAAGGAGGTACAGTTTGAGGCACCTGAGAAGCCCAATGTTGTAACTGCTCCCATGCCTAACCATGGAGTAAATGCTATCAGGGAGAATGAAGAAGTGGATGAAGCTGAGTTCGACAGTTGGATTTACCCGGCGACTGACAGTGGACCTAGCAATTGAATTGCAAAGGATAACCTACTTGTTTCTCTCGTTACTGAGTAATGAATTCTTCTGTTTTGGTATTTGTAATAAACAATTAAAACTCTATGGCCCGGTGTCTTACCCGGGGCACCGTGGCTTCATTTGTGAGGGCATATAAATTGTCATTTCATATATCATGAATAAAGACCTTGGACGTTTTCTCGCATTTCAAATCTTATGCTCCCTTTCTTTCTTTCCTTTCTTTATATATTGCAAAACAGCTGTATTTACACACACTCACTCATACAGGTTTCAATCCACTCTGGATCTCACTGGTAACAACTCTGCTACTGCCAGTTATGACTTTGAAAATCCGATCAACTTAGCCGAAGACGAAGGTGAAGATGATTGCGAAGAGCCTGGCGAGCTCGCAAGACTGTTACTTCAGGAAGAGAGGGCAATTCAACCACATGAAGAGCCGGTGGAAACAATAAATCTGGGTACTGAGGCGGACAGAAAGGAAGTTAAGATTGGTGCCAACCTAGAGCTCAGCGTGAAGCAACGGTTGACTCAGATGCTACATGATTATGTGGAGATATTTGCCTGGTCCTACGAAGACATGCCTGGTTTGGATACTGACATTGTGGTCCATCATTTGCCTACCAAGGAAGACTGTCCTCCGGTCAAGCAAAAGGTCCGCCGTATGCGTCCAGAGATGTCCGAGAAGATCAAAGCCGAGGTTATGAAACAGTTCGATGCCGGGTTCCTTGCAGTGACCTCTTACCCTCAGTGGGTTGCTAATGTGGTGCCGGTACCTAAGAAGGATGGAAAGGTTAGAATGTGTGTCGACTATAGGGATCTGAACAGGGCCAACCCCAAAGATGACTTCCCTCTACCTCACATTGATGTCCTTGTTGACAATACTGCTCAGCATAAGGTGTTATCTTTCATGGATGCTTTTTCGGGTTATAATCAGATCAAGATGGCTCCTGAAGACATGGAAAAGACTACCTTTGTTACTCAGTGGGGCACCTTCTGCTACAAGGTCATGCCTTTTGGACTGAAAAATGCTGGGGCAACCTACCAACGTGCCATGGTTGCTTTATTTCATGACATGATCCATCATGAGATAGAAGTGTATGTTGACGACATGATCGCAAGGTCCCAGACTGAGGAGGAACACCTTGATCATCTGCAGAAACTGTTTGACCGGTTGAAATTGTACAAGCTGAGGTTGAACCCGAACAAGTGCACCTTTGGGGTAAGATCTGGAAAGTTGCTAGGCTTCGTTGTAAGTGATAAGGGTATTCAAGTGGACCCTGCCAAGGTCAAAGCTATTCAAGAGATGCCAGTCCCTAAGACAGAGAAAGAGGTCAGAGGCTTTTTAGGACGCCTGAATTACATTGCTCGATTCATCTCGCATCTAACTACCACCTGTGAGCCAATCTCCAAGCTGCTGAAGAAAGATCAGGTAGTACGTTGGAATGATGAATGTCAGGCTGCTTTTGACAGAATCAAGGAGTATCTCCAAGAACCACCCATTCTTATGCCACCGGTTGAAGGGAGACCTCTGATACTATACCTAACAGTACTTGACAATTCAATGGGGTGTGTGCTGGGGCAGCATGACGAGTCTGGCCGAAAAGAGCATGCCATTTATTACCTTAGTAAAATGTTTACCGACTGTGAGACCCGTTACTCACTGCTCGAGAAAACTTGCTGCGCTTTGGTATGGGCTGCTCGCCGGCTGAGACAGTATATGCTGACTCACACTACCTTGTTGATCTCAAAGATGGATCCTATAAAGTACATATTTGAAAAGCCTGCTCTGTCTGGGAGAATAGCAAGATGGAAAATGATCTTGACGGAATACGACATCCAGTACACGACTCAGAAAGCCATCAAAGGAAGTGTATTGGCAGACCACTTGGCACATCAGGCAGTAGACGACTATTAGTCAATGAACTTTGAGTTTCCAGACGAGAGCATCATGATTGTGACTGATTGTGAAGTACCTGGACCGGATGAAGGACCTGAGGAAGGATCCCGATGGTCTATGCACTTTGACGGAGCCTCCAATGCTTTGGGTAACGGTATCGGCGCTGTGATAATATCCCCCCAAGGCACTCATACTCCACTTACTTCCCGGCTATGTTTCAACTGCACCAACAACATGGCGGAGTATGAGGCATGCATCATGGGTCTCCAAGCTGCGATTGACTTAAGGATCAAGCTTCTTAGGGTTTTCGGAGATTCCGCTCTCATGATCAATCAGATCAAAGGCGAGTGGGATACGAAACATCCGAATCTTATTCCTTACAGAGAATGTGTATTGACTTTGATCCCCCACTTCACAGAGATAACTTTTGAACATTTCCCAAGAGAGGAGAATCAGTTAGCGGACGCGTTAGCTACGATGTCTTCCATGTTCAAAGTCAAATGGGACAATGAGGCTCCCCGGATCATCATCTGGAAACTGGACGAACCGGCATACTGTTGTGATCTCGAGATTGAATTGGTGACTGAGAAGCCTTGGTACCATGAGGTGAAAAGATACTTGGAAGCTCAGGAATACCCTGAAGGTGCCTCTGTCAACGATAAGAAATTTCTGAGAAGGTTCGCAGCCAAGTTCTTTCTTAGCAACGACATCCTATATAAGCGAAACCATGATTCGACCTTACTGCGTTGTGTGGATAAGACTGAAGCAGAAAGGATCATGGAAGAGATACATGAAGGAACCTTAGGAACACATTCCAGTGGACACACTATGGCTAAGAAAATCCTTCGGGCAGGGTATTTCTGGTCCACAATGGAAGCTGACTGCTATCAACACTCTCGGACATGCCATAAATGCCAGATATATGCAGACAAGGTGCACGTTCCTCCAGTTCCTCTGAATGTTCTGACTGCGCCTTGGACTTTTGCAATGTGGGGCATAGATATGATCGGTGAGATTAAACCTACAGTGTCCAATGGGCATCGCTTCATCCTGGTAGCGATTGATTACTTCACAAAGTGGGTTGAAGCAGCTTCCTACGCCACAGTAACCAAGAACGTTGTGGCACGGTTCATTCGGCATAATCTGATCTGTCGATACGGCATCCCAGAAAGAATCATTACAGACAACGGTACCAATCTCAATAACAAGATGATCACTGAGCTCTGCGAGCAGTTCAAGATACAGCACCACAACTCTTCTCCTTACAGACCGAAGATGAATGGGGCTGTAGAAGCAGCAAATAAGAACATTAAGAAAATCGTGCAGAAGATGACAGTGACTTATAAAGATTGGCACGAGATGTTACCGTTCGCTCTACATGGGTACCGTACCTCAGCCAGGACGTCAACCGGGGCAACTCCCTTCTCCTTGGTCTACGGTATGGAGGCAGTCTTACCGATCGAAGTGCAGATACCCTCTCTCCGGATAATGAAGGATGCAGATCTGAATGAAGATGATTGGATCCAGACGCGACTTGATCAGCTAAATTTAATTGACGAAAAGAGACTTGCTGCTATTTGTCATGGTCAGACGTATCAAAAGCGGATGATCAGGGCATTTAACAAAAACGTCAGACCACAAGAATATCAAGTTGGGGATCTGGTAATCAAACGTATCATCCTTCCTCAGAGTGATCCAAGGGGAAAATGGACCCCTACGTACGAAGGGCCATTTGTGGTTAAACATGTGTTCTCAAGAGGAGCCATGATTCTAACCAACATGGATGGTGACGACCTTCCTCACCCCGCCAATGCAGACATAGTAAAAAGATACTACGCATGAAAAAGACCCGCTAGGCTGACATGCCTAGGCAAAAATTAGGGCTTCCCGGTGAACCAAAAGGGTTCGGGCAAAATGAAGGGATGAAATAAAAAAAATCTGTACACCCGGCAAGTCGAAAACCTGAAAAGGCGGCTTGGGCAAAAATGGGTATCCCGGTGGACTGAAAACCCGAAAGGGCGGTCCAGGCAAAAGTTAGGGATAAAGCGTAATACTATGTCTCATTGGATCACCTTGCATCTAGAATCCGGTATCTATAGCAAGTTCAGACGGCATCGATCAGTCAGCTTCATCTTCAACTAAGGTCATCAAGTGATGAGACGCTCGGAGATATAAAGGCAATAGCAGAGTTGAAACCCAGTGAATTATTCATTTCACACAGCTGTTTTATTTTCTCTTGTACAAATTTGTATAAACTCTTTTGTTCAGCGGCGTTCTCTTACTAGGACGTCCGCCTCTTGTACATAAACGCCTATTTACAGGCAAATTCAAAACCAATACAAAATCACTTTTCAGTTCAATTTGCCAATTGTTTTTCCTTTTCTGTTTTGTTTTGCGAAGAACGTCCAAGGTTCAATTTGTGATATATGCATTGACAATAATTTGCTAACTCATGAATATTTGCATACGAAACAAAGGATTAATTATAGGTAATATTAGAAACAGGGGCAATAAAGAGTTGTCTAAGCAAGCCAATTGTTCTGTCCTCCAAGGTACCAGGGTAGGTTCGGCTGAAGAACATAACCAGCATATCTTAATTCCCTAGAGAGTGAGCCAGTAAGTCAGTACACTCTCTCAAGCAAAGCTATGATATCAGCCTTAGGGAAGTTGGGTATCCTCCAGTAGATCTCAACATTCCCCAGCAATATACGGATATTCTTAAACAAGCATCCCCGACAGTCTTGGCCTAAAGATTGTTCCCCGGAGGTATATCAAACATTCAATGGAGCTACTTCCCCAGCAGTTCAAAACTTCCCCAGGAGAGCCCAATCCAGTTTCCCCAGGAAAGTTGGGATCCATCTCCCCAAGCAGTAAGCTTATCCCCAGTAGATTCTGGAAGCTTATCCTCGCAGAGCACGAACGCGTCTCCCGGCTTTATTCAAAGAGTTATTTCCCTAACAGGATATAACTGGGTTATCCTCAGCCAAAAGCCATGGAAATATTGTCCTCGGTGAAGTCTTCTTATCCCCAGCGAAGTATATTAACATTTCCAACACAACAATGGTATCCCCAGCGAAGTTACCATCAACATCTCAGCAAATTACCTCTCTCCCCACAGAGTATTGTTTCCCAGCAAGATCGTTAGAGTACTTTTTTCCCCGCAGAATATTCCATTCGCCAAGGTTATTCCCCAACGGAGTTATCTTCTCCTACCGGTATTCTTGCAATTATCATCCCCAGCGGAAGCAAAAATCTATTCTTCAACATCAGCCCAGGAGTGACTTCCCGGCACCCGTCAAGGATTTATTTTCCTAAAACGAAAAGATACATTCATAAACATCGCATTTCCATACATTATAGCATGCATATACGCATCACATCTTACAAATCTCATTTATGTTGAGAACATCATCGCTTGATTCATATCATGCCTTGCATATGACTGACCTTTACCTTTCAAGAAAGATCCAGTTAAGTTCTCAGCTATATTTCAAGACCTTGTCCGGTTCAGTTAAATCGAGCCTAAGATTTTCCTGATGCTTATCCTGTCAAAGGCCTTCTCTGGTTCAGTCAGATCGACCCTAAGATCTCCCTATTTCTTATCCAGTTGAAGATTCCAAGACCTTGACCGGTTCAGTTAAATCGACCCTAAGATTTTCCTGTTTCTTATCCAGTCAAAGGCCTTCTCTGGTTCAGTCAGATCGACCCTAAGATCTCCCTGTTTCTTATCCATTTGAAGATTTCAAGACCTTATCCGGTTCAGTTAAATCGACCCTAAGATTTTCCTGATTCTTATCCAGTCAAAGGCCTTCTCTGGTTCAGTCAGATCGACCCTAAGATCTCCCTGTTTCTTATCCAGTTGAAGACATCCAAGATTCTCTCAGCGTTACTGTTGAGGTTGAAGTCGTCCAAGATTCTCTCAGCGTTACTGTTGAGGTAGTAATCGTCCCAAGATTCTCTCAGCGTTACTGTTGAGGTAGTAATCGTCCCCATATTCTCTCAGCGTTACTGTTGAGGTTGAAGTCGCCCAAGATTCTCTCAGCGTTACTGTTGAGGTTGAAGTCGCCCAAGATTCTCTCTGCGTTACTGTGGAGGTAGTAATCACCCAAGGTTCTCTCAACGTTCCTGTTGAGGTAGTAATCGTCCAAGGTTCTCTCACCGTCCCGTTGAGGTAGTAACCATCCCTAGTTCATTCATCACCTTTCTGAAGCTCCAGATTCAGTTCCTGTAACCAGCCAGGGCATATCTACACAAAGAGTTTGAAGACCAGCTCTTGTAACAAGTCAGGTAATCATTTTCTTTTGCAGGTACGCAAGTTCTCGCTAAGGAATCTCTTACGCGATCGACACCTAGATGGCATCTATAAGCCCATCATCCTATCCATCAATCTCCAAATGGCATCTATAAGCCCATTCCCGCCATCACACTACTATGTGAGCGCAAATTTCTGGGCACTCTAGTGTTCAATCATCTTCCACCTTCGGATTACGAAAGGAACGTCAGCCAATCTGCATCCTCGGGTCTAAGAAGATTGAACAGGGGAAACTGTTGTACCCCAAAATTTGCCCTCCCATATTCTTCAAGATTGCAAAGAGCATACTTCAAAATCTCCCCAAGGGTTGCACAGTTCAAGGGCCTCCTAACAGTCAAAAACTAGGGTTTTGGTTTTGGCAAAGAATTTGAAGTTTTCAAGGTTCCAAACAAGTCCCACATTCCTATAAACATTTTCAAGTATCCATATGCCAAGTTTCAAGACTTACAGCACAAAATTGCACAGTCAAAAACCCTAATTGCCCTACAGTCAACTACAGGGGTAAAATGGTCATTTGACAGTCAAAAGTTCAAATTTTTGGTCAACATCATATTTTGAAGCCACAAACATCATTTGATCAATTCTTGATCATGATTTTCAAGGCATGGCTCAAAAAGTCTCAAAATGCAAAAGTTTCCATATTTGGAGAGTTGAAAAAGTCAACTGTAACTTGACCAAGGCATAACTTCCACATGGTTTATCAGAAAAATTCCATCCAAATCTCATTTTGAAGAGAAAGACATTTCCTACAACTCATCTTCACACTTCAAGTGCAAGAAATGCTCTCACAAAAAGTTATCAATTTCAACATTATAGGTCATTTTCAAAAGTCAACAAAAAGGGACTTTAAGTCAAAGACCATAACTTGAGATTGGTAAATAAAAATGACATGGGACCAAAGGAATTGGTTAGAGGTCCAAGACCTTTCCAAAATGTCCAAGAACATGATCAAAGCTTAAAAATTGTGCAAGATATGCCTTGTGGAAGTTGGGAAAATTTTGGGAATTTTGAAAAGTCAACTTTACTTCAAATGCCTCAAAATTGCTAATGGGCCACATTTTCTTCCAAGATTCATCATCCAAAGGCTATGCACGACCATTTGGCCCAAAGGGGATTTATTTCATCATTTTTTATTATTTATTTGAATTTTTAATTACCATTAATTCATTTAATAAAATAAAATATGAAAAAATACTAAAACAAATGTATGTGAATCTTTTTATGCAGCATTTGCTCCCATTGGTCATTCAAGATTCGTGCACAACAAAATTGGAAAGATTGGCCATGATTGGAATCAAAAACACATGAAAAAGATTGGAAAAATATTCATGGAAAATCAAATATTTCATACATCAATGCAAGGATCTTTGGACTCAAAATTCAACCCTAATCCATTGGCATACATATACAGATGCAAACCCTAAAGCTCAGAACCTCCAAGCTGCACCCAATCCTAAGAACCACTTTGCCATTTTTGTGAAAAAAAATTGAAAACTGAAAACACCATTCCAAAGCGATTCAAGGCTTCTAACCAATTGAAAAAGCTTTCTGAGGCATCACTGAACCTGACTGAATCTTTTTCCACGCCTATAGCATCAAGAATTGGTACATAGAAGTCAAATTGTTTCATATTTTTTGCATAATCGTGTTTCATCATTCATGCCATATTTTTGATTTCTAACGCTTGTTTTGTACTAGTCTTATCCTTCTGAAGCTAACCATACCATTCGATTGAAGTTTCGTGCCCTATACACGAATCCACCATTGAAGCTTGCTAAGGTTTCGTAACTGTAAATTTGGGGCTTTCCTCTTCAGGAAAAATTGAGACACGAAACCCATGCCATTGAAATCAGAAGCTTATGACCAATTGATTCCATACCTCGCGCCTAATTTATGAACCACGATGGCCTATTCGCTATTTTTATGTTCATCATTTAGTGGGGGTTTAAAACCCCCGCTATCTAACTGTTTTTTTTCAGGGGCAAAACGAATCAACGAAGAAGAAGGCATGCTGTCAACCGGCCATTGGTCTATTCAAGTTTAGCATGTTTTTTTGAATTAACAGCAGTAGCATTTTGTTTTGTTATGTATTAATTGCATTCCACTATAATGACAAAGAAAGCAAATGGCACAGTTGGTTGATGCATTGTCCAATAGGTACTGGGACCTGGGTTCGATTCCCAAGTCCCCTCCTTTCTCCATATTATTTTTCTGACCATGTTTGCATGTAGCACTCCCTCCAGAAGTTCACCATAAGCCTTATATCCAAGCGTGCCACATGTCTCAGAGCATCAAACCAATGGCCTGGATCTGGAGACTATCATATGCATAAGTCAGACGTGCCACACGTGACCACCAAAAGTCAAAAAGGCCAAGGGTCTAATGGGCCTAATTGCTGGGTCAAAACCTCCAAATTGGGGTCAACACCCCCCATTGGTTTGCTTTTTCATTCTCTTTATATTTTCTATTTTATTTGTTTTAATTAGTTTTAGTTTAATTCTTTAAATTATTATTTTCATAACATAAAAAATATCAAAAAATCAGAAAAGACAAAAAACAAAATATATTTTATTTAATGTTTCTTTGTAAATAAATTTTATCAATTAATTAGTTTTAATTCTAGATTTAATTCTAATATTTTTCTTAATAAATTTAAAAATGTAGGATTTGGGTTTTGTACTTTTTTTTTCCTTTTTTCTTTTTTTTATCCTATTTAATTATTAATTATTATTTTGTAAATAAACTTGCCAATTAAATAATTAAGTTAATTCTAGGTTTAATTTTAACATTTTTTTAAATAAATTAAAAATAGTTTAGAATTAGGGTTAATTAACTTTTCTTTTTAATTCCATTAATTCTCATTAAAATCCATAAATACAAAAAAAACTTAAAAATATTTTCTTTTTCTCATTAACTTAATTAATTTGTTAATTATAATTTAATTTCCTAAAAAGGGTCCAACGCCCTCGCATTCCCGACTTTAATTCTCTTCGCATTTTTATTTCTTTTTTGTGAATATTCATGTAATTCTCCCAAAGCTATGTAATAGATTAATAGGACATTTATATTTCTCGCACTTTATTTTATTTCAAATCGGGTCCTGGATTAATTTGGCGATATGGACCCGCGCCTTTGTAATAGCGTAGGACTTTTACCTTCTCGCAACTTTTAACTGTTAATAATTCGCATGAAAGAATGAATGCCTAAATTAAAAGCAACGCGTAGCTCACCAATACATGACAAGAAAAAAATATCTGAAAACGACACACAAATCACACACCACCCCTAGGGTACGCCTCATTGTTGCCTTGCCCCTCGAAAGGTGATCGTCGAGTAGAGGACGTTTTAGTAAGTTCTCATGTCCATGAACATGGCATGAGGGTAGCTTCTAAGGTGTCTTCCTATTGCTCCGGTGATCACCATGTCTCGAACCTTCGAATTGACCCGAACACCTCCAACCGTGGTGCTACCTACCTCTCAATGGTGGGATGGCACTACTTTAAGGACATTTACACAGACGAATTCCTTAGGGTAGGTAGACGACTCTAGATACTTGCTCTAATTTCAAAACAAATCAAAAATACTTTTCACACCGACACCTTTTCAAAAAGCTTTCGAAAGCAACTTTTTTAAACACTCTTGAGGACTGATACAAGAGTCGAACTAAAATTTTCAAAGAAACTTTTTAAACCCACAGTTGAAAAGCAAACAAACCATTTTGAAAACACAAATGAGCAAGTATCTAAGAGCCCATGGATAACCATGGATAGAAAGGGTGCTAACACCTTCCCTTTCTATAATCTACCTCCCGAACCGAGAGCAATCTCTATAAGGAATTTTTTTGTGCTTTTGTCCTTTCCATTTGGAGAAAATAAAAGACGGTGGCGACTCTTGCTTCCGCGACATTTCGCGAACCAGCGTTAAACAGTTAGTTCCAGATCCACCGATCACAATGCCCCACATTGCAAAAGGCCAAGGTGCTGTCAAGACGTTCAGAGGAACTAGAGGAACGTGCACCTTATCTGCATAGATCTGACACTTGTGACATGTCCGGGAATGTTGGTAACAGTCGGCTTCCATTGTGGACCAGAAATATCCTGCCCGAAGGATTTTCTTTGCCATGGTATGTCCACTGGAATGCGTTCCGAAGGTATCTTCATGTAGTTCTACCGTGATCTTTTCTGCTTCTGTCTTATCCACACAACGCAGTAGGGTTGAATCATGGTTTCGCTTGTATAGAATGCCGTTGCTGAGGAAGAACTTTGCCGCGAACCTTCTCAGGAACTTCTTGTCATTGACGGATGCGCCTTCAGGGTATTCCTGAGCTTCAAGGTACCTCTTTACTTCATGATACCAAGGTTTCTCAGTTACCTCTTTGGCCTCGAGATCACAGCAATATGCAGGTTCATCTAACTTCCAGATAATGATCCGGGGAGCCTCGTTGTCCCATTTGACTTTGAACATGGAAGACATCGTAGCTAACGCGTCCGCCAACTGATTCTCCTCTCTTGGGAAGTGTTCAAAAGTTATCTCTGTGAAATGGGGGATCAATGTCAACACATATTCTTTGTAAGGGATAAGGTTTGGGTGTTTCGAATCCCACTCGCCTTTGATCTGATTGATCACGAGAGCGGAATCTCCGAAGACACTCAGAAACTTGATCCTTAGGTCAATTGCAGCTTGAAGACCCATGATGCATGCCTCATACTCTGCCATATTGTTGGTGCAGTTGAAACATAGTCGGGCAGTGAGTGGAGTATGAGTGCCTTTGGGGGATATGATCACAGCGCCGATGCTATTACCCAAAGCGTTAGAGGCTCCGTCAAAGTGCATAGACCATCAGGATCCTTCTTCAGGTCCTTCATCCAGTCCAGGTACTTCACAATCAGTCACTATCATGATATCCTCGTCTGGAAATTCAAAGTTCATAGATTGGTAGTCGTCCACTGCCTGGTGTGCCAAATGGTCTTCCAATACACTTCCCTTGATTGCTTTCTGAGTCGTGTACTGGATGTCGTATTCTGTCAAGATCATCTGCCATCTTGCTATTCTTCCGGACAGAGCAGGCTTTTCGAATATGTACTTGATTGGATCCATTTTTGAGATCAACAGAGTAGTGTGAGTCAACATATATTGTCTCAGCCGGCGAGCAGCCCATACCTAAGTGTAGCAAGTTTTCTCGAGCAGTGAGTATCGGGTCTCACAGTCGGTAAACTTTTTGCTAAGGTAATAAATGGCGTGCTCTTTTCGGCCAGACTCGTCATGCTGCCCCAGCACACACCCCATTGAGTTGTCCAGTACTGTCAAGTATAGTATTAAAGGTCTCCCTTCAACCGGTGGCATAAGAATGGGTGGCTTTTGGAGATACTCTTTGATTCTGTCGAAAGCAGCCTGACATTCATCGTTCCAACGTACTACTTGATCTTTCTTCAGCAGCTTGAAGATTGGTTCACAGGTAGCAGTTAGATGTGAGATGAATCGGGCAATGTAATTCAGACGTCCTAGAAAGCCTGTGACTTCTTTCTCTGTCTTGGGAGCTGGCATCTCTTGTATGGCTTTCACCTTGGCAGGGTCCACTTGAATACCTTTGTCGCTTATGACGAAGCCTAGTAGTTTTCCAGATCTCACCCCGAAAGTGCACTTGTTTGGGTTCAACCTTAGCTTGTACAACTTCAAACGGTCAAACAGCTTCTGCAGATGGTCAAGGTGTTCCTCCTCAGTTTGGGACCTCGCAATCATATCGTCGACGTATACTTCAATCTCATGATGGATCATGTCATGAAATAAAGGAACCATGGCACGCTGATAAGTTGCCCCAACATTTTTCAACCCAAATGGCATGACCTTGTAGCAAAAGGTGCCCCACTGAGTAACAAAAGTGGTCTTCTCCATGTCTTCAGGAGCCATCTTGATCTGATTATAACCGGAGAATCCGTCCATGAAGGAGAATACCTTATGTTGAGCAGTATTGTCAACCAGAACGTCGACATGAGGCAAAGGGAAATCATCCTTGGGGCTCGCCCTGTTCAAATCCCTGTAATCAACACACATTCTGACTTTACCATCTTTCTTAGGCACCGGAACCACGTTGGAAACCCACTGAGGGTAAGAAGTCACTGCTAGAAAACCGGCATCAAATTGTTTCATAACCTCAGCTTTGATTTTCTCGGACATCTCTGGACGCATACGGAGGACCTTCTGTTTTACCGGAGGGCAGTCTTCCTTGGTAGGCAGGTGATGAACCACAATGTCGGTATCCAACCCAGGCATGTCTTCGTAAGACCAGGCAAATATTTCTACATAATCATGCAGCATCTGAATCAACCGTTGTTTCACACTGAGCTCTAGATTGGCACCAATCTTGACTTCCTTTCTGTCTGTCTCAGTACCCAGATTTACTGTTTCCACTAGCTCTTCATGTGGCTGAATGGCCCTCTCTTCCTGGAGTAGCAGTCTTGCAAGTTCACCAGGCACTTCGCAATCATCTTCACCTTCGTCTACAGCTAAGTTGATCGGATTTTCGAAGTCATAATTGGCGGTAGCAGAGTCATTACCAGTGAGATCCAGAGTGGATTGGAACCTGTATAAGTGAGTGTGTGTAAATACAGCTGTTTTGCAATATATAAAGAAAGAAAGGGAGCGCAAGATTTGAAATGTGAAAAACGTCCAATGCTTTTATTCATGATATATGGGAATGACACACAAAATCCCTCACAAATAAAACCACGGTGCCCCGGGTAAGACACCGGGCCATAGAGTTTAGTAATATTGTTTGTTACAAATTCAAAACAAAATAGTTCATTACTGTGTGACAAAAGTAACAGGCATATAGTCTTTGGAAGTCCAGTTGCTTGGTCCACCGTTGGTCGTTGAGTAGATCCAGTTGTCAAACTCGGATTCTTCCACTTCGTCTTCATCCCCAATAGCATTTACTCTGTGGTTAGGCATGGGAGCAGTCACCACATTAGGCTTCTCGGGCGCCTCGAACTGAACCTCCTTAGCATCAATAAGGTCTTGAACCTTATTCCTCAGAGCCCAACAATCATCTGTGTTATGTCCCGGGCTATCAGAGTGATAAGCGCAGTGGGCGTTGGGGTTGTACTTCGGAGATCCTGTATTTACCACCTTCGGAGCTTCCTTGACGGTTACCAGGTTGTTTGACAGCAGTTGCGGCAGGATCTGAGAGAGAGTCATGCTGAGCCGAGTATACTGCCTCTTGGGCCTCTCAGCTCTTGGCTAGTTGTATTGCTGAGGAGCAGCAGCAGGCTTAGAAATAACCACCACGTTGACAGCTTAGCGGCGTTCCGGTTTGTTCTGTCTCCTGGGACCGTACACAGCACTGGCCTCCTTCTTGAAGGGCTTCTTTTCAGTATTTGAGGAGGAACCCTTCTGTATCTTCCCTGATTTTATACCAGCTTCGATCCTCTCACCAGTCAGGATCAGGTCAGTAAACCCAGCAGAGGAATTACCAATGAGATGGTTGAAGAATGGACCAGATAGGGTCCCCAAGAACATGTCCACTAGCTCACGATCCGTCAACGGTGGCTGCACCCTGCCAGCCAGATCTCTCCATTTCTGTGCGTACTCTTTAAAACCTTCACCCGATCCTAGCGACATACCCTGGAGTTGGGTACGCGTAGGAGCGAGGTCAGAATTATATTGATACTGCTTATAAAAAGCAGTAGCCAAATCCTCCCAGTTACGAATGTTGGTTCCATCCAGCTGATAGAACCATTCGAGATGAGTCCCTGAAAGACTCTCCTGGAAGAAATGGATCCATAAGTTCTTGTCTGCAGTGTAAGGCTGGATCTTCCTTACATAAGAACGGAGGTGCATCTTAGGACAGGAAGCCCCGTCAAACTTCACAAAGGCAGGCGCCTTGAATTTGTGCGGGATCACCACCCCAGAAGATAACCCCAAGTCTCCGAAATCCAACCCAGGCACACGTTGAATCTCCATAGCATTTAACTTTTCCTCCAGTTGTTTGTACCGGTCCTCAGCAGGAGGGTACTGTTCATCATTGAAGTCTGTCTCAGTATCAGAGACCACAGGACTATGAACTTCTCTCCCTTGGTGACTGCATTCCCCCACAGATGGAGTAGTCCTCTCAGCTTCATTTTGCAATGTATTCCCGAGTCTGCGTTCAGTGTTGAACAACATAATCCTCTTCTTCTTTTTCTTCTTCAGGAGCAAAGCCTTCAGCTCTTGTTGTCCTTGGGCCAAGTTCATGACCATCTCCTGAAATTGGGTGTTCTGGGCCTGGAGGGCCTTGATAGCTTGCTCGGTAGTGAGTTCAGGATTCATGATGCTTGAGTGCTGAAATAAACAACGAAGAAGATTAAGCAACCTGTAGAAAAAAAGGGTACCTGTTATGCACATGATGCATGATATGCTATTTATGCAATACATTCAAGGGTTCGAAAGTTCAAATTCGTTGTAGCCAAAAAAGAACACACTTTTTATTAGGAAATAAATTGTTCAGTACATCAAGGCCTCATGGGCAAAACATTACAAAATAATTAATCCCAAAATACACTGCACATCCTCTTTGGAGCAATGTAAGTGTTGAGATTCTTTTCCTCGTGCAGTAGACGCGTGAGCTCCAAGACCTTCTTCTCACTGGCATGTAGACTGGTTTCAAGAGAATTCCGTTCTTCCTTGAGTTGGATCCAGCTTTTCTGCATTTCTTCCCAGGATGTAGGCATGTCAGGATGTTGAATGGTGTAGGGCACCTCTCCTTCCAAGACTGGCTCTTTGATCACAGGGAGAACATGAGGATATGGCATCACCAGCTTCTGGGAGCGGGCTCGTACCCACTTGAGATAAGGCTCCAGGGGGATGGAGTTCTTGTGCCCCAATGTCTTGCTATCTACCCTGTTGGGCATCCTCCAAGCTCTGATAAATCTCTGGCGAAGTCCTTGTGCATCGTTGTCGAAGTCAAAAACTATGTCAGGAATCAACATATCATGAGGGCCATCCCTCCGAGCATATCCAAACTGTCTCAAGGCTAGACAGGGGTTGTAAGTAATACCTCCTCTGATTCCAAGTAAAGGAACATTAGGAAACTCCCCGCAACGATCAATGATAGTGACACTCTCTCTGGACCGAGAACACCAATGTATGTCAGCATGTGTAAGGGTCATCAATCGCTGTGACCATCTCAAACCCCGCTCGTTCTTCAAAACTGATTGTGGAAGGTGCGAAATAAACAACCTTTCCAGGAGAGGAGTGCAGCACATGAGAACACCTCTTTTTCTCATGGTTCGAGTCTAACATGAGTGAAGGATGTCCCCAAGCAACGTAGGTATAGGATTCCTGGACATAAAGATCTTGACAGCATGGATATCTATAAGCTGATCTGGATTCGGGAACAACACCAACCCATAGACAAGGAGTGCCACAACTTCTTCAAAAGCTTGTAGGTCAAGGGAGTTCCAACATTCTTGTGCTTTCTCAAACAGAAACTTGGCCAAGAACCCTTTGATACCACTTCTAACTTCCCAATGTCCCTTAATGTCAGATGGTTGTAGGCATAATGCTTTAGAAACCTCTTCAAGTTTTGGCTCCTTTTCTGTACCGTTGTAGGGTAGTTGACTAAGAATGGGAATCTTCAGAAGTTGGGAAAGCTCTTCCAAGGTGGGCACCAATTGATAATCCAGGAAAGTAAAACAGTGGTGCAGAGGGTCAAAGAACTGGAACAAGACTTTCACCATATCCTCTTCAATGTTGGTATTGACCAAGCTGATGAGTCTACCATGCCTTTCACTGAAAGAAGAGCTCTCGGGAATCCTGGATGTAAGTTCCTTAAGCTGAGGAGGGACCCTGACAAGGTTGACCTGAATTGTCTTTCTGCGGATAGTTTCCATGTCCTACAAAACAAGAACAAAGATGAAGGTTCGAACCCCTGAAGTGGTTAGTCAATGCATATGATGCCGTATGATGTTATGATGCTATGATAAAACACACCACAAGTATTCACAAAAAGCAAACACGATAAGGCACACAAGTCACACCACAACCCTTAGAGTTTAGGCCAGCATGAAGTTTGGGGTACTACCCTCTTGAAGTTGGTGGGCTCAAAAACCTGTCCTATCAAAAGTAACCGGGTTCTAAGGAGCTCAATATCATTGGGTTGTTTTCTGTGTTCATTGTTTTGATTTAGCCACTGAACTGGCGATCAAAATATTCCAAGAAAACAACCCTCAATGAGTATAGTATCGAGTATCAACCAACTTCGGACTGCACCAAAGTCAGTTATCTCACTACCCCTAAAGAGGCCAGGATGGTTCAAATAAGGTTCCTAAGGTCAGTTGATGCTTCACGACACCACGCGGCGGCCCCGTACTCTCCTTGACTTGACTCAAGGGTTACCGGTACTCACCAAAGTGCCACATCAACGTAGCAAACTGCTTCAACCGTGTCGGTATACCCCGTACAGTTCCCTCACAGTTTGTTGCTACTTTCTAAGAGGTATCCCCCAGATCCGGGTTAGGATCTATGAAACTCCCAAAACAGGCCCACAATATTAAATCAAGCAAAGCAAGAAATTGAAAACATGATGATGAACTATTCCTAAGGTACACCTCACTTTGAGTATTCCCCAGCAGAGTCGCCAGTTCTATGATCGGTGGAAATAGAACTGACTGTTTTTTAAGCTGGTTTCACGAAATGTCGCGGTAAGCAAGAGTCGCCACCGTCTTTTATGTTATCCAATATGGAAAGGACAAAAGCACAGCAAAATTCCTTATTCGAGATGTCTCTCGGTTCGGGAGGTAGATTTATAGAAAGGGAAGGTGTTATCACCCTTTCTATCCGTGGTTATCCACTGGCTCTTAGGTACTTGCTCTCATGTTTTCAAAAGATTTGTTTGCTTTTCAAGTTTGTGTGGGTTTTGAAAAATTTCGTTTAAAAACTTCTAGGTAACTCTTATATCAGTCCTCAAGAGTGTATGAAGTATTGTTTGAAAACTTTTTGAAAGTGTAAGGTGTGAAAAGTATTTTGTTTGTTTTTGAAAAGAGCAAGTACCCATGAGTCATCTACCTACCCTAAGGAATTAAGTTGTTTAAGTGTCCTTTAGATAGTGTTATCCCACCATTGAGAGGTAGGAAGCACCATCGTTGGAGGTGTTCGGGTCAATTCGATTATCAGGACAATGTGGTCACCGAAGCAACGGTAGGACACCTTAGAAGTAACCCTAATGTCCTAGATCCTTTGTATCCGAGGCAACCGTTTCTAGGCAACTGGATCTTTAGACAAAAGGGCGACCTCTAAGACACCCTATACTTGATGACCACGTTTCGAGGCAACGAGTGAAGCGTACCCTAGGAGTGGCATGTGCTTTGTGTGTCGTTTTTCAGTTAATGTTTTTGTACATGTTATTGGTGAGCTACGAGTTGTTTTTATTTACCATACATTCGTTCATGCATTTAACAATTAAGGGGTGCGGAAAGTAAATTGCGGAAACATAAATCCTACGCTATTACACGGCGCGGGTCTATACATCGCCAAAAACACAAAGACCCGTTTTTGGTAAATAAGTACGGGAAATAGTAAATAAAGCAGTAAAATTCTAATTACTATTACAATCTTGAAAGCAATTACATAATAATAAACTATGCGCGAATAAAAATTAAATCGGAAATGTTCTAAGGGTGTTGACCCTTTTAAGAAAAGAAATTGAATTTTTTTGGTCTTTTTAGTGATTAAATGAAATTAAAACTAATTGTTAAACTAATTAATTAATTTATTAAAAGAAAATATATTTTTTTGTGTTTTTTATGTTTTTTATGGAATAAAATAAAAAGAAATAAAATGAAAAGTTAACCTAATTCTAAGTTATTTTAGTTATTTAAAAAAGTTAAAATGGCCTAATTAAGACTAATTTATTTAAGATTTATTTACAAAAATAAAATAATAGTAATAAAAATAATGTTAGTTCTTCTTTTTTTGATTTTTTTATGAAAATATTAATTAAGTTAATTGTTAATAATAATAAAATAAGACAAATAAATAATGAAGAAGAAAATGACAAAACAAAATAAAAAAAAAAGAAGAGTAAACCCAAGGGGGGTGTGGGCTGGAATTTGAGGGTGCATTGTTGAATTCTGGCCCATTTGAACAAAGCCTGTTGACTTTTTGGATTGAGTGGAGCGCTGTTGACTCCTGAGCATGGTGCTCTTGCTTTCTGGGCCTTTTGATCTGCATCCATGGACACATGGCTGACTCCTGGATGAGGTGTATGATGGAAGCTTGATGAGACGCTGCACAAGAACACTTTGAACAAAATAATATTGGAATTATGGGGGGCCTGGGAATCGAACCCAGGTCCCAGAGATGCTTGGCCACGTCTCCAGCCACTAAACCACTCATGCGCGTGTGTTAGAATAATGGAAAAGAAATATAATATAAAGTAAACGCATTATATGCTGAAAAACAAAGAAAAGCGCGCGTTGTTTGAATCCACCATACACGCCTAGACACCTCATCATCGTCTTCCTCATATCTGCAAAAAAGAAATAAGATAGCGGGGGTTTTTAACCCCCACTAAATACAGTGACAAAAAATAGCGAATAGAAATAGGGATAACATAAAAAGGGCGCGAGGTATCCATCCTGTTCGTCTCATCATGCTGAGTTCAACCATGCCTGTTTGGAGTTTTAATTTTACAGCATGAGAGAAACCCCAAATTCGAAGCTCTGAAAACCTAGAAACCAACCATGGCACTTTGCTTTTTACAGCCTTATAATCAAATTAAAACATACAGAAAGTTTTGTAACAATGTCAGCAGTGCATAACCATGATCAAAATGAATTAATGAGGCGTAAAAATGGAGTTTCGATTTTCAAAATGATGGACAAACCGTGGGGGCGTGATGAGCGATTCTTTGAGGTTGGATCAAAGAGGAAGCTTGAATTGGGTTGCAAGGTGGTTTTCAGTTTGTCACTTTTCTCTTGAAAATATTAGATTTGTTTGGCCGTTTCTGAGTGTTCTAGGTCGTGTTCTGTATTACCAAGGCTTGCATATGTGTTTTGTAATGAGAATCAATCCATAATGTGTGCCTTTAAGCCTTGCAATTATGTTTTGGATTTTTGCCATAACCTCCATTGAAAATCTTGCCATTTTTGCTTCAAATTTGAATTTCATGCTTGGAATAGGCCTTGCACGAATTTGGAATGTGCTTCATGGTGTATCAAAGCTATTCAAGCCACAAAATATCCTTCCATTAATTATCTTGATTTTTATTTGAATTTTAAAGATTTAAAATGAATTAAATCAAATAAAATTAACTAAAAATAGAAAAATTAATTTTTAATCTTGAAATAAATTGTGGGACACGTGGGAGGCATGGCAAAGTTGAACCAAGTGGAAAAAGTGGGCCCTTTTTGTCAAAAATGAAATTTCAAGGATAGTTGACTTTGGCCTTTTCACAAAAATTTCCCAACTTCTCCAATGCATATCTTGCTCAATTTTGAAGCTATGAACATGTTCTGGGACATTTTGGAAAGGTCTTGAAGTCCTCTAACCAATGCTTTTGGTCCCATGTCATTTTGATTTACCAATCTCAAGTTATGGTCTTTGACTTAAAGTATCTTTTTGTTGACTTTTGAAAATGACCTATAATGTTGAAATTGGTAACTTTTTTGAGAGCATTTCTTGGACTTGGAATGTGAAGATGAATTGTAGGAAATGTCCTCCCCTTCAAAATGAGCATTGGATGGGATTTTTCTGATGAACCATGAAAAAGTTAGGCCTTGGTCAAGTTACAGTTGACTTTTCAGCTGTCCAAAAATAAAAACTTTTGACACCTTGATGATTTTTGAGCCATTCTTGTGGAATCATGATCAAGAATTGATCAAATGATGACTGTGGCTTCAAAATAAGATGTTGACCAAAATTTTTGACCTTTTACTGCCAAATGACCATTTTGCCCCTGCAGCTGATTGTGAGGCAATTAGGGTTTTTGACTGTGCAACTTGACCTTGTGAGCCTTGAAACTTGACATGTAGATGCTTGACAATGTATATAGGCATGTGGGACTTGATTGAGCCCTTGAAAATCTCAACTTCCTTGCAAGAACCAAAACCCTAATTTGACTGGCTTAGGAGGGTGCTTGGTTGTGTAGCCCTTGAGTAAACTTTGAACCATTTGAGGTGATGCTTGGCAAAACTCTGAAGAATATGGGAGGGCAAATTTTGGGGTACAACACAAAGAAATATCCAAAATCATTTATGGTTAGGGAGACTCGAATATTTGAATTTGGCAAAAACTCACTTTGATCCATGGCATGTTTCATGTTGACACGAATTGCAAACTCTATCCAGCCTCACTTGTACTTGCTCACAGGTATTTAAACCCTTCCACACTCAAAAATTGAATTCAAACTCAATTGTCTAAAGCATCATTCTGATCAATGGAAGATTACACATTGAATTAATCTAAAAATGGCAAAAAGTGAACTATGCCATTTTGATAAAGCACAACTTTATGTCAACTTGCTTCCCTTTAGCCTTGAACCCCTCTATTTGCAGCAAACAAGTTCCATAAACTTAGGCAAAGGTATAACAATCTGGTGCATGCTTGAAGATAGCCTGTACATGCATGTCTTGTATCACTTCACACTTTTACTTCAAAACCAAGTAAACTTGCAAAAGATCCATTTTTTTTGAAATCTGATAAGAAAAAAGTTTGTAAGCATTCAAAACAACTTTTGCATATTTCCTTGAGCCAGAAGCACGAGCTATCCAACCCTCAAGCCTTCCAAAACACAAAAACACCATCTTCTTGCAAAATAGGGCAGCTTCTGCATTTTGATTTCTAAATCACAAACCACTCGTGCGTTTTGTCCCAAACCAGTTCTAATACATTCCATATAATCCACCTAAGCTATCCCAACCATTTGCCATTGACTATAACTCCATTTGCAAGCTTCACCATTTCTGATTTCAGCTTGTACAGGTTGACTTCTACAGGCTTCTTCAAGCAAGCTCAAAGTAAACAAAGCATTGGGGAAGGTCAGTGGAAGTTCAGGCAAGCTCACAAACATCTCAGGCCTCACTGAAAACCCCTGCATTGCCATATTTGAGTTCAACTGAAACAGGTATTTTCCAACTTTCTATCTCTCTATTTAGGAATCATTAGGCTTAGGTTTGTGAATAAAAAATGTAGTACTCATTGCCGTTAAGCTGTACATATGCATAGATTTCATTTAAGTTAAGTGTGCTGAGAGAATTTGATTGATGAACTTTCCGAAAAAGTTAGGTTAGAAATTAGAGCCAGGGAAATTCTCTCTGGTCTTTGAGAGTTAGATTAAGTTCTTTATATGGTTTGAATCGTGTGATTATGCTCTACAACTTTCATGTTACAAGTTTTTATTTTTAAGCACTGAAACAGGAGATACGAAGTTGAAATCAGAATGCGCGTTTTTGTTTGAACGAAGGTTGAAGATGAAGTAGTTGGGTTGGGCCTGGTTATTCCTTGCTTTTGACACCCCCTGACCTACTTCTCACACCTCCTTGGCCCATTGTTTTTTATTTTTTTATTTTTTTATTTCTTTTTCATTTCTGACTTTATTTTATTTTTTCTAAACTTAAAAAAATACCAAAAATATTTTCATAATTTTTCATATTTTATTTTATTATTTTTATTAGTTTTTAGACATAGAAATAATTATTAAATAGTATATACTTTTATTTTCTTTAATAAAAAACTTGAAAATAACACATAAAAATATTATATTTTTATTTTTATTACTTATATATTTAAATAACATATTTTTATTTTTTGAAATTTGTATATATTTTTGTTTTATTATACATAAACCAATATTATAATATATACATATTCTTAAACCAAAAAATTAGGGTTTTTACCCTTAACAAAAATAGCCTTTTATTTTTTTATTTTTAATACATTAAATATTATATTTACATACATAAAAATAATACAAAAAACATTTTTTTTCATATTTATAATATTTTAAATATTTATATTTAATTTCTTATTTAAATATTTGCCTATTTATTTATTTGCACAATTAATTCAATTTGGATGTAATAATTTATCTTAGGGTTTTATTTTCTTGCAAATACTCCCCATTCAAAATTGTATCCCCCTCCCCATATCAATGTTGTAATAGTGTAGATTTATTTTACGTATTTTATAGCTTTCAAATATGCCATGATAGAGATTAGGGTTTGTATGCAATATCCAAAATTAAAACAAATAGTTAGACCTAATACAAGACATAAAATGCATGAAAATGATAACACAATGCACACATGCACCCCTAGGGTTTCATCCACTTATTGCCTTTAAAATGGCCATGGTATGCATGTTGAGTATCTTGGCAAAACAAAAATAAAACAAAAAGATCAAAGTCCCTCGATGATGCTATCTTGGTTGCCTATACGAAATGATCTAGTCCCTTAAAAATTTGCTAAAGATACTTAGCACAATCGCTATCATGGTCAATACGATGACCCACGCCTGTCCCGTTTAACATCCAAATACAAGGTTGTTTACCAAATGCAATGGTAAAACAACACTGTCAAAAGGGTTAAAAATGTGTAGGAAAGACTCTTGAGTAGATAGGGTAGACAACTCTTAGTTACTTGATCAAAACTTGCAAAAACATCCTTGCTATTTTCAAACACACCTCACAACACAATTTCAAAACATTTCCCAAAACAAACTTTCAAACGTTCAAACATTGAAACATCTTTTCAAAAGACAATACACCTTTGTATATATTCAAACAAGAATCATTACAAAGGTTGCCACAACGATGGCCTCTTTTCAAAACATTTCCAAAACCACACAAAAAGCACCATTTCAAACAATTGAAAAGCAAAAGCAAGTGATCTAAACAAGTAACTAAGAGCCCATGGATAACCATGGATGAAAAGGGTGCTTACACCTTCCCTTTTCATAATCTACCCCCCGAACCCAAGAAAACATCTCAAAGGTCTTTCCTATGCTTTTTGACCTTTCCTTTAGATAAAATAAAAAGTCGGTGGCGACTCTTGCTAAACCGAAAAATTTGCAAACACAAACGCAAAACCTCAAGTCAGTTCTCCCACCGTATCAGTGACCTTCTGAGAAGTTTCTCAAAAAGCGTGTGAGTAAGGATAAATTATGCTGAAAATACGTGTTAGTTTGTAGGGTCAATCGATAATCCTGAAAGTAGTAGCCTGGGGTATTACACAGACCCCATCCAAAATCTCCATGTTATCCCCGTTACTGTGTTCTGAAGCCCATGCACATGCTTTAGTGAAATTTTTGAATACTACTCACGTACCACAAGAGATTTCTTCCGATCAATTTGGAAGTTATGTTGCTAGTTTAACAAATGATAATGGATTAGGTTTCTCTGATGTTGATTTGACTCCGAAGGGGAGAAGCCACAACAAAACCCTGTATGTCTCCATTGAATGCAGGGGCACTACTCTGGATCATGTTTTGGTTGATACTGGATCCTCGTTAAATGTTCTACCGAAAGGCTCTCTTGACAGACTTGATTGCAAAGGGGTCGCACTGAAACCCAGTAATATTGTAGTTTGAGCCTTTGGTGGGTCAAAAAGGATGGTACACGTGGAAGTGGATCTTCCGATCAAAGTGGGTTTGTAGATATTTGAATCTACCTTCTATGTAATAGATATTTGACCAACTTACTCTTGCTTACTAGGACGCCTCTAGATCCATGGGGCAGGAGCTGTCACCTCAATCCTACATCAGAAGTTAAAATATCCTGTGAATGGAAAGATTGTTACTGTCTGCAGCAAAGAAGAGTATATGGTCAGTCACTTGAACTCATTATGGTATGTAGAGATGCACGGAGAATTCATTGAGACTCCCTGTCAAAATTTTGAAGTTATCCTTCCAGCCGCTACTGAAGATGTCTCTGCCATTCCCAAAGTTACTAGAGCTCTACAGGATGACTTCATTGAAAAATGCTAAAGCCACTATAGAAGATTGTGGTTGTACTATTTGGGTTCAACTTCCTGACATCCCCTATAAATCTGAAAAGTTTGGCTTAGGTTTCACTGCAGGGGGTCCAGAGGGTTGTTCGCCGCGCTCGTGTTGGAAGGCCATCATTCCACATCAGCAACAACGAAGTCAACGTAATAGAAGATGCTGACAATGATTATGACCTTGACAGCTGGGTCTTTCCTACCATTGGAAAAGGGCTCAGCAACTGGAGGTCGGAAGACATCATCTATATCTCATTTAGTCATGAGTAATAGCTACATTTCTATTTATACTACTTTCAAGTGTTGGATTTGTAACTTTTAAACAATGACTTTAAGCCTTGCGCCTTACCCGGGGCACAACGGTTCATTTGTTAAGGGTTGTCATTCCATAAACATATTTTCATTTAATAAAGCATTGGATGTTTTGCATTCAAATTTTGTGCTCTCTTTCTTTCTTTTTACTTTTATCATTTTCAAATAGCTATGTGTTCTTACACACGCCCACACAGTACATTGCATATCCACATTCACTCTGGATCTCGTCGATAACGACTCTGTTATTGCCACTTATGACTTTGAAAATCCAATCTACCAAGTTGAGGACGAAGGTGAGGAAGATTGTGAAATACCTGGAGAACTTTCCAGACTATTAATGCAGGAGAAAAAGGTTATCCAACCTCATGAGGAGCCAGTTGAAGTGGTAAAATTTGGGTACTGAAACAGACAGAAAAGACGTCAAGATAGGTGCCAACCTAGAGGGCAGTGTCAAGAACAAGTTGATTCACATGTTTCATGAGTATGTTGAGATCTTTTCTTGGTCGTACAAAGATATGCTAGGGCTCGATACTGATATTGTGGTTCACTGTCTTCCAATGAGAGAGGGTTGTGCTCTGATAAAACAGAAGGTTCGTCGTATGTGTCCTGAGATGTGAGAGAAGATCAAGGATGAAGTTATGAAACAATTCAATGCAGGGTTCTTAGAAGTGACATCCTATCCTCAATGGGTTGCAAATGTGGTTCCAGTACCGAAGAAAGATAGTAAGGTACATGTTGTACCCCAATTTTTCCCCCTAAGATCCCTTCATCATACCATATTGATTCAATCACAACAAGATCACATTAGGGCTTTTGGTTCTCCTCCCAATCTTTAGCTTTGATCTTTAAGGAATCACCAATTACCTTGACTTGTTTTTATTTTGTGATCATGCATGTTTTGTTTTGACTTTCCTTTTAATTAATAAAATGCAATGTTTGTTTATCTTACTTGTTAATAATGTAGGTAAAGGCAATGTGCCTTAGCAAGTTGATCCATGGGTTCATGAGTTTATTTCCATGCCCTAGTCAATAAAGCTTGAGAAGTTCAAACCTCACAATTGAAGTTATTTTGAAATAAATGGGATTGCAAGGTTTATCTTGGTTCACCACATTTCAAAGTTATCAAGATTGATTCAAAGGTACAAGGGGTTGATTGAAGAAGTTGTCATGTTTGGACAAGGCTTTGTTCCCATTGGTCACAAGTGCATATTTCTCTCAATTCTCAAGATATGGAAGTGGTTTTGGTGGCTATGAGTTCTCATTATCATCCTCAACAACTTATATTTATAAAGCAAAATTGTTGGTACAAGAAGGTTGTTCAAAATTGTCAAAGTTCCTCAAAGCATTTTCTTGATCTAGGAGCTAGGGTTTTGAACTTAAAAGAAGTATATCTTGCTCATATTTTTGTTTTTTTGAGTGATTCCAAATACATCCTTCTCTTCAAAGGTTTATTAACAAATCACTTCAAAAGTTTCAAGGAGTTTTCATGTGTAAGAAGCTTGATGATGAAGAAAGATTACAAGTCCTCTAGATGAACCCCCAATTTTCCATGTGTGACTTCAAATGATCATAACTTGGTCAATTTTTATGACCTTGAGCCCACTCTTTTTCCATAATGATCTTTAGGATGTGAACATTATTCCTTATTTTATGTGAAAAGTGAGAAAATGGATGAAAAATTCCCTAAGGATATAAAATATTATAGGTCATTTCATGATTTTTTTCCAACTTCAACAATTCATAACTCTCTCAATGTTTGGATATTTTGAATGGTTCAAGTTTCAAAATTTCATTCAAGAGGTCTATTTCATGCCATCTTTTTTGGTCAAGAGCAAATTCCAAGTGGAAGACCATGTTTGGATGCAAAACATTATAGGTCAATTTTGAAGAAAAACTTGAAATATTTCTAAGTGTGGAAAGTCAACTTATTTTTCTCAACTTTGACTCATTGCAACTTTCAGCTCAAACAATCAGGGATATATATAAAATATTGTACACCCGGCAAGTCGAAAACCTGAAAAAGGCGGCTTGGGAAAGAAAAGGCATCCCGGTGGACTGAAAACCCAAAAGGCCAGTTCAGGAAAAAATTAGGTATTAAAGCGTATGACTATGTTCCGTTGGATCACTCACAGTTAGCTTTATTACCAATGTCAAGTTCGAATGGTGCATATCAATTCTATCAACTTCTTCCGACAGCAAGGGATGAGATGCTTGAAGATATGGGGGCAATAGCAGAGTTGAAACCTGACGAGATCATTTGCACATAGCTATATATTTTGTGTTCACTTTGTACTCTCTTCATTTCACGACGATTTCCTCTTACTAGAATTTCTGCTTCTTTGTACAACAATCGCCTATTTATAGGCAAACTATCAATATAAGCACAATTTCAAAATTCAAATTTTATTTTACTTTTTCTGTTTTGTTTGAAAAAATGTCCAATGACTAAATTGAATGAACATATGCATATGAATATGGTTACTGTTAACAACTATATGCATAAAAATAGGAATAAGCATTTACTCAAGACTCCAGGAGACGGGAAAACATTCAAGTCATCCATAATCCCCATAGAGCAGTTCCCATAAGATTATCCCCCACAGAGTCATCTTCACAAATTCGACACACGCCCCACGATTCTGAAATATCCTAATCATACTCGTCGACAGATCCCCATAGCAGACAAAGAAGTATGATCTTTCCACCGACAATTTCGCCAACCTACAGAGTCCCAATCCTCGTCAGGGAGTGTGTTACCAGTACGAGCCACAAAAATTATCTTCCCGGGTTGAGTTTATTTCTCCAACACGGTAAAATTGCTCAGCAGAGCATATTCCTCAGTAGAGCATATTCTTCAATAAAGTGTTTCTCCAACAGGGTTTATTTCCCCAACAGGGTTTATTTCCCTAACGGGATACAGTCTCCCCAGCTTGAGTCTATCACTTTGACTGCTACAAATCATCGGTAAAACTTTTCTCTCCAACAAAGGGTAGTCCAGGCTGTTATCCCCAGAGATTTGCTACTGAATCTGAAACTAGACCAGATATCGTTCAATCTTATCCTCCCTAGACGAGTCAGCATCCATATCAGAAACTCAGTCAGACAGTACCTCGAAAGGTTATCCATCTCTTTTATACCTAGTCAGGGTATATAAGAATTAAAATCCCTAGTAGAGCAATGAACGACCAATGTTCTTGAACTATTCTCCCCAAATAGAAATCAGATTCCCCAGCTGAGTTTCCTCAAACAGAAAGCAGGAATTCCCAGCAGAGGCATTTTGGACAAGATTGGAGATTACACATAGTCTTCATCCCCAGCAACAGTCAGAGATTTATTTTTCTCAGTCATAAACATTATACGGAGCTATCAATACGCTTTAATGACATCTCACATTCGTACATGTCATAGAATATGCATACAAAATGCATATAGCACACTCTCATTTAAATTGAGAACATCATTACGCAATTCATTTCATACATCATGACATTGCATATGGCTAACTCTTTATCTTTTAAGGTAAAGTCTACAAAAAGACGAATATTACCAACAATTTTCAAACAGGTTCCAGATTAATGCCTAAAACAAGACGGGGCAACTATCTAGATTACCAGACACAAATTAATTCCTAAAATAAGACATGGAAACTATTTGTGAAAACAAATTGTAGATCAATTCCCAAAACAGGACGGGGCGACTATCTACATAAACAAGTCAGAGATTAATTCCCAAAACAAGACGGGGAAATTATCTCTACGGCTAACAAAAATCAGGTCCTAGATTAATTCCTGAAACAAGACATGGCAACTATCTGGATGACCAGACACAAATTAATTCCTAAAACAAGACAATGCAACTATCTGTGAAAGCAAATTGTAGATCAATTCCCAAAACCAGACGGGACAACTATCTACATGAACAGGTTGAAGATTAACTCCTGAAACGGGATGAGGAAACTATCTATACAACCGAGCAAAGATTAACTCCCGAAACAAGACGGGGAAACTATCTTTATATCTTTATGACCAAGTGAAGATCAATTCCCAAAATAGGATAGGGAAACTATCTTTATCACCAAGTGGTGTGAATTCCTAAAACAGGACAGGTTTACCAACAAGAACAGATTGTAGATCAATTCTTGAAACAAGACAGGGTGACTATCTACATGACAAATATATCCCTTCAGAAACTAAATTCTGAAAGGCATCTTCCTCTGAAACTAAGTTCTGACAAGAACCTCCCTCATAGACTAAATCTGACAACCAGTTACTCAGACACCTTCCCCAGAGGTTCATTCTGGAAAGCATTCTTCAGATGCGGTCAAAGCGTAACTCGTCTGATACTTCTATCAATAGTTACTTTGGCTGGCATTTACAAGCCCATCTCCGACGACCGCTGTCACCTGTTCGAATGGCATCTTTAACCCCATTCAAGCAATATTATCAAACAATAGTGTTACTCTATGCACATGCGAGTGTAAATGTCTGGGCACTTAATTGTTCAATCCTCTTCTACCTTCTGATCAGAATGGCGGACATACCAATCTAACTCTTCAGGTTTAAGAAGATTTAACAGGGGAAGTTGTTGTGCCCCAAAATTTTCCCTCCCATTTTCTTCAAGACATTCTCCTAGGATTCTCAAATGCTCAAGGTTGCTCAATAATTGGTCAGACAAATCCTCCTCTTAAGCAATGAGTCCACAATTAGGGTTTTGTATTTCTCAAGGAAAATTAGGTTTCAAAGGTCTCAAGTGGTTTTCATTGTTCTTCATATGTCCCTAAGAATGCTCATGTCAAATTTCAATCCTTGCATCACAAATTTGCTCAGTCAATTACTCGGATGGTTGAAAATTAACTATGTTGGACAAAAAGTCAATTGTGGTCAATATACAGTCAAACCTTAATATTTTTTGGTTAATATTATCATTTTGAATTCATATTCATCATTTTATCAAGGGTTGATCATGATTCCTTAAGAAAATCCCTAAAATCATCAAAAGTCAAAAGTTGCCAAATTAGGGTTTCCTTAGGAGAAGTCAACTGAAATTTTACCAAGCATAACTTTCACATGCTTCATCATCTTTTCCCCAACCAAAGCCAATTTTGAAGAAAATTCAATTCTCTACAACTTTGTAGCTCTAAGCTCAAGTCCAAAAAGTGTATCATTTGAGAGATATGGGCCAAAATATTATAGGTCATTTCAAAAGTTAACAAACAGACACTTTGTCAAGGAAAATTAAATCAAGATAAAGTATTCAAAAGCAAAAGTGGTCAACATAAAGGTTGTAGAAGACATATTGATCTTTCTAAAAAGTCCAAGATCACCTTCAAAAGATAAATATTGAGTGAGTTATGACCATTGAAAGTTGGGAAATTTTGAGCAAATGCATGAAGTTCAAATTGACCAAACTTGATATTTTGGCCATTGGGCCATGGTTTAAGGGTCCAAATGTGCTTTTTACTCATCATACACCTTAAAACTTGTTCTTCCACCCCCTGACCTATTTTTATTTTAATTATTTTAATTATTTTTTGATTTATTCATTAAATAATGAAAAATAAATAAGATAAAATTATATCTTCTTCTTCAAGGTCCAATCCCACATATTTTTGCCCTAATTTACCACTATACAATCTTATCAACTCTCATACAAGAGGATACGAAAAACCCTTGCCTAAAACTTATCAAAAATTTCAAACTTTTCTCAAGAACACTAAATCTTGAAACTCTTGTGCCAAACCCTTTTCACTGCAAAATATCCACTCCATTCTCTTCCAGCAAGCCTATAGAGTAAGTGTGGACCAAATTGGATGGTCAAGAACACATGAAACCTCCTTGCATGACATCTCCGATTACCTAATATTCATGACATTCATATTTTGAGTTTTTGTTTACTTTAACATGTACTAACGTTCCTAATGTTTTTATAAGTCTTGATAGTGCATGTTAGAACAGTCATGGAGGTCCCATGCATGCTGAAATGTGAACCACCATACTAGCACCGATTACACATGTTTATATTATATCTCCTAATACCTTATGTTTTTTACTTCAAAAATACTCACATTGGATTCGCAACCCTTGATTAAGGGGGGTAGGACGTTTCTAGATCATTAACAATTTGATTTTGCAGGTATAAGAAGAAGTGGGATGTCGAAGAAGACGACTGGAGCTAGGGCTCCGGTGCTTCTCTTGCCAATATATTTGTTTACATATTTTATATATTTGGATTTAATTATATAAACGGATGTATAGCCACCCCAGTGGTAGAAACGCGTGTGCTAATTCACTCCTCTCCCAGGTCATGGTTTCGATCCCCGGTTTTGCCAAATTTTTTCATGTTTTCATTATTTGTGCAGTTTTATCATATGGCGTATTGAACCTGCTATCTTGATACCAACAGACGCTTGGCCTGGTGGTATGCTAAGCGTGGAGAATGCTTGAGGGCGTGGTATCAACACCCACCCCTACTCTTTTGGTCATTTTATGTTTCTCACTCTTTTTCACCCTTTTTCTTTAAAACCTTTTCTTTCAAAAGCATTTTTTAAACCCTAATTTAAGTTTAGGCTTTTAATTTGATTTTAGGCTTTTTAATTTAATCAATTGAATTTAATTTTAGGTTTTATTTAATCAATCCTAATTTAATTTTTTAGGTTTTTTTTATTAAATTAAAATAAACCTAGACTTTAGGTTTTGTTTAATTTAATTACCTAAATTTTTTTCTTAATTAATTAAACTTAATTAGGTTTTTTTAGATTAACCATCAAATAATTTTCTTATCAAAATCATTAAAAAAAATTCTTTTTCCCTTCATTTTACCGCTTCGCGTATTATTTTCGCATTATTTCCCAATTATGTAACTTCTATGGTTTGTAATAGTCTTAATTAGGGTTTACTATTTTCCCCCGATTTTATGGTTTTGTACCCCACACTCCCGAAGCCCTGTAATAGTTTAGATTTACTTTCCGCATCTTTACTTTCTGCAATTTACCGATTTCCTTATTACTATATAGTAACTAGGCATATGTATGGTAAGATCTAAAAGAAAACGCTAGATAACCCTAATCAAGATAAAATAACTGAGTTGAATCACTCTTCACACACGCACCTCTAGTGTAACGTCACCTGTTGCCTTTGAATAAAAATAGTCATGTCCCTCGAACATGGATACGCTTTATCAAAGACCCTCGGTTAAAAAGATCGTAGTCCCTCAATGACCCTTACGATGTTGCCTTCGGTAAACCATCTTAGTCCCTTACGATAAATTGCTAAAGCGTCCCTACGAGTTGCCTTTATGACTGTACGATGACCCCCACTTGTCCCTTCACATCCAACGATATGGCTTCCTACTAACTAATGGTGGGGTAGCACTATCTAATGAGGAGGAAAATAACACGAAAGACTTTTGAGTAGGTAGATAGCTCGTAATCGCTTGCTCACAAATCTCTTCAAAACAAAAATGTTTCACATAAAAACTTTCAAAATATTTTCAAAACACTTTGTACGCATTCTTGAGGACTAATACAAGAGTAAATAAAAAAATATTGCCTTATATTGACATTTCAAAATATTTTCAAACACTTACAAAAAAAAAGGCAAATTTTTAAAGTGAGCTAAGTGATTAAGAGCCTGCAGATGACTACGGATGAAAAGGGTGCTAACACCTTCCCTTTTCATAACCTACCCCTTGAACTCAAAAACCTCAAGGCATTTCCTATTATTTTCACCCTTTCCTTATAGTATAAAAGAAAAGTCGGTGGTGACTCTTGCTATCCGCAACATTTGCGATGAAACGCAAAACCAAGTCAGTTCTCCCACCATATTACAGGTATATATTCACCCCCCCTAGATATGGTGTCATAGTCTAACAAGTGGTATCAGAGCTTCAGTTTATTCTGTGCTTTGAAACTATTAATAGAAAATGGCTTGCGAACCTAAAGGGGATTACAAATCAGCCTCAAATTTTTTTTGGAAGAAAACTATAATTATTGGAAAGTTGAATGCACATTTATGTTAATTCATATGAAAAAGATATATGTAATGCTATTACTCAAAACAATGTTAATGAGGTTGTCAAATCTAAGCCGAAAGCACTATGGAATAATGATGATAAGAAAAATACATTAAATCTCATTAATCGTTTGAATGCACTTGATATCTTATTTCCAATGAAATTTCTACTAACAAAGTTGTGAGATATCTTACTAGGAATTGGCAACCGAAGGTCACCGTGATCAAGGAAGCTTATGATCTTACAACACTTTATCTCACTATATTGTTTGGTAAGTTTGAAGAATATGAGTGTGATACGGTGGGAGAACTGACTTGAGGTTTTGCGTTTGTGTTCGCAAATGTTTCGATTTAGCAAGAGTCGCCACCGACTTTTTATTTTATCCAAAGGAATGGTCAAAAAGCACATGAAAGAACTTTGAGATGTTTTCTTAGGTTCGGGGGGTAGATTATGAAAAGGGAAGGTGCTAGTACCCTTTTCATCCATGGTTTTCCATGGGCTCTTAGTTACTGGTTTAGATCACTTGCTTTTGCTTTTCAATTGTTTGAAATGGTGCTTTTGTGTGTGGTTTTGAAAGTATTTTGAAAAGAGGCCTTTGTTTAGGAAACCTTTGTAATGATTCTTGTTTGAATGTATACAAAGGTGTTTGTATTTTGAAAAATGTTTCAATGTTTGAAAGTTGTTTGGAAATTGTTTTGGAATTGTATTGAAATGTGTGTGATAGTTTGAAAATAGCAAGGATGGTTTGTAAATTGATCAAGTAACTAGGAGTTGTCTACCCTAATCAAAAGTCTTTCCTACACATTTTTTATTCCTTTGACATTGTTGTTTTACCATTGTATTTGGTAAACAACCCTATCTTTAGATGTTAAATGGAACGGGCGTGGGTCATCATATGACCATGATAACAATATTACCAAATATCTTTAGCAAGTTTTGAGGGACTTAAGATCATTTTTGTATAGGAAACCAAGATAGCGTCATCGAGGGACTATGATCTTTTTTGTTTTGTTTGATTTTGCCAAATACCTAGCATGCATACCATGGCCATTTTAAGGCAACAAAGTGGATGAAACCCTAGGGGTGCTTGTGTGCATTGTGTTGTCATTTTTCATGCATTTTTGTCTGGAATTAAGTCATGCTATTTGTTTGATTTTTGGTCTTTGCATACAAAACCCTAATTTACTATCATGGTATATGAAAGCGATAAAATGCGTAAAGTAAATCTAGACTATTACAACAATATTATGGGAAGGGGGGTACAAGTTTGAATAGGGGATATTTGCACAAAATAAAACCCTAATTTTCTATTACAACCCAATTGAATTTGTACAATAAATAAATGAACAATTATTTAAATGTACAATAAAATGTAAATATGCACAAATGTTTTTTTTGTATTTATTTTATGTATGTAAAATAAATTTATTTATGTCCTAAAAATAAGAAAATGAAATGATTATTTTTGAAAGGGTGAAAACCCTAATTTTGTTTTAAGAGAAAATATGCTTTATATTATTTATTTATTCATTTTTTGTTTAAGAAAAAAAAATAATATATACAAAAAATGTTAAAAAATTAAATATTATATGAAAATATTAATTTAAGTGTATAAGTAATAAAAATAAAAATATATAATATTTTTGTATTATGTACAAGTTTTATTTTAGAAAAATAAGTAATATTATTATTAATAAACTATTTTTATGCCCAAAAAATAATGAAAATAATAAAATAAAATGCAAAAATTTAAGAAAATATTTTTATGATTTTATAATGTTTAAAAAAAATAAATAAAGTCAGAAAATATAAAAGAAATGAAAAAAATATGCAAAATAAAGAAAATGGGCCAAGGGGGTGCAAAAAGTAAAAGGGGGTGCCAAGAGAAACAGGCCCTAGCGCGCCAGGCCCATACACACTTCAACCCTGACCTCTTCCTTCGTCCAAAACGCGCGTGTTCTGCAACTCAAACATGTTCTCTCTATTTCTTGCATGAAATCAAAAATTTACAATATGAAAGTTATAGCATTTTCAATCATGATTCCAACCATATCCATTTTGTGACATAACTCTCAAAGGACAGAGAGAATTTTAATGGCCCTAAATTTTAACCTAAAATTTTCAGCATGTTCATCATCCAAATTCTCCTAGCTCAGTTAATATAAATAAGAACTATGCATATGTACAGCTCAAACACATTAAGGACTACATTTTTGCTTCACAAACCTAAGCCTAATGATGCCTAAATAAAGAGATAGAACTTTGAAAATTACCTTGTTCAGTTGAGTTTGGATATGGCAATGCAACAACTTTGAGTGAGGCCTGAAGTTCTTTTGAGCTTGCTTGATGTTCCCTCAACCTTTCCCAATGCTCAACTTGCTTTGAAATGGCTTGAATCTCCTTGTAGAAGTCAACCTGCAAACCCAAAAATTGAAAATGGAGAAGCACGAAACAGGGGTTACAGTTTCTTGAGAGGGGCTTGGATAGCTTAGGTGTGATGTATGGAATGTGTCTAAAGTGGTTCAAGACAAAATGCACGAGCCAATTTGGTTTTGGAAGTGGTTCTGCAGATATGGCCCTGTTTTGACAAGAACTTGTGATTTTGTGTTTTAGGGTGTTTGGGAGCTTGGAAAATCGTGTTTCTGGCTTGTTACAATATGCTGAACTTGTTTGAAATGATATCAAGACTTGGTTTTAACAGATACTCAAGTTATGGACTTTTTGCAAGCTTACTTTCTTTTGAAGCAAAAGTGAGTTGACAAAGCTCAAAGCTTGTACAGGATAGCTTGAGGTATGAGCATAGTTGGTGTAACTTTCCTCAAGTTTGTGGATCTTGTTTGTACCCAAAGATCAGGTACAATGCTCAAGGAATACAAAGTTGCAAAAAAACAAGCTTTATGGAAATGGTATTGTTACCTTTATGCCATAAATGGATTAAATCAATGTACAATGCTCTATAGTTCAGAACAAAGCCATTGTCCAATGTATTTTCATTAAATTAAGGAGTGTGTAAAGGTTTAAGACCTATAAAACAAGTACAAGCATGCTTAGGACAGATTTGTAACTTGTAGCAATGTGAAAAATGCCATGGACAAAAGTGAGAAATGGCCATTTTCTTTTCTTCGATTCTCCCTAACCATAGATGATCTTGGAGATTTCTTGGACATTTTGGAAAGCTTGTAACATGCTCTACAATCCATCTTTGAAATGCATTTTGAGATTCCACTTGTAACTAGGTGAAAATGTTTCATGAAGTTAGGTCAAAAATCTGCCTAAACTAAGGCAAAATTTCACTAAGTTAAAAGTTTCATGGACCCCTATTCACAAAATCATAACTTGAGATACAAGCATATTTTGGAAAACCTTTGTGAATAAAAGTTATAGATTTCATGGAGGACTACAACTTTCATGTTGGAAGTTTTCTTTGAATCCAATTTCATCATGGTGAAAAAGTTGGGAAAAAATAAGAAATTTTTCATAACTTAGAAAATCAAGCATCTTTTGGGAAAACTTTGTGAATAAAAGTTGTAGATTTCATGGAGGACTACAAATTTCATGTTGGAAGTTTTCTTTGAATCCAATTTCATCATGGTGAAAAATTTGGGAAAAGTTGGGAAAAAATAAGAAATTTTCATAACTTAGAAAATTTCTAAGTTATGAAAAATTTCAAACTTAAACCCTAATTTTCAAAATTAGGTTTCTTGGTGAACAAGTTTCATGTTTTGACACATCTTGATGAAAAATGACCCTTGGCACTTGATTTTGACCAAAAAGTCAAAGTTTGACTTTTCAGTATATAGTTGATTTTTGATCAGTTGACTGGAAAATTCATCTGTCAATCTAATGCATTTGAGATATTTTGAACCTTGGGATTAGGTAAATATGATGCAATTGAGTCCTTGAAACCATTTTTGAACCCAATTGGCCATTGGCTGGGTGAAAAATCAGAAATTACCCTTCTACAGTCAAAACCCTAATTTTGACCATTTTGCCCTTTTGATGATCTAATCAAATTTCTTGAGGAGTTGTGGTCCAAACTTGATCAAATGGTTCATATGAGTCTATAATGTTGATGTGGATCAGAAATTATGAGGTTTGACTGTAAATTGGCCACATTAGACTTTTTTCCCAATACAGTTGATTTTTAGGTCAATTGTCCAATTGACTGGGCAAAAATGTGATTCAAGGCTTGAAACTTGGTATGAGCAATCTTTGGAGTCCAATATGAAGCATGAAAGTCACATGAGGCATTGAAAGTCCAAAAATCCTTGTGTAAACTCAAACCCTAATTTCAGGTCATCAGTGCAAAGAGATGTCTTTAGCTCAGCAAACCCTAATCTGGTCTTGAATTCAAGAAGTCTTGTGAGGAGAATCTTGATAAAATGATAGGGCATATTTTGGGGTACAACAGCTGCCCCTGCTCAATCTTCTTGAACCTGAAGAGTTAGATTGGCAAGCTTCGCCGTTCGTGACTCGAAGGTAAAAGATGATTGGACACTGGAGTGCCTGTAAATTTGCACTCGTCAAAATGTAGTTGAGGGAATGAGCTTAAAGATGCCGTTTGGAGATGATTGAATCTTGTCGTAGATGGGCTTGTAGATGCCATCAAGAATGTTTGTTGAACTGCATGTTGTAAGTCAAAAGAATGAGTATCGGAATGGTATCCGCGTTTGGAACGTATCTGAATTGTATCTGGAGACTGAATCTGTATGAGCAATGAAATGGCGTTTGTGTTTGGAGCGTATCCGAGATGTAACTGAACTTGATTCTTGAATGAATAAAAGAATGACTTCCGCGTCTGGAGTGTATCTGTATTGTATCTGAATCTGAAATCTGAATAAGCGACAGAATGGCGTCCGTGTTTGAAGCATCTCTGGGCTGGGGAAAAAGTTGAATGAGTGACAGAATGGAAACCGTGTCTGGAGCGTATTTGGATTGTATCATGAAGTTGAGATCTGTATGAGTAGCAGAATGACTTCCGTGTCTGGAGTGTATCTGTACTGTAATTGATAGTTGAATCTGAATGAGAAATAAAATGGCTTCCGTGTCTGGAGCGTATCTAATTTGTATCTGATAGTTGAAATCTGAATAAGTATCAGGATGGCATCCGTGTTTGGAGCGTATCTGGACTGTATCATGATTGTTGAAGTCTGAATGAGAAATAGAATGGCTTCCATGTTTGGAGCGTATCTAATTTGTATCTTGACTTTGAATTCTGAATGAGTAACAGAATGACTTCCGTGCCTGGAGTGTATCCGTACTGTATCTGAATAAGAGATCTGAATGAGTAACAGAATGACTTCCGTGTCTGGAGTGCATCCGTACTGTATCTGAAATCTTTGAATATTTATTAAAGATAGTTGTTAATCTTATCCTGAAAAGGGTAAAGTGTTAGCTGAAACACATAGTTATGTTGCATGAAATGTATAATGCAATAAAATGTGTTTTATCAATGTTTATGATATATGGATGCAATGTATGTGCATGTGACCTGATTTGCTGTATTGCTGAGGAAAATAAATCCTTGATAGCTGGAGATAATAAAAATCCTGACTGCTGCCGGGGAAAATAAATCTGTGACCGCTGCTGGAGATTAAAAATCTTTGATTGCTGAGGATGAGAAATCCTTGGTGAATGTTGGGGATGGAAAATCCATGACAACTTCTGTGGGGATGTGAGAATCCTTCATGTCTTGAAGTTAGAGTAATGACAAAAATCTGTTGTGAGAGTAATGCCAAAGCTGCTTGAGAAATCTGCTTGGGAAATCCAGAGAACTTTGAACACTTCCACTGGGGTTTAAATAACGAGAATCCTTACTCAGCTGGGGAATAGGGAAAACTCTGGTGATTTCACTGGGGAATCAAGAATGAGAATCTTTGATCTGTATGGGATTAAAAATTCTGACAAATTCATGCTGGGGAGTAATGAAGACTCTAGAAACTTCACTGGGGAATCAAGAATGAGAATCTTCATTCTGTTGGGGAGTAAAAACTCTATGGGGAGTAGCTATACTACTGGGGAGATCAGGAGTTTGGGTTGTATGCCAATCTACTGGGGAGTCAAGAATGAGAATCTTCATTATGTTGGGGATATCAGGAGTTTGGGCTGTATGCCAATCTACTGGGGAGTCAAGAATGAGAATCTTCATTCTGTTGGGGATATTAGGAGTTTGGGTTGTATGCCAATCTACTGGGGAGTCAAGAATGAGAATCTTCATTCTGTTGGGGATATCAGGAGTTTGGGTTGTATGCCAATCTATCGGGGAGTCAAGAATGAGAATCTTCATTCTGTTGGGGATAACAGAAGTTTGGGTTGTATGCCAATCTACTGGGGAGTCAAGAATGAGAATCTTCATTCTGTTGGGGATATCAGGAGTTTAGGTTGTATGCCAATCTATCGGGGAGTCAAGAATGAGAATCTTCATTCTGTTGGGGATATTAGGAGTTTGGTTTGTATACCAATCTACTGGGGAGTCAAGAATGAGAATCTTCATTCTGTTGGGGATATCAGGAGTTTGGGTTGTATGCCAATCTACTGGGGAGTCAAGAATGAGAATCTTCATTCTGTTGGGGATATCAGGAGTTTGGGTTGTATGCCAATCTACTAGGGAGTGAAGAATGAGAATCTTCATTCTGTGGGGGATATCAGGAGTTTAGGTTGTATGCCAATCTACTGGGGAGTCAAGAATGAGAATATTCAATCTATTGGGGATAAAAGTTAACTGTTATCTGGTTGATTCTCAGACTTTAAGAAAACTGCTTGGGAAATTGGGGAAAACTGAATGGTTCCCGCTGGGGATTGATAGTTCAAAGTTTTGGCTCCGCTGGGGATCTTTAATGACATGTTGATTTGATTGTGTATAGAAATGGGCTTAGATATGCCATTTGGAGAAACAGAGGAGAATCTTCGGAGATGGGCTTGTAAATGCCATCCAAAGGTGATTGTTTGACAAATAGTTTGAACTGGATCTGAACAGAGAATGAATCAGAATAAACCATTGAGAGATTTATCTGAACCAATAAAAATCTTGGAACATCTTCAACTGGAATAAGAATCAGGGAGATCTTAGTGTCGATCTGACTGGACCAGAGAAGGTCTTGAATTAACTTTGACTGGATAAGAATCAGAAAAATATTGGAATCGATTCAACTGAACCAGACGAAAGTCTTGGAATATCTTCAACTGGAATAAGAATCAGGGAGATCTTAGTGTCGATATGACTGGACCAGAGAAGGTCTTGAATTAACTTTGACTGGATAAGAATCAAAAAAATCTTGGAATCGATTTAACTGAACCAGACGAAAGGCTTGGAATATCTTCAACTGGAATAAGAATCAGGGAGATCTTAGTGTCGATCTGACTGAAACAGAGAAGGTCTTGGAAAATCTTCAACAGTTGTCAGGGAACTGTTAAATCTTGGACTGCTGTTGAAGAGTAAGTGTGTCTTTAAAATTTGCTTAGAATGTTTTCAATGGTGATTCATGTTTCATTGTTTGAGGAGGATTCCTCTAGGAAATGTTTGACTGTATGCGATCCTTTGTTGGGATTGACATTCAATGCCCCAAGTGACGGGGACGGAGACCTGCCCCTGGCTACCCTGCACTTTGAGAGATTTCTTGAAATCTTGACTGGACTGCCCCAGGTGTGTTGGACGATGACATGTCATGCCCCCTTGTTGATAGGAGATTTTTATAAAGGAAGTGTCATCTCGCTTAAATTGACTTTGTTCGCTGAGAGAGCTTTTCGTTCATTGGATATTCATTGTGTGAATTTCTCCGCTGCTAAAGAAATGGTCATATGCAAACAGTGATATTCAAATAATGCAAAGTTTATGCTTATCTTGAAATTTTGAAAATGCATTTTTTAGCAGAAAGCTTTTGTAAGAAAAATTCAACTCAGGATTTAGAGCAAAATCTTACAGGAGTCAGGATACCTTTTGTAACAGTATGCTTTCGAACTAACCCACGCTTCAATTAGGACTTTTGAAGGGTTGTGACATGGCTTGGTTCATGGTTTAAGAAACAAAGGATAAAGGCTCAAAGTATATTTGTACCCACCCGCTCTTCGTGACGTTCTTCAGTCCTAAACTCAGTTAATTGTGCGTTTGAACTCCAATTGAGTTTGGAATGACATTTTGGTGATGGTTCAAACAAGTTAAGTTTGTTGGAAGGCAGTCATTTTCGCAACATTTTTTCATGTTGTTGAGGATTTGTAGTGACCTATTTCTTTTGATTTGTTATCCCCTAATTTTTTCCTGACTGTTCTTGTTTAGAGATTACAGTCAGTGGGATGCCCCAGTTTTCTTAAGCCTCCTTTGTAGGTTTCGACTCAGTGGTTTTTTTTGGAGAGATAATGACTGCATATGTGATAGGGAACTGTCACCATCTTTCGATTCCGAAGGGATGTTTTTGATGTCATTGATTGTATTACAAGATGAGAGTTTGCGACTAAACGCGTATTTGAATTAACTGAGAGACTACCCTTCCCCAGGTTTTGATTAAATGTTTCAATTTGTGTTAAAACAGAAAACTTCTACTTCTTTGGCTCGAAGGGGTTGACTAGGGATTATCTTCCTTATAACTCCAGTGTTTAGGATTTGAAAGAAATGCCTGTACATCGTCAGCAAGGTCTGTCCAAAAGCATATTGTATGAGATTATGGCATTATTTTCGTCATCCTCCCTCTAAAGGTTTGTGTCATAAGAAGAATAAAAAGCATAGTTTAACAATAGTGAAAACGAAAAAAATGAATTCAAGACAAACATATGTAGTGCATTAATGAAACAGAGTTTGGCATTAATAGATAATTGTTTGAATAACAAAAGAAATTACAATTGGAACTTCAAAATGAACAGAAGCCTCTTTGTTCGAACTTGTCATTTTAGGTTGAGATCCCTCAGCAGAAGACTTTCATCTGGCCATCTTGTGTGAACTCCAGCGTTGTTTCTTTAATCAGATCTTGAATTTTGTTTCTCAATGCCCAACAACTATCGGTGTCATGTCCAGGACTGTTGGAGTGATACACACATCTTGCATTTGGATTGTACCCTGGAAAGGCTGTGTTGGGATTCCGAGGGGGGTACCTTAATACAATCAGCTTAACTTCCAACAAGCATTGTAGCACTTGAGATAATGACATGTTAATCTCAGTGAAGCGCTTGTTAGATGTATTTCACTTACGCCAATTACCCTGTTAACGTTGATGAGGTTGTTGTTGGGCTTGTGACCCTGAAGCAAACTGGGGAGGTTTTCTCTCGGCTTCTTGTCTCAAGGGAGGCTGAATGATGACTTGATCCTCAATCTTAGTTGTTTGCCCTATTTGGTTACATTCATCTTGATGAAGCTTGTTGATGAGGACTCTCAGCTCCTCTTGTCCTCGAGCCAGGTCTTGAATAAGAGCCATCTAGCCCACCGGTTGTCCCATCATCTGGATTTTCATTGTCGCCATCTCACTCTGTAGTCTTTCCAACTGATCATTCCTGGTGCCCTCCGGATTCCCTATGACCATGCCCCTTGTGAGGAGAGCTTTCACCTCTTCTTGCCCCTTGGATAGGTTCAAGAACATCTCTTGGAGTTGAACATTTTGAGCCTGGACATCCTTGATAGTCTGTATTAGAGCCATCTCTACTAAAATAAACAGTAGGAAGATAAGGAGACTTGTTGCAAAGACCTGTTATGTTATGATGAATGCTGTTTATGTATATGCAATGCGTTAAAGGATTTTGGAAAAATCAAAATTGTCTAAAACAAGAAGGAACAAACGTTATATTAATAAAAATAGAACTTGTTTACATTAATTCCCCTAGGGAAAAAATAGTACAAAATTCTAAGATAAAAAGACGTTGCGCATCCTCTTTGGTACAATGTAGGTGTTGAGAGTCTTCTCTTCGTGAAGTTGACGAGTGAGTTCCAAAACCTTCTTCTCGCTTGCATAGAATTGGGCTTCGAAAGTGTCGCATTCTCCCTTGAGCTGTATCCAACTCCTTTGTAAACCTTCTAGTGATGTTGGCATGTCAGGATGTAGGAGGGTGTATGGAACCTCTCCTTCCATAACAGGCTCTATAATCACAGGAAGCATGTAGGGGTAAGGCATCATAAGACTTTGGGCGCGGGTTCATACCCACTTGAGGTAAGGCTCAAGAGGGATGAAATTCTTGTGTCCCAAGGTCTTATTGTCCACCTTGTTGGGCATCCTCCAAGCTCGGGTGAATCTTTGTCGAAGTCCTTTATCATCGTTGTCGAAGTCAAAAACCAAGTCTAGAATCAGCATGTCATGTGGGCCATCCCTTCGGGCATACCCAAATTGTCTCATAACCAAGAAAGGGTTGTAGGTAATGCCTCCCCTAATGCCTAGTAGAGGGACATTAGGTAATTCCCCACAATGGTCAATGATGATGACATTCTCTTTTGATCGAGAACACCAATGGATATCTGAATGTGTAAGGGTCATCAACCGTTGTGACCACCTTAAACCTTGCTCATTCTTCAAAACTGATTGGGGAAGATGAGAAACAAACCATCTTGTCAGTAGAGGAGTGCAACATATGAGAACACCTTTTTTCCTCATTGTTCGAGTGTGAAAAGAGTACAAGATATCTCCTAGCAGTGTAGGCATCAGGTTGCGAACCATGAAGATTTTGACAGCATTGACATCTATAAGCTGGTCAGGATTTGGGAACAAGACCAACCCATAGATGAGAAGAGCTACAATCTCCTCAAAAGCTTTAAGGTCTAGAGAATTCCAGCATTCTTGAGCTTTCTCAAACAGGAACTTTGCCAAAAAACCTTTGACACCACTTCTCGTTTCCCAATGACCTATGACATCTGACGGTTGCAAGTGCAGGGCTTGAGAAACATCTTCAGGCTTTGGATCTCTTTCCGTACCATTGAAAGGTAGTTGATGGAGAATAGGAATCCTCAAGAGTTGAGAAAATTCCTCCAAAGTAGGCATCATCTGGTAATCAGGGAATGTGAAGCAGTGGTGTAGGGGGTCAAAGAACTGGAAGAGAACTTTCACCATGTCTTCCTCTGTGTTGGAGTTGACCAAGTTGAGTAGACGACCATGCCTCTCGGTGAATGGAGAATACTCTGGAATCTTGGAAGCAAGCTCCTTGAGTTGAGGATGAATTCTTACAAGGTTGACCTGAATAGTTTTCCTGCGAAGTGAATCCATAACCTACAAAACAGGAACAAAGATGAAGATCTGAAATCCTTGAAATGGTTAGTGGATGCATATGATGCTTCATGATGTCCATGATGTTATGCACAAGTATATATGTACAAACAAATCACACAAGTTCCTAGTTTCAGGCTTGCATGGTGTTTCATAGGTAAGTACCCTCTTGAAGTTTAGTTGGCTCAACCTGTCCTAGAAATAGTAACTGGGTTCTAAGGAGCTCAATATCACTGGATTATTTTTTGTGTTCATTGTTTCAGTTTAGCCACTTTACTGGCGACCGAAGTATTCCAAGAAAACAACCCTCAATGAGTGTAGTATCGAGTATCTACCAACTTCGGACTGCACCAAAGCCAGTCATCTCACTACATCCTAAAAGGCCAAGTTGGTCAAGTAAAGGTTCTAAAAGTCCATTAGTGCTTCATGACATTACTCAGCGGCCCCGTATTCTCTTTGTTTGACTCAAAGACTACCGGTACCCATAAATATGCCGCACTAATATAGCTATTGCTTAGACCGTGTCGGTATACCCTGCACAATTTCCACAACGTATTGCTATTTACCTATGAATGTTTCCCAAATCCGGGTAGAGGATTCAAACCCAAACAAAAGAACCAAATGTAAAGCAATCAAGTCAAGCAAGATAAGCATGTAAAGGTGATCTAAACCCTAAGGTAACCCCACTTTTAGATTCTCCCCAGCAGAGTCTCCAGTTCTGTGATGCAGTGGGATAACTGACTTGAGGTTTTGCATTTGTGTTCGCAAATGTTTCGGTTTAGCAAGAGTTGCCACCGACTTTTTATTTTATCCAAAGGAAGGGTCAAAAAGCACAGGAAAGACCTTTGAGATGTTTTCTTGGGTTCGGGGGATAGATTATGAAAAGGGGAGGTGCTAGCACCCTTTTCACCCATGGTTTTCCATGGGATCTTAGTTACTTGTTTAGATCACTTGCTTTTGCTTTTCAATTGTTTGAAATGGTACTTTTGTGTGTGGTTTTGAAAGTATTTTGAAAAGAGGCCTTTGTTTAGGCAACCTTTGTAATGATTCTTGTTTGAATGTATACAAAGGTGTTTGTCTTTTGAAAAATGTTTCAATGTTTGAAAGTTGTTTGGAAATTGTTTTGAAATTGTATTGAAATGTGTGCGATAGTTTGAAAATAGCAAGGATGGTTTGCAAATTGATCAAGTAACTAAGAGTTGTCTACCCTAATCAAAAGTCTTTCCTACACATTTTTTATTCCTTTGACATTGTTGTTTTACCATTGTATTTGGTAAACAACCCTATCTTTGGATGTTAAACGGGATGGGCGTGGGTCATCGTATGACCATGATAACAATATTACCAAATATCTTTAGCAAGTTTTGAGGGACTTAAGATCATTTTTGTATAGGTAACCAAGATAGCATCATCGAGGGACTATGATCTTTTTGTTTTGTTTGATTTTGCCAAGATACCTAGCATGCATACCATGGCCATTTTAAGGCAACAAAGTGGATGAAACCCTAGGGGTGCTTGTGTGCATTGTGTTGTCATTTTTCATGCATTTTTGTCTTGAATTAAGTCATGCTATTTGTTTGATTTTTGGTCTTTGCATACAAAACCCTAATTTACAATCATGGTATATGAAAGCGATAAAATGCGTAAAGTAAATCTAGACTATTACAACAATATTATGGGGAGGGGGGTACACGTTTGAATAAGGGGTATTTGCACAAAATAAAACCCTAATTTTCTATTACAACCCAATTGAATTTATACAATAAATAAATGAACAATTATTTAAATGTACAATAAAATGTAAATATGCACAAATGTTTTTTGTATTTATTTTATGTATGTAAAATAAATTTATTTATGTCCTAAAAATAAGAAAATAAAATGATTATTTTTGAAAGGGTGAAAACCCTAATTTTGTTTTAAGAGAAAATATGCTTTATATTATTTATTTATTTATTCATTTTTTGTTTAAGAAAAATAATAATAATATATACAAAAAATGCTAAAAAATTAAATATTATATGAAAATATTAATTTAAGTGTATAAATAATAAAAATAAAAATATATAATATTTTTGTATTATTTACAAGTTTTATTTTAGAAAAATAAGTTATATTATTATTAATAAACTATTTTTATGCCCAAAAAATAATGAAAATAATAAAATAAAATGCAAAAATTTAAGAAAATATTTTTATGATTTTATAATGTTTAGAAACAATAAATAAAGTCAAAATATAAAAGAAATGAAAAAAATATGCAAAATAAAGAAAATGGGCCAAGGGGGTGCAAAAAGTAAAAGGGGGGTGCCAAGAGAAACAGGCCCAAGCGCGCCAGGCCCATACACATTTCATCCCTGACCTCTGCCTTCGTCCAAAACGCGCGTGTTCTGCAACTCAAACCTGTTCTCTCTATTACTTGCATGAAATCAAAAATTTACAACATGAAAGTTATAGTATTTTCAATCATGATTCCAACCATATCCATTTTGTGACCTAACTCTCAAAGGACGGAGAGAATTTTAATGGCCCTAAATTTTAACCTAAAATTTTCAGCATGTTCATCATCCAAATTCTCCTAGCTCGGTTAATATAAATAAGAACTATGCATATGTACAGCTCAAGCACATTAAGGACTACATTTTTGCTTCACAAACCTAAGCCTAATGATGCCTAATAAAGAGATAGAACTTTGAATATTACCTTGTTCAATTGAGTTTGGATATGGAAAAGCAGCAACTTTGAGTGAGGCCTGAAGTTCAGCTTGCTTGATGTTCCCTTAACCTTTCCCAATGCTCAACTTGCTTTGAAATGGCTTTAATCTCCTTGTAGAAGTCAACCTGCAAACCCAGAAATTGAAAATGGTGAAGCACGAAACAGGGGTTACAGTTGCTTGAGAAGGGCTTGGACAGCTTAGGTGTGATGTATGAAATGTGTCTAAAGTGGTTCAAGACAAAACGCACGAGCCAATTTGGTTTTTGGAAGTGGTTCTGCAGATATGGCCCTGTTTTGACAAGAACTTGTGCTTTTGTGTTTTAGGGTGTTTGGGAGCTTGGCAAATCGTGTTTCTGGCTTGTTACAATATGCTGAACTTGTTTGAAATGATATCAAGACTTGGTTTTAACAAATACTCAAGTTATGGACTTTTTGCAAGCTTACTTGCTTTTGAAGCAAAAGTGAGTTGACAAAGCTCAAAGCCTGCACAGGCTAGCTTGAGGTCTGAGCATAGTTGGTGTACCTTTCGGCAAGTTTGTGGATCTTGTTTGTAGCCAAAGATCAGGTTCAATGCTCAAGGAATACAAAGTTGCAAAAAAGTAAGCTTTATGGAAATGGTATTGTTACCTTTATGTCATAAATGGATTAAATCAATGTACAATGCTCTATAGTTCAGAACAAAGCCATTGTCCAATGTATTTGCATTAAATTAAGGAGTGTGGAAAGGTTTAAGACATGTAAAACAAGTACAAGCATGCTTAGGACAGATTTTCAACTTGTAGCAATGTGAAAAATGCCATGGACAAAAGTGAGAAATGGCCATTTTCTTTTCTTTGATTCTCCCTAACCATAGATGATTTTGGAGAGTTCTTGGACATTTTGGAAAGCTTGTAACATGATCTATAATCCATATTTGAAATGAATTTTGAGATTCCACTTGGAACTAGGTGAAAAGTTGCCATGAAGTTAGGTCAAAAATCCGCCTAAACTAAGGCAAAATTTCACTAAGTTAAAAGTTTCATGGAGCCCTATTCACAAAATCATAACTTGAGATCCAAGCATCTTTTGGGAAAAATTTGACAATAAAAGTTGTAGATTTCATGGAGGACTACAACTTTCATGTTGGAAGTTTTCTTTGAATCCAATTGAATCATGGTGAAAAAGTTGGGAAAACTTTGGAAAAAATAAGAAATTTTCATAACTTAGAAAATTTCTAAGTTATGAAAATTTTCAAACTTAAACCCTAATTTTCAAAATTAGGTTTCTTGGTGAACAAGTTTCATTTTCTTACACATCTTGATGAAAAATGACCCTTGGCACTTGATTTTGACCAAAAATTCAAAGTTTGACTTTTCAGTATATAGTTGATTTTTGATCAGTTGACTGGAAAATTCATCTGTCAATCCAATGCATTTGAGATCTTTTGAACCTTGGGATTAGGTCAAGATGATTCCATTGAGTCCTTGAAACCATGTTTGAACCCAATTTACCATTGGCTAGGTGAAAATCAGAAATTGCCCTTCTACAGTCAAAACCCTAATTTTGACCATTTTGCCCTTTTGATGATCTGATCAAATTTCTTGAGGAGTTATGGTCCAAACTTGATCAAATGGTTCATATGAGTCTATAATGTTAATGTGGATCAGAAATTATGAGGTTTGACTGTAAATTGGCCACAATTGACTTTTTTTCCCAATAAAGCTGATTTTTAGGTCAACTGTCCAATTGACTGGGCAAAAATGTGATTCAAGGCTTGAAACTTGGTATGAGCAATCTTAGGAGTCCAATATGAAGCATGAAAGTAACATGAGGAATTGAAAGTCCAAAAATCCTTGTGTAAACTCAAACCCTAATTTCAGGTCATCAGTGCAAGGAGATGTCTTGAGCTGAGCAAATCCTAATCTGGTCTTGAATTCAAGAAGTCTTGTGAGGAGAATCTTGATAAAATGAGAGGGAAAATTTTGGGGTACAACAATGAGCAAGAACTTACTTATACAAGCATAAGAAAAAGCTTGAGAAGAAGAATAAAAAGAAGAAAGACACATATAAGGAGGAAAGAACAAAATCTAAAGCTCTTAGGACGTCAATGTCAAAGTTCTCTAAATGTGAGCATGTATACGATAGTGGTTTTAGTGATGGTGAAGACTTAAATTGTAAATATGGTTGTATGAAAGGCTTTCCTAAATGCAACCAATTGTTTCACTAAACCCCAAGGACCTAATGAATATTGGGTACCTATCTTGTCTTGTTGTTTTTGTAGGAACATTTGTCTTAACTCTATGAAGAGAATATGAGTTCTCATTTATGGTGGCTAAAGGTATATGTACATATTCTAATTCTATTGTATATGGGACAAGATAATGGATTATGTGATCTAGAAAACAAAAACAAATTTTTGTTTTATTGGTAAAAAATGCGTGAGTTAGTTTTGATGTTGTATCCAAGAATACCCAGAAAAAGGTATTTCATTTCATAATATAGGTTTATCTTCAAGAGACATACTCAATGACCCCGAAGATGGAATTGATCAACCCGAATCGGTGAAACATGAGGAGGAGAAAGATAACTAACATGAAAAGGATAAAGATGAGAGTTTAATCAAAATTAATAATCATCAAATTAATGACCTTATTGGACTCATCACAAGTTATATTTTTTGGGTACTTTGTCAAAGTGAAAAGTGGTAAGATTGCGTTCTTCTAAAATCTTTGTGGCATACTTTACATTTGGTTCGAATTTCTTTCAAGAGTTCCTTGTGAAATGCAAGTGCATCCCCCGTCATATTGTACGGTGAGGTAGTATAGATTTAAATTTCGCTTTATTAGTAAGTTCTCTCTTTTACTTGTTTATTTCTCTCTCTCTCTCTCTCTCTCTCTCTCTCTCTCTCTCTCTCTCTATATATATATATATATATATATATATATATATATATATATATATGTGTGTGTGTGTGTGTGTGTGTGTGTGTGTGTGTGTGTGTGTGTGTGTGTGTGTGTGTGTGTGTGTGTGTGTGTGTGTGTGTGTGTGTGTGTGTGTGTGTGTGTGTGTGTGTGTGTGTGTGTGTGTGTGTGTGTGTGTGTGTGTGTGTGTGTGTGTGTGTGTGTGTGTGTGTGTGTGTGTGTGTGTGTGTGTATTATGAGTATTCATTTGAAAAATAATTCTTAATTAATAATCATGGTGACTTATTAATTTATATACTTATAATGATCTCATATATTATATTTTCATGTTTTTTCATAAACACTCATGTGTACATAAGCATGTTTAGCTTTATTAAACATCAAGCATAACACATTTGACAATACATCATATTTGATTCTACTAACATGCGATTTGTCAAAGAGTTTCTAAGCTTATGCAGGGATTATTTGAAATGAGTCTTAAGGGAAGTTGAATTACTCTCCCGGACTACAAATAAAGAAACTAAAGAAAGTAACACATGCGTGGGGAATTACCTTCGCAATCATGTTGAAAAACGGATGTTGTGTTCGAGCACTTTGATAGTGAAAATCAACTTGTCGACGTTTGTAACCAAACCGTTTTTCAACAAACATAAAGAATTGAGGATTATTAATGTCTCCAATGTTACCTTCTTTATTATGATGCTTTCACTTTTATATTTTTTCTCTAACACTTTGTTTGAGTATTTACATCATGTGAATACAACTTCCATTCTATCAAGAGGTAATATTGTTCCAAATTTCTCCTTAAAAGTAAGATTTTTCTTAGTACATGTTTAATTAATGAAAAATGCTTGCTATGTTCTAAAATCATGAAAACCATGAATGTTCATTTCCAATAATTTTGATTGATAATCATTGCGTGTTCTCAATGTATATGCTTATAATGACTTCATGCATTAATTCTTTCACATTTGTATAAGTTTGTTCTAGTATGTACAAGTATGTTTTCTATTATTATTTCTTGTATTTGTGCATGAGTATAATGTAAGCATGTTAATTGCATGTATGGTTTTTTTTTGTAGTTGAGATACATTTTATGACAATATTTTCATTTTGGATTGAGTAGTGGCATGTTCTTGTTGCTATGCTAGGCACATGTGTGCGTGAGATTTGGAGTTCCATTGTGATGTGTTACGTGATAGTGACACTATAGAAGTAACTTGACTAGTTTTCTCTTGCATCACATTCATTATTATTCATGCAATTGCATTACATGTTTGGTAATGTTTTATGTTTATTATGTATTAATTTTTCATCATTACATATTGTGATACGGTGGGAGAACTGACTATGGTTTTGCGTTTGTTTTCGCAAATGTTTCGGTTGAGCAAGAGTCGCCACCGACTTTTTATTTTATCCTAAGGAAAGGTTTAAAAAGCACTGCAAAAACCTTTGAGATTTTTTCTTGGGTTCGGGGAGTAGATTATAGAAAGGGAAGGTATTAGCACCCTTTCTATCCATGGTTATCCATGGGCTCTTAGGTACTTGCTTAGATCAACTTGCCTTGGTTTTCAATTGTTTGAAAATGGTGCTTTGTATGTGGTTTTGAAAATGTTTTGAAAAAGATGCCTTGTCTAGGCTACCCTTGTAACAATTCTTTACTCGAATGTTTTACAAAAGGTGTTTGTCTTTTTGAAAAGATGTTTCAAGGTTTTTGAAAGTTTGTTTTGAAAGTGTTTGTGAAGTGCGGTTTGAAAGATAGGCAAGTGTTTTTGTTTTGCAAGTTGACAAGTACTTAAGAGCTATCTACCCTAAAGTTCTCAAAGATTTTTGCTATGTTTTAACCCTTTTAACAATTTTGTTTCACCATTGCATTTGGTGGACAATCTTGTGTTAGGACGTGAAAGGGACGGGCGCGGGTCATCGTTTAGACCATAATTGCAATGGTGTCAAGTATCTTTGGGCAATTTTCCTTTAAGGGACTTGATCATTTTTAGGCAACTTTTCGAAAGCGTCATCGAGGGACTATGATCATTTGAATTGTGTTTGTTTTGCCCAAAGAGACCTAACATGCAATATGGCCCATTTATTGAAGGCAACAAGTGGAATACCCTAGGGGTGCAAGTGTGATTAGTGTTGTCCATTTTCATGCTTGTTTATCTTGAAATTAGGTCAAACTATGTTTGTTGTTTTTGATTCGCATACAAACCCTAATTCTAACATGGCATAATTAGAAAGCATTAAAATGCGAAAAATAAAGTTCTAAACTATTACAACACAATATATGGGAAGGGGGGTACAAATGTTCAAATGGGGGGTATTTTAGCAAGAAATTTAAATCTAACTATTACATCAATTTGGAATTATACAAGGCAATTAATTGCACAAATTAAATAGAAATAAAATAAATATGCAAGATGCAAAAAGGCTTTTTATATGTATGAAAAAAAGTATTTTTATGTCAAATAAACAAAATAAAAAGTATTAATTTTTGGGTATTTTTATGTTTAGGGTAAAACCCTAATTTTATTAGGTAAAAGGTATTATTTATTTAATATGTACAATGTTTATTTATTATATACAAAAATAAAAATAAAAATGAAGTATATTTGTAAAAAGGTATTTTTAATATTAAATATTAATAAAAAATAAAAGTGTGTATATTTCATATTTTTTACCTAAATATTCTAATAAATATAGATGTATTATTATTATTTACTAAATATATATTATATGTACAAAAATAATAATATTTAATATTTATAAAAAAAGTATATTTTATATCAAATATTTTCAGAAGATAAAATAAAATTAAAAAAAATGAATGTATTTGGATTATTTTTTCTAGTTATTCTAAATAATAGTATTTATATATTATTTATGTACAAACTAACTAAAGACTAATAAATATCAAAATAAATGCAAAAAATGTGGAAAAAATGATTTTTATATTTTTTCATACTTAAATAAAAATATAGAAATAAAATCAAAAGGAAAAAATGGAAAATGATAAGTAAAAATCAAAATGGGTCAGGGAGGTTCAAAAGCAAAAGCAAGGTGCAAATAAGAAAAACAGAACAAGCCCAGCCCAATAGGACCTTCTTCAACCTCTGGCCAGAACGTTGACAAAAAACGCGCGCTTGTACAATGATTCAAACACCTGGATTCGTGGTCTTTTAGCACAAACTTACAACATAAGAAATGTTAATCATCAAGCCACGATTCTGAATATGTAAAGAACTCATCCTAACTCTCAGAAATGAGAGAGAATTTCATCATTCCCAAATCTTAACCTATCTTTTTATCAATGTTCAGACCTCAAATTCTCATAGCACAGGCAAAATAAATGGAAAGTAAAGACATGTACAGTTTCAGGGGCATGAGTAGAACACTTCTTATTCTCAAACTTAGAGCTAATGATGCCTACATTGAGAGTTAGAAGTTCAAGAATATACCTGTTCAGTTGGAATCGTGTCTGGAAATGGGGGAGCTTTCAGGGCAAGATGATGATTTGTACAGCTTCCTTGAAGTGTGAGGATGCTATTCCAATACTTGGTATGCTTTGAAACCTTCTGCATTAAGCTGCAGAAGTCAACCTGCAAGAGGAAGAAATGAAAATGGCCAAACTGATTAGAGGAGTTACAGTTCACTTCTAATGCTTTTGGTAGTTTGGATTGATGGTAAGGAAAGTGTTTGAACTGGTTTTAGCAAGAATGCACGATGGAAATGAGTTGTGGGATTCAATCTGCAGCAGGTGCTCTGTTTTGACAGTTTGAGAGTGATTCTGTGTTTGAGAGGGCAATGGAGGTGGATAGCTAGTGTTTCAGCTTGGGTTTGATGATTAGAAAATGTTTGACAAGTTTGCTTCAGCTTGGTTTACAGGAAAATGAGAGTTGTTATGTGTTATGGCAAGTTTCTTACACTTTAAGCAACAAAAGGCCACTTGGTGTTTCTAGCCTGTACAGGCCCCCATTCTATGCTGAACCACTTAGTCTTGATCAGTTTAATTAGCCCATAAACTTGTGCCAAAGGGATCTTAACTGTACTTACTTGGATTTGCATTTTGACATAAAGTTCACTTTTGCAAAAATGGTTAAAATGCTTTATCTATTTTGGGATTAAACCATTATGCAATGCTTGAACACATAGAATATGGTCTTGGCACAAAGAGTTTGCATTAAATTTATGAGTTTAAAAAGGATTTAGGGCCTGTAATCAAGAAATGCATGCTGATTTGAAAATTGCCTAAATGTATGAACATGGAAATTGGCCATAACAAAAGTGAGTTTTTCCCATATTGCCAAATTCGATTCTCTCTAACCATGAGGTTGTTTGATGAGTTCTTGGACATTTTGGAAAGCTTGGAATGTGTACTTCAATCCATCTTTGAAATGAAAATTGAAATTCCAAGTGGAAGTATGTGAAAAATGTTCTTGAATTTAGGCAAAAATCCTGCCTAAAATAGGTCAAATTTTCTCTAAGTTAAGAATGGTTTGGTACCCTTGTTCCAAAAATTGTAACTTGAGCTACAAGCTTATTTTTGGAAAACTTTGTGAATCAAAGTTGTAGATTTTGCAATAGGCTACAACTTTCATGTTTTGACTTTTGCTTGAATCCAAATGAATCTTGGTGAGAAAGTGGGACAAAGTTAGGAAAAAATTAGGGTTTTTCATAACTTAGAAAAATTCTAAGTTATGAAAAATCTTCATTTCAAACCCTAATTTGCAATTCTTGATTTCTTGATGAACAAGTTTCATGATTTGGCATGTTTTGATGAAAAATGAATCTTGACACTTGATTTTGACCAAAAAGTCAAAGTTTGACTTTTTCAGTATACAATCAAAATTGATCAATTGACTGGGAAATTCAACTGTCAATCTTGTGCATTTGGGATCTTTTGAACTTGTTGAGCATGTAAAGACAATTCCATGGGGTCCTTGAGTCCATATGTGAGCTTGGTTTGCCATTGGCTAGGTCAAACAGTCAAAAATTGCCTTTATGCAGTCAAAACCCTAAAAATGACCATTTTGCCCTTTTGATGATCTGATCAAATTTCTTGTCGAATTGTGATCCAAACTTGATCAAATGGTCCATGTGAGTTCATAATGTTGATGTGGGTCAATTTTCAGGAGATTTGACTGTCAATTGGCCACAGTTGACTTTTTCCCCAATACAGCTGATTTCTAGGTCAACTGTCCAATTGACTGGGCAAAGTTTGGAATCAAGGCTTGAAACTTGATGTGGATAAACTTGGGAGTCCAACATGAAGCATGAAATTCATCTTAGGCATTTTAGGTCAAAATATCTTTGTGCAAACACAAACCCTAATCTGGGTCAACAGTGCAAGGAGAAGTCTTGAGCAGATGAAACCCTAACTGGATCTTGAGTTCCAAGGGCTTTGTGATGAGAAATGTTGAGAAAATGGGAGGGAAAATTTTGGGTTAAAACAGTTGCCCATGTTCAATCTTCTTGAATCCGAAGAGTTAGATTGGCAAGTTTGCCTTTCGCGACTCGAGGGTAAAAGGAGATTGGACACTAGAGTGCCCCAAAATTTGCACTCGTCAAAGCAATGGATGCGGGAATGGGCTTAGAGATGTCATTTGGAGATGGGCTTAACGATGCCATCGGGAGGAGTGACAGAAACTTGTCGGGGATGGGCTTAAAGATTCCATCTGGAATGAGTATCAGAAAGGTGTCCGTGTTTAGGACCAACTCTGAACTAGGGTCTGAATAAGCAATAGATTGACATCCGTATCTGGAGGTATCCGTAAACTGTTTTCAAAAGTTGCATATGAACAAGCGATAGATTAACATCCGTTGTTGGGAAGAATCCATAAACTGTTTTCAGAAGTCTTGAGAAGAGACTGAACAAGCGATAGGTTAACATCCGTTACTTGGAGGACCCGTGAACTGTTTTCAGAAATCTTGGAGTTGAATAAGCAATAGAGCAGCATCCGTTGTTGGGAAGCGTCCGTAAACTGTTTTCAAAAGTTGCATCTGAACAAGCGATAGATTAACATCCGTTGTTGGGAAGAATCCATAAACTGTTTTCAGAAGTCTTGAGAAGAATCTGAACAAGCGATAGGTTAACATCCATTACTGGAGAACCCGTGAACTGTTTTCAGAAATCTTGAAGTTGAATAAGCAATAGAGAAGCATCCGTTGTTGGGAAGCGTCCGTAAACTGTTTTCAAAAGTTGCATCTGAACAAGCGATAGATTAACATCCGTTGTTGGGAAGAATCCATAAACTGTTTTCAGAAGTCTTGAGAAGAGACTGAACAAGCGATAGGTTAACATCCGTTACTTGGAGAACCCGTGAACTGTTTTCAGAAATCTTGAAGTGGAAGAGGAACCGGTGTAGGGCTTCCTGATGATGTGCTCGTATAAAACTGCATCTGGATGAATCTGGAATAAGCATCAGAACGTCGCCATGTCTGGGTCACATCTGAACTATTTCTAGAGAGAATCTCGGAAGATAATGATTTTTGTCTGTCAACTGATCTTATCTGAAAAGGTAAAGAGTTAGTTATATGCAATGTCATGATGCATGATACAATGTATGTTATATGATATGAATGTAAATGAATGCGCATGTAAGCTGGAGAGCTGTCTTGCGGAGGATAGGTGAACCCGAGATGGCTGAAGATAAAAGCCTCTTGACTGCTGCCGGGAAGAATAATTCCTGGTTGTTGCTGGGGAATAAGGAGCTTGGGTTGTATACCAATCTTCTGGGGAATACCAGACCTTCAAACGTCGAGGGGCCTCAGAACCACTTGTAGGGACTTGGAATTCCCTTGGTGACTTGCAGGGTAAGAGAATTTCTGATGATGTCTACTGGGGATTTTAGAATCTGGTAGGCTCATGCTGAGGAGGTAAGACTGAGAATCTCTAGTCTAGTAAGAAGCCTTTCTGTGGGTAGAAGGTTCACTAGTCTGGCTCCGCTGGGGATTGATAGTTTGATGTTTCAGCTCTGCTGGGGATACTGAAACTTAAACTCTGAGGGGAATTGAGTTCTGGAGGATTCTCTGGCTGGGGATAACAAAGATAAACTCCTCTGGGGATTGTATTGATAAGTTATGCTGGGGAACTTTGATGAACACCGCTGGGGATAGGGAGAATTCTGCCGAGTGCAATCTTCTGTGGCAATTAGCTAAGGATATCCCAGTTATAAGCCCTTGTGAGGAATAACTTTGAATAAAGCTCGGGAGAGGCGTCCGTACTCTGCAGGGGATAAGCTTCCAGAATCTACTGGGGATAAGCTTCAAGACCTGCTGGGGATATGGATTCCAAATCTCCTGGGGGTTTCCTTTGAAAGGGTATCAAGATATCCAACTACACCTTCAATCTATCAGTAATCCTCTTTCTTGATTCATAAGGAAATGATTATGTTCAAATGCATATGCCTATTTAACAAAACATTGGACGTTTCTCAAAATAAAACAATTAGTGCAAGAGAAAGAAGAAAAAGGAAATGACACAAATTTCTGGGAAGAGTATTTGTATTAACTTTCTCTGAGTATATTCGTACAAAGGAGACAATCATCCTAGTAAGAGGATTTTGTCGTAAATATTGAAAGATTTATACAAAATAAAGATGGTTATGTGAAATAATTCCATGGGATTCCATTCTGCTATAGCCTTCACAACTCTGAATATCTGTCCATCCAATGCTTCGTTTGCCGATGACTGGATTGATCAGAAGCCTGGAACTGGTTGATGAAGAGATTGTCTTTTGAAGTGATCCGACGAGACATAGTCATACGCTTTAATTCCCTAACTTTTGCCTGAATCGCCCTTTCGGGTTTTCGATCCACCGGGAAACCCCTTTTTGCCCAAGCCGCCCTTTCGGGTTTTCAACTTGCCGGGTGTACAGATTTTTTTTGTTTTTATCCCTAATTTTTTCCTGAACCACCCTCTCGGGTTTTCGGTTCACCGGGATGCCCATTTTTACCCAAGCCGCCCTTTCGGGTTTTTGACTTGTCGGGTTATTTCATGCGTAGTATCTTTTGACTATGTCTGCGTTCGCAGGGTGCGGCAAATCGTCGCCGTCCATGGTGGTCAGAATCATTGCACCACCAGAAAATATGCTCTTGATCACAAATGGTCCTTTATATGTAGGAGTCCATTTGCCCCTGGGATCACTTTGCGGCAAGATAATCCGCTTGATTATGAGATCTCCGACTTGATACACTTGACGTCTGACTTTCTTATTGAAGGCCTTGATCATCCGTTTTTGATACGTCTGACCATGGCATATAGCAGCGAGTCGCTTCTCGTCGATCAAATTGAGTTGATCAAGTCGGGTCTGCATCCAATCATCTTCATTCAAACCTGTGTCCTTCATAATCCTTAGAGAAGGAATCTGAACTTCCATAGGCAGGACAGCTTCCATGTCATATACCAACGAAAATGGGGTTGCCCCGGTTGAAGTATGTGCCGTCGTACGGTATCCATGTAGAGAAAACGGTAACATCTCATGCCAGTCTTTGTAAGTGACTGTCATTTTCTGAATGATCTTCTTAATGTTTTTGTTCGCAGCTTCAACAGCACCGTTCATCTTCGGCCGATAGGGAGATGAATTGTGATGATAAATCTTGAACTGTTCGCACAATGCGGTGATCATCGTGTTATTCAGATTTGTACCGTTGTCTGTGATGATCCTGTCTGGAACACCATACCGACATATGAGATTTTGCTTGATGAAGCGGGCAACCACATTTTTAGTAACAGAGGCGAAGGAAGCTGCTTCGACCCATTTGGTGAAATAGTCAATGGCAACTAGGATGAAACGATGTCCGTTGGAAGCCGTGGGCTTGATCTCTCCAATCATGTCAATGCCCCACATTGCAAATGGCCAAGGAGCAGTCAGAACGTTGAGAGGAACTGGAGGGATATGAACTTTGTCAGCGTAGACTTGACATTTGTGGCAAGTACGGGAATGTTGATGGCAGTCAGCTTCCATGGTAGACCAGTAATAGCCTGCCCTTAGGATCTTCTTAGCCATTGTATGCCCGCTCAAGTGAGTGCCAAATGTGCCGCTGTGTATCTCAGTCATGATCAACTCTGCTTCAGCTTTGTCTATGCATCGGAGTAATACACAATCATGGCTTCGTTTGTAAAGGATGTTGTTGCTCAGGAAGAATTTGGCAGCAAATTTCCTTAAGAACTTCTTGTCATTTACGGAAGCTCCTTCGGGATAATCTCTAGTCTAGAGATACCTTTTGATTTCATGGAACCAGGGTTGTTCCACTACTTCTTCGGTATTAATCTCGTGACAATGTGCAGGTTCATCCATTCGCTCGATGGTGATTTGGGGAGCCTCGTTATCCCAGTTGAGTTTAAACATGGAGGACATTGTAGCTAGAGCATCTGCTAGCTGATTCTCTTCTCGCGGGAAATGCTCGAAGGTAATTTGCTCGAAATGAGGCAACAATGTCAAGACATGTTCTTTGTATGGGATAAGATTAGGGTGCTTGGTATCCCACTCTCCTTTGATTTGACTGATAACCAAAGCCGAGTCCCCAAATACGATCAAAGATTTGATCCCCAAGTCTATAGCAGCCTTGAGACCAAAGATGCAAGCTTCATACTCAGCCATGTTGTTTGTGCAGCTAAAGCAAAGTCGGGCCGTGAAAGGTGTATGACAACCTTCCGGGGAAATGAGTACTGCGCCGATACCGTTTCCAAGTGCATTTGAAGCACCATCAAAGTACAGGGTCCATCGGGATCCCTTTTCGGGTCCGTCATACGGTCCGTTACCTTCAATGTTGTCCAAATTCATGATGTCCTCGTCTGGGAAGTCAAATCTCATGGGTTGATAATCTTCGATAGCTTGATGAGCCAGATGGTCAGCTAGTACACTCCCTTTTATAGCTTTTTGTGTGGTGTACTGGATGTCATACTCAGTTAGGATCATTTTCCATCTAGCTATCCTTCCAGATAAAGCAGGCTTTTCGAAGATATACTTGATAGGATCCATTTTGGAAATCAACAAAGTAGTATGAGTCAACATATACTGTCTTAGTCGGCGAGCAGCCCATACCAAAGCGCATCAAGTTTTCTCAAGCAGTGAGTAGCGAGTCTCACAGTCGATAAACTTTTTGCTAAGGTAATAAATAGCATCAGAATAGGAGGTTCTAGCAAATACTCCTTGATCTTATCGAAAGCAGCTTGGCAATCGTCGTTCCATTTGACTACCTGATCTTTCTTCAAGAGTTTGAAAATTGGCTCACAGGTAGAAGTCAGATGAGAGATGAATCTGGCAATATAGTTCAAGCGCCCCAAGAATCCTCTAACCTCCTTTTCAGTACGGGGAGCAGGCATCTCTTGTATTGCTTTCACTTTTGCCGGATCGACTTCAATGCCTTTGTTGCTTACAATGAATCCTAGAAGTTTACCAGACCTAACTCCAAAAGTGCACTTACTTGGATTCAGCCTGAGTTTGTATTCTTTCAACCTGGAAAACAGCTTTTCTAGATGTTCAAGGTGCTCCTCCTCTGTTTGTGACCGAGCTATCATATCGTCTATGTAAACTTCAATCTCATGATGTATCATATCATGAAACAAAGCTACCATGGCGCGTTGATAAGTTGCCCCAGCGTTCTTCAGTCCGAACGACATCACATTGTAACAGAAAGTGCCCCATTGTGTGACAAAAGTTGTTTTCTCCATATCCTCGGGGGCCATTTTGATTTGATTGTAGCCTGAGAATCCATCCATGAAGGAAAACACTTTGTGCTGAGCTGTATTGTCGATCAAAATGTCAATGTGTGGTAGCGGAAAATCATCTTTGGGGCCGGCCCTATTCAAATCTCGGTAGTCCACACACATCGTGACTTTGCCATCTTTCTTAGGTACTGGCACGATGTTAGCAACCCATTGAGGATAGGATGTAACAGCCAGAAAGCCAGCGTCGAATTGCTTCATCACTTCTGCTTTGATTTTTTCAGACATGTCAGGCCTCATTCGGCGGACTTTTTGCTTGATCGGTGGACAATCCTCTCTTGTGGGGAGACGGTGAACCACAATGTCTGTGTCTAAACCCGGCATGTCTTCATAAGACCAAGCGAAGATTTCAACATACTCATTCAACAACTGTATCAGGCGCTCCTTGACACTTGGTTCCAGATTGGCACCCACTTGCACCTCCTTCCGGTCTTCCTCGGTCCCTAAGTTGACAGTTTCCAATGACTCTTCGTGCGGTAAGATGGCCCTTTCCTCTTGCTGTAGAAGTCTGGCTAGTTCCCCTGGTACTTCACAACCTTCGTCATCTTCATACTCGGCTTGATTGACCAGATCTTCAGAGTTATTGAAGGATATAGAAGAATAGTCACCCATGGAATCCGGAGTGGATGGGTACCTGCATTTGTGAGTGTGGGTGTGTGTAAGGGATAGCCATCCTTAAACAAAAAATGCAAAAGGAAAGAAAATGAACACAAGTAGTTTATCAAATGAAAAACGTCCAATGAATCATTAAACATGGAATATGGATATGAAAAATAATCAAAACCCTTACAAATGGACCTACATGCCCCGGGCAAGGCATGAGGTGAAAAGATAGTGTACGGATTGTTCGAAAATAAATATTACAGACCAATAGGAAATGTTTGACAGATAAATTACTGATGAATAAAAGTGATGGGGACAAAGTCTTTTGCCTCCCAGTTGCACAATCCTCCTTTGACAGTCGGGTAAATCCACTCTTCGATGTTGCTCTCTTTGTCTTCATCCTCCAAAGCGTTGATTCCGTAGGGAGAAATTTTGATTGGCGCCCTTTCAATCTTCGAACGGTGCATAGCTTTCTGGCCCGCGACAGTGAACCCTAATCTAAATTTGTCTGTTTTATATGGAATATCGGGCAACTGCCCCCATGTTGAATTCTTCCCCTCCTTTATTGCGGCCCTTGCGTCCTCCAGAGATGCCATCCTGGCCATCTGCCTCGGTACTTCAGCTGCCAACTTTGCTACTGTTATTTCAGGAAGGACTTCTTCGAAATGCTGGAAAGGCGTCTCAATGAACTCCCCCTCTACCTCCACATACCGGAAGGAGTTCAAGTGGCTGATCATGTACTCCTCTTCACCATGGACGGTAATGATCTTTCCCTTGACAGGATACTTCAACATCTGATGTAAGGAGGAGGTGACTGCCCCAGCATGGTGTATCCAAGGCCTACCCAACAAGCAAGAGTATGACGGACGGATGTCCATCACATAGAAAGTAGATTTAAACACCTCAATGCCTATCTTGATGGGAATTTCAACCTCCCCATGGACCATCCTCTTCGAACCATCGAAAGCTCTGACAACAATATCACTCGGCTTCAACTCTAACCCTTCACAATCCAGTCGGTCCAAAGGTTTCTTAGGCAGTACATTCAGCGACGAACCAGTGTCGACCAAGACATGTGCGAGAGTAGTTCCTCGGCACTCGACTGAAATGTGCAAAGCATCATTGTGGTTTCTACCTTTAGGAGTTAGGTCGGCATCAGAGAAACCTAATCCGTTGTCCGCAGTAAGGCTGACCACGCAATTTTGAAATTGATCTGCAGAGGTTTCCTGGGGCCCATGGGCTGCCTTCAGGAATTTTATCAGAGCTTTAGCGTGCGCTTTCGAGCAAAGTAGTAGTGCCAGCATGGAGATCTTTGAGGGGGTTTGCCCCAGCTGTTCTACAACATCGTAATCACTTCTTTTGATTATCTTCAAGATCTCATCCATTTCCTTCTTGGAGGTTTCCGGGATGACCAAGGGTTGAGCCCTCGTCCTGACGAGCTCATCTTGGATTCCCTTACCTTTATCAGCAGCGGTAGGAGGGACAATACTAGGAACAACAACATCTTCAATCAATGGGGTTCTAGCAGAGAGTTTTATTGGTGCAGGGATAACCTTGTCAGCTGATGAGGGTCCAAAGATTTCTCTTGGAGGGGCAATCTCTGGAGAAATTATTCTCCCGCTTCGGGTGATTTTGCTCGTGCCCGCAATGTTTCCAATGCTGGCTTCTTCATCATCCGAACTTTCTTCAGTTATTTCGATTTGTTTAATACCATGGTAGTAGACGTCACCGCCGTAGTTCCACGGTATTGACTTCTCAAAAATATAGGGGACAGGCCCTGGCATTATCTTCAAAGGAACAAATTTCGTAGCTGGTGTAATCTTAACAGGCTTTCTGACGGCCTTGGAAAGATTGGCGTGAATGGTTATGATTGAGACATCTTCAGTATGGGTTGGAACAGTAGAAACTTTTTCAAACAAAATTTGTCGACTGTCCATTAGGCCTTGGATGCCTTTCTTCAGTAACGGACAATCAAACGGCAGGGAGTAACAACAATAACAATCTTCTTTACATCCCGGGAAGATCCCGACCCTTAACAGATTCAACTTGATGGTCAACAATGGAGTTATCAGATCATTGACATCAGCAACATACAAATCTTCTTCAATGGCATTGATATTTCGGCCGTGCTTCGGCATGGGAGCAGATATCACATTAGGCTTCTCCGGAGCGTCAAACTCCACTTCCTTCGCCTCTATCAGGTCTTGGATTTTATGCTTGAGTGCCCAACAATCATTGGTGTCGTGCCCGACACTGTCAGAATGGTAGGCGCATTTAGCATTAGGATGATAATGCGGAGAGGACGTATTCACATTTTTTTGGTGCCTCTTTGATAGTGGCGAGATTCAACTTTAACAGATGGGGAAGCACTTGCGCTGGAGTCATATTAATGCGGGTGAACTGCCGTTGTGGCCGTTCCACCCGTTGCTGATTTGGTCTGGACTGGTTATAGCGAGGCTGCTCACTTGAAGGATTTTGAATCATTACGGCCCCCACAGTTGGCCGGCGCTCATTCTTCCCTGCTCTTCTCTGGGAGTATACCACAGCCGTTTCCTTCTTGAAAGGTTTCTTCTCAACACTTGCAGCGGCACCCTTCTGAATCTTTCCTGACTTGATGCCAGCTTCTATTCTTTCGCCTGTTAAGATCAAATCGGTAAACCCCGCGGAAGAGTTACCGATCAGATGATTGAAAAATGGCCCAGATAGGGTCCCTAGAAACATATCAACAAGTTCACGGTCGGTTAAAGGAGGCTGCACCCTGCCAGCCAAATCCCTCCATTTTTGTGCATATTCTTTGAATCCTTCGCCTGTTCCCAGTGACATACCCTGAAGTTGGGTACGCGTAGGAGCAAGGTCAGAATTGTACTGATATTGTTTGTAGAAGGCGGTGGCCAAGTCTTCCCAGTTTCGGACGCTGGTTCCCTCTAGCTGATAAAACCACTCCAGTTGAGCCCCAGAAAGGCTGTCTTGAAAGAAATGGATCCAAAGGTTCTTATCTGCCGTATAAGGTTGGATATTTCTTACGTAGGACCTGAGATGCATTTTTGGACAGGACAACCCATCATACCTCACAAAAACTGGCACTTTGAACTTTGGGGGAATCACAATCCCGGCAACTAAACCCAAGTCTTCAAAATCCAAACCCGATACTCTCTGTAGCTCCATGGAGGCCAACCTGTCTTCTAAACCTTTGTATTTATCATCAGCCGAAGGGTATTGTTGATCAGAGTAGTCTTCATCCTCTTTGACCTCCTCTTCTTCCACATCGGACTCGGAAGGTACCGCAGCCCCACCTCCTTTACTGGTTCCTTCATCAGAAGTAGGAGGAAATTCAAGCACTCTCCTGGCCTCTCCGTCAAATCTTCTCCCTAAAGTAGCCACCCCGAGTCTCTTTTTCTTCTTTTTCACTGGGTCTTTATTCCCCAGCAAGGTCTTGAGATCCTCCTGACCCTTAGCCAAGGTCATCAGGAGTTGCTGGAACTGTGCATTTTGAGCTTGCAGGTCTTTGACTGTTTGCTCGAGATCCATCCTACTGAAATAAACAGTAGACAGATAAGGAAACCTGGCGTGAGACCTGCTTATGCACATGATGAATGGTATGCTTATGTATGCAATGCATTCAAGGATTTAGAATATTCAAACTTGTTGCAGACAAAAAAGAACGCACGTTGTGATCGGTGGATCTGGAACTGACTGTTTAACGCTGGTTCGCGAAATGTCGCGGAAGCAAGAGTCGCCACCGTCTTTTATTTTCTCCAAATGGAAAGGACAAAAGCACAGAAAAATTCCTTAAAGAGATTGCTCTCGGTTCGGGAGGTAGATTATAGAAAGGGAAGGTGTTAGCACCCTTTCTATCCATGGTTATCCATGGGCTCTTAGATACTTGCTCATTGTGTTTTCAAAAATGGTTTGTTTGCTTTTCAACTGTGGGTTTTAAAAAGTTTCTTTGAAAATTCCAGTTCGACTCTTGTATCGGTCCTCAAGAGTGTTTGAAAAATTGCTTTCGAAAGCTTTTTGAAAATGTGTTGGTGCGAAAAGAGCTTTTGAATTGTTTTGAATTTAGAGCAAGTATCTACGAGAACCTACCTACCCTAAGGAATTTGTCTGTGTAAATGTCCTTTAAAGTAGTGCCATCCCACCATTGAGAGGTAGGTAGCACCACCGTTGGAGGTGTTCGGGTCAATTCGAGGTTCGGGACATGGTGATCACCAGAGCAATATGAAGACACCTTAGAAGCTACCCTCATGCCAGGTTCCCGGATCATGAGGACTTACTAAGATATCCTCTACTCGACGATCACCTTTCGAGAGGCAAGGCAACAGTGAAGCGTACCCTAGGGGTGGTGTGTGATTTGTGTGTCAGATTCATTTATTTTTGTCTTTTATCATGTCATGGGTGATCTACGCTTTTGTTTTATTTTAGTCATTCATTCTTGCATGTCATTATTTACAGTTAGAAAAGTTGCGAGAAAGGTAAAGTTCTAAACTATTACAAAAGGCGCGGGTCCACATCGCCAAAATTTCCAGGACCCGATTTGACAGAAAAATAAAGAGTTAAAGTAAAAGTGCGAGAGATAAAATTTACACGGCTTTAGGAGAGATACATGAATAATTAAAAGAAAAAGAAATAAATACGCGAATTGAATTAAAATTAGAAACGAGGGCGTTGGACCCTTTTTAATGAAATTAAATTAAATGATTATTAAATTAATGAAATTAAAAAGAAAAGAAGTTATTTTTGGTATTTTTGTATTTTATGAGTTTTAATGAAAAAGATTAATTAAAATAAAATATTAACCCTAATTCTATAACTTTTATTTATTAAAAAAAAAATAACGTTTAAACCTAAATTAACCTAATTATTTACATGCAATTTTGATTTATAAAAATAAATAATATTTTAATAATTAATTATTATGAAAGAAAAGAAAAAAGGATAAAAATTATTACAAACCCTAATTCTACCAAATTTTAAATTGATTAGAAAAAATATTAAGAGTTAATCCTAGATTAAAAAAACTAAAATTAATTAATGCAATTTATTTACAAAAAATAACTTTAAATAAAAATACTATTTTTTGTCTTTTTTCTGATTTTTTATTGTTTTTGTGTTTTTTATGAAAATAATTAAATTAAAAGAATTAATTAACAATAATAATTGAATCAAAATAAAAACAATGAAAAAATATGAGAAACTTGCAAACCTTGGGGGGTGTTGTCCCCAGTTGGAGGGCTTGTTAGCATTTTAGGCCCAATTGTCCCTGGCCTGGTGGACTTTTCAGGATGCGTGTAAGTGCGTTGACTGGGGTTTACCATGCTCTCCAGATATGGGCCCTTGGATTGATGAGATTGGCCAAGTGGCGTGTTGGATGGAGGAGCATATGGTGGAGCCTTAGACCCTGCACTGCATGAGAATGTATTTTAATGAAAAATATAAGGAAAGGGGGGGGGACCTGGGGTCGAACCCAGGTCCTGTGGTTTACCAAGCGTTTTCCCCACCACTCAAGCTAGCGCGTTCATTCTTTAATCTGATGGAAACTAAATAATATAATGAAGAAAAAAAATGGATTAGTGGACAAATAAAAAAAAAGCGCTAATTATTTGAATCTTCCAATGGTACTCTTCCACGCATCATCTTCTTCTTCTTCGTTTACTTTTTCCTAAAACACAAAACCATAAGCAACGATTTTCGAACCGTTCCAAAATATGCCATTCCAGAAAATAGCGATTAGGAATCCTTGCATTAGAAATTAGGCGCGACATATGGATTTGATTGTCATGAAGCTTCTGAATCTGATGGTGCCATTATCGTGTCCCAATTGTTCCTTGAACGCAAAGCCCTAAATCAAAATCCCTGTAACCCTAAAACACGACAATGGTGTTTTTGCATATAGTGTATAAAAATCCAATCAAAGTATGTGGTTAGCTTCAGAATACATCACTTAGTATGAATCCACAAACAAAATGCCATGAAAATGCCTAGAACTCAGAACACGAATATGCATTTATATGAAAAAAATTCGATTTCTGTACACTGATTCAAGGCGTTAGAGTTAGTGTTCTTGATCCAGGAGCCTTCCTTGATGTCCCAGGGAGGTGATAGAAGGGTTGTTTTGGCTTGAAAACCCTTGCAATGGTGATTTCAGTTTCAGAATTTTCTTGAAAAAATGTCAACTTGGTTATGGCTTTTGGGCGCAGCTTCCAGTCTCTATGCATTAGGGTTGCACTATATATGTATGTGTGAAGGTTTTAGGTCAAAGAAATCACACGAAAACCTTTGCATTCATGATTTGCAAGATTTGATTTTCAAAGATCTTTTCAAATATTTTTTTCATGCCTATTTGGTACAAATCATGGCCAATTGACTTGATTCTTTCTATATTTGGTCTTGCACGAAATCATAAGCTTATTCCTTGCATAAAAAGATTTGAAAAGTTAGGTTTAGTATTTTTCATGTATTTTAATTAATTAAATGAATTATTAATGATTAAAAATCCAAATAAATAAATAAAAATGATAAAAAACTTCCCTTTGGGCCAAATGGTCGTGCACATGCCTTGGATGATGAATTGTGGAAGAAAAAGAGGCCCATTAGCATTTTTAGGTCATTTGAATCAATGTTGACTTTTCAAAATATCCAAAAATTTCCCAACTTCCACAAGGCATAACTTGCTCAATTTTTAAGCCTTGCTCATTTTTTTGGACATTTTGGAAAGGACTTTGAGTCCTCTAACCAATGCCTTTGGTCCCATGTCATTTTGATTTACCAATCTCAAGTTATGGCCTTTTGACTTAAAGTCCCTTTTTGTTGACTTTTGAAAATGACCTATAATGTTGAAATTGATAACTTTTTGTGAGAGCATTTATTGGACTTGAAGTATGAAGATGAGTTGTAGGAAATGTCATTCTCTTAAAAATGAGCTTTGGATGGAATTTTTCTGATAATCCATGTGAAAGTTATGCCCTGGTCAATTTACAGTTGACTTTTTCAACTATCCAAATATGGAAACTTTTGCATCTTGATGATTTTTTAGCCAAGCTTTGAGAATCATGATCAAGCATTGATCAAATGATGTTTGTGGCTTCAAAATGAGATGTTGACCAAAAATTTAAACTTTTGACTGTCAAATGACCATTTTGCCCCTACAGTTGACTGTAGTGCAATTAGGGTTTTTGACTGTGCAATTTTGTGCTGTAAGTCTTGAAACTTGGCATGAGAATGCTTGACCCTATTTGTAGGCATGTGGGACTTGATTGGACCCTTGGAACCTTCATTTTCTTTGTCAGAACCAAAACCCTAAACTTTGACTATTTAGGAGGCCCTTGAACTGTGCAACCCTTGGGGAATTTTGAAGCATGCTTTTGACAAATCTTGAAGAATATGGGAGGGAAAATTTTGGGGTACAACAGTTGCCCCTGTTCAATCTTCTTAGACCTGAGGATGCAGATTGGCTGACGTGCCTTTCGTAATCCGAAGGTAGAAGATGATTGAACACTAAAGTGCCCAGAAATTTGCGCTCACATAGTAGCAGTGTGATGGGGAATGGGCTTACAGATGCCATTTGGAGATTGATGGATAGGATGATGGGCTTATAGATGCCATGCTAAGAGATGATGGAAGGTGGATGGGCTTATAGATGCCATCTGGATGTCGATCGCGTAAGAGCTTCCTTAGCGAGAACTTGCATACCTGCAAAAAAGAAAAATGATTACCTGACCTGTTACGGGAGATGGTCTTCAAATTCATTGTGTAGATGTGTCCTGACTGGTTACAGGAGCTGGATATGGAGCTTCAAACGGTGATGAATGAACCAGGGATGGTTACTACCTCAACAGGAACGGTGAGAGAACCTTGGATGACTTTAACCTCAACAGCAATCGTTGAGAAAATCTTGGGATGATTACTACCTCCGCAGTATCGGGGAGAGAACCATAGGCGACTACAACCTCAACAGCAACCATTGAGAGAATCTTGGATAACTTCACTTCAACAGCAATCATTGAGCGAAATCTGGGATTACCACCTCTGCAGTATCGGGGAGAGAACCAAAGGCGACTACAATCTCAATAGCAATCATTGAGAGAATCTTGGATAACTTCACTTCAACAGCAATCATTGAGCGAAATCTTGGGATTACCACCTCCGCAGTATCGGGGAGAGAACCATAGGCGACTACAACCTCAATAGCAATCATTGAGAGAATCTTGGATAACTTCACTTCAACAACAATCATTGAGCGAAATCTGGGATTACCACCTCCGCAGTATCGGGGAGAGAACCATAGGCGACTACAACCTCAACAGCAATCATTGAGAGAATCTTGGATAACTTCACTTCAACAACAATCATTGAGCGAAATCTGGGATTACCACCTCCGCAGTATCGGGGAGAGAACCATAGGCGACTACAACCTCAACAACAATCATTGAGAGAATCTTGGATAACTTCACTTCAACAGCAATCATTGAGCGAAATCTGGGATTACCACCTTCGCAGGATCGGGGAGAGAACCATAGGCGACTACAACCTCAATAGCAATCATTGAGAGAATCTTGGATGACTTCACTTCAACAGCAATCATTGAGCGAAATCTGAGATTACCACCTCCGCAGGATCGGGGAGAGAACCATAGGAGACTACAACCTCAATAGCAATCATTGAGAGAATCTTGGATAACTTCAACTTCAACAACAATCGTTGAGCGAATCTTGGGATTACCACCTCCGCAGTATCGGGGAGAGAACCATAGGCGACTACAACCTCAATAGCAATCATTGAGAGAATCTTGGATATCTTCTACTGAGTCTTCAAAAGAAAAACCTTTAGGAGTCGGTTTAACTAGAACAGAGAAAGCCTTTGACTGGATAATAACCAGGAAAATCTTTGGGAGTCGATTTAACTGAACCAGATAAGGTCTTGGAGTCTTCAACTGAGTCTTCAAAAGAAAAACCTTTAGGAGTCGGTTTAACTAGACCAGAGAAGGCCTTTGACTGGATAATAACCAGGAAAATCTTTGGGAGTCGATTTAACTGAACCAGACAAGGTCTTGGAGTCTTCAACTGAGTCTTCAAAAGAAAAACCTTTAGGAGTCGGTTTAACTAGACCAGAGAAGGCCTTTGACTGGATAATAACCAGGAAAATCTTTGGGAGTCGATTTAACTGAACCAGACAAGGTCTTGGAATATCTTCAACTGGGTCTTCAAAAGAAAAACCTTTAGGAGTCGGTTTAACTAGACCAGAGAAGGCCTTTGACTGGATAATAACCAGGAAAATCTTTGGGAGTCGATTTAACTGAACCAGACAAGGTCTTGGAATATAGCTGAGAACTTAACTGGATCTTTCCTTAAAGGTAAAGGTCAGTCATATGCAATGCATGATATGGATCAAGCAATGATGTTCTCAACATAAATGAGATTTGTAAGATATGCTGCGTATATGCATGCTATAATGATGTATGTGATGTTTAGGAATGTATGTTTTCGTCTAGGAAAGTAAATCCTTGACGGGTGCCGGGAAGTCACTCCTGGGCTGATGTTGGCAAGTAGATCTTTGCTTCCGCTGGGGATGATAGTTGCAAGAATACCAGTAGGAGGAGATAACTCCGTTGGGGAATATACTTGGCGAATGGAATATTCTGCGGGGAGAAAAGTACTCTAACGATCTTGCTGGGAAACAAAACTCTGTGGGGGGCGAGGTACTTTGTTGAATTGTTGATAATAACTTGCTGGGGATACCCTTGAAGTGTTGATAGACTTCGCTGGGGATAAGAAGACTACGTCGAGGACGCCCTTTCCGTGGTTTTTGGCTGAGGATAACCCAGTTATATCCTGGTAAGGAAATAACTCTTTGAATAAAGCCGGGCGACGCGTTCGTGCTCTGCGAGGATAAGCTTCCAGAATCTACTGGAGATAAGCTTACTGCTTAGGGAGATGGATTCCAACTTTCCTGGGGGAGCTGGATTGGACTCTCTTGGGGAAGTTTTGAACTGTATTGGTTATGTTCTTCCACGGAACCTACCTTGATACCTTGGAGGACAGAAACAATCATATTGCTTAGACCACCCGTTATTGCCCCTGTTTCTATGGGGGAGGCACCTGTGGGATGCTGATAATTGTTGAGGGTCAAACTTTCTTCAGGTAGGCAGATGACAAGATGCCGGGACATAGTCGTACGCTTTGATCCCTAACTTTTGCCTGGACCGCCCTTTCGGGTTTTCGGTCCACCGGGATACCCATTTTTGCCCAAGCCGCCTTTTCAGGTTTTCGACTTGCCGGGTGTACAGATTTTTTCATTTCATCCCTTCATTTTGCCCGAACCCTTTTGGTTCGCCGGGAAACCCTTTATTTTTGCCTAGGTGTGTCAACCTAGCGGGTCTTTGATTATGCATAGTATTTTTTCGACTATGTCCGCGTTCTCAGAATGTAGGGAGTTGCCCCTGTTAGAAGTGTTTTGTCATGCCACCAGAAGGTGTTTGACCAGGCAAGATTCGTTGCTAGGATACCCCCAGTGACTCAGGCAGAGATTTGCCCCAGGCTATTTGGCCTTTGAGAGATTCTCCGAATCTTGATTGGATTGCCCCAGATGATGGACCATGCTCATGCCATGCCCCTTGATTGGAAGTGCTTTTGTTCACTAGGTATTCATCGTGCGAATTTCCCTGCTGTTCAAACAAAAAGTCATATGCAACCAAAGTTATGTTAAAAATGCAAAGCTTATGTCTGTCTTGAATATTTTGAAAATGCATTCTTTTCATAAAACAAGTGATTGTTTGTAAAACGTGATGTCAACTCCGTATTTTACCGTGAGCCTTAAGGAGTCAGGATACCTTTCGTAACAGTATGCTTTCGAACCAACCCATGCTTCAGCTAGGACTTTTAAGGGTTATAACGTGGCTTGGTTCACGGTTTAAGAAACAAAGGATAAAGGCTCAAATTTTATTTGTACCCACCCGCTCTTCGTGATGTTCTCCAAACCTAAACTCAGTTGATCATACGTTAGACCTTGTTTGAGTCTTTGCTCTGATTTTCCGGTGATGATTCGGATGTTGATAACTTATTTTGAATAGGAAGTCCTTCCTTTTTTGTTGAGGGTTTGTAAGACCTCTTTCCTGTCTGATTTTTTTGTTATCCCTTTCTTTTTTTGCCTGAACTGTTTCCTTTTTTGGAATTACAGTCAGCGGGATGCCCCAGTTTTGTAAGTCTCCTTCATGGGTTTTGACTTAATGGGTTTTTTATTTTTTGAGATAATGACTGCCTTTCTTTATTGATTATTCGGAACCATCACTGTCTTTCTTTGTTTTGTAAGGACCTCTTTGGTGCCATTCGTTATGCACTTGGATCAACCGAGAGACTACCCTGCCCCAGGTTATGATTAAGGGTTTTAATTTTCGAAAAGAAAAACTCCTACTTCTTTGGCTCAGAGGGGTTGACGAGGGATTATCTTCCTTATAACTCCAGTGTTTAGGGATTGAAACAATTCCTGTACCTCATCAGCGGGGTCTGTTCAAAAGCATACTGTAAAGATAGCGATATCGTTTTTGTCATCCTCCCTCAAGAGGCTTAGAATTATTAATTAAGAGTTGATCATCAGAAAAAATATGAAAATAATTTGCATTTAGTGAATACGAATATATTGCTTCAAAACAGACATATGCGATGCATTAATGAAATAACAATGTTTAACATGAGTAAATGTTTGAACAAAAGAAAATTACAACTTGAATTCAAATGAACAAAAAAGTGCTTTCTATCCTAGCCATGTTTTGGCATGGGAGCAATGATCACGTTGGGAGCCTCGGGCGCCTCGAACTCAATCTCCTTTGTGTCAATCAAGTCTTGGATCTTATTTTTCAAGCTCCAACAATCATCTGTAGTATGCCCCGGGTTGTCAGAGTGATAAGCGCAGCGGGCGTTGGGGTTATACTTCGGTGACGTTGTATTTTGATTCTTCGGAGCTTCTTTTAGAGTTACCAGCTTGGTCTCCAGCAACTGTGGCAATATCTGGGATAAGGTCATGCTGAGCCGAGTGAACTGCCTTCTCTCGCTCTTTTGTTGGTTGTGATGTTGAAGAGCACCAGCAGGTTTTGAGATCACCACTGCATTGGCAGCTTGGCGGCGTTCTGGTCTATTCTGTCTCCTTGAACCATAGACGGCATTGGATTCCTTCTTAAAAGGTTTTTTATCGGTGCTCGATGAAGCATCCTTCTGTATCTTCCCAGCCTTGATACCAGCTTCGATCCTCTCCCCAGTCAAGATCAGATCTGTAAGCCCAGCAGAAGAGTTCCCAATCAGATGGTTGAAGAATGGACCAGACAGGGTCCCTAAGAACATGTCGACGAGCTCGCGGTCAGTCAGAGGTGGTTGTACCCTTCCAGCAAGGTCCCTCCACTTCTGCGCATATTCTTTAAAACCTTCTCCCGATCCTAACGACATACCCTGGAGTTGGGTACGCGTAGGAGCGAGGTCGGCATTGTACTGATACTGCTTGTAAAAAGCAGTAGCCAACTCCTCCCAGTTACGAATCTTGGTTCCGTCCAGCTGATAGAACCATTCGAGATGAGTCCCTGAAAGACTCTCCTGGAAGAAGTGGATCCACAAGTTCTTGTCCACAGTATACGGTTGAATCTTCCGCACATAAGACCTGAGATGCAGCCTGGGACAGGATGCCCCATCGTACTTAGCAAAAGAGGGTGCTTTGAATTTGTGTGGGATCACCACACCAGAAGTTAGACCCAAGTCTCCGAAATCCAAACCAGGCACTTGTTGAATTGCCATTGCATTCAGGCGGTCTTCCAACTGTTTGTACTTGTCCTCAGCAGGAGGGTATTGTTCGTCGTTGAAATCTGTCTCGTTGTCGGAGACCACTGGACTAGGCACCTCTCTATCATGGTGACTGCCTTCCCTCACAGATGGAGTAGTCCTCTCAGTTTCAATCTGCAGTGTATTCCCAGGTCTACGTCTAGGGCTGAACAAAACAGTCCTCTTCTTCTTCTTTTTCAGGAGCAGAGTCTTCAGATTTTGTTGCCCCTGGGCCAAATTCATGATCAGCTCTTGGAACTGGGCATTCTGAGCCTGGAGGGCCTTGATAGACATCTCGGTTGATGATGAGTCAGGATTCATGATGCTGAAATAAACAGCGCAGAGGGTGAGCAACATGTAAAAGGGATACCTGGAATGCAATGATATGTATGTATGCATGCGATGTTTTCAAGGATCTCGCGGGGTAAACAAGAAAATTTGTTAAAATTAGAATCTGGTATCTTGATTGAAGTAACTTCGTGTTGTAGAGAGTCCTTTTTCAAGGGTCAAAGGCTCACCATATCCAGTGGGTCATAGCCCCTGACAACCTTGGCTAGAGGAAAATAAATCCCCTTTGCCCCTTGCCAGACATGTTGGTTCATCATGACCTGCATCACAAGCCCTTGAGATCCTTGAAATGGGTTAGTCCTTATGCGGGATGCATGCAATGGTATGATGTTATGCTATGCATGGGGTAATGTAGGTAAACCCTGTTATGAGTCCCAATTAAGGACTATAAACAAAACCTGCAAGAAACTCGAGTGTCAGATAACAAGCATGCAAATAGTCAAGTTGGAAGGCACACAAGTCACACAAGAGAAGCCCTTAGAGTTTAGGCCAGCATGAGGTCTAGGTATTACCCTCTTTCAGTTTGTTGGTTCATACCTGTCCTATCAAAGTAACTGGGTTCTTAGAGGATCCCAATATTATTGACTACCCTCAGTCGGTCATAACTCCAGCATCGCAATCTTTTCTTGCGGCCAGAACCATCGCGAGAGTTTAGCCTCAATGGGCGTAGCATACTGCTACTGTTCTAATGGCCAAGTTGTGTCAATTAAGGTTCTAAGGTTGTTGGTGCTTAATGACTCCTTGGAAGACCCATATTCTCCTCGTTGCGACACAAGGGATATCGGTACAGACCAAGGTGCCAAACCAACGTAGCCACTGTTTCACCCGTGTCGGTCTACGCCAGACAGGTCCCTCACAGCTTATGCTACCTAACAGGGTATCCCCAGATCCGGGTTAGGATCTATGTAACTCTGAAACAGCCCACAATAGTAAAGCAAACAAGCACAACAATTGAAAACACAAGTGATCTTAGTCCTAAGGTACACCTCACTTTATAAAAAAAAGTCCCCAGCAGAGTCGCCAGTTCTGTGATCGGTGGATCTGGAACTGACTGTTTAACGCTGGTTCGCGAAATGTCGCAGAAGCAAGAGTCGCCACCGTCTTTTATTTTCTCCAAATGGAAAGGACAAAAGCACAGAAAAATTCCTTAAAGAGATTGCTCTCGGTTCGGGAGGTAGATTATAGAAAGGGAAGGTGTGAGCACCCTTTCTATCCATGGTTATCCATGGGCTCTTAGATACTTGCTCATTGTGTTTTCAAAAATGGTTTGTTTGCTTTTCAACTGTGGGTTTTAAAAAGTTTCTTTGAAAATTCCAGTTCGACACTTGTATCAGTCCTCAAGAGTGTTTGAAAAATTGCTTTCGAAAGCTTTTTGAAAATGTGTTGGTGCGAAAAGAGCTTTTGAATTGTTTTGAATTTAGAGCAAGTATCTACGAGAACCTACCTACCCTAAGGAATTTGTCTGTGTAAATGTCCTTTAAAGTAGTGCCATCCCACCATTGAGAGGTAGGTAGCACCACCGTTGGAGGTGTTCGGGTCAATTCGAGGTTCGGGACATGGTGATCACCAGAGCAATATGAAGACACCTTAGAAGCTACCCTCATGCCAGGTTCCCGGATCATGAGGACTTACTAAGATATCCTCTACTCGACGATCACCTTTCGAGAGGCAAGGCAACAGTGAAGCGTACCCTAGGGGTGGTGTGTGATTTGTGTGTCAGATTCATTTATTTTTGTCTTTTATCATGTCATGGGTGATCTACGCTTTTGTTTTATTTTAGTCATTCATTCTTGCATGTCATTATTTACAGTTAGAAAAGTTGCGAGAAAGGTAAAGTTCTAAACTATTACAAAAGGCGCGGGTCCACATCGCCAAAATTTCCAGGACCCGATTTGACAGAAAAATAAAGAGTTAAAGTAAAAGTGCGAGAGATAAAATTTACACGGCTTTAGGAGAGATACATGAATAATTAAAAGAAAAAGAAATAAATACGCGAATTGAATTAAAATTAGAAACGAGGGCGTTGGACCCTTTTTAATGAAATTAAATTAAATGATTATTAAATTAATGAAATTAAAAAGAAAAGAAGTTATTTTTGGTATTTTTGTATTTTATGAGTTTTAATGAAAAAGATTAATTAAAATAAAATATTAACCCTAATTCTATAACTTTTATTTATTAAAAAAAAATAACGTTTAAACCTAAATTAACCTAATTATTTACATGCAATTTTGATTTATAAAAATAAATAATATTTTAATAATTAATTATTATGAAAGAAAAGAAAAAAGGATAAAAATTATTACAAACCCTAATTCTACCAAATTTTAAATTGATTAGAAAAAATATTAAGAGTTAATCCTAGATTAAAAAAACTAAAATTAATTAATGCAATTTATTTACAAAAAATAACTTTAAATAAAAATACTATTTTTTGTCTTTTTTCTGATTTTTTATTGTTTTTGTGTTTTTTATGAAAATAATTAAATTAAAAGAATTAATTAACAATAATAATTGAATCAAAATAAAAACAATGAAAAAATATGAGAAACTTGCAAACCTTGGGGGGTGTTGTCCCCAGTTGGAGGGCTTGTTAGCATTTTAGGCCCAATTGTCCCTGGCCTGGTGGACTTTTCAGGATGCGTGTAAGTGCGTTGACTGGGGTTTACCATGCTCTCCAGATCTGGGCCCTTGGATTGATGAGATTGGCCAAGTGGCGTGTTGGATGGAGGAGCATATGGTGGAGCCTTAGACCCTGCACTGCATGAGAATGTATTTAAATGAAAAATATAAGGAAAGGGGGGGGGGGGGGACCTGGGGTCGAACCCAGGTCCTGTGGTTTACCAAGTGTTTTCCCCACAACTCAAGCTAGCGCGTTCATTCTTTAATCTGATGGAAACTAAATAATATAATGAAAAAAAATGGATTAGTGGACAAATAAAAAAAACGCGCTAATTATTTGAATCTTCCAATGGTACTCTTCCACGCATCATCTTCTTCTTCTTCGTTTACTTTTTCCTGAAACACAAAACCATAAGCAACGGTTTTCGAACCGTTCCAAAATATGCCATTCCAGAAAATAGCGATTAGGAATCCTTGCATTAGAAATTAGGCGCGACATATGGATTTGATTGTCATGAAGCTTCTGAATCTGATGGTGCCATTATCGTGTCCCAATTGTTCCTTGAACGCAAAGCCCTAAATCAAAATCCCTATAACCCTAAAACACGACAATGGTGTTTTTGCATATAGTGTATAAAAATCCAATCAAAGTATGTGGTTAGCTTCAGAATACATCACTTAGTATGAATCCACAAACAAAATGCCATGAAAATGCCTAGAACTCAGAACACGAATATGCATTTATATGAAAAAAATCCGATTTCTGTACACTGATTCAAGGCGTTAGAGTTGGTGTTCTTGATCCAGGAGCCTTCCTTGATGTCCCAGGGAGGTGATAGAAGGGTTGTTTTGGCTTGAAAACCCTTGCAATGGTGATTTCAGTTTCAGAATTTTCTTGAAAAAATGTCAGCTTGGTTATGGCTTTTGGGCGCAGCTTCCAGTCTCTATGCATTAGGGTTGCACTATATATGTATGTGTGAAGGTTTTAGGTCAAAGAAATCACACAAAAACCTTTGCATTCATGATTTGCAAGATTTGATTTTCAAAGATCTTTTCAAATATTTTTTCATGCCTATTTGGTACAAATCATGGCCAATTGACTTGATTCTTTCTATATTTGGTCTTGCACGAAATCATAAGCTTATTCCTTGCATAAAAAGATTTGAAAAGTTAGGTTTAGTATTTTTCATGTATTTTAATTAATTAAATGAATTATTAATGATTAAAAATCCAAATAAATAAATAAAAATGATAAAAAACTTCCCTTTGGGCCAAATGGTCGTGCACATGCCTTGGATGATGAATTGTGGAAGAAAAAGAGGCCCATTAGCATTTTTAGGTCATTTGAATCAATGTTGACTTTTCAAAATATCCAAAAATTTCCCAACTTCCACAAGTCATAACTTGCTCAATTTTTAAGCTTTGCTCATGTTTTTGGACATTTTGGAAAGGTCTTTGAGTCCTCTAACCAATTCCTTTGGTCCCATGGCATTTTGATTTACCAATCTCAAGTTATGGCCTTTTGACTTAAAGTCCCTTTTTGTTGACTTTTGAAAATGACCTATAATGTTGAAATTGATAACTTTTTGTGAGAGAATTTCTTGGACTTGAAGTATGAAGATGAGTTGTAGGAAATGTCATTGTCTTCAAAATGAGCTTTGGATGGAATTTTTCTGATAATCCATGTGAAAGTTTTGCCCTGGTCAATTTACAGTTGACTTTTTCAACTGTCCAAATATGGAAACTTTTGCATCTTGATGATTTTTGAGCCAAGCTTTGAGAATCATGATCAAGCATTGATCAAATGATGTTTGTGGCTTCAAAATGAGATGTTGACCAAAAATTTAAACTTTTGACTGTCAAATGACCATTTTGCCCCTACAGTTGACTGTAGTGCAATTAGGGTTTTTGACTGTGCAATTTTGTGCTGTAAGTCTTGAAACTTGGCATGAGGATGCTTGACCCTATTTGTAGGCATGTGGGACTTGATTGGACCCTTGGAACCTTCATTTTCTTTGTCAGAACCAAAACCCTAAACTTTGACTATTTAGGAGGCCCTTGAACTGTGCAACCCTTGGGGAATTTTGAAGCATGCTTTTGACAAATCTTGAAGAATATGGGAGGGCAAATTTTGGGGTACAACACACGTCATATTAATAAGAAGAAATTTGTTAGTACATAAATGCCCCATGGGCCAAATATTACAAAAACAACTTCTCAAGGTAAAAAGACATTGCGCATCCTCTTTGGTGCGATGGAGGTGTTGAGGGCCTCTTGCTCATGGAGTCGGAGGGTGAGCTCTAAAACCTTTTTCTCGCTGGCGTAGAAGCTAGCTTCAAAAGTGTTCCGTTCCTCCTTGAGTTGAATCCAACTCTTCTGCATTTCCTCCCACGATGTAGGCATGTCAGGATGTAGGATGGTGTAGGGAACCTCTCCTTCCTTGACGGGCTCTTTAATCACAGGGAGAACATGAGGATAAGGCATCATTAGACTCTGGGCTCGGGCTCGTACCCACTTGAGATAAGGCTCAAGAGGGATGGAGTTCTTGTGTCCCAGAGTCTTGCTATCAACCTTGTTGGGCCTCCCCCAAGCTTTGATGAATCTTTGGCGAAGTCCTTGCGCATCATTGTCGAAGTTAAAAACTAGGTCAGGAATCAACATGTCATGAGGGCCATCCCTCCGTGCATATCCAAATTGCCTCAAAGCTAGGCAAGGGTTGTAGGTAATGCCCCCTCTGATGCCAAGTAATGGAACATTAGGGAACTCTCAATAACGATCGACGATGATGACATTTTCTCTGGACCGAGAACACCAATGTACATCAGAGTGAGTAAGAGTCATCAATCGTTGGGACCACCTTGAGCCTTGGTCATTCTTCAAGACAGATTGTGGAAGGTGTGAAATAAACCACCTTGCAAGGAGAGGAGTACAGCACATGAGAACACCCCTCTTCCTTATTGTTCGTGTGTAAAATGAGTGAAGGATGTCCCCAAGCAATGTTGGTATTGGATTTCTGGACAAGAAGATTTTGACGGCGTTGACATCTACCAAGTGGTCAGAATTTGGGAACAAGACCAACCCATAGATAAAGAGTGCCACAATTTCTTCAAAGGCTTGTAGGTCCAATGAATTCCAACATTCTTGTGCCTTCTCAAACAAGAATTTTGCTAAGAATCCTTTGACGCCGCTTCTGGTTTCCCAATGCCCCTTGATGTCAGATGGTTGTAGATGTAATGCTCGAGCAACATATTCCGGCTTTGGTTCCTTTTCCGTACCGTTGAAGGGTAGTTGATTAAGGATAGGAATTCTCAGGAGTTGAGAAAACTCCTCCAAAGTGGGCATCAACTGGTAATCGGGGAAAGTGAAACAGTGGTGAAGAGGGTCAAAGAACTGGAATAGCACTTTCATCATGTCTTATTCAATGTTGGTGTTGACTAAGCTGAGCAGTCTACCATGTCTTTCACTGAAGGATGAGCTTTCCGGAATTCTTGAGGTGAGCTCCTTGAGTTGAGGAGAAATTCTCACAAGGTTGACTTGGATGGTTTTTCTGCGAGGAATTTCCATGACCTACAAAACAAGAACAAAGATGAAGATCTGAACCCTTGAAGTGGTTAGTGGATGCATATGATGCTTTATGATGTTTATGATGTATGCACAAACATATGTACAAGCAAATCACACCAAACCCTAGTTTCAGGCTTGCATGGGGTTTCATAGGTAAGTACCCTCTTGAGTGTAGTTGGCTTAAAAACCTGTCCTATAAATAGTAACCGGGTTCTAAGGAGCTCAATATCACTGGATTGTTTTCATTGTTCATTGTTTTGGTTTAGCCACTTAACTAGCGACCAAAATATTCCAAGAAAACAACCCTCAATGAGTGTAGTATCGAGTATCTACCAACTTCGGACTGCACCAAAGCCGGTCATCTCTATACCCCTAATGAAAGGCCAAGATGGTCAAGTAAGGTTCTAGGTCATTAGTGCTTAGTGACATCACTCAGCGGCCCCGTACTCTCCTTGATTGAACTCAAGGGTTACCGGTACTCACAAATATGTCGCACTAATATAGCTATTGCTTCGACCGTGTCGGTATACCCCGCACAGTTTCCACAAGGTATTGCTATCTATGAAATGTTTCCCAAAATCCGGGTGGAGGATTACAAACCTAAACAAGAGAGCCAAGATATAAAGCAATCAAGACAAACAATTAATCATGCAAGAGGGTGATCTAAGCCCTAAGGTTACTCCACTTTTAAAATATATCCCCAGCAGATTCGCCAGTTCTGTGATACGGTGGGAGAACTGACTATGGTTTTGCGTTTGTTTTCGCAAATGTTTCGGTTGAGCAAGAGTCGCCACCGACTTTTTATTTTATCCTAAGGAAAGGTTTAAAAAGCACAGCAAAAACCTTTGAGATTTTTTCTTGGGTTCGGGGAGTAGATTATAGAAAGGGAAGGTATTAGCACCCTTTCTATCCATGGTTATCCATGGGCTCTTAGGTACTTGCTTAGATCAACTTGCCTTGGTTTTCAATTGTTTGAAAATGGTGCTTTGTGTGTGGTTTTGAAAATGTTTTGAAAAAGATGCCTTGTCTAGGCTACCCTTGTAACAATTCTTTACTCGAATGTTTTACAAAAGGTGTTTGTCTTTTTGAAAAGATGTTTCAAGGTTTTTGAAAGTTTGTTTTGGAAGTGTTTGTGAAGTGCGGTTTGAAAGATAGGCAAGTGTTTTTGTTTTGCAAGTTGACAAGTACTTAAGAGCTATCTACCCTAAAGTTCTCAAAGATTTTTGCTATGTTTTAACCCTTTTAACAATTTTGTTCCACCATTGCATTTGGTGGACAATCTTGTGTTAGGACGTGAAAGGGACGGGCGCGGGTCATCGTTTAGACCATAATTGCAATGGTGCCAAGTATCTTTGGGCAATTTTCCTTTAAGGGACTTGATCATTTTTAGGCAACTTTTCGAAAGCGTCGTCGAGGGACTATGATCATTTGAATTGTGTTTGTTTTGCCCAAAGAGACCTAACATGCAATATGGCCCATTTATTGAAGGCAACAAGTGGAATACCCTAGGGGTGCAAGTGTGATTAGTGTTGTCCATTTTCATGCTTGTTTATCTTGAAATTAGGTCAAACTATGTTTGTTGTTTTTGATTCGCATACAAACCCTAATTCTAACATGGCATAATTAGAAAGCATTAAAATGCGAAAAATAAAGTTTTAAACTATTACAACACAATATATGGGAAGGGGGGGTACAAATGTTCAAATGGGGGGTATTTTAGCAAGAAATTTAAATCTAACTATTACATCAATTTGGAATTATACAAGGCAATTAATTGCACAAATTAAATAGAAATAAAATAAATATGCAAGATGCAAAAAGGCTTTTTATATGTATGAAAAAAAGTATTTTTATGTAAAATAAACAAAATAAAAAGTATTAATTTTTGGGTATTTTTATGTTTAGGGTAAAACCCTAATTTTATTAGGTAAAAGGTATTATTTATTTAATATGTACAATGTTTATTTATTATATACAAAAATAAAAATAAAAATGAAGTATATTTGTAAAAAGGTATTTTTAATATTAAATATTAATAAAAAAATAAAAGTGTGTATATTTCATATTTTTTACCTAAATATTCTAATAAATATAGATGTATTATTATTATTTACTAAATATATATTATATGTACAAAAATAATAATATTTAATATTTATAAAAAAAGTATATTTTATATCAAATATTTTCAGAAGATAAAATAAAATAAAATAAAAAGAATGTATTTGGATTATTTTTTCTAGTTATTCTAAATAATAGTATTTATATATTATTTATGTACAAACTAACTAAAGACTAATAAATATCAAAATAAATGCAAAAAATGTGGAAAAAATGATTTTTATAATTTTTCATACTTAAATAAAAATATAGAAATAAAATCAAAAGGAAAAAATGGAAAATGATAAGTAAAAATCAAAATGGGTCAGGGAGGTTCAAAAGCAAAAGCAAGGTGCAAATAAGAAAAACAGAACAAGCCCAGCCCAATAGGACCTTCTTCAACCTCTGGCCAGAACTTTGACAAAAAACGCGCGCTTGTACAATGATTCAAACACCTGGATTCTTGGACTTTTAGCACAAACTTACAACATAAGAAATGTTAATCATCAAGCCACGATTCTGAATATGTAAAGAACTCATCCTAACTCTCAGAAATGAGAGAGAATTTCATCATTCCCAAATCTTAACCTATCTTTTTATCAATGTTCAGACCTCAAATTCTCATAGCACAGGCAAAATAAATGGAAAGTAAAGACATGTACAGTTTCCGGGGCATGAGTAGAACACTTCTTATTCACAAACTTAGAGCTAATGATGCCTACATTGAGAGTTAGAAGTTCAAGAATATACCTGTTCAGTTGGAATCGTGTCTGGCAATGGGGGAGCTTTCAGGGCAAGATGATGATTTGTAAAGCTTCCTTGAAGTGTGAGGATGTTATTCCAATACTTAGTATGCTTTGAAACCTTCTGTATCAAGCTGCAGAAGTCAACCTGCAAGAGGAAGAAATGAAAATGGCCAAACTGATTAGAGGAGTTACAGTTCACTTCTAATGCTTTGGGTAGTTTGGATTGATGGTAAGGAAAGTGTTTGAACTGGTTTTAGCAAGAATGCACGATGGAAATGAGTTGTGGGATTCAATCTGCAGCAGGTGCTCTGTTTGGACAATTTGAGAGTGATTCTGTGTTTGAGAGGGCAATGGAGGTGGATAGCTCGTGTTTCAGCTTGGGTTTGATGATTAGAAAATGTTTGACAAGTTTGCTTCAGCTTGGTTTACAGGAAAATGAGAGTTGTTATGTGTTATGGCAAGTTTCTTACACTTTAAGCAACAAAAGGCCACTTGGTGTTTCTAGCCTGTACAAGCCCCCATTCTATGCTGAACCACTTAGTCTTGATCAGTGTAATTAGCCCATAAACTTGTGCCAAAGAGATCTTAACTGTACTTACTTGGATTTGCATTTTGACATAAAGTTCACTTTTGCAAAAATGGGTAAAATGCTTTATCTATTTTGGGATTAAACCATTATGCAATGCTTGAACACATAGAATATGGTCTTGGCACAAAGAGTTTGCATTAAATTTATGAGTGTAAAAAGGATTTAGGGCCTGTAATCAAGAAATGCATGCTGATTTGAAAATTGCCTAAATGTATGAACATGGAAATTGGCCATAACAAAAGTGAGTTTTTCCCATATTGCCAAATTCGATTCTCTCTAACCATGAGGTTGTTTGATGAGTTCTTGGACATTTTGGAAATCTTGGAATGTGTACTTCAATCCATATTTGAAATGCAAATTGAAATTACAAGTGGAAGTATGTGAAAAATGGTCTTGAAGTTAGGCAAAAATCCTGCCTAAAATAGGTCAAATTTTCTCTAAGTTAAGAATGGTTTGGTACCCTTGTTCCAAAAATTGTAACTTGAGCTACAAGCTTCTTTTGGGAAAACTTTGTGAATCAAAGTTGTAGATTTTGCAATAGGCTACAACTTTAATGTTTTGACTTTTGCTTGAATCCAAATGAATCTTGGTGAGAAAGTGGGACAAAGTTAGGAAAAAATTAGGGTTTTTCATAACTTAGAAAAATTCTAAGTTACGAAAAATCTTCATTTCAAACCCTAATTTGCAATTCTTGATTTCTTGATGAACAAGTTTCATGATTTGGCATGTTTTGATGAAAAATGAATCTTGACACTTGATTTTGACCAAAAAGTCAAAGTTTGACTTTTCAGTATACAGTCAAAATTGATCAATTGACTGGGAAATTCAACTGTCAATCTTGTGCATTTGGGATCTTTTGAACTTGTTGAGCATGTCAAGACAATTCCATGGGGTCCTTGAGTCCATATGTGAGCTTGGTTTGCCATTGGCTAGGTCAAACAGTCAAAAATTGCCTTTGTGCAGTCAAAACCCTAAAAATGACCATTTTGCCCTTTTGGTGATCTGATCAAATTTCTTGTGGAATTGTGATCCAAACTTGATCAAATGGTCCATGTGAGTTCATAATGTTGATGTGGGTCAATTTTCATGAGATTTGACTGTCAATTGGCCACAGTTGACTTTTTCTCCAATACAGCTGATTTCTAGGTCAACTGTCCAATTGACTGGGCAAAGTTTGGAATCAAGGCTTGAAACTTGATGTGGATAAACTTGGGAGTCCAACATGAAGCATGAAATTCATCTTAGGCATTTTAGGTCAAAATACCTTTGTGCAAACACAAACCCTAATCTGGGTCAACAGTGCAAGGAGAAGTCTTGAGCAGATGAAACCCTAACTGGATCTTGAGTTCCAAGGGCTTTGTGATGAGAAATGTTGAGAAAATGGGAGGGCAAATTTTGGGGTACAACACATATATATGGGGATATGTAATTGTATGCTCCTCTTTGCAAAAACGCGTTTAAGTGATATATTAGTATTGGTATTGGAATATGATACTTCTCACGATTTGCCTTCTTTCTTTTTGATGTTGTCAAAGGGAGGAAGCATATGCGAGATGATGTTGGGAAGCACAAATTCAGGGGGAGCCTTTGATAACTACATGAAATTCATCGTCGCAAGTTTTGTCATCATCAAAAAGGGGGAGTTTATGAGTGCAACTTCACTATTAGATGTTTTGCATGGTGTTAAAACTCAGAAAGCTAGCATTTCAGTATGGTGACTGGTATCCTTATGTATTTTGGCACTCCCTTGCATTAGTGGTCTTAAGAATCATTTAAAACAACTTCAAAATCGGTCCCAATCATGAAAAATTAATTTTTGCATAAAATCAACATTTATGTGTCGACCTGAAATTTATATGTGTCGACACATAATTTCAGCATTTCTGCATTTTCTTAAAAGCTTCAGTGTGTATCGACACATACAATTTATAGGTCGACACATGTACTTCACTATTAAAGCTTTTCAGTACATGTGTCGACACATACAATTTTCAGGTCAACACATGTACTGCATTATTAAAGCTTTTAGTTATTGTTTTGCATGTGTCGACACTTAACCTCTTCAGGTCGACACATATTGTTTTGTGGGTCATTTTTTCATAATTTTTTCATTCTGAAACTACCCTCTTTTACCTAAAAAGAGTCCAACTATAAATATATCATTCATGCATCATTTATAACTTGGTGAAACTATAAAATTAGCCTACTTCTCTCTTCATCTTCAACCTCCAACGTATGCATACACACTAACATTACATTGTAACGATATTCCGTTGGGGTGCCATCTAGACGAGGATTGATAGTGTCCAATTGTGTATTGGTTTGAGATTTGTAGGGGTCTTCATCTGGAAAAACTCTTCATTAGGTTTTGTCCTCTAAGATCTATTGTTAATTTGGGGGTTTTCGCATCAAGATCGTTCAAGAGGGAATCACGATCAAGTGAACAAACTTAGAGTTCTTAAAATCTTTTCAAGGAACCTCAGAGTGTTTGAATGTTTGCAAGGAAGTAGCTTAAAGTGCCGGATAGAATTGATGATCCTGTGTTGATAGATTGTAATTGGATTTCCTTGAGTGAACAACCTTGGAGTGTTTGAAATATTTGCAAGGAATTAGCTTAAGCGAATAATAGGTTGAATCTATTGTGTGCTTGATCTTGTTAAAGATCAAAAGAAGAGAAGGGGTTGAATCAACATCAAACGGTTAGAGTTTGTAGGATTTCTCTTGAACGCTTCTCTTGTAACCATACTTTTGCAAAGTAAGAAATTATCCTAATTCCAAATTTGGAATTCGGGGGAGATGTAGCCCTAGCGAGGATGATCAGTGAACTTCCTAAACAAATCCTTGTGTATCTTATTTTTTATTGCTTTACTTGCTTTAATTTTCATACATCGATTTGTCAAATAGCATTGAGTAATTTATCGACGCGTAGGAATTTTCCAAAACTGTTTTTGTTTTCAACTTTATGTTGAGTTGCTTATAATCACTTTTGATTATAAGTGCTTTTTCATATCAACCCAACACAAATTAAAATTATGAAACTTTGATTGCACGCCAAGTGTTTGACAAATTATTTAGCTTGTTTAACTTAAATGAAAATTGTAATGTTCTATCTTTTACTTTCATTTACTCTCTACATGCAATTTGTTGAATGTGTTATTTGATCGATTGATTCATAAAAAATTTATCTTTAATTATTAAAGTTTAAATTTCTTTACTAATTAGCTTATAATCCCTTTGATTGTAAGTGCATTTGCATATCAACAAGTCTCAATGAAAATTATGAAAAATTGATTGCGCGCCACATGTTTGATAAATTGTCATGTTATGTTTTTAAAATGATTTCATTGGAAATAGGAAACCATTTTGTTAGATATTAAACGTTTAGTTGAGATATTATTATGTTGATTGATTTTATCATTATGTTAATTCCATATAGTTTGTGCATATTTGAGTTTCCAATAACTAGGTTCGTTTAGACTACTATATTTGATCTAGGCAAAAAACCTTTTCGCTCAACATTATTTTTCAAATAAGTTTTAAATAAACATTTTGAAAGGTAGTTTTTATTTGGGTATCTATTCACCCCCCTCCCCCCCCCCCCCCCCCTCTAGATACGGTTCTATAGTCTAACAACTAATAGCCAATTCAAAAGTTTGAAGTGACCCAATAAGCTCATAAACTCTTATGTTGTTGATGTCTAGAGCTTCTTCAATAGTTGTAACCTTCATGTCAAATATCCTAGGTAAGGACCTAAGAATCTTTCTAACCCGCTTTTCTTCTGACGTCTTTTCTCCCTAGGAACTTGATGCACTGGCGATTTCTAGAATCTTCATCTGATATTCCTAAATTGTCTCATCATCATTCATCTTCAAATTCTCAAATTTGGTAGTGAGAAGCTGAAGTCTTGAAATCTTCACTTTAGAGGTACTTTCATAAGTTGTCTTGAGAATTACCAAAGCATCCTTGGCTACAGTATATGTATTAACTAACCTGAAGACATTCTTGTCTACTCCATTGAACAAAACATTCAAAGATTTGGAGTTTCCAATAGCCTCTCTATCATAAGCTTCATCGCATTCTTCTTTTGGTTTTATGGATATTACTTTTCCATATTTTTCCTTCCAAAAAGGATGTTCCCATCCTTTCAAAATAGCCTTCCAAGCTTTATTATCCATAAATTTCAGAAAAGCTACCACTCTATCCTTTCACCAGTCATATTTGAACCATCCAACTTAGGTGGTATGTTGTTATACCCTTATTCTTTCTCCATAGTACTAGAAAATTATTTCCCTGGATCTCACCCAATAAATAGAACAGGGTGCCTGCTCTTGATTCCAATTGAGATTCTGGCACTATAATAATAGAAGTCAAGACTGATGTCTCAACAAAACACAATATCACGACAGATGTTATAACATTAGTTGACAGAAATACAAACTTGTTGGAAATAGAAATATTGTGTAGAAAATTAAATTGCAAAAACTTAAAGAACACACTCAATTGTTAACTCAATTCGGTGCAACTCACCTACATTTGGGGGCTACCAAGCCAGGAAGGAAATCCACTATTAGTAGTATCAATTTGAAGCCTAAACAATTCCAGTTTACAGCTTCTCACATAATCTCTACCCAATGAAACTTCTACCTAGGAACCTCCTAGATATGAAAACCCATCTCACTCCCTATCACCATAATGATATCAAACAATCCCAATCCCAAGGAATGTCTCAAGAAACCAAAAATAAGATTACTCTTCCAATACAAAAATACTTAGTTTTGCTTAAAAGCTTAACTAAGAATAATACTCAACTATTTTCTTAAAATCTTACAGGAGAACAATAACTTAATAAATAAGTAACAATCAGTCAAACTCAATGCATCAAAAGATATATGAGAATATATGAAAACACACAAAAACCTAAGGACATCTCAATCCCTAAACCCTTATTTTTGCACACTCAATTTACAAAAATAATGCTTAAAAAACTAGGTCTTAAACGTCCCTTTAAATAGACTTTTGCAGTGGACTTGAACTCTTCAAACAAATCCAATTAGCGGCTCTAAATACCTGCATAATCTTCTCCATAAAAATAGAAACAAATCTCATAAGTGTTTCCCAAAAAGACTCAGAGATCTTTTTTATGAGACTAATCAAATCTGCACTAGTTCCTAAAAAATCATTGATTTCCCGCGCCTGTATGAGTACTAGAATCTTCCAGAAACTCCTATTTTCAAATCAAATCTTCAAGGATACATACCAGCTATATTGTCATAATGTTTTGGTGTTACATGTTATGACATCAGTCAGAACATCAGTCAAATAAAGTCCAGCAGACTATGTTATACCAGGTAGTCAAGATGTTATGACATCTTACTCAATATTAGGCTGTAATACATATTTTCCAAATGAAACATGTTTTGATCAAACTGTTGTCAACTACTTATTTTACCAAAATTGTTGTCAACCATAAAATCATAGACCTAACAAATGCTAACCATTTACCGCTTATCAATATGTTGCCCAGAAAATAATGTCGAGATAGTGCCCTTGTAAACTGTAACCCCATCAATCAACCTTACAAATTCACCTCTATGGTGGAGTACAACATTAAAGATTTGCATATTTTGAAATTAATATGGAAAATGATGAAAACGTTACAGTCAACAACATAAACCCTAAACAAAGTATACAATGAAAATATGAACATGCTGGGTATGATAAGCCTTTACATCTTCTTCATGATGCGTCTTCTCTGGTTGATCTTCTTGCTTCAATTGTTTCGGTTTCTTTGACTGCTTTGATTACTTCATCTCCGATCCTTTCTTTGTCATCTCCAATTACTACTTTTGCATTAACCCTAAGTTCTTAAGGGGGTAAAATCATAAACCCATTAGTTTATAAGTTTATTTTCCTTTTAAATAAAACTTAAAATGACCAATCAGTAAAAACTTAGCAAGTAATACCCAGTCAGCAAAACCAAAATGGCCATGTAGTAAAATTACAAGGAATCTTCAACCAAATTCTGCATCAAGGTTATTTTTGAGGGAATCTGTAAAAGATAAGGGGGGATCACAAAAAAGTTTCTTATGGGGGGGTATTTCAAAACTCTATACAATGGAAGGGTGTAAGGTATATTTAACCCTTTATTTAAATTACGTGGGGGTTATTTAGGGTGTTATAGTAAGCATGGGAAACAAAAAGTATCAAACGCCTTTAAGTATCTTATAAGTGTTACATGATGCTTTTAGGGTTGAACAAAAAATGATGATTTGTCTGTGGTGTAACGCTCGTAATTTAATTTATTATTTAATTAAATTATTTTTGGATTTATTTATTCTATTAAGTTGTGGAATAATATTAGAATAACACTATTATTTGATGTGAGCTTATTTTGAGGATTGAAAGTAGTAGAAAGGTGGTGTAGGTTTTTTAAGCCCATTAAGACATAATGAGAATTATAGGGTTATTATATTAGTTATTTAGAATTAATAAGGAAAAGAATTAGTAGTAAGAAGAAAAGAAAATAAGGGTTGCAAGAGAGAAAGAGAACGTGGAAGTTTCAGAAAAGAAGGAAAAGAGGCAGAACGGAATTCAATCGAAAAAGTTGTAGAGCAATCTTCAATCCAAGATAAGGGTGGGGTTATGACTATATAATAGGATTTGTAATGAGTAGTATGTGGGATTGGATTTGAAAAGTTGTTTTGTTTATCATTGAAATATTTATATTGTTGTTCGATGAGGATCAATGATTTAGAGATGAATAATGATGCCCTAATGTTGTACAATTGATGTAGAAACATAGGATTATTATAATTGATGATTACCTATGATTAGAGGATATTTTTAGGGCCTGAGGCAGGGAAGTTGCAGTGAAAACACAGTGAAATCGCGGAATAAATTCATTGTAGATCAGTATGAGTCGACCTCAAAGGCCATGCGTCGACACATGCATGATTTAAGACTCAGGATGAGTCGATACATAGGATCATGCATTGATACATGCAGTGTTTCAGACTCAATATGAGTCGACACGAGGGGATTATGCATCGACTCTTGCAGGATTCCAGACCAGTACATATCAACTCAAATAGACATGCGTCGACTCATGCAATCCAATTTTTGACAAATTCTTCCAAAGGCTGTAACTTGAGTTTACGGACTCCGTTTGAGGTGTCGCTTGAAGTGTTAGATAGCTAACGTGATGAACTTTATTCATAAGGATTAAAATAAAGGATAAAAATAATAATCCTAGTACCCAAATTATGATAGAGTTAGCTTCCCGCGTTAATCGCTATGATGATTTTGTGAAGTATGATGAGGATAAAACGATCATAGATTAATGCTTTGTTCATAACAGTAAGATTAATAATAATAGTAATGATGTAGCATTGCGGTATAATAATATGTAGATGTTTAGTAATTAGAGATAAGCATTATATGATTAATTAATTAGAGGCGTTATCTTGTTGGGGGCATATGGCCAACGTTGAGGGCTTGTCGATCTGTCGTTGTATTATTGTTATGGCTGAGTTGCTGTGGAGTTATGTTGACAAATTATGTTGATGAATTATGTCGATGAATTATGTTTATGAATTATGTTGATGAATGATGTTGAGATGCCTCTAATAATGGGCAACTATTAAGTTGTAGGCTTTTGGCCAACGATGATGTTGTGTTGAGATGTTGTTAATTGTGGTTGTTGTTACTACATTCATGATTGTGTCGCATACATTTCATATCAAGATGGAGCTGATGCTCGTAAGATGGCCTGTATTGGAGAATATTATGATGAAGGTTTATGCCTTGTTGATGCCTCTATTTATTGGCAATTATTTTGAGATGGGAGTTCTGCTCCAATTGTACCACATGCATTTGCATAGTATTGAGTCGCATTGTATGATTTCATAAAGAAGTTATATATTGACGCGGTAAATGTTGTATATTATTGGTGTTCTGTTGCGATTATTGTTGTTTATAAGATGTGAAGTGGTGATATTGTATGATCTTATCTAACATATTATTTATCATACGTTTTATTATATTGTTAGATATCTCACCCCTTCTGTTTGAATGTTACCCTTACGTTAGTAACATGCAAGTAATACAGAGTGAAGATGGTTTACCTTCAGTAGTTCGAGTCGGTGTCATTGCTCTGATATGTAACACTCGGGGGATGAACGTTTGTTGCCTTTAGTTATTTTTATTCAAGTTGTTGAACTTTTATTTGATTGTTGCTAAGTATGTGTTATTTTGAAGTTGTTGTAATGTTGGACAAGGATGTTATTATGATTCTGCTGCGTAGTTGTTCAAGTTGTTGAATTAAGAGATTAATTTATTTTGTTGTTGGTTCACCCGATGTTCTAAAGTGTTATGTATCCATGTTGAATGTAATGGTTTTTAAGTTGAATTTGTGGCATCCTGATTCAGTTGTATGAATTTTATAACCCCGAATTACATTTATAATTACCGGGTAGAATTGGGGTGTTACAAAGTTGGTATCAGAGCAAAGTTGGTATGTCCGACCAAGTTGTTGAGTCGTAGGTTGTCTAATGATAAAGTATTGTTAAATTGAGTTTTAACTGTTGTTTATGTTGTAGTGATAAGTTGAGATGGCTGGAAGGAATAATGCTGCATTTGCTGCTGCTTTAGAAGCAATGGAACATGCGATGGGGAATCATCTGAATGCTGATGGAAATGATGGATCCCGTAGTTTAACGACTTTCTAGATAGAGAACCCACCTACCTTCAAGGGCAAGTATGATCCGGACGGAGCATTGGATTGGTTGAAAGAGATTGATAGAATCTTCCGTGTGATGGATTTCACTCCAACGCAGAAGGTTCGGTATTGTACTCATATGCTAGCAGTCGAAGCTGATGACCGGTGGCTAGAGACGTGTCAAAGGTTGGAAGTTGCAGGTGAAAATGTCACTTGGGCTGTGTTCTGTAGGGAATTTCTGAGGAACTATTTTCCTGAAGAGGTTCGTGGTAATAAGGAGATTGAGTTCCTTGAGCTGAAGCTAGGGAATATGTCAGTTGTTAAGTATGTGGCAAAGTTTGATGAGTTGGCTAAGTTTTATCCGCACTAGGAAAATGCTGATTTTTCAAAGTGCATCAAGTTTGAGAATGGGTTGCGCCCGGAGATCAAGAAGGCGGTTGGATACCAGAAGATTCGTGTCTTTAATGATCTGATTGATAGTTGTAGAATCTATGAAGAGGATAATAATTCTCATTACAAGATCATCAATGAGAAGAGGGGTAAGCACCAACAGAATTGTGGTAAGCCTTATGATGCCCCAGCTGGTAAAGGTAAACAGAAAGTTGCTCAGGGTTAGAAGACTAGTGGGGGAGATGCTCCTGCTGGTGTGGTTTGTTTCAAATATGGAAAACCTAGGCATAAGAGTAATGTGTGTACTGCTGAGGTAAAGAGATGTTTCTGTTGTGGTAATACTGGACATGTTGTATCTGAGTGCAAGCATAAGGAGGTGATTTGTTTCAATTGTAGTAAAGAAGGGCACATTGGTAGTCAGTGTCAGAAACCAAAGAGGGTGCAGACAAGTGGTAAAGTGTTTGCTTTGGTTAAGGATCAGGAGGCTGCTGAAGACAGACTTATCAGAGGTACATGTTTCATTAATAGTACTCCTTTAATTTCTATTATTGATACTGGTGCTACTCATTGCTTTATTGCTGCTAATTGTGTTGAAAGATTGGGTCTCATGTTGTCTTCTTTGGATGGAGAGATGGTCGTCGACACTCTAGCCAAGGGGTCGGTGACTACTTATTTTGTGTGTTTAGAGTGTCCTTTGTCAATTTTCGATAGAGACTTTGCTGTTGATTTGGTTTATTTTCCGTTAAAAGGGTTAGATGTGATTTTGGGTATGAACTGGTTAGAGCATAACTATGTTCATATTTACTATTATGACAAGTCTGTGAGGTTTTCTACTCCTGAGGAAGAGGAAGATAGTCTATTGTCTGCTAGATAGTTGAGGAAGTGGGTGCAAGAAGAAGCACAGATGTTCTCGTTGATGGCATCGCTATCTGTCGAGAATCAAGCTATAATTAAGGAATTGTAGGTGGTGCGTGAATTTCCTGAAGTTTTCCCTGATGAAATTCCTGATGTACCGCCAGAGAGGGAAGTTGAATTTGCTATTGATCTTGTACCTGGTACCAGACATGTGTCCATGGCACCATACAGGATGTCTGCATCTGAATTATCAGAGTTAAAGAAGCAATTGGAAGAGTTCCTTGAAAAGAAGTTTGTAAGACCAAGTGTATCACCGTGGGGAGCTCCAGTATTGCTAGTAAAGAAGAAAGATGGGAGTATGAGGCTTTATGTTGATTATAGACAGTTGAATAAAGTGACGATTAAGAACAAGTATCCACTTCCAAGAATAGATGACATAATGGATCAATTGGTGGATGCTCGTGTGTTCAGTAAGATTTATTTGAGGTCGGGTTACCATCCGATTAAAGTGAAGGATGAATATATCCAGAAGACGGCTTTCAGAATGCGTTATAGACACTATGAGTATTCGATGATGCCTTTAGGTGTTACTAATGTGCTAGGAGTATTCATGGAATACATGAACCGTATCTTTCATACTTATTTAGATCGGTTGTTAGTGGTGTTCATTGATGACATTTTGATTTACTCTAAGTCAGAAGAAGAGCATGTAGGACACTTAAGAGTAGTATTGCAAGTTTTAAAAGAGAAGAAGTTGTATGCAAAGCTGTCTAAGTGTGAGTACTGGTTAAAGGAGGTTAGTTTTCTTGGTCATGTGATCTCCGGTAGTGGCATTGTTGTAGATCCATTGAAGGTTGATGTTGTGTTGCAATGGGAAACTCCAAAGTCAGCTACTGAGATTATAAGCTTTTTGAGATTAGCTGGTTACTATAGAAGGTTTATCGAAGGTTTTTCTAAGTAGGAAATTCCTTTGATAGAGTTCACTTATAATAACAGTTACCATTCTAGTATTGGGATGGCACCTTTTGAAGCGTTGTATGGTCGAAGATGTAGAACTCCTTTATGTTGGCATGAATCTGGAGAAAGTGTATTACTTGGACCTGAACTTGTTCGTGAGACTACTGAGAAGGTGAAGTCGATTCGAGAAAAGATGAAAGCTTCCCAAAGTAGACAGAAAAGTAATCATGACAAGCGAAGGAATGACTTAGAATTTCAAGCGGGTGACCATGTGTTTTTGAGAGTTACACCTGTGACTGGTGTTGGGCGAGCATTGAAGTCTAAGAAGATCACTTCTCGTTTTATTGGTCCATATAAGATTTCAGAGAGAGTTGGGAATGTTTCTTATAGAGTGGCCTTACTGCCTAATCTTTCGAATTTGCATGATGTGTTTCATGTGTCGCAACTCTGAAAGTATATTTCTGATCCGTCTCATGTGATTCATATAGATGGCATACAAGTACGGGATAACCTTACTGTGGAGACGATGCTTGTAAAAATCGCGGGTCATGAAATAAAGACTCTGAGGGGCAAAGAGATTGTTTTGGTGAAAGTGGTTTGGCTAGGAGCTGCCGGAGAAAGCATGACTTGGGAGTTGGAAAGCAAGATGCGGGACTCCTATCCTGAGTTGTTTGATTAAGGTAAATTTTCGAGGACGAAAATATTCTAAGTGGGAGAGAGTTGTAACGCCCGTAATTTAATTAATTATTTAATTAAATTATTTTTGGATTTATTTATTCTATTAAGTTGTGGAATAATATTAGAATAATATTATTATTTTATGCGGGCTTATTTTGAGGATTAGAAGTAGTAGAAAGGTGGTGTAGGAGTTTTAAGCCCATTAAGACATAATGAGAATTATAGGGTTATTATATTAGTTATTTAGAATTAATAAGGAAAAGAAGTAGCAGTAAGAAGAAAAATAAAATAAGGGTTGGAAGAGAGAAAGAGAACATGGAAGTTGCAGAAAAGAAGGAAAAGAGGCAGAACGAAATTCAATCGGAAAAGTTGTAGAGAAACCTTCAATCTAAGGTAAGGGTGGGGTTCTGAATCTATAATAGAGTTTATGATGAGTAGTATGTGGGATTGGATTTGAAAAGTTGTTTTGTTTATCATTGAAATATTTATATTGTTGTTTGATGAGGATCAATGGTTTAGAGATGAATAATGATGTTGTAATGTTGTATAATTGATGTAGAAACATAGGATTATTATAATTGATGATTACCTATGATTAGAGGATGTTTTATGGCCTAAGGCAGGGAAAACACAATGAAAACGCAGTGAAGTCACATAATAAATTCATTGCAAATTAGTATGAGTCGACCTCAAAGTCCATGCGTCGACACATGCAGGATTTAAGACTCAGGATGAGTCGATACATAGGATCATGCATCGATACATGCAGTGTTTCAGACTCAGTATGAGTGGACACAAGGGGATTACGCATCGACTCATGCAGGTTTCCAGACCAGTACGCGTCGACTCAAAGAGACATGTGTCGACTCATGCAGTCCAATTTTTGACAGATTCTTCCAAAGGCTGTAACTTGAGTTTCCGGACTCCGTTTGACGTGTCGTTTGAAGCGTTGGATAGATAATGCGATGAAATTTATTCATAAGGATTAATGTGAAGGATAAAAATAATAATCCTAGTATCCAAATTAGGATAGAGTTATATTCCCGCGTTAATCGCTATGATGATTTTGTGAAGTATGATGAGGATAAGGCGATCATAGATTGATGCTTTGTTCATAACAGTAAGATTAATATAAATAATGATGTAGCATTGTAGTATAATAATATGTAGATGTTTAGTAATTAGATATAAGCATTAGATGATTAATTAATTAGAGGCGTTATCTTGTTGGGGCCTATGGCCAATGTTGAGGTATTGTCGATTTATCGTTGTATTGTTATTATGGCTGAGTTGCTGTGGAGTTATGTTGACGGATTATGTTGATAAATTATGTTGATGAATGATGTTGAGATGCCCCTAATAATGAGCAGATATTAAGTTGTTGGCTTTTAACCAACGATGATGTTGTGTTGAGATGTTGTTAATTGTGGTTGTTGTTACTACATTCATGATTGTGTCACATACATTGCATATCAAGATGGAGCTGATGCTCGTAAGATGGCCTGTATTGGAGAATATTAAGATGAAGGATTATGCCTTGTTGATGCCTCTATTTATTGGAAATTATTTTGAGATGGGAGTTCTTCTCCAATGGTACCACATGCATTTGCATAGTATTTAGTCGCATTGTATGGTTGCATAAAGAAGTTATGTATTGATGCGGTAAATGTTGTATTTTGTTGGTGTTCTATTGCGATTATGGTTGTTTATAAGATGTGAAGTGGTGATATTGTATGATCTTATCTAACCTATTATTTATCGTACGCTTTATTATTTTGTTAGATATCTCACCCTTTATGTTTGAATGTTACCCTTACATTGGTAACGTGCATGTAATCCTAATTGAAGGTGGTTTACCTTCAGTAGTTCGAGTCGGTGTCATTTCTCTTATAAGTAACACTCGAGGGATGAACGCTTATTGCCTTTAGTTATTGTTATTCAAGTTGTTTAACTTTAATTTGATTGTTTCTAAGTATGCGTTATTTTGAAGTTGTTGTAATGTTGGACAAGGATGTTATTATGATTCCGCTGCGTAGTTGTTCAAGTTGTTGAATTAAAAGATTAATTTATTTTTTTGTTGGTTCACCCGAAGTTTTAAAGTGTTATGTATCCATGTTGAATGCAATGGGTTTTAAGTTGAATTTGTGGCATCCTGATTCAGTTTTATGAATTTTATAACTCTGATTTACATTTATAATTACCGGGTAGAATTGGGGTGTTACATGTGGTCTGTAAAAACCGAACCAAAAAAAGTTATATTGGGCGGGCACAAATCGAGTCTTGGGTTACTTAAGTGGTTTCTCGAATGTGAGTTATAGGACCAATGAAGTTTATAACTGAACATGGTCCAAATTAATATGCCTTACTAATTATATTTTTATACAAGGATTGTTCACTACACCACATGTCTTACTCACACCCTAGCAAAATTTCTAAAATACCCCTATAATCTGGATTTTGGAATCTGGACGCACTACAAAATATTATATGACTTTGAGGCTTAAACTTTTTCCATATCTCAGTGTAAACTTGAAAAAGTTTGTCATCATTATGACAGAGGGAAACTAAACCATGGCCGTGACTTTTCCTTAAAGGAGGATTCATTGAAAAAATGGAAGAAAATATTTTTGAGGCAGAACCCATTAGCCCATTCCCTTGTATTTGAATTAATATTGGAACACCTTTGTGGAAGCCTAGGAAACTGGGTAGAGTAGCAAAGGAGAAATCTGAACGTGACCCAACACCTCCATTTCAAAAGCGGCCAGAGGGAGCCGAACACCTAGCTTTTGAAAAATGCGTTCATGTAAAGGAATAAAGCATCTATCAGACTTACTAAATATCCTTTTGTCAGTAGGAATGGTGGAGATACACCAGTTAGAGGGTGATCCTACCTCAAAGGAAGCCTTCTCCATAATAGCCTCCTGAATATAAGAAGAAACTATCCTTGGATATGCAGGGTCCACTCAGGGATAATCCCCCTAAATCCTAAACCATAAACCCTAAACTATTTTCATCTCTGTGTTATGAAATGAATCATCCTTACAACAAATACCACTTTTTATGACGAAGCTTACACCTCGAACAATGAAAAGTGAGGGTATAGAGCTCCATGTTTTATTTTTTTTAATAAAAACATCAGAACGTGGTTATTTAATAAAACCTAGGGAAAATAGCTATAAGGGAGTTCGCTTCGACACCCAATTGCTACATTTTATGGTTTTTTCCAATTACTTTATTAGTATTTCTCACTTGGCGTCTTTCTAATTTCCAATTTTTATTTATTTGTTCCATTAGTATTTACCTCGGCTACAGGGTCCAATTGAGATGTAATATATTTTGTATTAACAATTTCATAATACTAATTTCAAAATCTTTATTTGATATAAGAATAACCACTTTGTTTTCATCAAAAACCTATGTGATATATCTTTTAAATGAATTCCCGGAATATGGTGGTATGGTTTTTTTATATTTTATATTTTTAATTAATATTGTCACGTTAGTTTTCATATAAAACTGACGTGACACTTATTTTGCATGAAATACTTCGAACTACTATCTAGTTTCTAACTTTTCATTTACCTATCAACGCTTAAACCTTAGTTCGTCACTGTAACACCCTAATTTTTATTTACTAATTATTTTATTAGTTATTTAATTTATTAATTATTATATAATATAGTAATTAAATAAATTGTATGATTTTGTGAAAATATGAGTTATTTGAATTAATTGGTGATGTGTGATATATGATTTATTTTATTAATTAAGAATGTGTGTTATATGAGTAATTGGGATATTGAGTGTGAAAGTAGAATTATTAATTGATTGGGCCTTATATGTCACATTAGTGTGAGTGTGTGAGATAAGCTCATTTGAAAAAATAATAGTTATTAGAGTTAGTAAGACAAATAGAATAAAAGTTAGAAAGAGAAAGTGAAGAAAATGAAAAGAAGAGGAAAATAGGAGAAAATGGGAGAAAAGAGAAGAGAAGAGGGAAGAACTAGAGAATCTACATCCAAGATAAGAGTGAATTTTCATTTGATTATGGGATAATATAATATATGTAATGGGAATAACACATGATTTAGGGATTTAAATTTCAATTTCTAGGTTTTGACATACTCAGATTTTGAATGAGATTGATGAAATTGGTGTTAGAAATGTATGCGAATGTTAATGATAATGTGGGTGAATGGGTAAATGAAATTGGAACTTGAATATGCAATGTTTCATGAAATTCTTAAGTTTTGGAATTGTTAGGTTTTGATGAATAAATCTTTGAATATGATGAGTAATAATGTTGTAATTATATGTGTTGATGGTAATGAGATTTTGGGGTTTGAAAATACAACGTTTCATGAAATTTGGGGTTTTAGAATTGGGATGAAAGGGATTTTCGTACAACTACTATTGAATTCCGTCAATTCTTGCTGCAATTTTTGTAAAACTTCAAAAATTCATAACTTAAGCTTCGAGTATCCGTTTGACGCACCGTTTAAATCCGGGGAAAGCTAATACATATTAATTTCTTGAAAAAATGGTTTCATGTTCTATAATAAAATATAATTGGTGTTTAGTGGGGGATTTGTAATGTCAGTGTATGATGTCGTTGTTTGCGTTTTCGCTGGAACTTTAAAAATTCATAACTTTTGAACTGTAACTTTGTTTGAGTCCCTGTTCGGAGCGTTAGAAAGATAGTGCGACATTATCTTCAATAAAAATGGTCTTACTAGTAGTAGATGATTTAATTACTACTTGGTTGTATAAAATGGCATGTATTTGTGTGTTGTGTTATTGTAATATGGTGATGTTGTGTTATTATTATTGATTATAACATGATGAGTTGATAACATGTTTGGTGAATGGTGATACCATAACATTATGTTATGTGGTATACATAATATACTATTGTGTTGTGTTGAGTTGATTAATACCATGAGAATGTTATGAACATAATACTTGAATTTTGTGTAGATGTATGTTGTGAATTGATGATGAATGAGGATAACATATTTTGGAAATTGTTGCTATGTTTTATTATGGTGTGTTGAGTTGATAAATGCTATGAATATGCATTTTATGTGAATATTGACATAGTGTATGTGTATTGTGCAATTTGGTGAGATAATTCGAATGTGTTGAATTATATGAATTATAATTCGAATTGTCTCTGGCATCCATCTTCTCTTCAGCAACTGAATCATCAACTACCATATTGATAGATTCCAAAGACATTCCAGTTCTGAAAAAAACTCTATAACTTATGCTCTTCAAAGAGTAACCCATAAAAATCCCTTCATTTATTATGGGATTCTTCTTGCCCTTTTGACCTTGGTCAATCAAGCAGTAGAATTTACTTCCAAAGATATGAAAATAATTGAGTCCATGCTTCATTCCTCTCTATAGCGCATAAAGAGTAGCTGAAGTATCTTTCCTCAGAGTAACTCTATTATTAACATAACAAGCAGTGTTCATGGCTTCTTCTTAAAAGTACAAAGGAAAATCCTTAGCACGAAGCATGACTCTAGCTGATTCTAGAATCTCTCTGATCACTTGTTCAACAATTCCCCTTTACTGAGAGTACTCATCCCTAATACTGTTAGAAGCACAAACTTCTGGGAATTTTATATTCTCAAATTCTTTGTTATGTTCACTTCTAATTTTGACAATATCATCATTCTTTTCTTCTTAAATACTTTGACACAAGTCTTTGAAGATCTCAAAGGCATCTTATTTTTCTCTCATAAAGTTTATCCAAGTATATCCATAAAAATCATACATAAGCATATAAGCGCACCTCTTACCACCCATACCTTCAACCTGCATTAGTCCCATTAAGTCCATGTGAAGAAGTTCTAACCTTCTGGAAGTAGTCTGATGCTGCAACATTTGGTGTGACATCATTAATTGAGACTTAAAATCACACTCATCACAGACTATCTCTTCTTCAATCTTTAGCTCTGAAATTCCTCTAATTGCTCTTTCAGATAGTAATTCCTTCATTCTTTTGAGATGAAGGTGTCCTAATTTCTTGTGCCATAGTTTTACTTCATTCTTACCGGTTTTTGAACATGAGGTAGAAGATGCATTTAGTTGAGATTCCCTTAAATAATAGTTGTCCTTAGACCTTCTACCCTTTATCAACATAGAATTTTTCTCATATTTAACTAAGCATTCTGATTTTGAGAAAATGAGTAATGATCCTTGGTCACACATGTGACTCGTGTTGTCATCTTTCAAATTAGAAGAACCATCACACACCAACTTCATAACTCTTTTGATTTCACCGTTGAACCAATCACTAAATCTTACAGACCCAGTGGAATGAGACTTAATATTCAGCAGCAACGTCTGAACTCCTGTCATGTCGCTAGAGCATCCACTGTCAACATTCCTATTTTTTCCATACGACTCTCTTAAGGAAGTATGAGAAATAAATTTCATATCCCTATTTTAAACACCTTTTTTTTTCACTAGCTCGACCTTAGAATGATCTGAACATTTTTTATCTCCATATAGTTTATAACAGTCTTTATATGATCATGCTCACCATAATAATGACAAATCCAAGTTGATGATTGAAATCTGGTCATTGTTTTATCATGTCTTCTAGAATGTTGTAACATATGGTTGGACATGTTGATTATTCTCTTAATTTTATAAGGAATAGACTTCACCACAGACACTCTACTTTGATCATTATTAAATTGATAGTCACCTTCAATACCTCCAGTTTCTTTCACCATAACATCTCTACCTTCCAACTTTTTAAATGAGTCTGACCTGTTATTAATCTTAGAATTTAATAGAGCTACCTCACTTTGAAGATGAGATACATAATATAGGAGCCTCTTCTTTTCGTTCTCCAAGTCAGCTAGGATCTTTCGCTGATCTTCCTTTACTTTGATATCTTCTTCACACCTGTCACATGTATCTTTGTAGAATGTATCAAGTTCTCTATAGAGAACTGTGATACGCTGCTTAGTTTTTATAATAATAACATTAAAGCATAATATGTAAAACAACGTGGATGGTCCAAAAAATGCGCAAATATTCAAATGGCCCAGTGGGAGGGTGACAACTCATCATCTTCTTCCTTGTTCGTCGTCTTAGGTGCCAGATCTATACCTACGGACAAAGCTCCATAGCCATAAACCTGCAAACTTCAAAAATCCATACCATTCATGATAAATTAATTCTAAAGACACCAATCAACTCGTCTTGATCTCACGAGCATCATGGCATCAATTTCTTGGCCTAATTTTACCTGTACAGAGAAGCCCCAAAATGGCTTTTTAAACCCTAACCATGGCAACCATCAGTATATGCATGAAAGTGTCAATTAAATTATCCCAACATGTTGCAAATATGTTAACAATCACAAATATATCATTCAAACATGCCTAAGATGCAAGAATTATCATAATCGATTTTGAGAAAAGATGCAAACCGTATGAAGCCTAGGGGACGATTCTGGGCTTGGGAATGCTTGCAATGAATTGTGTTAGCTCCAAGAGATGTCCAGGAAGCGATTGGAAGCTTTGGAATGGCCTGAATCACCCTCTATATGAGAAAACGAATCACCACTTTTTGCCAAAAAATTCAAGTTTCTTTCTCTGTTTTCACGACTGCCAACCTTGTTCTCTTGCCTTGTGTTTGTTCATTATATGTAGTATGAAGAGTTAAGGTAACAATTTTGGATCCAATATTGAGAATTGATGGATAAAATCTTTGATCTTTAAGCCATATTATTTCATTCCAAACTTTACCAAATCATTCCTTTTTTGCCTTGATTCGATTTGGCTTGACTAGTCCAGCCCAATTAGATTTGATCTTCATCAAAATCAGATCATCAAAACAATCTTTGATATTTTTTGTTATTTATTTGATTTAATGTGATTTTTAATAAATAAAAATCATAATAAAATAAATAAATAGAGAAAATAAGACATGGCTACTGACTTGGGTCGTGGGCCATGTCCTTAACAAGATACAGTCCTAAAATGCTAGGCCTTTTTTGGCAAAAAAATGCATTTTTGAGCACATTTGACTTTTGGCAATTTTTCAAAAATGGTAAACTTTGACAATGCATAAATATTCCAATTTTAATCCTAGAGAGGTGTTCTTGGACTTTTTAGAAAGCTTAGGCTGTCCCCTAAACAACCCTTTTGGTCTCATATCAATTGAGTCTTCCATGTTTATGTAAGAGGCTTTGACCCAAAATGTGTTTTTGTTGACTTTTCAAAAGGACCTATAATGTAGAAATTCATATCTTTTTATGAGTGCATTTTTTTGAACTTGAGGGCTGTAGATGAGTTGCAGGAAATTGAATTCCCTTCAAAATGAGCCTTGGATGAGAAATTTCTGATAAAGTATGAGAAAGTTATGCTTGGTCAAAGTTTGGTTGACTTTTCCTAAGAAACCCTAATTTAGCAACTTTTATGTTTTGATGAATTAGGAGCATTCCTTGAGGAATCATGATCAAATCTTGATCAAATGATGAATATTACTTCAAAATGTCGATTTTTTTCCAAAAATCATGAAGTTTGACTGTATGTGGGCCGCAGTTGACTTTTGACCTAATACAGTCAATTCTCAAGCATTTGAGCAGCTGACTGAGCAAGCTTCTTGTGCAAAGCTTAAAATTTGTCATGGAGGGTCTTGAGGATATATTAGGACTATGGAGAGCATATGAGGCCTTTGGAGCTCACTCTTCTTGGTTAAAATGGAAACCCTAGTTGGATGTTCATTGCTTTAGGAGAGAGTTTGTCTAGTCAACTCTTGAGCATCCTTGAGCAAGTTGAGGGTCTTAATGAGCATATATTGAGTAAAATGGGAGGTAAAATTTTGGGGTACAATAGTTTCCCCTGTTCAATTTTCTTACACCTGAGGATGTAGATTGGCTTGTCTACCTTTCGTGATCTGAAGGTGGAAGATGATTGAACACTAGAGTGCCTAGAAACTTGCACTCGCGTGAAGTGAATGTCGATCGTTAATATCAGGTATGGGCTTACAGATGCAATTTGGAAGGTGACGGGGAATCGTTGGAGATGGGATTAAAGATGCCATCTAGAGAAGATATCAGTTGCATAAGAGATTCCGTTGCGAGAATTCTTGTACCTGCCGCTAAGGAGGACTTCACCGAGGAAAGTTGATTTATATCGGGAAATAGAGTCTAGGAGCTTTGGTTGTCCATTACTCTACTGGGGAATCAATTCTTGATTGAGGAGGTGGAAGTGAACTGCAGATCTGGTCTGGGTCCAGGTTGTACAGTGACTTACTAGGGAAAGGTGAAATTGATCATATTTGGTCAGGTCCAGGTCTTACGGTTTTGTAAACTGGTGTCTGGAGATAAGAGAGAAGGAACCTGGATAGCAGGGTTACTTCGGGATGAGAGCCTGGATAGTAGGGCTATGAGAAGGAACCTGGATAGTAGGGTTACTTCCGGATGAGATCCTGGATAATAGGGCTATGAGAAGGAACCTGGATAGTAGGTTAATTCGGGATGAGAGCCTGGATAGTAGGGCTATGAGAAGGAACTTGGATAGTAGGGTTACTTCGAGATGAGAGCCTAGATAGTAGTGCTATGAGAAGGAACCTGGATAGTAGGGTTACTTCGGAATGAGAGCCTGGATAGTAGGGCTATAAGAAGGAACCTGGATAGTAGGGTTACTTCGGGATGAGAGCCTGTATAGTAGGGATATGAGAAGGAACCTGGATAGTAGGGTTACTTCGAGATGAGAGCCTGGATAGTAGGGCTATAAGAAGGAACCTGGATAGCAGGGTTACTTCGGGATGAGAGCCTGGATAGTAGGGCTATGAGAAGGAACCTGGATAGTAGGGTTACTTTGGGATGAGAGCATGGATAGTAGGGCTATGAGAAGGAACCTGGATAGTAGGGTTACTTCGGGATGAGAGCCTGGATAGTAGGGCTATGAGAAGGAACCTGGATAGTAGGGTTACATCGGGATGAGATCATGGATAGTAGGGCTATGAGAAGGAACCTGGATAGTAGGGTCACGTCGAAATGAAAGCCTGGATAGTAGGGCTATGAGAAGGAACCTGGGTCGTAGGGTTACTTCGGGATGACAGTGTAGATTAGTTGACCTGTTTGGTTTCGGGAACTGAGTTTCCATTAGTCGCCTGCAGAAGTGACTTGTATAACTGCTGGGATTGTTGAAGATAATCACCTTTCCTGAAAAGATATCAGGGTTAATTATATGCAATGCATGAAATGCATGGTGGGATGATGCTCTCAAAATAAATGAGATTATGTTGTATATGATATATGTGCGCATGTCATTATGTATGTACATGAAATGCTATCAGAGTATGTCCGAGTCTGGGAAAATAAATCCCTGACTACTGCTGGAGATTTATGAATATTCTGTCAGGAAGAGATTCTGCTTGAGAATAAACTCTGCGTGGAACAAACTTAGAAAGTGATTTTCTGTAGATGAAGTAATGAGCTCTGTCGGGGATTGAGCTTTTGCATTCAGAGAATAAACTCTGCTTGGGGGATGAAATTTACTGACCCGCTCGCGAGCATGAAATTCGGCTGTGGGATATAGCTGTCAGGTTTCTGAATGACCCTGGCTGGGGAGGTTACTTCCCGTTCCGGGAAGGCCGACATCAATGCTTTTGAATACTTTTACTCTGTGGGGAGTGTATGTACTTGATGATTATGCTCCAAAGCTGTTTCTGTCCCGGTACCTACTAGGCAGAGTAACTGTCGGGTTTGACACTTCTTATTTTTGCCCCTGTTTCTAGAATTACGAGTAATTGTCTTTTTGTTTCTTATATAACTATTTATGAGCAGCAATCATATTCAAATGCATATGTCAAGAATAAATAATTGGACGTTCTCGTAAAAAAAAATATAAAAAAGAAAAAACTCGAAGTTTCTTGTGAAAATGATTTTATATTGATTTTGAAGTTGGCCTGTAATAGGCGTTTTCATACAAGGAGGATGACGTTCTAGTAAGAGAACGCCGCCGTAAAAATAGAAGTTGTACAAATTTGTGTAAAAGAAAACAACTATGTGAAACAATCCCATTGAGCTCCAACTCTGCTATTGCCCCTATGTCTTCGAGCGTCTCATCACTTTGCTGTTAATCCGAAGTTGATTAGGTTGATTTGTGTCGTCCAAGCTTGATAGTCGATACTTAAGTCTAGTCGCAAGGTGATCCAATGGGACACAGTGATACGCTTTACATCCCTAACTTTTCCCTGGACTGCCCTTTCGAGTTTTCAGTCCATCGGGATACCCTTTTTTGCCCAAGCCGCCTTTTCAGGTTTTCGGCTTGCCGGCTGTACAGATTTTTCATTTTCATCCCTTATTTTTGCCCGAACCCTTTTGGTTCACCGGGAAGCCCTTATTTTTTCCTAGGCCAGTCAACCTAGTGGGTCTTTTGATTAGGCGTAATATCTTTTCACTATGTCTGCAATGACAGGGTGAAGAAGGTCGTCATTGTCCATGGTAGTTAGAATCATAGCTCCACCCGAGAAAATGTTCTTAACCACAAATGGCCCTTTGTATGTGGGCGTCCATTTTCCCCCGGGATCACCTTGTGGCAATATGATGCGCTTGATCACCAGATCCCCGACTTGGTATTCTTGACATTTGACTTTCTTGTTAAAATCCTTGATCATTCACTTTTGATACGTCTGACCATGACAGATAGCAGTAAGTCTCTTTTGATCGATTAGATTTAGCTGATCAAGTCGAGTTTGGATCCAGTCTTCTTCGTTCAAACCCGCATCCTTCATAATCCTGAGAGAAGGTATTTGGACTTCAAAGGGTAAGACTTCCTCCATGCCATATACCAGAGAGTAGGGTGTTTCCCCTGTCGACGTCCGTGCTGAGGTACAGTATCCATGAAGAGCAAATGGTAACATCTCATGCCAATCTTTGTATGTCACCGTCATCTTCTGTACAATTTTCTTGATGTTCTTATTAGCCGCTTCAACAACGCCATTCATCTTCGGCCGGTAGGGAGAAGAATTATGATGTTGTATCTTGAACTGTTTACAGAGATCGGTGATCATTGTGTTGTTGAGATTCGTACCATTGTCAGTAATAATTCTCTCTGGCACACCATATCGACAGATTAGATTATGTCGGATAAACCGCACCATGATGTTCTTGGTTACTGTAGCAAAAGAGGATGCCTCAACCCACTTCGTGAAGTAATCAATGGCTGCTAGGATGAAGCGATGCCCATTGGAAGCAGTAGGCCTGATTTCTCCGATCATGTAGATGCCCCACATTGCAAAGGGCCACGGAGCTGTTAAGACGTTTAAGGGGAGCATAGGTACATGCACCTTATCAGCATGGATTTGTCACTTATGATAAGTTCGAGAGTGCTGATAACAATCGGCTTCCATAGTGGACCGGTAATATCCTGCCCGTAGGATCTTCTTAACCATGGTGTGTCCACTGGAATGGGTTTCGAAGGTTCCTTCATGTAGATCTGTCATGATCCTCTCTGCTTCGCTCTTGTCTACACAACGTAGTAATGTGGAGTCATGGTTACGCTTGTAGAGGATTCTGTTACTGAGGAAGAATTTTGCAACAAACCTTTTCAGAAACTTTTTATCGTTGACAGATGCCCCTTCGGGATACTCTTGAGCCTCGAGATACCTTTTGACTTCGTGAAACCAGGGCTTGCCGGCCACCTCGTCGGTATCAATCTTACAACAGTGTGCTGGTTCATTAATCCTCTCAATGGTTATTTAGGGAGCTTCGTTGTCCCACCTGAATTTGAACATAGAAGACATGGTATTTAGCGCGTCCGCTAACTGGTTCTCCTCTCGCAGGAAATGTTCAAAAGTTACCTCCTCAAAGTGTGGGAGCAATGTCAACATGTACTCTTTGTATGAGATGAGATTCAGATGCTTCGTATCCCATTCACCTTTGATCTAACTTATTACCAAGGATGAATCCCCGAAAACATCCAAGAATTTGATCCTGAGGTCAATAGCAGCCTTGAGACCCATGATATAGGCTTCATACTCCGTCATGTTATTAGTGCAGTTGAAACATAGTCGGGTGGTGAAAGTAGTATGATAGCCCTCAAGAGATATGATTACAACGCCGATGCCATTACCAAGTGCGTTTGAAGCTTCGTCAAAAAACATAGTCCATCGGGATCCCTCTTCGGGTCCTTCATCTGGTCCAGGTTCTTCGTAGTCAGTCACTAGCATAATATTATCATTTGGGAACTCAAAATTCATGGACTGGTAGTCATCCATGGCCTGATGAGCCAAATGATCAGCCAATACACTCCCCTTGATTGCTTTTTGGGTTGTATATTGTATATCGTACTCAGTTACGATCATCTGCCATCTTGCTATTCTTCTGGAGAGAGCGGATTTCTCGAAAATGTATTTGATTGGATCCATCTTGGATATCAACAAAGTAGTGTGGGTCAGCATATACTGTCTTAGTCGGCGAGCAGCCCATGCCAAAGTGCAGCAAGTTTTCTTGAGCAGTGAGTATCTTGTCTCACAGATGGTAAACTTTTTTCTAAGGTAGTATATTGCGTGCTATTTTCGACCAGACTCGTCATGCTTCCCTAGCACACACCTCATTGAATTGTCTAGCACTGTTAAGTAAAATATCAAAGGTTCTTGTAGGTATTCTTTGATTCTTTTGAAAACTGTCTAGCATTCGTCATTCCACTTTACCACTTGATCTTTCTTCAGAAGCTTGAAGATGGGCTCACAAGTAGAAGTTAGATGTGAAATGAACCTGGCGATATAATTCAAGCGTCCCAAGAAACCTCTATCTTCCTTCTATGTATGGGGAGCTGGCATTTCTTGTATGGCCTTTACCTTCACCGGGTCTACTTAGATGCCTTTGTCGCTGACAATGAAACCCATAAGTTTACCAGACCTTACCCCAAAGGTGCACTTGTTTGGATTCAACCTCAGCTTGTATATCATTAACATGTCGAACAAATTTTATAGATGATCAAGGTGCTCTTCCTCAGTTTGAGACCTGGCTATCATGTCATCAACATAAACTTTGATCTCGTGGTGAATCATATCATGGAACAAAGCGACCATGGCGCGCTGATAAGTTTCCCCAGCATTCTTCAACCCAAAAGGCATCACCTTGTAGCAGAAGGTGCCCTACTGTGTGATTAAGGTTGTCTTCTCCATGTCTTCGGGAGCCGTCTTGATCTAGTTATAGCCAGAGAAACCATCCATGAAGGAGAAGATTTTGTGTTGCACGGTGTTGTCAACCATAACATCAATGTGAGGAAGTGGGAAGTTATCCTTGGGGCTTTCCCTGTTCAGATCTCTGTAATCCACACACATTCGTACCTTACCGTCCTTCTTATGTATCGGAACAACGTTAGCCACCCATTGTGGATAGGAGGTGACAGCTAAGAACACTGCATCGAACTACTTCATGACCTCTTCCTTGATCTTCTCTGACATTTCAGGGCGCATACGGCAGACCTTCTGTTTAACCGGAGGACAGTCTTTCTTAGTCGACAGACGATGTACCACAATATCAGTGTCTAAACCTGGCATGTCTTCATATGACCAGGCAAAGATCTCAACGTAGTCGTGCAACATTTGTATCAACCGCTGCTTGATCTTAGCTTCCAAATTTGTGCCGATCTTGACCTCTTTTATGTCTATCTCCGTGCCCAGGTTTATCGTCTCAACTGGCTCTTCATGAGGCTGTATAGCCCTTTCTTCCTGCTGTAATAGTCTAGCAAGTTCTCAAGGAACCTCACAATCATCCTCACCTTTGTCTTCGGCTTGGTTGATCAGATTTTCGAAGTTATAACGGACAGTAGCAGAGCTGTTATCAATGGGATCCATAGTGGATATGGATCTGCAGTATGATACGTGAGTGTGTGTAAGAGCATAGCTGTTTTGATAAAGTGAAAACAGAAAAGAAAAATCGAGAGCGCAAAATTTGCATGCAAGAAACGTCCAATGTTTTATTGATGATATATGAAATGACAAATAATAGCCGTCACAAACAAAGCCATTGTTCCTCGGGCAAGACACAAAGCTGTAGAATTTAAATTGTTTATTACAAATCTCAAAACAAGTAAGACAATTACTGCGGAATAAAAGAAACTGGTATAAAGTCCCTAGCCGTCCAGTTACTCGGTCCACCGTTGGTAGTTGGGTAGATCCAGCTGTCAATGTCAGGGTCTTCCTCGCTGTCTTCAATGGCATTAATTCCCCGATTACTGATGCGGAGGGGAGGTCCTCCAGCCCGAGCGCGTCAAACAACCCTTTGAGCTCCTGAAGTAAAGCCTAAACCAAACTTGTCAGTTTTGTGAGTAAAATCAGGGATTGTCCCCAATCGGTATACCCACCTTCTTTAACCACTGCTCTGGCGTCTTTGAGGAAAGCCATCTTTAGAGGAGGTTTGTTGGTAGTAGTTTCAGTCGATGCCAAGATTTGAGGAACCTCTTCAAAGTTCTGGCAAGGAGTCTCTATGAATTCCCCATCCATCTCTATGTACCTGAAGGAATTGAGGTGGCTCACCATATATTCCTCCTCACCATATATTCCTCCTCACCACGCATAGTGACAATTTTCCATTTTACTAGATACTTCAGCATTTGGTGCAGTGTAGAAGTAATTGCCCCAACTTCATGGATCCAAGGACGAACCAACAAACCTATGCACCATTCTCTTCGACCCATCAAAAGCACTCACCACAATGTTACTAGGCTTTAAGGTTAATCCCTCGCAATCCAACCGATCTAATGCCTTCTTAGGCAAAATATTCAGCGAAGACCCAGTATCTACCAGCACATGAGCCATAGTGGTGCCCATGCATTCAATTGAGACATGCAGAGCATCATTATGCTTCCTCCCCTTCAGTGTCAAGTCTGCATCTGAAAAACCCAACACATTGTCAGCAGTCGGGTTGGCCATAGAATCTTTGAATTGATCAGCTGAGGTCTCTTACGGAACATGCGCAGTCTTGAGGAATGCAATCAAATCCTTCACATGGGCCTCGGAGCATAACAGCAGGGACAACATGGATATCTTGGAGGGGGTCTGCCCCAACTGCTCGACCACATTGTAGTCGCTCTTTTTGATTATTTTTAGTATTTCCTCTATCTCTTGCTTAGAGGCTTCCACGACAATTTTTCTAGGTGCCTCCGTCCGGGAAGGCTCACCTATAACTTCTTTGCCTCGGGTCCCAGATGACTCGACGGCGGGAGTGATAATTGGAGTAAGCACATGAGTAGTAGTTAATGTACCAACAAGAGCAACAGACAGAATAACAATAGGCCTATTGACAGTCTTCGAGGAAATCTCGGGAGAGAAAACCCTTCCACTTCGGGTAACCTTGCTGGTCCCGACAATGTTATTGACATTAGGATCACCCTCTTCATTTTTCAAATCTTGTTTGATGCCATGATAGTACACATCAACACCATAATGCCAGGGGACAGCTTTGTCCGAGGCATACGGGACAGGACCAGGAACGGTGATTATTAGCAAAGAGACTCTTGGAACAGATGTAATCCTAACAGGTCTTCTCGAGGAGACCTTGGAAGGATTGGTGAAAATGGTTATAATAGCAACATCTTCAAATGGAACAACAGGAATCAAAGTTTTCTCAAACAAAATTTCTTTGTTGTCTATCAGGCGCTGAACACCTGACTTCAGTAAATGGCAACCAGAAGGCAGAAATGAACACATGTGGCAACCTTCACCACAACCCGGAAATAAACTGGCCGACAACAAATTCTTCTTAACTGTCATAAGAGGAGTAGAAATTTCATCCACCAAGGTCACAAACAGATCAGTATCCACATCATTAACTCCATGATCGTGCTTGGGCATGGGAGCAGTTATGACGTTGGGCTTTTCCGGAGCTTCGAACTCAATCTCCTTGGCTTCGATCAGATCTTGTACCTTATTTCTCAAATCCCAGAAGTCGTTGGTGTCGTGGCCAGGACTCTCATAATAATAGGCACACCGAGAATTTGGATTATATCAGGGAGATATGGTGTTCAGATTCTTGGGAGCCTCTTTCAAGGTCTCCAAGTTGGATCTCAGCAGATGAGGTAGAACTTCAGCCAACGCCATGTTGATCCGGGTAAAGTGTCGTTGTGGTCTTTCCGCCCTTTGTTGATTATTGCATTGTGGAGAAACTGTGGGCCTAGGTATCATCACAGCACTTACTATTTGACGGTGTTCAGCTCTGCTTTGGCCTCTCGGGCTATAGATGGCACTGGCCTCCTTCTTACCAGTAAAAGGATTCTTTACCAAACTCGAAGAGGCATCCTTCTGTATTTTACGGCTCCGAATCCCAGCTTCTACTTGCTCTCCAGTTAGGATCAGCTCGGTGAAACCAGTCGATGAGGTGCCGATCAAATGGTTAAAGAATGGACCAGATAATGTCCCCAGAAACATATCGACCAACTCCTTATTAGACAACGGGGGTTGAACTCTTCCAGCCAAGTCTCTCCACTTCTGTGCATAGTCCTTAAAGCCTTCACTTGAACCCATGGACATACTTTGGAGTTGAGCACGAGTAGGAGCAAGGTCGATGGTGTATTGATACTACTTATAAAAAGCAACAGCCAGATCTTCCCAATTTCAGACATTGGCTCTCTCAGGTTGGTAGAACCATTCAAGCTGAGTCCCTGACAGACTATATTGAAAGAAGTGAACCCACAAATTTCTATCAGCAGTGTGGGGTTGGATCTTTCTGACGTAGGAACGGAGATGGAGTTTTGGGCAAGAAACCCCATCGTTCTTAGCAAAAATTGGAGCCTTGAACTTCTGTAGGATGACCACTCCCGACACCAAACCCAATTCTTCGAAATCCAACCCAGGTATCCTCTGGACCTCTATATCACTCAGACGGTCTTCCAACTGTTTATATCTATCCCCAGTAGGAGGATACTGCTCATCATTATAATCGGTATCATTGTCAGAAACCTCAGGACTGGGGTCCTTTTCCCTTGTCTCTTCTTCTTGATTTTCCCCTTCTTTGGATGAAGAGGTTAGATCGACTTGCTACTTTAATGGCCCCGTGAACCTTCTGCGCATATTCAGAATACCAGCGGCCTTCTTCTTTGTCTTTTTATCCTTCAGGATGAGGGCCTTCAGATCCTCCTGCCCTTTTGCTAGATTTATGAACATCTGTTGGAACTGGGCATTTTGTGCCTGAAGATCCTTGATGCTTTGTTCGGAAGACATTTCTGCTTAAATAAACAGCGAAGAAGATGAGAAACCTGTAATGTTACCTGTTTATGTGATGCTATGAATGGGATGCGTATGCAATGATTTCAAGGATTCTTAAAGGCTCAGATTTGTTTAACCAAAAGAAACACACGTTAATTGCATTAATAAGTTCGAATTGTTACAAAGAATGCCTTTTAGGCTTACAATAAAACAAAACAAAACTTAAAGCCAAAAAGAAACTAGGTCTCCCAGGAGCGCATCTCTTTGGTGCGATGTAGGCGTTTATGTTCCTTTCTTCATGAAGTAGCCTAGTGAGCTCCAGGACCTTTTTCTTGCTAGCATAGAACTAAGCTTCAAACGTGTACCGCTCCTCTTTGAGTTGAACCCATGACTTCTGTAACTCTTCATGATCGATTGGCATGTCAGGATGATGACCAAGTGAAGTAGTATCTCCTTCAATAGATGGCTCTAGAGCTACTAGTAGGACAGCAGGGTAAGGCATCATAAGGATTTGGGAGCGAGCTCGTACCCACCGGAGATAAGGCTCAAGAGAAATGGAATTCTTGTTCCCTAGCGTATTGCTATCAATTTTATGCACCATGCCCCAAGCTTTTATGAAATTTTTACGGTATCCCTGAGCATCATTCTCATAGTTGAAGGCGATTCCTTGGATAAGCGTGTCGTGAGGACCATCTCTTATTGCATAACCAAAATGACGCAGTGCCAAACAAGGGTTGTAAGTGTTTCCTACCATAATGCCTAAGAGAGGACATTAGGGAATTCACCATAGCGATCGATGATGGTAATATCTCCCGAGAACCGAGAACACCAATGAATGTCTGAATGCTTAAGGGACATCAGCCTACAAGACCATTTTAAACCTTGATCGTTCTTCAAAACAGACCTGGGTAGGTGCGAAATAAACCACCTAGCCAATAGAAGAGTGCAACACAGGAGGGTCCCCCTTCTCTTTAGAGTTCGAGCATGCAGAGAGTGCAGAATATCCCCGAGTAATGTAGGCACTGGATTATGAGACAGAAAAACCTTAATAGCGCTCACATCTACGAGTTGATCCATATTAGGGAAAAGTACCATCCCGTAAATGAGAAGTGCCAGCACCTCTTCGAAAGCTTGTAAATCTAAGGTATCACAAAAATGGTAAGCCTTCTCGAACAGAAACTTAACTGGAATTCCTTGGACACTCCCTCTAGTCTCCCAATTTGTCACTATGTCAGACCGTTGTAAAGACAGAGCTCTAGCAATCTCTTCAGGTTCGAAGAACTGAAACAACACTTTTACTAATTCTTCATCAGGTTTTGCAGTGACCAAATTGAGCAACTTACCATGCTTTTTAGTGAAATGAGAACTTTCAAGAACCCTTAATGCCAGGTCCTTTAGTTGGAGAGATACTTTCACAAGGTTGATTTGTAGAGTGTTCCTACAGGCGAATGCCATGTCCTACAAAACAAAGCAAAAATGAGCCCTAGGAAATCCTTGAAATGGTTAGCCATGATATGTGTTGTACCCCAAAATTTTCCCTCTCATTTTATCAAGATTCTCCTCACAAGACTCTTTGGACTCAAGACCAGATTAGGGTTTGCTCTGCTCAAAACATCTCCTTGCACTGATGACCTGAAATTAGGGTTTGAGTTTGCACAAGGATTTTTTGACTTCCAATGCCTCATGTGACTTTCATACTTCATGTTGGACTTATAAGATTGATCATACCAAGTTTCAAGCCTTGAATCACATTTTTGCCCAGTCAATTGGACAGTTGACCTAAAAATCAGCTTTATTGGGGGAAAAGTCAACTGTGGCCAATTTATAGTCAAACCTCATAATTTTTTATCCACATAAACATTATAGACTCATATGAACCATTTGATCAGTTTGGACCACAACTCCTCAAGAAATTTGATCAGATCATCAAAAGGGCAAAACGGTCATTTTTAGGGTTTTGACTGTAGAAGGGCAATTTCTGATTTTTCACCTAGCCAGTGGCAAATTGGGTTCAAGAATGGTTTCCAGGACTAAATGGAATTATCTTGACCTAATCACAAGGTTCAAAAGATCTCAAATGCATTGGATTGACATATGAATTTTCCAGTCAACTGATCAAAAATCAACTGTACACTGAAAAGTCAAAATTTGACTTTTTGGTCAAAATTAAGTGCCAAGGGTCATTTTTCATCAAGATATGTCAAAACATGAAACTTGTTCACCACGAAACCTAATTTTGGAAATTAGGGTTTAAGATTGAAAAATTTCATAACTTAGAAATTTTCTAAGTTATGAAAATTTCTTATTTTTTCCCAACTTTTTCACCATGATGCAATTGGATTCAAACAAAACTTCCAACATGAAAGTTGTATTCCTCCACAAAATCTACAACTTTTATTCACAAATTTTTCCCAAAAGATGCTTGGATCTCAGGTTATGATTTTGTGAATAAGGGTCCATGAAACTTTTAACTTAGTGAAATTTTACCCTGGTTTAGGCAGGATTTTGACCTATCTTCATGGCAATTTTTCACCTAGTTCCAAGTGGAATCTCAAAATGAATTTCAAAGATGGATTGTAGAGCATGTTACAAGCTTTCCAAAATGTAAAAGAACTCTCCAAGATGATTCATGATTAGGGAGAATCGAAATTTTTAAAATGGTAAATTATCACTTTTGTCCACGGCATTTTACACCATGTTACAACTTGCAAATCAGTTTGAACCTTACTTGTACTTGAATTACAGGTTCTAATCCTCTTTACACTCCAAAATTGAATGCAAATACAATGGTTAATGGCATTGTTCTGATCTTTGAAACTTTGTACAAGGGTTTAATCCAAAAAAGGCAAAAAGTTAACATTGCTACTTTGATAAGGTTAGCTTTTACAAACTTTGTTTATCTTGAGCCATGGATCAAAGCTTTTGCATCAAAAAAACTCCACAAATATCAGGAAAAGTGTACCAACTATGTTCAGACCCTGAGCTATCTTGTACAAGCCTTTGCCTTTGTCAACTCACTTTTGCTTCAAAAGCAAGTAAGCTTGCAAAAGGAACATAACTTGGGCATCTGTTAAAACCAAGACTTGAGACCATTTGAAACAAGCTCAGCATATTATACCAAGCCAGAAAACACGATTGGCCAAGCTTCCAAACACCCAAAACACAAAAACACCAACTTCTGCCTAAAATAGGGCAATCTCTACAAACACCAAGCCAAAACCAAATTTCCTCGTGCGTTTTGTCATGAACCACTTCAGACACATTCCATACATCACACCTAAACTATCCAAGCCATTGTTCAGCAACTGTAACTTCATTTTCAAGCTTCACCATTTTCAATTTCTGAGTTTGCAGGTTGAGTTCTACAAGAAGATTCAAGCCATTTCAAAGCAAGCTGAGAATTGGTAGAGGTTGAGGGAACATCAAGCAAGCTCAAAAGACCTTCAGGCCTCACTCAAAACTCCTACATTGCCATATTCGAACTTGACTGAACAAGGTAATTTCCAACTTTCTATCTCCTTATTTAGACATCCTTAGGCTTAGGTTTGTGAAACAAAAATATAGTCCTTAAGTTGCTTGAATTGTACATATGCATAGCTTCCATTTATATTGACTGAGCTAGGAGTATTTGATAGTTGAACTTGCTGAAAATTTTAGGTCAGAAATTAGTGGTGACAAAATTCTCTGTGATCTTTGAGAGTTAGGTCAAGTTTTTATATCAATGGAATCGTGACTAAAAATGCTACAAGTTTCATGTTGCAAGATTTTGTTTTTAAGCACCTATGCAGGAGTTACAAGTTTGTACATGGCGCGCGCGTTTTTCTGGTTTGAAGGACAGGGATGAAGTGAACGTGGGTCTGGGCCTGATTTGTCCTACTTTTGACACCCCATACTTACTTTTTGCATCCCCTTGGCCCATTCCTTTGATTTTTCATATTTTCTTGCATATTTCATATTTCTGAATTTTATTTATTTTTTCTAAACAAATAAAAATCTCAAAAAAAAATTCTTTATTTTTTGCATTTTTTAATATTTTTTTTAATTTTTTTTTTAGCATAAAAATAAGTATTTAGGTTAATATACTTTTATTTTCTTAAATAAATTTGTAAATAATATGAAAATATTATATATTTTTATTTTTATTATTTATACACTTAAATTAATATTTGTATACAATATTTAATTTTTTAAAACATTTTTGTATATATTAATATTATTTTTCTTAAACAAAAAATGAATAAATAAATAATATAATATATTTTCTTTTAAAACCAAAAATTAGGGTTTTCACCCATTTCAAAAATAATCATTTTTATTTTCTTATTTTTAAGGCTTAAATAAACTTATTTTTTACATATATAAAAATAATACAAAAAAACATTTGTGCATATTTATATTTAATTGTATATTTAATTAATTGTTCATTTATTTATTTGTACAATAAATTCAATATGGTTGTAATAGTATTAGGGTTTTATTTTGTGCAAATACCCCCTATTCAAACTTGTATCCCCCTCCCCATAATATTGTTATAATAGTCCTAGATTTACTTTTACGCAATTTATCGTATTATATGCATGATAGTAAGATTAGGGTTTTGTATGCAAAGACCAAAATCAAAACAAATAGTATGACTAAATACAAGACAAAAATACATGAAAAATGACAACACAATACACACAAGCACCCCTAGGGTTTTATCCACTTTGTTGCCTTAAAATGGCCATGGTATGCATGCTAGGTATCTTGGCAAAACAAAACAAAACAAAAAGATCATAGTCCCTCGATGACGCTATCTTGGTTGCCTAAACAAAAATGATCCAGTCCCTCAAAAACTTGCTAAAGATACTTAGCACCATTGCTATCATGGTCATACGATGACCCACGCTCGTCCCGTTTAACATCCAAAGATAGGGTTGTTTACCAAATACAATGGTAAAACAACAATGTCAAAGGAATAAAAATGTGTAGGAAAGAGCTTTGAGTAGGGTAGACAACTCCTAGTTACTTTATCTCTTGCAAACCATCCTTGCTAATTTCAAAACACACACACGATTTCAAAACAATTTCCCAACAACTTTCAAACATTAAAACATTTTTCAAAAGACAAACACCTTTGTATACATTCAAACAAGAATCATTACGAAGGTTGTCTAAACAAAGGCTTCTTTTCAAAATACTTTCAAAAGCACCATTTCAAACAATTGAAAAGCAAAAGCAAGTGATCTAAACAAGTAACTAAGAGCCCATGGAAAACCATGGATGAAAAGGGTGCTAGCACATTCCCTTTTAATAATCTACCCCCCGAACCCAAAAACAATCTCAAAGGTCTTTCCTGTGCTTTTTTACCTTTCCTTTTGGATAAAATAAAAGTCGGTGGCGACTCTTGCTAAACCACAAAATTTGCAAACATAAACGCAAAACCTCAAGTCAGTTCTCCCACCGCATCACAGAACTGGAGACTCTGTTGGAGACAAATCTAAAAGTGGGGTTACCTTAGGGTATATATCACCTTTACATGCTTATCTTGCTTGACTTGTATGCTTTACACTTTGGTTCTATTGTTTGGGTTTGAATCCTCTACCCGGATTTGGGAAACATTCATAGGTAAATAGCAATACATTGTGGAAACTGTGCGGGGTATACCGACACGGTCTAAGCAATAGCTATGTTAGTGTGACATATTTGTGGGTACCGGTAGCCTTTGAGTCAATCAAAGAGAATACGAGGCCGCTGAGTGATGTCATGAAGCACTAATGGACTTTTAGAACCTTTACTTGACCAACTTATCCTTTTTAGGATGTAGTGAGATGATCGGCTTTGGTGCAGTCCGAAGTTGGTAGATACTCGATACTACACTTATTGAGGGTTGTTTTATTGGAATATTTCGGTCGCCAGTAAAGTGGCTAAACTGAAACAATGAACATAGAAAATAATCCACTGATATTGAGCTCCTTAGAACCCGGTTACTATTTATAGGACGGGTTGAGCCAACTAAACTTTAAGAGGGTACTTACCTATGAAACCCCATGCAAGCCTGAAACTAGGAACTTGTGTGATTTGCTTGTACATATATACTTGTGCATAACATCATGGACATCATGAAGCATCATATGCATCCACTAACCATTTCAAGGATTTAGATCTTCATCTTTGTTCCTGTTTTGTAGGTAATGGATTCACTTCGCAGGAAAACTATTCAAGTCAACCTTGTGAGAATTCCTCCTCAACTCAAGGAGCTAGCTTCAAGGATTCCTGAGAATTCTCCATTCACCGGGAGACATGGTCGACTTCTCAACTTGGTCAAATCCAACACTGAAGAAGACATGCTGAAAGTTCTCTTTTAGTTCTTTGACCCCCTACACCACTGTTTCACATTTCCTGATTACTAGTTGGTGCCTACTTTGGAGGAATTTTCTCAACTCTTGAGGATTCCTATTCTCAATCAACTAACCTTCAACTATACGGAAAGAGATCCAAAGCCTGAAGATGTTGCTCAAGCCCTACACTTGCAACCATCTGATGTCATAGGCCATTGGGAAACTAGAAGTGGTGTCAAGGGTTTCTTGGCAAAGTTCCTGTTTGAGAAAGCTCAAGAATACTGGAATTCTCTAGACCTGAAAGCTTTTGAGGAGATTGTAGCCCTTCTCATCTATGGGTTGGTCTTGTTCCCAAACCCTGACCAGCTTATAGATGTCAATGCTGTCAAAATCTTCATGGCTCGCAACCCAGTGCCTACATTGCTTGGGGATATCCTCCACTCATTTCACACTCGACCTTGGTTAAGGGTCAGGAGGAGCTCAAGACTCTACTAGAGAAGGAAAAGTAGAAAAGGAAAAAGAAGAGAGTTGGTGTGGCTACCTTGGGTAGAAGATTTGAAGATCAAGCCAGAAGGGTCTTGGATTTCCCCTTAACATCTGATGAAGGGGTAGGAAAAGGAAAAGGAGCTGCAGTGCCATCTGAGTCTGAGGATGAAGAAGAGGAGGAGGACGAAGATTATTCTGAACAACAGTACCCTTCTGCATATGACAAGTACAAGAACTTGGAAGAGCATCTAGCTGCCATGGAGATACAGAGGGTGCCTGGGCTGGACTTTGAAGAGTTAGGGTTGGTATCTAGCATTGTAATCCCTCCTAAATTCAAAGTACCTCAGTTTTCTAAGTACGATGGGTTGTCTTGTCCCAAGATGCACCTACGATCTTATGTCAGGGAAATTCAACCGCATTCTTCTGACAAGGACCTGTGGGTTCATTTCTTCCAGGACAGTTTATCGGGGACACAGCTGGATTGGTTTTACCAGTTAGAGAGGTCTGATGTGCATAATTGGGAAGATTTGGCGGCCTCCTTCTACAAACAGTATCAATATAATGCGGACTTAGCACCAACCCGTACTCAATTACAGAGTATGGGCATGGTCTCAAATGAAGGTTTCAAAGAGTATGCCCAGAAATGGAGAGACTTGGCTGGAAGGGTGCAGCCACCTTTATCTGAAAGAGAGCTAGTTAATATGTTCTTGGGGACTCTGTCAGGTCCTTTCTTCAATCACCTGATAGGAAGTCCGTCTGCACGGTTCACCGAGTTAATTCTGACGGGTGAGAGAGTTGAAGCCGAAATCAAGAGCAGGAGAATTTAAAAAGATGCATTTGCTTCCGCTGCCATCAAAAAGACTTTTCCAGCAAAGAAAGAGGTATCAGCTATCTACTCCCAAAGAGGTCAGGGAAGAGTTGAGCGCCGGCCAGCGGTGGGGGCCGTAATGATTCAGAAGTCTGCAGCTGATCAGCCCAGAAACAATCAACCCAGAACCAACCAAACAAGGGTGGAAAGGCCTGCTCAGCAATACACCCGGATAAACATGACTCCCGCTCAGGTTCTACCCCATCTCTTGAAGTTAAACCTTGCAAGTTTGAAAGAAGCCCCGAAGAATCCGAATACATCTTCTCTGTTCTACCATGCGAATGCCAAGTGTGCTTATCATTCAGACAACCTGGGGCACGACACCAACAGTTTTTGGACCCTCAAGAATAAGATTCAGGATTTGATAAATGCAAAAGAAGTTGAATTCGACGCCCCTGAAAAGCCGAATGTGATCTCTGATCCAATGCCAAAACATTGTCACAATGCCCATGTTGTTGAAGAGGATCTTTTTGTTGCTACTGTTGATGATTTGATGACTCCGCTACCGATAATCAAGTTGAATTTGCTGAAGGCTGGGATTTTCCCAGGTTGTGAAGAAGATTACTACCTTTGTTCATCCTTACCAACCGACTGTCCATTGTTAAAGTTAGGCATCCAGCGCCTAATGGATAACCAAGAAATCCTTTTTGAAAAGACTCCTGTTACACCGACTCCTGTCAATGATATTTCAATAATTACCATATCCGCCAATCTTTCAAAGGTTTCCAAAAGACCTGTTAAGATTACATCCGCTCCGAAGATTGCACCTTTGAAGATAACCATGCCCGGTCCCGTCCCGTACAAGTCCGAAAAATCAATACCGTGGAACTATGGTGGAGAGATCTATTACCACGGTGTTAAACAAATTGAATCGATTGAAGAGAGTTCTGATGAAGAGATTTCTGACATTCGAAATATTGCTGGAACGAGCAAAATCACCCGCAGTGGAAGAATTTTCTCTTCGGAGATTGCACCTCCAAAGGCAATCTTCGGACCCTCAGCTGCTCCTAAGATTACTCCTGTACCGGTCAACATATATGCGAGAACTCCAATTATTGAAGAAGTTGTAACTCTTGTGGTTGTCCCCTCTGCTGTTGCTGATGATAGAGGAAAAGGGATCCAAGAAGCGTCCGTCAGGATGAGGGCTCAGCCATTGGTCATCCCTGAGACCTCTCAAAAAGAAATGGAAGAGATTTTGAAAATAATCAAGAGAAGCGATTATGATGTTGTGGAACAACTGGGGAAAACCCCCTCAAAGATCTCTATGTTGGCCTTGCTGCTTTGTTCAGAAGCTCATGCTAAAGCTTTGATAAGATTCTTGAAGACGGCCCATGTACCACAGGAAACCTCCACGGATCAGTTCCAGGAATGTCTAGCTAGCCTAACAGCTGACAATGGTCTAGGATTCTCTGTTGTCGATTTAACATCAAAAGGGAGAAAACATAATGATGTTTTGCATGTCTCGGTGGAATGCAGAGGGACTACTCTAGCACACGTCCTGGTAGACACTGGTTCTTCGCTGAATGTCTTGCCGAAGAAGGCCTTGGATAGGTTGGATTGTGAAGGCCTAACCCTGAAACCCAGCAACATCATTGTCAGAGCCTTTGATGGTTCTAAAAGGATGGTCCACTGGGAGGTGGACATCCCGATTAAAGTGGGAACTGAAACCTTCAACTCCATATTCTATGTGATGGACATCCGTCCTTCCTATTCTTGCTTGTTGGGAAGACCTTGGATTCACCACACTGGAGCCGTCACTTCAACTCTGCATCAAAAGCTCAAGTACCCTGTCCAGGGGAAAATTATAAATGTTCACGGCGAAGAGGAATACATGATAAGCAATCTAAATTCTTTCCGCTATGTTGAATTGGATGGCGAATTCATCGAAACCCCCTTTCAGCATTTTTAAGAGGTAGCTCAGGAGATTGCGGCAACCAAAACAGTGGCTTCTGTACCCATGATTACCAGACCTCTGCCTCGGATGTTGTCGCTCAAAGATGTAAATGCTGTGATTGAAGAAGGAGGAAGCACAATCTAGGGGAAGCTTCCCGACTTTCCTTTTAAATCAGATAAATTCGGCTTGGGTTTCACTTCGGCTAGTCAGAAAGTTGTGCGTCGCTCCCGGGCTGGAGGGCCACCAGTGAAGATCACCTATCATGGAGTCAATGCTTTGGAGGATAGTGAAGAAGAGGGTAACTTGGAAGACTGGATTTTCCCTACTGTTGACGGAGGACTGTGCAACTGGGAGGCAAAAGACTTTGTACCCATTACTTTCATAAATCAGTAATTTATCTTTCAAACATTTATGTTGGTTTGTAATAATTCTCAAACAATTCGTACTCTTTTAACCTTGTGCCTTACCCGAGGCACATAGGTCCATTTGTAAGGGTTTGATTTTTTCATCTTCATATGCCATTTTAATGAATCATGGACGTTTTCACATATAAACATTTGTGTTCATTGTCTTTCTTTTTTCATTTTATTTGTTTAAAGATGGTTATCCCTTACACACACCCACACTCACAAATGCAGGTACCCTTCCATTCCGGATTCCATGGGTAATAATTCTGCTATGGCCTTCAGTGACTCTGAAGATCTGGTCTAATATGCCGAATACGAAGGTGATGAAGATTGTGAGGTGCCGGGAGAATTGGATAGACTGTTACAACAGGAAGAAAGGGTTATTCTACCTCATTAGGAGCTGTTAGATACAATCAACTTGGGAACTGAGGAAGACAGAAAAGAAGTTAGAGTGGGTGCCAACCTAGAGCCAAGTGTCAAAGAGCGCCTAATTCAGCTATTACATGAATATGTTAAGATCTTTGTCTGGTCATACGAAGACATGTCGGGACTCGATATAGATATTTTGGTTCACTGTCTCCCCACAAAAGGAGACTACCCACCAGTTAAACAGAAAGTTCGTCGCATGAGGCCCGACATGTTAGAAAAGATCAAAGCAGAAGTTATGAAGCATTTCAATGCTGGATTTCTTGTTGTTACTTCCTATCCACAATGGGTTGCTAACATTGTTCCCGTGCCTAAGAAGGACGGCAAAGTCAGAATGTGCGTGTATTATAGAGTCTTAAACAGGGCTAGCCCTAAAGATGACTTTCCACTTCTGCACATTGACATCTTGGTTGTCAACACAGCTCAGCACAAGGTATTTTCTTTCATGGACGGATTTTTAGGTTATAACCAGAACAAAATGGCACCTAAAGACATGGAGAAAACTACTTTTGTTACACAGTGGGGTACGTTCTACTACAAAGTGATGCCATTCGGACTGAAGAATGCCGGGGCAACCTATCAACGCGCCATGGTATCTTTGTTTCATGATATAATACATCATGAGATAGAGGTTTACATAGACGATATGATAGCCCGATCACAAACGGAAGAAGAACACCTCGACCATTTGCAAAAGCTGTTTGTCAGGTTGAAAGAGTACAAGCTCAGACTGAACCCTAACAAGTGCACTTTCGGAGTCCGGTCTGGTAAACTCTTGGGTTTCATAGTCAGCAACAAAGGCATCGAGGTTGATCCTGCCAAAGTCAAAGCTCTACAAGAAATGCCTGCCCCTCGCACTGAGAAGGAGGTCAGAGGTTTCTTGGGACGCCTAAACTACATTGCAAGGTTCATTTCTCACCTAACATCTACCTGTTAGCCAATCTTCAAGTTGTTGAAGAAAGATCAGGTGGTTAAATGGAATGATGAATGTCAAGTTGCTTTTGATAAAATCAAGGAGTATTTACTAGAACCTCCTATCTTGATGCCACCCATCGAAGGAAGACCACTAATCATGTATCTGACAGTCTTAGAGAATTCAATGGGGTGCGTACTGGGCCAACATGACGACTCTGGACGAAAAGAGCATGCCATTTATTACCTTAGCAAAAAGTTTACCTATTGTGAGACCCGATACTCACTGCTAGAGAAAACATGCTGCACTTTGGTATGGGCTGCTCGCCACCTAAGGCAGTATATGTTGACTCATACCACTTTGCTGATATCTAAGATGGACCCGATCAAGTACATCTTTGAGAACCCTGCTTTATCTGGAAGAATAGCTAGATGGCAGATGATCCTAACGGAATATGATATACAATACACGACCCAAAAAGCTATAAAGGGGAGTGTGCTAGCCAATCATCTGGCCCATCAAGCTGTCGAAGATTACCAATCCATGAGGTTCGACTTCCCCGACGAGGACATCATGACATTGGACAACATTGAAGACTTCAAACCATATGACGGACCTGAACAAGGATCCCGATGGACCCTGTACTTTGATGGTGCCTCCAATGCACTTGGCAACAGTATCGGTGCGGTACTTATCTCTCTAGAAGATTGTCATACACCTTTCACCGCCAGACTGTGCTTCAACTGTACCAACAACATGGCCGAGTATGAAGCTTGTATCTTTGGTCTCAAGGATGCCATAGACTTGGGAATCAAATCCTTAATTGTGTTTGGGGACTCAGCTTTGGTCATCAGTCAGGTCAAAGGAGAGTGGGATACTAAACATCCAAACCTCATCCCTTACAAAGAACATGTCTTGACATTACTACCTCATTTCGAGCAGATTACCTTCGAGCACTTCCCGCGAGAAGAAAATCAGCTAGAAGATGCCTTAGCTACAATGTCATCCATGTTTAAACTTAACTGGGATAATGAGGCTCCATAAATCACCATTGAACGGATGGACAAACCTGCACATTGTCACGAGATTAATACCGAAGAAGTAGTGGACCGAACTTGGTTTCGTGAAGTCAAAAGGTATCTTGAAGCGCAAGAATATCCTGAAGGAGCTTCAGTCAACGACAAAAAGTTCTTAAGGAGATTCTCAGCTAAGTTCTTCTTGAGCAATGGTATCCTATACAAGCACAATCATGATTGCATTCTGCTCCGATGTGTGGACAAGATTGATACTGAACAAATCATGGCTGAATTGCACAATGGTACCTTTGGCACTCACGCTATCGGACATACGATGACTAAGAAGATCCTACGGGCAAGCTATTACTGGTCTACCATGGCAGTTGACTGCTATCAACATTCCAGGACTTGTCACAAATGTCAAATCTATGCAGAAAAGGTACATATACCTCTAGTTCCTCTCAATGTCTTAACAGCTCCTTGGCCATTCACTATGTGGGGAATCGACATGATTGGAGATATCAAGCCTAAAACATCGAATGGACACCGCTTTATTCTAGTGGTCATTGATTACTTCATCAAGTGGGTCGAAGAAACTTCCTTCACATCTGTCACAAAGAATGTGGTTGCCCGCTTCATCAAACAGAACCTTATCTGTCGGTACGGCATCCCCGAAAGGATCATCTATGACAACGGTACAAACTTGAACAACACTATGATCACCACCTTGTGCAGGCAATTCCAGATTCAACATCACAATTCATCTCCCTATCGGCCAAAGATGAACGGTGTTGTCGAAGCTGCGAACAAAAATATCAAGAAGATCATACAAAAGATGACAGTCACCTACAAGGACTGGCATGAGATGCTACTGTTTGCTCTTCACGGGTACCGTACCACGGCACGCACATCAACTGGGGCAACACCCTATTCTTTGGTATACGGCATGGAAGTTGTTTTACCTATCGAGGTTCAGATTCCCTCCTTGAGAATCATGAAGGATGCTGGTTTGAGTGAAGACGATTGGATTCAGACCCGGCTTGATCAACTTAACTTGATTGATGAAAAAGCGACTTACTGCTGTTTGCCATGGTCAGGCGTATCAAAAACGGATGATCAAGGCATTCAACAAGAAAGTCAGGCGCCAGTTATATCAAGTCGGGGATCTTATAATCAAGCGGATCATCTTGTTGCAAAGTGATCCCAGGGGAAAATGGACTCCTACCTACGAAGGACCATTTGTAATCAAGAACATCTTTTCTGGTGGGGAAATGATTTTAACCACCATGGACGGTGATGACTTATCGCACCCTGCGAACGCAGACATAGTCAAAAGATACTACGCATAAATGACCTGCTAGGTTGACACACCTAGGCAAAAAAAGGGGCATCGCGGTGAATCGAAAACCCGAAAGGGAGGTTAAGGCAAAATTTAGGGAGAAATAAAAAAAATTTGTACACCTGGCAAGTTGAAAACCAGAAAGGGCGACTTGGGCAAAAAAGGGTTTCCCGGTGGATCGAAAACCCGAAAGGGCGGTCCAGGCAAAAGTTAGGAAATTAAAGCGTATGATTATGTCTCGTCGGATCATTTTAAGGACAATCTCTTCACATACAAGCTTCGGGCTTCTGATCAACTCAATCATCTTTGGACGAAGCAACGAATGGACAAGATATTCAGAGTTACGAAGGCTATAGCAGAATGGGAACCCCATGGAATTTTCACACATAGCCATCTTTCTTTGTATAAAATTTTCTCATTTTTTATGACAACGTTCTCTTACTAGGATGTCTTTCTCCTTTGTACAAAATACTTACACAAAGTTAATACAAAGATACTCCAAAGTGCAGAAAACTATTTTCCTTTTCTTCTTTTTTACACTTGTGTTTTATTTGAAAACGTCCAATGATTTATTAATGACCATATGCATTTGAATATAATCATTGTTTACAAATGAACAAAATGGGAAAGAATAATTACTGACAGGTTGAAAGTATAGGAAAACTTCTTTAGGCTATTCCAGAAGAAATCCCCTGCAGTACATCATCTAGGTCCCCAGAGGAACTAAAACATTGAAATACATATCCCCAACGGAGTTATAATTTCAAACCCTTAATTCCCATCAGAGTTAAGTTTTCAAACTCCCAATCGACAGTGGAGCAAAAACTTTGAACTACAGACCCTCAACGGAGATGAAACCTTCTTCCCCAACGGAGTCAAAATTCCAACTATCAATCTACAACGGAAACCATTCAGTTTTCCCCAGATTCCCCAGTAAGTTGTCTTAAAATCTGAGAATCAACCAAATAATAGTTAACTTTTGTTTTATCCCCAACCTAGGATAATTCCCCAGTAGAGTGGCATACAACCCAAACTCCTGAACTTTTTCCAAACAGGAATAAGCTTTTCCCCCAGAGTCCTGAACTTACTCTCCAGCAGGATAGCTACTCCCCAGCAGTATAGCTATTCCCCACAGAGTTTTTACTCCCCAACAGAATGAAGATTCTCATTCTTGATTCCCCAGTGAAGTTGCCAGAGTCGTCATTACTCCCCAGCATGAATTTGTCAGATTTTTTAAATCCCCTGTAGATCGAAGATTCTCATTTCTTGACTCTCCAGCATGAACTCCCCAAGGATTCAAATTCCCCAAGAGATCGAAGATTCTCATTTGTAATTCCCCGCAGAAGCCATCAGAGTCTCCTTTATTCTCCAGCAGATCAAGGTTTTCCTTTGTCTGATCCCTGGTAGAGATCGCCAGAGTTTTCCCTATTCCCCAGCCGAGTAAGGATTCCCATTATTTAACCCCCAGTAGAAGTCTTCAAAGTTCTCTGGATTCCCAAAGCAAGTTTCTCAAACAACACTTGGCATTATTTTCACAACAGAATGTTTATCATATTCCAACTCCAAAGACTTAAAGGATCCCTATATCCCCAGGACAGTCATGAAGGATTCTCACATCCCTACAGAAGTTATCAAAGATTTTGAATCTCCAACAGCGGTCAAGGATTTATTTTCCCCGACAGCAGACAAAGATTTCATTATCCCTAGCTATCAAGGATTTATTTTCCTCAGCAATACAGCAAATCGGCTTACATGCGCATACATTACATTCATATATCATAAACATTGATAAAACACATTTTATTGCATCATACAACATAACTTTGTGTTTCATCTAACATTTTACCCTTTTCAGGATAAGATTAAAAGCTATCTTTAACAGATATTCAAAGATTTTAGATACAGTCCAGATACACTCCAAGACATGGAAGTCATTCTGTTACTCATTCAGACCTTAACATCAGATACAGATTAGATACGCTCCAGACACGGAAGCCATTCTATTTCTCATTCAGATTCAACTATCAATTTCAAGTTCAGATACACTCCAGACACAAAAGTCATTCTGTCACTTATTCAGATCCCAGTTACAGCTCAGATACACTCCAAGACACGGAAGTCATTCTGCTACTCATACAGATCTCAACCTCAAGATACAATCCAAATACGCTCCAAACACGGTTGCCATTCTGTCACTTATTCTGACTTTTTCCCCAGCCCAGAGATGCTCCAGACACAGATGTTATTCTGTCGCATATTCAGATCCCAGTTACAGTTCAGATACACTCCAAGACACGGAAGTCATTATGCTACTCATACATATCTCAACCTCAAGATACAGTCCAGATACGCTCCAAACACGGTTGCCATTCTGTCACTTATTCTGACTTTTTCCCCAGCACAGAGATGCTCCAGACACGAATGTTATTCTGTCGCTTATTCAGACTCAGATACAATACAGATACACTCTAGACACGACGATCATTCTGTTATTCATTCAAATTCAAATACAGTTACAGCTCGGATATGCTCTAGATACGGACGACATTCCCTTGCTCATACAGATCCAATCTCCAGATACAACTCAGATACGTTCCAGATACGGATACCATTCTGATGTTCACTCTCCTGATTTACAACAAACATTCTTGGATGGCATCTTTAAGCCCATCTCCGACAAGATTCTGTCACCTCCCCGAATGGCATCTTTAAGCCCATTCCCTCAACTACATTTTGACGAGTGCAAATTTACGGGCACTCTAGTGTCCAATCATCCTTTACCTTCGAGTCACGAACGGGAAAACTCGCCAATCTAACTCTTCAGGTTCAAGAAGATTGAACAGGGGAAGCTGTTATACCCCAAAATTTTCCCTCTCATTTTATCAAGATTCTCCTCACAAGACTCTTTGGACTCAAGACCAAATTAGGGTTTGCTCTGCTCAAGACATCTCCTTGCACTGATGACCTGAAATTAGGGTTTGAGTTTGCACAAGGATTTTTTGACTTCCAATGCCTCATGTGACTTTCATACTTCATTTTGGACTTATAAGATTTCTCATACCAAGTTTCAAGCCTTGAATCACATTTTTGCCCAGTCAATTGGACAGTTAACCTAAAAATCAGTTGTATTGGGGAAAAAGTCAACTGGGGCCAATTTACAGTCAAACCTCATAATTTTTTATCCACGTCAACATTATGGACTCATATGAACCATTTGATCAAGTTTGGACCACAACTCCTCAAGAAATTTGATCAGATCATCAAAAGGGCAAAATGGTCATTTTTAGGGTTTTGACTGTAGAAGGGCAATTTCTGATTTTTCACCTAGCCAATGGCAAATTGGGTTCAACCATGGTTTCAAGGACTCAATGGCATCATCTTGACCTAATCACAAGGTTCAAAAGATCTCAAATACCATTGGATTGACAGATGAATTTTCTAGTCAACTGATCAAAAATCAATTGTACACTGAAAAGTCAAACTTTGACTTTTTGGCAAAATCAAGTGTCAAGGGTCATTTTTCATCAAGATGTGTCAAAACATGAAAATTTTTCACCAAGAAACCTAATTTTGGAAATTAGGGTTTAAGATTGAAAAATTTCATAACTTAGAAATTTTCTAAGTTATGAAAATTTCTTATTTTTTCCCAACTTTTCCCAACTTTTTCACCATGATGCAATTGGATTCAAACAAAACTTCCAACATGAAAGTATTAGTGCTCCACAAAATATACAACTTTTATTCACAAATTTTCCCCAAAATATGCTTGGATCTCAAGTTATGATTTTGTGAATAAGGGTCCATGAAACTTTTAACTTAGTGAAATTTTACCCTAGTTTAGGCAGGATTTTGACCTATCTTCATGGAAACTTTTCACCTAGTTCCAAGTGTAATCTCAAAATTCATTTCAAATATGGATTTTAGATCATGTTTCAAGCTTTCCAAAATGTCCAAGAACTCTCCAAGATCATTCATGGTTAGGGAGAATCGAAAGTTTGAAAATGGAAAATTATCACTTTTGTCCAAGGCATTTTGCACCATGTTACAAGTTGCAAATCAGTTTGAACCTTGCTTGTACTTGCATTACAGGTTCTAATCCTCTTTACACTCCAAAATTGAATGCAAATACAATGGTTAATGGCATTGTTCTGATCTTTGAAACTTTGTACAAGGGTTTAATCCAAAAATGGCAAAAGGTTAACATTGCTACTTTGATAAAGTTAACTTTTACAAACTTTGTTTATCTTGAGCCATGGACCAAAGCTTTTGCAGCAAACAAACTCCACAAATATCAGGAAAAGTGTACCAACTATGTGCATACTCTGAGCTAGCTTGTACAAGCCTTTGCCTTTGTCAACTCACTTTTGCTTCAAAAGCAAGTAAGCTTGCAAAAGTAACATAACTTGGGCATCTGTTAAAACCAAGACTTGAGACCATTTGAAACAAGCTCAGCATATTATACCAAGCCAGAAAACACGATTGGCCAATCTTCCAAACACCCAAAACACAAAAACACCAACTTCTACCCAAAACAGGGCCATCTCTGCAAACACCAAGCCAAAACCAAATTTCCTCGTGCGTTTTGTCTTGAACCACTTCAGACACATTCCATACATCACACCTAAACTATCTAAGCCATTGTTTAGCAACTGTAACTTCATTTTCAAGCTTCACCATTTTCAATTTCTGAGTTTGCAGGTTGAGTTCTACAAGAAGATTCAAGCCATTTCAAAGCAAGTTGAGCATTGGGAGAGGTTGAGGGAACATCAAGCAAGCTCAAAAGACCTTCAGGCCTCACTCAAAACTCCTACATTTCCATACTCGAACTTGACTGAACAAGGTAATTTCCAACTTTCTATCTCCTTATTCAGACATCCTTAGGCTTAGGTTTGTGAAGCAAAAATGTAGTCCTTAAGTTGCTTGAAATGTACATATGCATAGCTTCCATTTATATTGACTGAGCTAGGAGTATTTGATAGTTGAACTTGCTGAAAATTTTAGGTCAGAAATTAGGGGTGACAAAATTCTCTCTGATCTTTGAGAGTTAGGTCAAGTTTTTTATATCAATGGAGTCGTGACTAAAAATGCTACAAGTTTCATGTTGCAAGATTTTGTTTTTAAGCACGTATGCAGGAGTTACAAGTTTGTACATGGCGCGCACGTTTTTCTGGTTTGAAGGACAGGGATGAAGTGAACGTGGGCATGGGCCTAATTTGTCCTACTTTTGACACCCCCTGCTTACTTTTTGCATCCCCTTGGCCCATTTCTTTTATTTTTCATATTTTCTTGCATATTTCACATTTCTGAATTTTATTTATTTTTTCTAAACAAATAAAAATCTCAAAAAAATTTCTTTATTTTTTGCATTTTTTCATTTTTTTTAGCATAAAAATAAGTATTTAGGTTAATATACTTTTATTTTCTTAAATAAATTTGTAAATAATATGAAAATATTATATATTTTTATTTTTATTATTTATACACTTAAATTAATATTTTTATACAATATTTAATTTTTTAACATTTTTGTATATATTAATATTATTTTTCTTAAACAAAAAATGAATAAATAAATAATATAATATATTTTCTTTTAAAATAAAAAATTAGGGTTTTCACCCTTTTCAAAAATAATCATTTTTATTTTCTTATTTTTAAGGCTTAAATAAACTTAGTTTTTACATATATATAAAAATAATACAAAAAAACATTTGTGCATATTTACATTTAATTGTATATTTAATTAATTGTTCATTTATTTATTTGTACAATAAATTCAATATGGTTGTAATAGTATTAAGGTTTTATTTTGTGCAAATATCCCCTATTCAAACTTGTATCCCCCTCCCTATAATATTGTTGTAATAGTCCTAGATTTACTTTTACGCAATTTATTGTATTATATGCATGATAGTAAGATTAGGGTTTTGTATGCAAAGACCAAAATCAAAACAAATAGCATGACTAAATAAAAGACAAAATTGCACACAAGCACCCCTAGGGTTTCGTCCACTTTGTTGCCTTAAAATGGACATGGTATGCATGCTAGGTATCTTGGCAAAACAAAACAAAACAAAAAGATCATAGTCCCTCGATGATGCTATCTTGGTTGCCTAAACAAAAATGATCTAGTCCCTCAAAAACTTGCTAAAGATACTTAGCACCATTGCTATCATGGTCATACGATGACCCACGCCCGTCCCGTTTAACATCCAAAGATAGGGTTGTTTACCAAATACAATGGTAAAACAACAATGTCAAAGGAATAAAAATGTGTAGGAAAGAGCTTTGAGTAGGGTAGACAACTCCTAGTTACTTGATCTCTTGCAAACCATCCTTGCTAATTTCAAAACACACACACGATTTCAAAACAATTTCCCAACAACTTTCAAACATTAAAACATTTTTCAAAAGACAAACACCTTTGTATACATTCAAACAAGAATCATTACGAAGGTTGCCTAAACAAAGGCCTCTTTTCAAAATACTTTCAAAACCACACACAAAAGCACCATTTCAAACAATTGAAAGGAAAAAGCAAGTGATCTAAACAAGTAACTAAGAGCCCATGGAAAACCATGGATGAAAAGGGTGCTAGCACCTTCCCTTTTCATAATCTACCCCCCGAACCCAAAAACAATCTCAAAGGTCTTTCCTGTGCTTTTTTACCTTTCCTTTTGGATAAAATAAAAGTCGGTGGCGACTCTTGCTAAACCGCAACATTTGCGAACACACACGCAAAACCTCAAGTCAGTTCTCCCACCGCATCACAATATGCCATGCTTATGATATCATGATTATGTTAGAAAATCATAGGTATAGCAAACAAAAAACAAGTCACACCAAGTCCTTAGGTTTAAGGCCTGCATGAGTTTTAAGGTCATACCCTCTTGAAGTTGGATTGGTTCAACCTGTCTTATAAATAGTAACTGGGTTCTAAGGGATCTCAATATCATCGATTTTTCCCCCAGCTTTGTTCAATAGGCGATTGACTCGCAACCAAACAAAGCTCAAGAGTCAAACCTCAATGAGTGTAGCATCGAGTATCTATCGACCTTTGGAATACACCAAGGTCGGCCACCTCGCTACATCCTACTGGCCAAGTTGTGAAATTAAAGGTTCTATGGTCAGTTGATGCTTCACGATAACCTGCGGCGGCCCCGTACTCTCCCTGATTGACTCAAGGATTACCGGTACCAACCAAAGTGCCACATCAATGTAGCTACTGCTTCAATCGTGTCGGTATACCCTGATAGTTCCCTCACAATTTATTGCTACTTACCTAAAAGGTGTCCCCATATCCGGGTGTAGGATCTATGTAACCCAAACAATCCCTTAAAAGTAAATAAATCAAGATAAGAAAGAGAAGCAATTAAATGACCTAGATCCTAAGGTATACCCCACTTATTTATCCCCAAAAGAGTCGTCATTTCTGTGATACGCTGCTTAGTTGTTATAATAATAACATTAAAGCATAATATGCAAAACAACGTGGATGGTCCAAAAAACGCGCGATTATTTAAATGGCCCAGTGGGAGGGTGACAACTCATCATCTTCTTCCTTGTTTGTCGTCTTAGGCACCATATCTATACCTACAGACAAAGCTCCATAGCCATAAACCTACAAACTTCAAAAATCCATACCATGCATGATAAATTAATTCTAAATACACCAATCAACTCGTCTTGATCTCACGAGCATCATGGCATCAATTTCTTGGCCTCATTTTACCTGTACAGAGAATCCCCAAAATGGCTTCTTAAACCCTAACCATGGCAACCATCAGTATATGCATCAAAACATCAATTAAATTATCCCAGCATGTTGCAAATATGTTAACAATCAAAAATATATCATTCAAACATGCCTAAGATGCAAGATTTATCATAATCGATTTTGAGAAAAGATGCAACCGTATGAAGCCTAGGGGATGATTCTGGGCTTGGGAATGCTTGCAATGAATTGTGTTAGCTCCAAGAGATGTCCATGAAGCGAGTGGAAGCTTTGGAATGTCCTGAATCACCCTCTATATGAGAAAATGAATCACCACTTTTTGCCAAAAAATTCAAGTTTCTTTCTCTGTTTTCACGACTGCCATCCTTGTTCTCTTGCCTTGTTTTTGTTCATTATATGTAGTATGAAGAATTAGGGTAACAATTTTGGATCCAATCTTGAGAATTGATGGATAAAATCTTTGATCTTTAAGCCATATTCTTTCATTCCAAACTTGATCAAATCCTGCCTTTTTTGCCTTGATTCGATTTGGATTGATTAGGCTAGCTCAATTAGATTTGATCTTCATCAAAATCATATCATCAAAACAATCTTTGATATTTTTTGTTATTTATTTGATTTAATGTGATTTTTAATAAATAAAAATCATAATAAAATAAATAAATAGAGCAAATAATATATGGCTGCTGACTTGGGTCGTGGACCATATCCTTAACAAGATACAATCCTAAAATGCTAGGCCCTTTTGGCAAAAAAATGTATTTTTGAGCATATTTGACTTTTGGCAATTTTCCAAAAATGGTCAACTTTGACAATGCATAACTCTTCCAATTTTAACCCTAGAGAGGTGTTATTGGACTTTTTAGAAAGCTTAGGTTGTCCCCTAAACAACCATTTTGTTATCATCTCAATTGAGTCTTCCATGTTCATGTAAGAGGCTTTGACCCAAAAGGTGTTTTTGTTGACTTTTCAAAAGGACCTATAATGTATAAATTCATATCTTTTTATGAGTGCATTTTTTGAACTTGAGGACTGAAGATGAGTTGTAGGAAATTGAATTCTCTTAAAAATGAGCATAGGATGAGAAATTTCTGATAAAGTATGAGAAAGTTATGCTTGGTCAAAGTTTGGTTGACTTTTCCTAAGAAACCCTAATTTAGCAACTTTTATGTTTTGATGAATTAGGAGTATTCCTTGAGGATTCATGATCAACCCTTGATCAAATTATGAATATCACTTCAAAATTTTGATGTTGACCAAAAATCTTGAAGTTTAACTGTATGTGGGCCACAATTTACTTTTGACCTAATACAGTTGATTCTCAAGCATCTGAGCAGCTGACTGAGCAACCTTCTTGTGCAAAGCTTGAAATTTGACATGGAGGGTCTTGAGGACATATTAGGAATATGGAGAGCATATGAAGCCTTTGGAGCTCACCCTTCTTGGTGAAAATGGAAACCCTAGTTGGATGTGCGTTGCTTTAGGAGAGAGTTTGTCTGGTCAACTCTTGAGCATCCTTGAGCAAGTTGAGGGTCTTAATGAGCATATATTGAGAAAAATGGGATGGAAAATTTTGAGGTACAACAATAACACTATCATCATAAGCTTCCACTTTATTTACCCATCTTCCAGAAAGAGCCAACATAAGTTTTGCATATTCATTGTTACCTCATCTTCTGATTCATCATCAGACCAAGATGCAGTAAACCCCTTTTTCTGCCTCTTGAGAAAAGTGGGACATTCTAGTTTGATGTGACCAAAACCTTCACACTCATAACATTTAATTCCTTTTTTATTGGTCTTTTCTTCATGCCTAGTGTTCTTATGAAAGTTCTCCTTATTACTGATGTCAGATGAGAAGTTCCTGACATTTGGTCTTCCTCTTCTGTCCAACCTTTTTGGAATTCTACTAAATTGATTTCCAAGTAACACAACTGTGTTGGACAAATCTTTATCAGTATTTAAACTAGCTTGGCCTTCTTCATCTTAAGCACTGGAAACAAAAGTTATGCCTTTGTTTTTTTCTCAGTATTGTCACCAATAGCCAATTCAAATGTTTGAGGTGACCCAATAAACTCATCAAATTTCATATTGTTGATATCCTGAGCTTTTTCAATAGCTATAACCTTCACATCAAATCTCCTAGGTAAGGACCTAAGAATCTTTCTGACCATCTTTGCTTCTGAAATCTTCTCTCCCAAGGCACTTGATGCACTAACAATTTCAAGAGTCTTCATATGATATTCCTGAATTGTTCCATCATCATTCATCGTCAAGTTCTCAAATTTAGAAGTGAGAAGCTGAAGTCTTGAAATATCCACTTTAGAGGTACCTTCATAAGTTGTCTTAAGAATTTCCCAAGCATCCTCGGCTGCAATACAGGTATTGATTAGCCTAAAAACATTTTTGTCTACACCATTGGATAGAGCATTTAAAGCCATGGAATTTCCAATAGCTTATTTATCATCATTTTCATCCCAATCTTATTTAGGTTTTATAGATTATTTCCCATCCTTGTCCTTCACAACTAGATGCTCCCGTCCTTTTAAAACAGCCTTCCAGGCTTTGTTATCAATAGATTTCATAAAAGCTACCATTCTGACCTTCCACTAGTCATAGTTTGAACCATCCAACATAAGTGGTATGTTGTTATAACATCCTTCTTTCTCCATAGTGTCATAAAGTATATCCCTGGATCTCACCCAATAAATAGAACAAGGTGCTTGCTCTTGATGCCAATTGAGATTCTAGCACTGTAATACAGAAGTCGAGACTCGTGTCTTAACAACATAAAATGTCACGACAGATGTATAACATCTACTGAGAGAAAAAAAGACTTGCTAAAGAAACAAAGATTATGCAGAAAAGTAAATCACAGAAACTTAAAGAGCACAATCAATTGTTAACCCAGTTCGGTGCAACTCACATACTATGATGGATACCAAGCTATAAAGGAAATGCATTATCCGTAGTATTAATTCGAATCTAAACTATCCAACTTTACACTTCTCACTTAATCCCTACCCAATGCAATTTCTACTTAGGAACCTCCTAGTTATGAGAACTCTTATCACTCCCAATCACCACAGTGATATCAAATAACAATCTCAATCCCAAAGAATGTCTTGAGAAACCAAAAAAGGAATAACACTCTTCCAAAACAAAAATACTTAGTTTGCATAAAAGCTTCCTAAGAACAATACTCAACTCTTGCTTTAAAGCTTCAAGGAGAACAATAACTTGATAAACAAATAACAATTAGTCAACTCAAATGCATCAAAAGATACATGAGGATGTACAAAAACACACGAAGAAACTAAGGAACTCCCAAACCATAAACCCTTATTTTTCACAAGGTTTTACAAAAATTATGCTACTTAAAAAACTAGGTCTTGGCATCTCCTTATATAGACTTCTGCAGATGGGGTTGGACTCTTCAATCAAACCAAATCTCCAACTCTAAATCCATGTAGAATCTTCTCCACAAAAGTAGAAACAAAAAATATTTCTTTCAAGTATTTCCTAAAAAGTCTTAAACATCCTTTTTATGAAACAAATCAAATCTGCAACGGTTCCTAAAAATCCTTGATTGCCTGCGCCTGTTATGAGTACTGGAAACCTCCAGAATCTCATATTTTTCAATCAAATCTTCAAGGAAATAATCTAGTTGTACTGTCATGATGTTTTTTTGCAACATGTTACAACATCTGATATAACATATGTCAAATAAGTACCTGCAGACTCTGTTGTACCAGTTGGTACAGATGTTATGACATCTTGTTCAACATTAGGTTGCAATACATGTTTTTCCTAAAGAAACATGTTTTGATAAAATTGTTGCCAACTACTTGTTTTACCAAAATTGTTGCCAACCATAAAATCACAAACCTAATAATCTCCCCCCTTTGGAAAATTTTGGCTAAAACAACCTTTGCACAAACATCCGAAGAGAGGAATAAAAATACAAACAAGAGTTACATGAGACCATGTAAACTCTATAAAAACACAACACAACTAAAAAGCTTGTACAATCAGACAAATCTATTACTCCCACTGTCATGCACAATGAGTTCTTCCTCTCAAGGGAATATCCTCAAATCCGATAAAATGCAACAGAAGACACAACAAAAGCAGCAGCAACAACTTCAGCATAACCAAGCCTGAACAATCATTCTCCCCCTGAATAGTTGCATGAGCAACCACAAACAGCTTCTCTCCCAAAATAAGTAGCACACAATCCTATCATAATGTTAATCAACATATCACGACATGTGATATAACATCAGGGCACACACACTAAACACAACACTTTACTCCCCTTTTTAGGAAAAATCTCGGCAATAAGAAATAGAGTAAATGTAGATAATGGAAACACATATAGCAGATGGAAACATAAAAAGCATGAGAACAAATTGCACATAGGCAATACAAAAATGGAAGCATAACTAGAAACACAACTAAACATGGATGTAAACAAACAAATGGAAACACACAACCAATAAACACTGGGTGGAAGAGCACGCTCTTGATCAACTTCAGATGGTCTTCCACCTTTTCCCTTTATCAAGAACCTTATGCGTTTTTTTGGTGTCGTATCCAGCCCAACTGTCTTATAGAATACCTTCCTTCCATCCCTTCTCAATAGCAATGTGTCTATGCATGTCATGCCTCAGAGTATAGAAGAAAGATGCAGTAATCGTTTCACTCCCCCATTTTTGTAATTGTTATAACTCCTTGATAGTACAAGTTACAATCCCACTGTCTTTGATAACAATAAGTTGTTCCTTATTGTCCATAAGCTTCAGAGTCATAACCTTCACTTCAATAAGATTCTTGATCAGTTGATTATAAATACCAAGGTCCTTGTTCCAGCCATATTGAATGAGATGTCTGAAAGAATTCAGATCTTCACTATGAAATATCATGACATCCTCCTTGACATCATATCTCTTCAAAAGCAGTTTAGAGAAACTTTCTATTATTTACCTCAAGGAAACAAATTCATTTGTATTTGACATCTTCTATTTAAATTTAGAGATGTTATCTTTATCAAGGTGACTTATTGTCACATCCCTGGATTGGTCTATCGGTTCTTCAGTATACACACTTTTGGTGGATTGAGAATTCACTGACTTTGTTTGTAAATTCACAAATATCCTCCCTCAGTGCTTCATCAGTTTGTACATAGGATGTTCCAACATTGTCTCTGACATCCATCTTCTCTTCATAAACTGAATCATCAACTACCAGATTAATCAATTCCAAAGACATTCAAGTTCTGGAAAAATACTCTATAAGTTATGCTCTTCAAAGAGTAACCCATAAAAATACCTTCATCCCTTATGGTATTCTTCTTGCCCTTTTAACCTTGGTCAGTCAAGCAGTAGCATATACTTTCAAAGATATGAAAATAATTGACTCTAGGCTCCATTCTTTTCTATAGCTCATAAAGAGTAGATGAAGCATCTTTCCCCAGAGTAACTCTATTATGAACATTACAAGCAGTGTTCATGGCTTCTGCCCAAAAGTAAAAAGGAAAATCCTTAGCACGAAGCATGACTCTAGTTGATTCTGGAACCTCCTTGGTCACTTATTCAACAATTCCCCCTTGCTGAGAGTACTCATCCCAAATACTGTTAGAAACACAAAATTCTGAGAATTTTATATTCTCAAACTCTTTGTCATGTTCACTTCTAATTTTGACAACATCATCATTCTTCTCTTCTTGAATACTTTGACATAAGTCATTGAAGACCTCAAAGGCATCTGAATTTTCTCTCATAAAGTTTATCCAAGTATATCCAGAAAAATCTTCCATAAGCATATAAGCATACCTCTTACCACCCATTTGTTCAACCTGCATTGGTCCCATTAATTCCATGTGAATAAGTTCTAACCTTCTGGAAGTAGTCTAATTCTGCAACATTTGGTGTGACGTCATGAATTGAGACTTAAAATCACACTCATCACATACTATCTCTTCTTTAATCTTTAGCTCTGGAATTCTTCTAATGGCTCCTTCAGATAGTAATTTCTTCATTCTTTTAAGGTGAAGGTGTCCAAATTTCTTGTACCATAGCTTTACTTCATTCTTATCGGTTTTTGAACATGATGTAAAAGACGCATTTAATTGAGTTTCCCTTAGATAATAGTTATCCTTAGACATTCTACCCTTCATCAACGTAGAGTTTTCGCATCTTTGACTAAGCATTCTGATTTTAAGAAAATGACTAATGACCTTGGTCACACACCTGACTCATGTTGCCATCTTTCAAATTAGAAGAACCATCACACACCTGCTTCCTAACCCATTTTATTTCACCATTGAACCTGTTACTAAATCTTACAGACCCAGTGGAATGAGACTTAATATTCAACAATAACGTTTGAACTCCTGTCATGTAGCTAGAGCGCTCATTATCAATATTTGTGTTTTCTCCATATTAGTCTCTTAATAAAGTATGAGCAATAAATTTCATATCCCTATTTTAAACACATCTTTTTTCACTAGCTCAGCCTTAGAATGATCTGAAGATTTTTGATCTCCATATAGTTTATAATAGAAAGGCTTTATATGATCATGCTCACCACAATAATGACAAATCCAAGTTGATGATTGAAATATAGCCAATGTTTTATCATGTCTGCTAGAATGTTGTAACATGTGGTTGGACATCTTGATTATTCTCTTACTTTCAGAAAAAAGAGACTTCACCACAGACACTCTACTTTGATCATTATCAAATTGATAGTCACCTTCTGTACCACCAGTTTCTTTCATCATAATAGCTCTACCTTCCAACTTTATAAATGAGTCTGAACTATTATTAATCTTAGAATTTAATAGATTTGCCTCACTTTTAAGATGAGATACATTATATAGGAGCCTCTTATTTTCATTCTCCAAGTCATCTATGATTTTTCCCTGATATTCCTTTACTTTGATATCTTCTTCACACCTGTCACATGTATCTTTGTAGAATGTATCAAGATATCCATAGAGAACATTATCATCATAAGCTTCCACTTCATCTACCCATATTCCAGGAAGAGCCAACACAAGTTTTGTAGATTCATTGTTAGCCTCATATTCTAATTCATCATCAGACTAAGATGCAGTAAACCCCTTTTTCTGCCTCTTGAGAAAAGTGGGACATTCTAGTTTGATATGACCAAAACCTTCACACTCATTACATTGAATGCCTTTTCTTTGATTGGTCTTTTCTTCAGGTCTGGTGTTCTTCTAAAAGTTATCCTCATTACTGGTGTCAGATGAGAAGTTCCTGAAATTTGGTCTTCCTATTCTGTCTAACCTTTTTAGAATTCCGTTAAATTGATTTCCATGTAACACAACTGTGTTGGAAAAATCTTCATCAGTATCTAAAATAGCTTGGCCTTCTTCATCTTAAGCACTGGAAACAAAAGTTATGCCTTTGTTTTTTTCTCATTCTTATCACCAATAGCATATTCAAATGTTTGAAGTGACCCAATAAGCTCATCAACCCTCATGTTGTTGATATCCTGAGCTTCTTCAATGGTTTTAACCTTCAAGTCAAATCTCCTAGGTAAGGACCTAAGAATATTTCTGACAAGATTTGCTTCTGACATCTTATCTCCCAAGGCACTTGATGCACTGGTAGTTTCAAGAATCTTCATATGATATTCCTGGATTGTCTCATCATCATTCATATTCAAGTTCTCGAATTTCGAAGTGATAAGCTGAAGTCTTAAAATCTTCACTTTGGAGGCACCTTTATAAGTTTTCTTGAGAATTTCTAAAGCAACCTTGGTTACAATACATGTATTTATTAGCCTGAAAACATTTTTGTCTACTCCATTGAATAGAGAATTTAAAGCCATGGAATTTCCAATAGTTTCTTTATCTTCATTTCATCCCAGTCTTCTTTAGGTTTTATAGATTCTTTCACATCCTTGTCCTTCACAACTAGATCCTCCCATCCTTTTAAAGTAACCTTCCAAGCTTTGTTATCCATAGATTTCAAAAAAGCTACCATTCTGACCTTCCACCAGTCACAGTTTGATCCATCTAGTATAGGTGGTATGTTGTTATAACCTCCTTATTTTCCATAGTGCCATAAATTATATCCCTGGATCTCACCCAATAAATAGAACAAGGTGTCTGCTCTTGATGCCAATTAAGATTCTAGCACTGTAATAACATAAGTCGAGACTGATGTCTCAACAACATAAAATGTCACGACAAATATTATAACATCTGCTGACAGAAAAACAGACTTGCTGAAAACAGAAAGATTATGTAGAAACTAAATTGCAAAAACTTAAATAACACAATCAATTGTTAACCTAGTTCGGTCCAACTCACCTACTATGGGGGCTACCAAGCCAGGAAGGAAAACCATTATCAGTAGTATCAATTCGAAGCTAAATAATCTCGGTTTACACTTTTCACTTAATCCATATCCAATGTAATTTCTACCTAGGAACCTCCTAGATATGTGAACCTCTCTCACTCCTAATCACCGTAGTGATATCAAATAACAATCCAAATCCCAGAGAATGTCTCAAGAAACAAAAAAAGGAAGAACATTCTTCCAAAACAAAAATACTTAGTTTGCTTAAAAGCTTCACTAAGAATAATACTCAACTTTTAATTAAAAGATTTGAGAAGAATAATAACTTGATAAACAAGTAACAATCAATCATCTCAAATGTATCAAAAGATACATGAGGATGTACAAAACACACGGAGAAACTAAGGAACTCTCAAACCCTAAACCCTTATTTTTCACAAGGTTTTACAAAAACTATGGTACTTAAAAAACTAGGTCTTGGATGTCTCCTTATATAGACTTCTACATCTGAGCTTGGACTCTTCAATTAAATCAAATCTTCATCTATAAATCCCTGCAGAATCTTCTCCTTAAAAATAGAAACAAAAAACAAATCTTTCAAATATTTCCTAAAGAGTCTCAAAGATCCTTTTTATGAATCAAATCAAATTTGCAATTATTCCTAAAATTCCTTAATTGTTTGCGCCTGTTATGAGTACTAGAAACCTCCAAAATCTCATATTTTTCAATTAAATCTTCAAGGAAATAATCTAGTTGTACTATCATGATGTTCTATTGTAACATGTTATAACATCTGATAGAACATCTGCAGCTGGTGAAGATGTTATGACATCTTGTTCAACATTAAGTTGCAATACATGTTTTTCCCAAAGAAACATATTTTGGTAAAATTGTTGCCAATTATAACACCCCAAAATAATTAGATTATTATTTAATTGATTATATGATGAATATTCGTGAATATACGATGTTTTATTAAATTATGACCATGATGTGATTATGTATGAATTATTGATGATTTGATGTGTGGTGTGTGGTGGGATAGTGTGGATTAAGGTGGAAATTGGAATAATATAATATTTTAGACAATTAATATAGTTGTTTAGAATAACTAATTAGAGTTATTATTATTTAAAGTTAAATAAAATATAATAATTGGAGTAGATATGTTCAGGACTTATTAGTCATGTTATGGGGAGTAAGTGAGGGAAAAAGTAGAATAACATATTACAGGTCCAAGAGGTAAGTTGGACAAAAAGGAAAAGGAGAGCGTCAGTGTTTTATTCTGCACAATCGTGAAAATTGGGAAGAGAGCACTGAAGAGTTAGGGCATGAAGAAAAGAGAAGAGAATCAACCGTAGAGCTTGGAACGAGAATCAAAGCTAGAATATAAGGTAATCGGGGTTATATATATATATATATATATATATATATATATATATATATATATATATATATATATATATATATATATATATATATATATATATATATATATATATATATATATATATATATATATATATATATATATATATATATATATATATATATATATATGTAAGTTTGTTTGCGGTTTTATGATGAATAGATGGTGTGATGATTTATGATGAAATTGATGAATAGATGATGTTATGATTTGTGATGAAATTGATGAATTGTGATGTGTAAAATAGCATGATTTGATGCCCATAATAAGTATGATGGTGTTTTGATGTTGCGGTGTGATAACATGTGGATTTTTGATGAAATTGGGATTGTACTAGTATGAAATCACATGAGAATTGGGACAAAATAGGTGTAGATATCATAACAGGGAATTCATGTTTTTGCACGTAGCACCGGGCGAGCCACATGCAGCACCGGGTGAAGTTATTTCATTTTAGCAGCACCGGGCGAGCCCTGGGTAAGAGCAACATGTAATTTTGTGTGCTCTTGGAAAATGTACGGGGAAGGAGTTTCGCCTCAGCATCATCAGGCGAAGAGGTGGCGGGCGTGGGCCTTGCAGGGAGAGTTAAGAGGTGAAGGAAAGGGTGGAAAAGAGGTGCTCCTGGAAAATGTATGGGGGAAGGTATGTCGCCTCAGCTTCGTTAGGCGATCCTCGGGCGAGCAAATCACTTCTTCGAGCGAGCCTCAGGAAAAGGGCAGCCGACATAATTTTTAAAGTATCGTAACTTGAGTTTCAGGACTCTGCTTGACGCGTCGCTCGAAGCGTTTGAGAGCCAACGCGATGAACTATGTTTTGATAGAATAAAATTAGTAAGATGATGTATTTTTCCATTAACTTTTCTATGATTAAATTATATTTTTAGTGGTGAATTATGATGTTGCTATGAAGAATTAATGTGAATATGAATTGAAGTAATATGATGTATGTTTGTATAATGAGTCAATATTATTATGATGATGCCATGTGTATATTTAAGTATGCGATCATATTATGTTGATTACATCGATGATGATGTGTTTTGACTAGCAGTGGTCAGGTGTTATTTATGTTGTTACGCATCATGCATTCATGGCATATATTAAAGCATTGGTCTAGTGATGTTGTTAGGATGTTGGTCCAGTGATGACCTCAATCCCATGGTGTATATTGAGTGCATTTTTGTGAAGTTCTTTGGTTCCAAGCGGGTATATATCCTAAGGTTGAGATCTTTGGAGGAAAGATGACTCGGTCATCAGTGAAGTTTGGTACCACATGCATGAGTCGATGATATTGCATTGCATTCTTTGTGACATTGCATGATTGTTGGTTGAGTGATGTTGATGATGTTGTGATCTAAGTGACGTTTAATGATGATGTTAATTTGATGATATAATGATATATTATATGTGTATTGGTAATGCAAAAGTGTGAGTGTATATGTGAAGTATGATGAAATATGGAACCTTTGATGATTGTTGTTGTAACTACTATATTTATTTTGTATATCTTTTATAATGATTTGTGATTTCTCACCCTTTATGCTTTGAAATATTGCCTTGATACATGGATAACTTGCAGGTAATCAAGAATAGCATAAGTTGAGGATAACTTGGAGTTATTGATTTATTTCCGTTAATAAAGAGGGTCTTGCTCTGATATGTAACATAGAGTTTAGATCATTTGATTGGAACATTATGTTCTTTTATTTGATTTGAGATTATGAATTACTTTCTGTGGTATTTACATTTTTTGAACTTATAACTTGTCGAGCGATGGAGTATAAGGATGTTTTATTTAAAGTAATTTAATAAATATATTTTGAGACTAAGATTTCGCTGCAAAGTTTGAACTTAGTTGATGTTAATAAAGAAATAATTGTTTTAATTTTGAGAACTAGTTTTATGGAGCAGGATGATTTATATTGATGTTTTATGAAGATGTGACACCCATGATGGTGGTTCCGTGCTTAATTATTTATTATATTATTCATGAATTATTCGTTAGGGTTAGAAGGGTGTTACATCAATTGTATCAGAGTAGGCTGGTCCGTCCGAACAAATTTTTCTATGATGTGCATGTCCTGTCGGTTCGGTTAGTGTGAGTACATTGTCGATACGCTATTTTTATGACGTTATTTTTGTGTGTGTAGAATGGTTGGAAGAAACGATGTTGCAATTGCTGCTGCTTTACAGGTTGTTGCTTAGGGTGTGCAACATCGACCTAATGCTGGCGGGAATGATGGATCCCATGTCTTGGAGACGTTTTAGAGGAATCATCTACCTACTTTCAGGGGTAGGTATGATCCTGATGGAGCACAGACTTGGCTCAAGGAGATCGAAAGGATCTTTCAGATCATGGATTGCTCAGAGGCATAAAAGGTGCAGTTTGGTACACATATGTTGGCAGAGGAAGCTAATGATTGGTGGGTCGGTACCCATCAAAGACTGATAGCGGTGGGTGAAGTCATTACTTGGGTTGTGTTTAGCAAAGAGTTTTTGAGGAAGTACTTTCCCGAGGATGTGCGCGAGAAGAAATAGATTGAGTTCCTAGAGTTGAAACAAGGGAATTTGATTGTGACTGATTATGCTTCAAGGTTCGTGGAACTGACAAAGTATTATCCAGATTAAGTGAAGCGGCTGTTGATTTCTCAAAGTGTATCAAGTTTGAGAATGGCTTGCGTTCGGAAATCAAGAAAGAGATTGGATATCAGTAGATCCATAGATTTCCAGAGTTGGTGAATAACTGCATAATTTATGAAGAGGATATTAAGGCTCATTATAAGATCATAAACGATAAGAGAGGGAGGAATCAAGACCGTGGGAAGCCTTATAATGCTCCAACTGATAAAGGGAAACAAAAGGTTTTTGATGGGAAGAAGGCAAGTGGGGGAGGAACTCTCACTCCTGTCAAGTGCTTTAGGTGTGGTGAACAAGGTCAACGTTCCAATGAATGTGAGAATAAGGTCCTGAGATGTTACAAATATGGTAAGACTAGTCATCATGCTCCTGAGTGCAAGAACGATAGTCCAACTTGTTTTAATTATGGAGAACATAGTCATATCAGTACCCAATGTCAGAAGCCAAAGAAGAATGTTGTTGTTGCTCAAACTAATGGTAGAGTGTTCGCTTTGAGTGGATCAGATGATTCTAAGAAGGAAAACTTGATTCGAGGTACTTGTTTTATTAACAATGTTAAGTTGGTTGCTATTATTGATACTGGTGCTACTCATTCGTTTATTTCGCGTGAATGTGCTACTATGTTGGGATTGAAATTTTCTGGTATGAATGGTAGTATGGTAATAGATACTCCTGCAAGTGATTTTGTTACTACTACTTTTGTTTGTTCAAGATGTCCTTTGACTATCTTTGGCAAGAGTTTTGTGATGGATTTGGTGTGTCTAACCTTACACCAAATTGATGTTATTCTTGGGATGAGCAGGTTGGAGTTTAACTATGATCATATCAATTGTTATAATAAAACTTTGAGGTTCTCTAAGTTTGGTGATAATGGAGAACTGATGTTGTTATCTGCTAAGCAAGTGAATGAACTCCTGGAAGATGAAGCCTTGATGTTTGTGATATTTGCGTTGTTGCAATTTGATCATAAAGTTGCGAGTGTTAACCTACATGTTGTATGTGAATTTCTAAAGGTGTTTCCAGACAATATAAGTGATTTGCCTCCAGAACGTGAAGTGTAGTTTTCTATAGAGTTGGTTCCAGGTACAAGTCCAGTGTCGATGGCCCCTTACAGAATGTCAACTTCAGAGCTGAGCGGGTTGAAGAAACAATTGGAAGAAATGCTTGAGAAGAAGATTATTCGATCAAATGTTTTTCCTTGGGGTGCACCTGTGTTGTTAGTTAAGAAGAAAGATGGAAGTATGAGATTCTGTATGGACTATAGGTAGTTGAATAAAGTGACTATTAAGAATAAGTATCCACTCCTGAGGATTGATGATTTGATGGATCAGTTGGTAGGTGCTAGTGTTTTCAGCAAGATTAATTTGAGGTTGGGTTATCATCAGATTCATGTTAAACCAGATGATATTCTGAAGACGGCTTTTGAACAAGGTATGGTCATTATGAGTACACTATGATGTCGTTTAGTGTATCTAATGCGCCAGGTGTTTTTATGGAGTATATGGATCTAACATTTCATTCATATCTGGACAAGTTTGCTGCAGTTTTCATTGATGATAGTCTGATATATTCTAAATCAGAAGAAGAACATGCTGAGCATTTGCAAATTGTGTTGCAAGTGTTGAAAGAAAATAAGTTATATGTAAAGTTGTCGAAGTGTGAGTTCAGGTTAAAGGAAGTGAGTTTCCTTGGCCATGTGATTTCTAGTGGTGGAATTATTGTGGATCCTTCTAAAGTTGATGAAATGTTGCAATGGGAGGCTTTGAAGGCTGCGATTGAGATTCAAAGTTTTCTTAGTTTGGAGGGTTATTATCGAAGCTTCATTGAAGGATTTTCTAAGTTGGCGTTATTGTTAACTCAGTTGACTCGAAAGGGTCAAGCTTATGTGTGGGATGTTGTGTGTGAAGAAAGTTTTGTAGAATTGAAGAATAAGTTGAGGAATGCTCCGATATTAATTTTTTCCTAATCCAAGTGAGTCTTTCATGGTGTATTGTGATGCATATAAGATGGGTTTTGGTGGTGCATTGATGCAAAATGGGAAGGTTGTTGCTTACACTTCTAGTCAATTGAAAGTTTATGAAAGGAACTATCCTACGCATGATTTAGAGATAACAGTTGTGGTGTTTATGTTAAAAATTTAGAGACATTATATGTTTGGATCCAAATTTGAAGTGTTCAGTGATCACAAAAGTTTAAAGAACTTATTCGATTAGAAGGACTTGAATATGAGGCAGAGAATATGGCTTGAGTTATTAAAAGATTATAACATTGATTTGAGTTACCATCTTGGCAAAGCAAATGTGGTAGTTGATGCATTGAGTAGGAAGGCATTGCATATGTCGATGCTTATGGTTCGAGAGTTAGAAATGATCGAAAAATTTAGGGATATGAGCTTGGTGTGTGAATAAACTCCTAATAGTGTATGGTTGGGGATGTTGAAACTTACTAGTGGCATTCTTGAAGAAATTCGAGAAGGTCAGAAGTCCGATTTGAAGTTGATTGATCAGTTGACCTTGATTAACCAAGGTAATGGAGGTGAATTCAGAGTTAATGAGAATGGTATGATGAGGTTCGAAAATAGAGTGTGTGTTTCGGATGTTCCAAAACTTAAGAAGAGTATTCGTTAGGAAGGACATAGAAGTGGGTTAAATATTCATCTCGGTGCTACAAAGATGTATCAAGACATGAAGAAGTTTTTTTGGTGGCCTGGTATAAAAAAGGAAGTCGCCAAGTTTGTTTATGTTGTTGGACTTGTCAGAAGTCGAAGATTGAACATCAGAAGGACAATTGAACTTTAATGCCTCAAATGAGTTTCAAGGATCATAATGGACCTCCAAGATTACTCATGTCAAGTTTCAATTCTTGGATCACAAGTTTACTCAGTCAATTGCTCGGATGATTAAAAATCATCTGTATTGGGTAAAAAGTCAATTATGGTCAACTTACAGCCAAACTTCAATATTTTTTACCAATATAAATATTTTGAAGTCATATTCATCAATTGATCAAGTTTGGATCATAATTTCTCACGAAAAATGTTCAAATCATCAAAAGGGCAAAATGGTCAAAATTAGGGTTTTGATTGAGAATGGTTGATTCTTGACTTTTGACTTACTACATGACTTATTGGTTTAAAACATCATATTAAGGATTCAAGGACATCATCTTGACCTAATTACATGACTCAATTCATCTCTCAAGATCAATGTATTAATAGTTGAAATTTAATCAACTGATGAAAAGTTAACCGATCCACAAAAAGTCAAACTTTGACTTTTTGGTCAAGATTTAATTGCAAAGATCATATTTCATCAAGACATACAAAGATATGAAGTTATGAAATTTTCAACAGGTTTTGGTCAGTTTTCATCTCAACTTCTTTGCCAATTTTAATCAATTTTCAATTTTATTTAGCCAAAGTGGTCAACATTAAAGTTGTAAACAATGTTTAAAGCTTTCTAAAATGCCCAAGAGCATGAATTTATCATACTTGAGCTGGGAGATTCAAAGGCATGAAGTTGAACATCCATTCTTGAATTACAAATCATTTTTAGTGAAGAACACATAATCCATTCTACATGCTATGCTGCATAATCTTGTGTTGCAGGCCTTCTAACTTTCCAATCTCACCATAATTTAATGCTTACACATACTCTTGAGCTATTACCCAAGTGTTTGAGCCATTTTCCAAAAGATCTTTCCATTTATGGCATAAAGGCACCATTGCTATTCTTGAAAAGCAAGCTTTTGGTACAAATTTTGTCTCGAGTATCCACCATAAATCATGGAAAGTATCCCCTCTATACCAAAAACTTTGGTACTTCATCTTGGGACCATGGAAGACTTGGCATAACTTGATATTTGCATTCCAACCAAACCATAATTTGTTATCTTGCAAATCTGATTAGTTCAACTACCCAGACCTTTTCTCTATAAATAGAGAGGTCATTTGCAAGCTAAAGAGGCCAAAAGTTTTTGTTGTATATATAATTTTCTCAAAACCTCTCATACTCTCAAAAAACCATAACTATCCACAAAACCTCCACTCTTGAGCTTTGAAGTCCAAATCTTTTAACCACTCACACCTTGCAAGTTATGTCCAAACAAACCATCCAAATACTTCATATACATCATACAGAAGTTTTTCAAACACAAGAGAAACTTCTATAAAATCATTATCACCATTCTCCTAACTCAAAAAAAAACAACCACTTGACTTCTCCAAGACAATACAACAACTCTAAATCAAAACACAAATTTCAGTTTCAAGGTAAGTTTTCTTGACTTTGAACTCTTTATACAAGCATCATTAGTAGTTCATTTGTGAAGATAAAATATAGATATCATTTCCCTTAAGCTAACCATATGTTTACTTTTCATTTTCGTTAACCATATGTTGAGAACTAACTAATATATGCAGCAGAAAAATGTTAGAAGTAAAAAACAGCAGTATGAGTCGATGCATATCTCTATGAATCGACACATATTGAGTACAAAATAGGTTTTGAGTCAATGCAAAACACAAATGAGTTGATACATAATAGAAATGAGTTGACGCAAACCATTATTTATTGATACATATTTAGTTGATTTTGATTTCCAGGAGCAAGAAATGATATGTATCGATGCATAAGTGCATGTGTCGATGCAAAACAGATATGAACCAATGCAAACCATTATGTATCAACTCATACTGAGTTGGTTTTGACTTTCAAGAACAAGGAATGATATGCATTGATGCATAAGTGCATGCGTCAATGCATAAAACTTTTCATATCAATGCATAAGTGCATGCGTCAATGCGTAAAAGTTTTCGTATCAATGCATAAGTGCATTTGTCAATACATAAAAGTTTTTTTAAAACAATTTTCTTTTTATTACATTATATTTATATTTCTTTATATTTTTATTGTTATTCATTATTCAATATGGTTGTAATAGTAATTAGGTTTTAATTGCTTTCATTCCCCATTTGTAAATTTGTATCCCCCATCCCCTAAAGTATTGTAATAGTGTAGGACATTTAATTTTTGCAATTTAACGCTTTCCATATTGTTGTCAATAATTAGGGTGTGTATGGCAAGATATAATAAATATTAGAGAACCCTAATCTCAAGACAAAAATGCATGAAAATAAACACTTTACACATTTTCACATCTAGGGTTAACCTCACTTGTTACCTTGAGAAAAAACAGTCATGTCCCTCGAACATGGGATACTTTAGCAATGACCCTCTAATACAAGATCTTAGTCTCTCGATGACCCTTCGATATTGCCTTTGGTAAATGATCTTAGTCCCTTACGAAAAATTGCTAAGGTATCCTACAATGTTGCCTTCTATGGTTGTACGACGACCCACACCCGTCCCTTCACATCCAATGATAGGGCTTCTTACCAATCAATGGTAAGATAACACTATCTAAATGAGGAGGAAAAGAACAAATACTTTTTGAGTAGGTAGAACGTTCATAGTTGCTTGCTCACAAATTAAACCATATTCACACTTACACTTTCAAAACATGTTTCCAAAAACAAACATCTCTTTGAACTATTTTCAAAACCAACACTTTGTATACATTCTCGCCGAAACGAGAATCATTACAAAGTTTACCAAAATAAAGGTGTTTTCAAAATATTTTCAAACTTACACAAAACACAAAAACATTTACAAAAGCATTTCAAATTGAGCTAGCAACTAAGAGCCTGTAGATAACTACAGATGAAAAGGGTGCTAACACCTTCCCTTTTCATAACCTACCCCCAGAAATCAAGAAAAATCTTAAAAGGTCTTTCCTGTTCTTTTCACCCTTTCCTTTATTGGATAAAAGAAAAGTCGGTGGCGACTCTTGCTATCCACAACAATTGCGATAAAACACAAAACACCCAAGTTGGTCCTCCCACCGTATTACAGAACTGGAGACTCTGCTAGGGAATAACTTAAAAGTAGGGTTACCTTAGAGACTAGATCACAATTAAAATGCTTTCATTTGTTTGACCTGTCTTCTTTACATTTTTGGGCCTGTGTTTGGGTTTCTTGTATAGATCCTCTACCCGGATATGGGAACATTATTAGGTAAGTAGAAATAGATTATGGAAATTATACGGCGTAGACCGATATGGTTGAAACAATGGCTATGTTAGTGTGACACATTTGTTGGTACCGGTAACCCTTGTGTTGAATCGAGGAAAATACAGGGTCGCTGTGCAATTTCATGAAGCACTAACTGACCGTAGAACCTTTAATTGAAAACTTAGCCATTAGGAAGTAATGAGATAGCCAGTTTTGGTGGAAAGCTTAAAATTGGTTGATACTCGATATTATGCTCATTGAGATTGGACTTTCGGCATATTTCGGTCACCAATAAAGAGGCTTGTGCTGAAATAATGCCCGATGAAGAAAGATCAGTGATTTTGAGATTCCCTAGAACCCAGTTACTTTCTAGGACAGGTTGAGCCAATCAAATTTCAAGAGGGTACTTACCTATGAACTCCATGCAAGCCTAAACCTAAGGATTTGTTTTCTTTGCTTTTATATGTTTATTTACACATAACATCATGACATCATACCATAGCATTTTCAATAACCATTTCAAGGATCTCAAGGGTTTGTGATGCAGGGATATATTGAATCAGTCGTCTATCAAGGGGCAAGAGGATTTATTTTCCTATAGCCAAATGCTGTCAAAAAACCAAAGCACGGTAACTTGAGTCAAGGGCTATGACCCACTTGACACGGTGAGCTTGATTCTCGTAGAAGGACATTCAACGATACGAAGTTCTTCAATCAAATCTGTAGTCAAAATTCAACTTTTAACATCTTCTTTGTTTGCCCCGCGAAATCCTTGAAAACATTGCATCCACATACCATGCATCATATCATGACAGGTTTTACCCATACAGGTTTCCTCATCTGCTTACTATTTATTTCAGTAAAAATGGCTCTCGAGCAGACTGTCCAAGATCTTCAGACCCAAAATGATCAGCTTTAAGAATTGTTCCTGAATCTATCCAAGGGGCAAGAAGAAGTTAAAGCACTTCTCATTGATAGCATGACAAATAAAAAACCTGGAGACAACAGGGAGGGCCAGATGAGACAATTGCAAGCCGAAATAGCAACAATGAGAATCCAGATGCTGGGACAGATGTCTCTTATCCAAAACCTAGCTCGTGGACGAGAAGAGTTGAGAATTCTCGTCAAAAAGCTTCATCAAGACGGATGCAACCGTATGAAACAAATTTTTAAGATTGGGGATCAAGTCATTAATCAGCCCTCGATGAGACAAGAACTTGGCTTGGTTGAGAGAAGGCCTTTCAAAATTGTTGATACATCGCGAGCCCAACAACCTAATCGACAACAATAACGGGAAAATCAACGAAGGCAAGACGATCCCAAAAGAAAATTTACCGAGATCAACATGTCCTTGGCTCAAGCATTGCATCATATGTTAGAGGAAAAGCTAGTTACATTAAAGGAGCCTCCTCAAAAATCTAATACTAATGCTCCCCGTTACAAACATGAAAAAAGGTGTGCATACCACTCCAATAGTCGTGGACATGACACTAACCATTGTCGGGTGTTGAAAAACAAGATTCAAGACCTGATCGACAAAGAAGTATTGTAATTCACAGAAGGTGGCCAAATTGAGTTTATCTGTCACCCCTTAAAGGCACACCATCTGAAGAGACAAGTTTAAGTGGAGAAATTTTTATTCATTCAAATTTTCAGTTGTAATTTATTTGTTTTCTTAAACATTTATCTTTATGTCAGACTTTGGTTGTTCTCACTAATGCATTGCATATGTTTGTCTTGAGTTAATCCATTCGTTTTCACTATATTGAAATTATGCTTTTACCTATTTTTGTATGATATTCAACTCTCGACTACAAGTAGTAAGCCTTTAGAGAGAGGATAACGAAAATAATACCATAATCTCATACAGTATGCTTTTGAACAAACCTTGTTGACGATGTACAAGCGTTGTTTCAAACCTTAAACAATGAAGTTATAAGGAAGATAATCCCTAGTCAACCCCTTTTATCCAAAGAAGTAGGAGTTTTCTTTTTCTCACAAATTGAAACCTTTAATTGTAACCTGGGGCAAGGTAGTTTCTCAGTTAATTCAAATGCGCATTCAGTTGCAAGTTGTCACTTCATGAATGAAAAGACGGTGATGGTTTCCCCATAAAATAAGCAGTTATTATCTCTCAAAAAGAAATCCCACTGAGTCAAAACATATGAAGGAGACTTAAAAAACCGGGGCATCCTATTGGCTGTAATCTCAAAACAAAAACAGTCAGGCAAAAATTAGGGATAATAAGTGTAATACGGTGGGAGAACTGACTTGGGTGTTTTGCGTTTGATCGCAATTGTTGGGATAGCAAGAGTCGCCACCTACTTTTCTTTTATCCAATAAGGAAAGTTTGAAAAGAACAGGAAAGACCTTTCGAGATTATTTCTTGAGTTCGGGGGGTAGGTTATGAAAAGGGAAGGTGTTGGCACCCTTTTCATCCGTAGTTATCTACGGGCTCTTAGTTGCTTGCTAGATCACTTTCTTTTGTTAGAAAATGTGCTTGTGGTGTGGTTTTTGAAAGTATTTTAAAAAAACGTCTTTGTAATGGTTCTCGTTTCTATAAGAATGCATACAAAGCGTTGTTTTGAAAATAGTTCAAAGAGGTGTTCGTGGAATGTGTTTTTGAAAGTGATTTTGAAAAGGTGTCTTCGTAATGGCTCTTGTTTCTATAAGAACGCGTACAAAGTGTTGTCTTTTGAAAATGTTTCAAAATGAGAGTGTTGGTCTATAAAATGTTTTTGTTGTGAGCAAGAGAGCAACTAGGAGCAACCTACCTACTCAAAAGGTATTAAACATTCTTTTCCTCCTCCTTTAGATGTTTCTATCTGTGATACGGTGTCTAGAACCGGACTGTTTTGAAATGCTGGTTTGCGTTTTGCGTTTGGGTTTGCAAAATGTCGCGGTAAGCAAGAGTCACCACCGACTTTTATTTTATCCAACTGGAAAGGAAAAAAGCACAGAAAAATTCATTTTTCGAGATATTCTGAGTACGGGGGGTAGATTATAGAAAGGGAAGGTATTAGCACCCTTTCAATCTGTGGTTTTCCACGGGCTCTTATGTACTTACTCATCATTTTAAAATTGCTTGTGTGTGTTTGATTTTAAAGAAGTTTTTGTTTTACTTCGATTTAGCCATTGCTTCTGTCTTCAAGAGTGTTACGAAGTTGTTTTGAAAAAAGCTTTGTTTGAAAAGAGTGTAAGTGTGAAAAAGTTTGATTGTTTTGAGCAAGTACTTAAGAACTAATCTACCTACTCGAAAAAGAGAATGTTTCTGTTCTTGTTTCCTTTAGATAATGCTATCCCACTATTAGTGAGTAGGTAGCACCGTCGTTGGAGTTTTAAGGGTCAATTCGAAAGGGACGTACGATCACTAAAGAAATGTTAGGACGTCTTAGTAATAACCCTAATGTCGTAAGATCAATATTCGAGGCAACATATCCGAGGCAACTATTCTGAGGTAACTTTTCCGAACGGGACTTTGATCTTTGTTTAGACAAGAGAGCGACCACTAAAATACCCTATACTTAATGACTGTTTACCGAAGGCAGCCGAAGTGGGAGTATACCCTAGGAGTGCGCATGTACGAGTGATTCAATTTCAAGTTATTATCTTTGCACATTTAAGGTTTGTTAACCGTTTAAAAGTTAATCATACATTCTTGTCATGCAACCCTAACATCATACATCTAAAAGTTTAATATTTGGCGGAAATTAAAGTGCGGAAAGTAAAGCTACGCTATTACAAGGCTTCGGTTATTAATTTACATAGCCAAAAACATCCCGTAAAAAAATGATAAATGAACGAAAAAGTCCTAATTAATCTATTACATCCCATGAGGAATTATATCAATATTGTAAAAATAATAAAACGTGAGCGATGAATTAAGAATGAGAAAAGTTAGGGTTTTGACCCCGTCTAACCTAATTACAAGAAAAACATTTTTTGGTTGTTTTTTTTTATTATTTTTAAGAAAAAATAATATGGTTTTTAAATTAAATACAAATCTAATTAGTAATTAAATTAATTTAAAGAAAATAATTTACATGACCTATTTTTGTATTTTGTTATTTTTAAGAAAAAGAAAATAGAATTTAAATTAAGCAAAACCCTAATTTCTAACTTGTTTTAATTTTTTTTACAAACGGAATTAAAGTTACCTAATAAATTAAATGAACTAATTAAATTAATTTTTTTGATTAAAAATAAAACCTAGATCTAATTTGGGTGAAAATTTATTTTTTTATGATTTTTTTGATAAAAAGAATTAATTTTTATGTTAGTAAAAATAATTAAATAAATTAAATAAAGAAATATAACAGAAAAAGGAAGAGAAAATTGGGCCTGCTTGTAAGTAATTTAGGGATGTGTCAAAAGAAAATCTGGGCCCAAACCAGCAGGTCCATGTTGACTTCCACGCTTTAGTGCTTGCACGTTGACTGGGCTTTTGGTGGATCATCACATGGTGGCCTTCAGATCTGGCTTCCTGGAGATCCAATGATGGAGCCTTGAGGGCATATGGTGGACCTCACGCTTTGTGGGATATGGAATCTGTAAAGAAAATTCAAGAAAAATGGCAAATGTTGGAGGCAGGGGGCAAACCCCTGACCTCATGCCCTCTAATGCCTTAGCGCTTCTTTGGCCACCACTGGGCCACTTGGTTCAGTTGGTTAATATATGAAACAAAAATAATAAAATACATAAAGCGAAGCTGACTACCAAACACGCGCCAAATTTCAAACAGGTGAATGGGATGATGCCACGCGTATCATCTTCTTCCTCTCTCTGTTGGTAAAAGTCTGAGACTTTTACCTACGGACAAATGTCCGTCACTACAACCCTTGTTTGTTTCAAAATCTCACTCGGGCATGATAAATGGAATCTAAAGCCATGAATCAAACCGCCTTGGCCTGCTGAGCATTATGGTGCCCTTCTTGTGGACCAATTTTGCCTGTGTAAGAAACACCCAAAACACAAAAAGGAACCCTAACAATGGTGGATTCCTATATAGCAAACAATAATGCAATTAAATGGTACTGTCAACTTGCAAACATGATCAGGATTACAAATATGCTATTGAAACATGATAAGGATGCAAGAATAGAGAGATTCGATTCTAAAAATAGAGACAAACCATGGACCACTTACAATGAGTTCTAGCGTGCGAGGATCCTTGTTTCTGATTTCTATGGCTTCCTTGCAATCCCAGGAAGTGAATGGGATGGCCTATGAGTCTTGAAAACGTCTAGAAGTGTGAAATTAGATCACCACTTTCTTTGAATTTTTTCAAGTTTAGTTCTCCCTTTGTGCGCCTCCAAACCTTGTTGTTTTTTGCTGCAATTGTACCCTATATACCACTGATTGAATTAGGATTGCCATTGTGATCTCAATCTTTGTCCATTGTGATTTGTGATCTTGATTTGATTTCCATGAAATTCCTTCCTAAATAGGCCAAAGTCAATCTTTTTGTGCCCACCTATGCCTTGCACGAATTGATTCACTTGCTAGCTGGATATGGGATCTGAAATGTACACAAAATCTTGAGGTTTAAATGATTTGGATATTTTCATGATTTATTTTGATTTAAATTGATTTAATTGAAATAAAAAATCAAAATAAATAGCAAAAATAAGATAAAGAAAAATGGAAAGAGCTAGGGCTCGTGGACCATGCTACAAACTCAAGACAAATGCAAAAAGTTGGGCCCATTTGACAAAAAATTCAATTTGAGGCACTTTTGACTTTTGGCAATTTTGCAAAAAAGGTCAACTTCACCAATTCATAACTTCTTCAATGTTTACTCTTTGAAGGTGTTCTTGGACTTTTTAGAAAGCTCAAGATGTCCTCTAAGTAACCCTTTTGGTATCATATCAATTGATTCTTCCATGTTCATGTATGAAGCTTTGACAAAAAAAGTGTTTTTGTTGACTTTTCAAAATGACCTATAATGTCCAAATTCATAACTTCTTGTGAGTGCATATTTTGAACTTGGTAGATGAAGATGGATTATATAGCATTTTATCCTCTTCAAAATGAGCTTTGGATGGGTCATTTATCATAAATTATGAGAAAGTTATGCTTGGTCAAAGTTGAGTTGACTTTTCCTACAAAACCCTAATTTAGCAACTTTTGGGTTTTGATGAATTGTGAGCAATCCTTGAGGAATCATGATCAACCCTTGATCAAATTATGAATAATACTTCAAAATGAGAATGTTGACTAAAGATCTTGAAGTTTGACTGTATGTGAGCCACAGTTGACTTTTACCCTAGCACAGTCGATTTTCAGGCCTTTAAGCAATTGGCTGAACAAACTTCCTCTACGAGGCTTGAATCTTGACATGGATGATCTTGAGAACATATTAGGGCAATGGTGAGCATTTGGGAGCCCTTGTACTCAAGTATCTTGACTCAACATGAAACCTTAATTTGAGGTAGACTTCCTTAGGAGAGAGCTTGTCTGGTCAACCCTTGGACTTCCTTGAGCCCTTTGAGACTTTCTCTTGAAATGTTTTGAGAAATATGGGAGGGAAAATTTTGGGGTACAACAGCTTCCCCTGTTCAATCTTCTTAAACCTGAGGATGTAGATTGGCTTTTCTGCCTTTCGTGATCCGAAGGTGGAAGATGATTGAACACTAGAGTGCCCAGAAATTTGCACTCGCATGAAGTGGTATTTGTCTTGTGATGTCGGGAATGGGCTTACAGATTCCATTTGGAAATTGATGAAGGAAGATGGGCTTAAAGATATCGTATGAAGGAGTGTCGATCGCCTAAGAGATTCCTTAGCGAGAGTCAGTATACCTGTCGTTGAGGAAGACTACGCTGGGGAATGTTGATCCCTGTCTTGGGAGAAATAGAATTTTAGGAGCTTCAGTCATCCGTTATTCTACTGGGGAATCGTCTCTTAGTCAGTGCGGTGAAAATGAACTACTATCTGGTTGTGATCCAGGCTTCATAGTGATAAGATCGACTGCTATCTGGTCGAAATCCAGGCTTTACAGTGACTTACTGGGGAGATGAGATTAAACATGCTATCCGGTCGTAATCCAGGATTCGCAATTTCTCAATTCTTATCTGGTCGTATTCCAGGCTACAGACGGAACTAAGTTGTTATCTGGTCGCATCCAAGATTCAACTTGAATTTTAGGGCATACTAATATCCGGTCGACTCCGGGCTTCTTAGTATTTGTCCAAGTAAACTGCTATTTGGTCGAAATCCAAGCTTCACAGTGTCTTGTATTGTTATTTGGTCGTAATCCAGCCTTCAGTCCTTTTATCGTTATCTGGTCGTAATCCAGGCTTCATGATGTTTTATACCATTATCCAATCGAATACAGGCTTCATGGTGTCCTGTACTGCTATCTGGTCGTAATCTAGGATTCACAATAACTTGCTGAGCTGTTATCCGGTCGTAATCCGGGCTTCACGGCTTGTGTTTATGATAACCACTATTTGGTCGAATCCAGGCTTTATGGTACTTGCTGAGCTGTTATCCAGTCGTAATCCGGGCTTCACGGCTTGCTGGGGATTAAACTATTATTCGGTCGAATCCGGGCTTCATATCTTAAAGATAAACCACTATCTGGTCGAATCCAGGCTTCGCGTTGTTTGATACTGTTATCTGATCGTTTTCCGGGCTTCACAATATGATGTAGAAATCAAGATACTATTCGGTCGGATCCGGGCTTCATAGCTTGAACTTTGTGAGAATTTGATTGTATCTTTCCTGAAAGGTAAAGGTTAGGTGTATGTAATGCATGATATGTATCAAGCAATGATGTTCCCAAAATGAATGAGATTGTGCTGTATGATGTGTATGCGCATACCATGATGTATGGATGTGCAATGTTTTTATGATAATCTCTAGCTGGGGAAAATAAATCCTGGATTTCTGCTGGAGAAAAAGAGTTGAATTCTTCGTTCTCGCTGGGGATAGTGAATGAAGATGATTTGAGAATAAGTTGGCGGGAGAATAACTCTGCTGGAGAATAAACCGACGAGAAAATGACTCTGTGGGGAAGGGAAATTCTGCTAGAAAATCTGCTGATTTGGAGAAATAACCTCGGCTAGGGATGAATTACCGTTGTTGGCGATGATGAACCCTGTTGGGGATTGAGTTTCTGCTTGTGGAAGAAATAAACTCCACTGGGGGATAATCTACTAGTGCTGGTGATAGATAAACTCTGCTTGGGGAGAATCACTGTTTTTTAGATACCTTTTGCTCTGTGGGGAGTTGTGATGCGGTGGGAGAACTAACTTGAGGTTTTGCGTTTGTGTTTTCAAATGTTGCGGTTAGCAAGAGTCGCCACCGACTTTTATTTTATCCAAAAGGAAAGGTCAAAAAGCACAGGAAAGACCTTTGAGATGTTTTCTTGAGTTCGGGGGGTAGATTATGAAAAGGGAAGGTATTAGCACCCTTTTCATCCATGATTTTCCATGGGCTCTTAGTTACTTGTTTAGATCACTTGCTTTTGCTTTGAAATTGTTTAAAATGGTGCTTTGTATGGTTTTGAAAGTATTTTGAAAAGAGGCCATCGTTTAGGCAATCTTTGTAATGATTCTCGTTCGTAAGAATGTATACAAAGATGTTTGTCTTTTGAAAAATGTTTCAATGTTTTGAAAGTTGTTTGGAAATGTTTTGGAATGTGTGTGTTTGTTTTTGAAAATAGCAAGGATTGTTTGCAAATTGATCAAGTAACTAGAAGCATTCTACCTACTCAAAAGATTTTCTTGTACATTTTTATTCCTTTGACATTGTTGACCTACCATTGTTTTGGTAGATAACCCTATCTTTAGATGTCAAACGGGACGGGCGTGGGTCATCTTATAACCATGATAGCAATGGTGCCAAGTATCTTAGCATGTTTTGAGGGACCAAGATCATTTTGTTTTAGGCAACCTTTTGATAGCGTCATCGAGGGACTATGATCTTTTGTTTTGTTTTATTTTGCCATGATATCTTGCATGCATACCATGGCCATTTTGTTAGGCAACCAAATGGGTGAAACCCTAGGGGTGTTTGTGTGCAATGTGTTGTCATTTTAAATGCTTTTGTCTTGTATTGGGTCTTGGCTATTTGTTTGATTTTTGTCTTATCATACAAACCCTAATTTTACTAAACATGTATATAATGCGATAAATTGCGTAAAATAAACCTAAGCTATTACAACAATTAGCATGGAAGGGGGGATACAAGTTTTTTTCAATGGGGATATTTGCACAAAATAAAACCCTAAAATACTATTACAACCCAATTGAATATTTGCAAATTAAATAAATAAACAAATATTAAAAATACAATAAAATGTATTTATGCAAAATGTTTTGTAATTGATTTTTTGTATGAGAGAATTATTATTTAAACCCTAGAAAATAAGAGAAAAATAATATTATTTTTGAAAGGGGTAAAACCCTAGTTTTTGATTAAAAGAAATATATATTCTATATTTATTTTATTTTAATCATTTATGTACAAGAAAAAATAAATAAAATTATTTACAAATATTAAAAATTAAAATATATGTGGAAATAATATTTTATGTGTATGAATAATAAAAATAAAAATGTATGATATTTTTAAATATACTTACTATTTATTTAAGAAAATAAAGTTCTATTTATTTGAATAATCAATATTTTATGCAAAAAATAAGATAAAAAATATAATAAAATGCAAAAAATTAAGAAAAAAATTTTGGGATTTTTTAATGTTCAGAAAAAAATAATAAAGTCAATAAACATAAAAATATGAGAAAATATGCAAAAATATAAAAAATATGCAAAGGGAGGGTGCAAATAGTGGATCAGGGGGTGTGGAAAATAGAAATAGCAAGGCCCAGACGCGCCAGGCCCAGACACTTCATCCCTGTCCTTGGCTTCTTCCTTCTGCGTGCGTTTTTTTCAAATCTGCAAACTCTCACATACTTGCACAAAAGCAAAAACTTACAACATGAAACATATAGCATTTTTTATCACGATTCCAACCATATCCATTTTGTGACCTAACTCTCAAAGAACAGAGAGAATTTTTGTAGCCCTAATTTCTGACCTAATTTTTTCATGAACTTCAAGCTTCAAATTCTCACTACTCAATTAATATAAATGACAACTATGCATATGTACAGCTTCAGCAAGTTAAAGATTACATTTTTGCTTCACAAATCAAAGCTTAAGGATTCCTAAATAGAGAGATAGAGTTTTGAAAAATACCTTGTTCAGCTGTGTTTGGATATGCAAATGTAGGGACTTTTAGTGAGGCCTGAGGATCGTGTGAGCTTCCTTGAAGTTCCCTCAAGCTATTCCAATGCTTAGCTTGCCTTGTGGATGCTTGAAACTCCCTGCACGAGTCAACCTGCAACCTTCCAAAATGAAAATGGTAATGTCTGAAATAGGGGTTACAGTTGCAGTGCAAAGGCTTGGATGGTTTAGGTAGGATGTATGGAGGATGTTTGAAGTATTACAAGGCAAAACGCACGAGCAAATTTTGAGTTGGCAAGTGTTTTGCAGAAGCTGCCCTGTTTGGGCAGAAATTTGTGTTTTTTCTGTTTGGGAGAGTTTTGAATGTTGTGTATTCGTGTTTTCTGCTTGTAACAAGTTTGTGAAGTTGTTTAGAATGAAGCCAAGTCTTCTCTTTATCAGATCCACAAGCTCTCTTGACTTTTGCAACTTTTCTTGCTTTTGAAGAAGAGTGAAATGACTTGTGCCAAAGGCCTGTACAGGCTTGCTTGCTAGCTGCAGAGAGTTGGTATAAGTTGCTTGTTATCTGTGGAAAATGCCTGCATCCAAGGAACAAGTCCAAGGCTCAAGGCTGATAAAGTTTGCAAAAGCATGCTTTATGAAAATGGCAATGTACACTTTTGGCCATTTATGGATTAATCTTTTGTACAATGCTCCAAAGGTGAAAACAAAGGCTTTAACCACTGAGTTAGCATTAAATTATGGTGCGTAGAAGGAGTTAGGACCTGTAATGCAAGGTACAAGCATGCTAGGATCTGATTTGAAACTTGAAGCATTGTAAACATGGCTTGAACAAAAGTGATAAATTGCCATTTTCTCTTCTTCGATTCTCTCTAACCACAAATGATCTTGGAGAGTTCTTGGACATTTTAGGAATCTTGTAACATGCTCTACAATCCATATTTGAAATTTGTTTTGAGATACCTCTTGGAACTAGGTGAAAAATGCCCATGAAGTTGGGTCAAAAACCTGCCTAAATTAGGGCAAAATTTCACTAAGTTAAAAAGTTCATGGACCCCTATTCACAAATTTATAACTTGAGATCCAAGCATCTTTTGGGAAAACTTTGTTAATAAAAGTTGTAGATTTTATGGAGGACTACAAATTTCATGTTGGATGTTTCTTTGAATCTAATTGTATCATGGTGAAAAAGTTGTGGAAAGTTGGGGAAAAATAAGAAATTTTCCATACTTAGAAAAATTCTAAGTTATGAAAAATTTCAAATTAAAAACCCTAATTTGCAATTTTAGGTTTCTTGGTCAACAAGTTTCACATTTTGACATATCTTGATGAATTATAACCTTTGGCACTTGATTTTGACCAAAAAGTCAAAGTTTGACTTTTTAGTGTACAGTTGACTTTTGATCAGTTGACTGCAAAATTCATCTGTCAATCCTATGCATTTGAGATCTTTTGAACTATGTGATTAATTCAAGATGATGCTATTGAGTCCTTGAAATCATGCTTGAACCCAATTTGTCATTGGCTATGTTAAAAATCAAAAATTTCCCTTTCTCAATCAAAACCGTAATTTTGACCATTTTGCCATTTTGATGATTTGATCAAATTTCTTGAGGAGTTGTGATCCAAACTTGATCAAATGGTTCATATGAGTCTAAAATGTTTTTGTGGATCAAAAATTATGAAGTTTGACTGTAAATTGGCCATGGTTGACTTTTTCCCCACTACAATTGATTTTTAGGTTAACTGTCCAATTGATTGGACACAAATGTGATTCAAGGCTTAAAACTTAACATGAGCAATCTTAGGGGTCCAAAATGATGTATGGAAGTCACATGAAGAATTGGTGGTCCAAAAATCCTTGTGCAAACTCAAACCCTAACTTTGGGTTATCAATGCAAGATGTGATGTCTTGAGCTGACCAAACCTTAATCTTGTCTTGAGTCCAAGAAGTATTGTGAGGAAAATCTTGATAAATGAGAGGGAAAATTTTGGGGTACAACAGCTTCCCCTGTTCAATATTCTTGAACCTGGAGAGTTAGATTGGCGAGCTTTGTCGTTCGTGACTCGAAGGTAAAATATGATTGGACACTAGAGTGCCCGTAAATTTGCACTCGTCAAAGTTTAGTTGAGGGAATGGGCTTAAAGATGCCATTTGGAGAGGTGACAAAATCTTGTTGAAGATGGGCTTAAAGATGCCATCTAAGAATTTTTGCTGAGTTGTAAGTTGTAAGTCAAAAGAACGAGTATCAGAATGGTGTCCGTGTCTGGAACGTATCTGAGTTGTATCTGGAGACTTGTAATGAGAAACAGAATAGCATTTGTGTCTGGAGTGTCTCTGAACTGTATCTGGTAATTAGATTTTGAATGAGCAATAGAATAGCATCTGTGTCTGGAGCGTCTCCGAGTTGGGTAAAATCAGAATAAGTGACAGAATGGAAATCGTATCTGGAGCGTTTTTGGGTTGTATCTGAAGTTTGAATCTGAATGAGTAATAGAATGACTTCCGTGTCTGGAGTGTGTCTAAACTGTATCTAAGATCTGAGTCTGAATGAGCAACAGAATGACTCCCGTGTCATAAAAGTAAGAAAAATTTATACAAAGAAAGATAGCTATGTGTGAAAAAATCCCATGGGGTTCCCATTCTGCTATAGCCTTCGTATTTCCGAATATCTTGTCCATTTGTTGCTTCGTCCGAAGATGATTGGATTGATCAGAAGCTCAGAGTTTGTCAGTGAAGAGATTGTCCTTAAAGTGATCCGACGAGACATAGTCATACGCTTTAATTCCCTAACTTTTGCCTGGACCGCCCTTTCGGGTTTTCAGTCCACCGGGAAACCCTTTTTTGCCCAAGTTTCCCTTTCGGGTTTTCAACTTTCCGGGTGTACAGATTTTTTTTGTTTATCCCTAATTTTTGCTTGAACCGCCCTTTCGGGTTTTTGATTCACCGGGATGCCCTTATTTTGCCTAGGTGTGTCAACCTAGCGGGTTATTTATGCATAGTATCTTTTGACTGTGTCTGCGTTCGCAGGGTGCGGCATGTCGTCGCCGTCCATGGTGGTTAAGATCACTGCCCCACCAGAAAAGATGTTTTTGATCACAAATGGTCCTTCATAGGTAGGAGTCCATTTGCCCCTAGGATCACTTTATGGCAAGATAATACGCTTGATCACAATATCTCCAACTTGATATGTCTGGCGTCTGACTTTCTTGTTGAAAGCCTTGATCATCCGTTTTTGATACGTCTGACCATGGCAAACACCAGTAAGTCTCTTTTCGTCAATCAAGTTCAACTGATCAAGCCGGGTTTGGACCCAATCGTCTTCACTCAAACCAGCATCTTTCATGATTCTCAAGGAGGGAATCTGAACCTCGATAGGTAAAACAACTTCCATGCCATATACCAAAGAAAAGGGTGTTGCCCCAATTGATGTGCGTGTCGTGGTACGGTACCCGTGGAGAGCAAGCGGTAACATTTCATGCCAGTCCTTGTAGGTGACTGTCATCTTTTGTATGATCTTCTTGATATTTTTGTTAGCAGCTTCAACTGCACCATTCATCTTCGGCCGGTAGGGAGATGAATTATGATGTTGAATCTTGAATTGCTCGCACAAAGCGGTGATCATAGTATTGTTAAGGTTCATACCGTTATCAGTGATGATCCTTTCGGGGATACCGTACCGGTAAATAAGGTTCTGCTTGATGAAGCGGGTAACAACATTCTTAGTAACGGATGCGAAGGAAGCTTCTTCGACCCACTTGGTGAAGTAGTCAATGGCCACCAGAATGAAGCGGTGTCCATTGGATGTTGTAGACTTGATCTCTCCAATCATGTCGATTCCCCACATAACGAATGGCCAAGGAGCTGTTAAGACATTTAGAGGAACCAGAGGCACGTGCACCTTGTCTGCATAGATTTGATATTTGTGACAGGTGCGGGAGTGTTGATAGCAGTCAGCTTCCATGGTAGAACAGTAATAGCATGCCTGTAGGATCTTCTTAGCCATCGTATGCCCTCTAGAGTGAGTGTCGAAGGTACCTTCATGCAATTCGGCCATGATCTTTTCAGCTTCAGCTTTGTCGATACAATGGAGCATAATAGAATCATGATTGCGCTTGTACAGGATGCTATTGCTTAGGAAGAACTTTGTTGAGAACCTCCTTAAGAACTTTTTGTCATTGACTGAAGCTCCTTCTGGGTATTCTTGAGCCTCGAGATACCTTTTGACTTCATGAAACCACGGCTGGTCCACTACTTCTTCGGTATTAATCTCGTGACAATGTGTCGGTTCGTCCATCCGTTCAATGGTGATTTGGGGAGCCTCATTATCCCAGTTAAGTTTAAACATGGATGACATTGTAGCTAGAGCATCTGCTAGCTAATTTTCTTCTTGCGGGAAGTGCTCGAAGGTAATCTGCTCGAAATGTGGTAACAATGTCAAGACATGTTCTTTGTAAGGGATGAGGTTTATGTGCTTAGTGTCCCACTCTCCTTTGATTTGACTGATGACCAAAGCTGAGTCCCCAAATACATCTAAGGATTTGATTCCTAAGTCTATGGCATCCTTGAGTCCAAATATGCATGCCTCGTACTCTGCCATATTGTTCTTACAGTTGAAGCAAAGTCTGGCGGTGAAAGGAGTATGGCAACCTTCTGGGGATATGAGTACCGCGCAGATACCGTTGCCAAATGCATTGGAGGCCCCATCAAAGTAAAGGGTCCATCGGGATCCTTGTTCAGGTCCGTCATATGGTATGTTCTCTTCAATGTTGTCCAATGTCATGATGTCTTCGTCAGGGAAGTCGAACTTCATGGATTGGTAATCTTCAACAGCTTGATGAGCCAGATGGTCAGCCAGCACACTCCCCTTTATAGCTTTTTGGGTCGTATACTGTATATCGTATTCCGTTAGGATCATCTGCCATCTAGTTATTCTTCCAGATAGAGCAGGCTTCTCAAAGATGTACTTGATCGGATCCATCTTAGATATCAGCAAAGTGGTATGAGTCAACATATACTGCCTTAGCCGGCGAGCAGCTCATACCAAAACACCTCAAGTTTTCTCGAACAGTGAATATCTGGTTTCACAATCAGTAAACTTTTTGCTAAGGTAATAAATGGCATGCTCTTTTCGGCCAGACTCGTCATGCTGCCCCAATACGCACCCCGTTGAATTCTCTAGGACGGTCAGATACATGATTAGCGGTCTTCCCTCGACGGGTGGCATCAGGATAGGAGGTTCTAGCAAATACTCCTTGATTTTATCGAAAGAAATCTGACATTCATCATTCCATCGAACTACCTGATCTTTCTTCAACAGCTTGAAGATTGGTTCACAAGTGGATGTTAGGTGAGAAATGAACCTAGCAATGTAGTTTAGGCGTCGCAAGAAACCTCTGACCTCCTTCTCAGTGCAAGGAGCAGGCATTTCTTGTATAGCTTTAACTTTGGCAGGATCAACCTCGATGCCTTTGTTGCTGACAATGAAACGTAAGAGCTTACCGGACCTGACTCCGAATGTACACTTGTTTGGATTCAGTCTGAGCTTGTGCTCCTTCAACCTGACAAACAGCTTTTGCAAGTGATCAAGGTGTTCTTCTTTAGTTTGTGATCGGGCTAACATGTCATCTACGTAGACCTCTATCTCATGATGTATCATGTCATGAAACAAAGCTACCATGGCGCGTTGATAATTTGCCCCGACATTCTTCAGTCCGAATGGAATCACTTTGTAGAATAACATACCCCACTGTGTAACAAATGTAGTTTTCTCCATGTCCTCAGGTGCCATTTTGATCTGGTTATAGCCTGAGAATCCGTCCATGAAAGAAAATACTTTGTGATGAGTTGTGTTGTCAACCAGGATGTCGATGTGCGAAAGTGGAAAGTCATCTTTAGGGCTGGCCCTATTTAAGTCTCTATAATCCACACACATTCTGACTTTGCCGTCCTTCTTAGGCACGGGCACAATGTTAGCAACCCATTGTGGATAGGAAGTAACAGCCAGAAACCCAACACTGAACTGCTTTATAACTTCTGCTTTGATCTTCTCTGACATGTCAGGTCTCATGCGGCGGACCTTTTGTTTCACTGGTGGACAGTCTTCTCTTGTGGGTAGACGGTGTACCATAATGTCTATATCGAGTCCCGACATGTCTTTGTATGACCAGGCGAAGATCTCAACATAATCATGTAATAGATGAATTAGGCGCTCCTTGACACTCGACTCTAGATTGGAACCTATTTTTTATTTCCTTTTTATCATCCTCAGTACCCAAGTTGATTGTGTCCAACTGCTCCTCATGAGGCTGAATTTCTCTTTCCTCTTGCTGTAGTAATCTGGCCAATTCTCCTGGCACCTCACAATCTTCCTCACCTTCGTATTCGGCTTGGTAGATCAGATCTTCAGAGTCACTGAAGGCTATAGCAGTATCGTTACCCATGGGTTCCGGAATGGAAGGGTACCTGCATTTGTGAGTGTGGGTGTGTGTAAGGGATAGCCATCTTAAAACAACAAAATGTAAAAGAAAGACAATGAGCACAAAAGGTTTAAATATGAAAAGCGTCCATGATTCATTAAATGACATATGAAATGAATATAAAGACCCTTACAGATGGACCTATGTGCCTCGGGTAAGACACAAGGTTGAAGAAGTATGAATCGTTTGTGAATTATTACAGATCCAACAGAAATGGAAAAGATAAATTACTTCGGTATGAAAGTAATCGGAACAAAGTCTTTTTCTTCCCAATTGCACAGTCCTCCGCCAACAGTAGGAAAAATCCAGTCTTCCAAGCTGCCCTCTTCTTCACTGTCCTCCTCAATAGCATTGGCATTGTGACCGTGATTAGGCATTAGAGCGGAGATGACATTTAGCTTTTCAGGAGCTTCAAATTCAACTTCCTTTGCATCAATCAGATCTTGAATCTTGTTCTTCAGAGCCCAACAGTTATTGATGTCGTGCCCTGGACTTTCTGAATGGTACGTGTATCTGGTGTTCGGATGGTAGTGTGGAGAAGCAGTGTTAGGATTTTTAGGGGCCTCCTTTAGCATGGCCAAATTCAACTTCAAGAGATGTGGTAGCACTTGAGCATGAGTCATGTTTATCTTGGTGAATTGCCTTACAGACCTTTCCACCCTTTGCTGGTTATTTCTCGGCTGATCATTTCTCGGCTGGTTGTTTCTCGGCTGGTCTGATGCAGACTTTTGAATCATAACGGCCCCCACTGTTGGTCATCTTTCTGTTCTTCCCTGATTCCTCTGAGCATAGACAGCAGACACTTCATTTCTTCCCGTGAAGGGCTTTTTTGCAGTAGTCAAGGCAGACGCGTCCTTCTGAATTTTCCCTCTTCTAATATCGACTTCCACCCTCTCGCCAGTCAAAATCAATTCGGTGAAACCTGCAGAGGAGCTCCCAATCAGGTGATTAAAGAAAGGACCTGACAGGGTTCCCAAGAACATATCAACTAACTCCCTTTCTGACAAAGGTGGTTGCACCCTTCTGGCTAAATCCCTCCACTTTTGGGTGTAGTCTTTGAAGCCCTCATTGGTAGCCATAGCCATACTCTGTAGCTGAGTACGGGTTGGCGCCAAGTCGGCGTTGTATTGATACTGCTTATAGAAGGCGGCCGCCAAGTCTTCCCAATTATGGACATCTACTCTCTCCAACTGGTAGAACCAATCAAGCTGCATTTTTGACAAACTGTCCTGGAAAAAGTGGACCCACAGATCTTTGTCAGAAGAATGTGGTTGAATTTTTCTGACATAGGATCTGAGGTGCATTTTTGGGCATAACACCCCATCATACTTAGCAAACAGTGGCACTTTAAACTTAGGATGGATTACAATTCCAGAAACACACCCTAACTCCTTAAAATCCAGCCCTGGTACTCTCTGCACTTCCTTAGCAACTAGACGTTCTTCCAAGTTTTTGTATTTGTCATCGGCCAGAGGGTACTATTGTTCAGAGTAGTCCTCTTCATCTTCTTCCTCTGCTTCAGAATCTGATGGCAATGTCGTTCCTTTAGCTTTTCCTTCCCCCTCTTCAGATGTTGATGGGAATTCCAAAGTCCGTCTGGCTTGTCCTTCAAACCTTCTTCCCATGATAACCACACTAGCTCGCTTCTTATTCTTTTTCTCTTTTTCTTTCTCTAGCAGAGTCTTGAGCTCCTCCTGCCCCTTGGCTAAGGTCAAGAGTAGCTGTTGGAATTGTGAATTCTGAGCTTGAAAATCTTTGACCGTTTGTTCAATATCCATCTTGCTGAAATAAACAGCAGAGAGATGAGGAAACTTGGTGTGAAGATCTGTTTATGCATATGATGAATGATATGTATTCATGTAATGCTTTCAAGGATTCAGAAATTCAAAATTTTTTTAAACAAAAAAGAAACACACGTCATATTAATAAGATAGAATTGTTAGTACATCAATGCCCCTTGGGCAAAATAATACAAAATTCTAAGGTAAAAAGACGTTGCGCATCCTCTTTAGTGCAATGTAGGTGTTGAGAGTATGCTCTTCGTGAAGTTGACGAGTGAGTTCCAAAACCTTCTTCTCGCTTGCGTAGAATTGGGCTTCGAAAGTATCGCACTCTCCCATGAGCTGTATCCAACTCCTTTGTAGATCTTCGAGTGATGTTGGCATGTCAGGATGTAGGAGGGTGTATGGAACCTCTCCTTCCATAACAGGCTCTATAATCACAGGGATAATGGAGGGGTAAGGCATCATAAGACTTTGGGCGCGGGTTCGTACCCACTTGAGGTAAGGCTCAAGAGGGATGGAATTCTTGTGTCCCAGAGTCTTACTGTCTACCTTGTTGGGCATCCTCCAAGCTCGGATGAACCTTTGTCGGAGTCCTTGATTATCGTTGTCGAATTCGAAAACCAAACCTTGAATTAGCATATCACGTGGGTCATCCCTTCGGGCATAACCAAACTGTCTTAGAGCCTAGCATGGGTTGTAGGTGATTCCTCCCTTAATGCCAAGTAGAGGGACATTAGGAAATTCCCCACAACGGTCAATGATGATGACATTCTCTTTTGATCGAGAACACCAATGAATATCTGAATGGTTAAGTGTCATTAACCGTTGTGACCACCTCAAGCCTTGCTTATTCTTCAAGATTGATTGGGGAAGATGAGAAATAAACCATCTTGCCAAGAGAGGAGTGCAACACATGAGAACACCTCTTTTCCTCATTGTACGAGTGTGAAAAGAGTGGAGGATATCCCCAAGCAATGTAGGCACCGGGTTGTGAGTCATGAAGATTTTGACAGCACTTACATCTATGAGTTGATCAGGGTTAGGGAACAAAACCATCCCATAGATGAGAAGAGCTACAATCTCCTCAAAATCTTGTAAGCCCAAGGAATTCCAGCAGCTTTGGGCCTTCTCAAACAATAACTTTTCCAAGAAGCCTTTGAAACCACTTCTAGTTTCCCAATGTGTTGTGACATCAGATGAGTGCAAGTGTAAGGCTTGAGCAATCTCTTCAGGCTTTATATCTCTTTCTGTACCGTTGAAGGGTAGTTGATTGAGAACAAGAATCCTCAAGAGTTGAGAAAATTCCTCCAAAGTAGGCACAAGTTGGTAGTCAGGAAATGTGAAGCAGTGATGCAAAGGGTCAAAGAACTGGAAGAGAACTTTCAGCATATCCTCCTCTGTGTTGGTGGTGACCAAGTTGAGTAGACAACCATGTCTCTTGGTGAATGGAGAATTCTCAGGAATCCTTGAATCTATCTCCTTGAGTTGCGGAGGAATTCTTACAAGGTTGACTTGAATAGTTTTCCTGCGAAGTGAATCCATAACCTACAAAACAGGAACAAAATATGAATCTCCAAAATCCTTGAAATGGTTAGTGGATGCATATGATGTTTATGATGTCCATGATGTTATGCACAAGTATATATGTACAAGCAAATCACACAAGTTCCTAGTTTAGGCTTGCATGGGGTTTCATAGGTAAGTACCCTCTTGAAGTTTAGTTGGCTCAACCTGTCCTAGAAATAGTAACCGGGTTCTAAGGAGCTCAATGGAACCAACCCTCAATGAGTGTAGTATCGAGTATTTACGAACTTCAGACTGCACCAAAGCCAGTCATCTCACTACATCCTAAAAAGCCAAGTTGGTCAAGTAAAGGTTCTAAAAGTCCATTAGTGCTTCATGACATCACTCAGCGGCCCCGTATTCTCTTTGATTGACTCAAAGGCTACCGGTACCCACAAATATGTCGCACTAATATAGCTATTGCTTAGACCATATTGGTATACCCCGCACAGTTTCCACAATGTATTGATATTTACCTATGAATGTTTCCCAAATCCGGGTAGAGGATTCAAACCCAAACAATAGAACCAAAGTGTAAAGAAAACAAGTCAAGCAATGATAAGCATGTAAAGATGATCTAAACCCTAAGGTAACCCCACTTTTATAATTCTCGCCAGCAGAGTCGCCAGTTCTGTGATGCGGTGGGAGAACTGACTTGAGGTTTTGCGTTTATGTTCGCAAATGTTGCGGTTAGCAAGAGTCACCACCGAATTTTATTTTATCCAAAAGGAAAGGTCAAAAAGCACAACAAAGACCTTTGAGATGTTTTCTTGAGTTCGGGGGTAGATTATGAAAAGGGAAGGTATTAGCACCCTTTTCATCCATGGTTTTCCATGGGCTCTTAGTTACTTGTTTAGATCATTTGCTTTTTCTTTGAAATTGTTTGAAATGGTGCTTTGTGTGGTTTTGAAAGTATTTTGAAAAGAGGCCATCGTTTAGGCAATCTTTGTAACGATTCTCGTTCGTAAGAATGTATACAAAGATGTTTGTCTTTTGAAAAATGTTTCAATGTTTTGAAAGTTGTTTGGAAATGTTTTGAAATGTGTGTGTTTATTTTTGAAAATAACAAGGATTGTTTGCAAATTGATCAAGTAACTAGAAGCATTCTACCTACTCAAAAGTCTTTCTTGTACATTTTTATTCCTTTGACATTGTTGACCTACCATTGTTTTGGTAGACAACCCTATCTTTGGATGTCAAACGGGACGGGCGTGGATCATCGTATAACCATGATAGCAATGGTGCCAAGTATCTTAGCATGTTTTGAGGGACCAAGATCATTTTGTTTTAGGCAACCTTTTGATAGCGTCATCGAGAGACTATGATCTTTTATTTTGTTTTGTTTTGCCAAGATACCTTGCATGCATACCATGGCCATTTTGTTAGGCAACCAAATGGGTGAAACCCTAGGGGTGCTTGTGAGCAATGTGTTGTCATTTTACATGCTTTTGTCTTGTATTAGGTCTTGGCTATTTGTTTGATTTTTGTCTTATCATACAAACCCTAATTTTACTAAACATGTATATAATGCGATAAATAGCATAAAATAAACCTAAGCTATTACAACAATTATCATGAGAGGGGGGATACAAGTTTTTTTGAATAGGGATATTTGCACAAAATAAAACCCTAAAATACTATTACAACCCAATGGAATATTTGCAAATTAAATAAATAAACAAATATTAAAAATGCAATAAAATGTATTTATGCAAAAAAATTTGTAATTGATTTTTTGTATGAGAGAATTAATTATTTAAACCCTAGAAAATAAGAGAAAAATAATATTATTTTTGAAAGGGGTAAAACCCTAGTTTTTGATTAAAAGAAATATATATTCTATATTTATTTTATTTTAATCATTTTTGTACAAGAAAAAATAAATAAAATTATTTACAAATATTAAAAATCAAAATATATGTGGAAATAATATTTTATGTGTATGAATAATAAAAATAAAAATGTCTGATATTTTTAAATATACTTACTATTTATTTAAGAAAATAAAGTTCTATTTATTTGAATAATCAATATTTTATGCAAAAAATAAGATAAAAAATATAATAAAATGCAAAAAATTAAGAAAATATTTTTGGGATTTTTTAATGTTCAGAAAAAAATAATAAAGTCAATAAACATAAAAATATGAGAAAATATGCAAAAATATAAAAAATATGCAAAGGGAGGGTGCAAATAGTGGATCAGGGGGTGTGGAAAATAGAAATAGCAAGGCCCAGACGCGCCAGGCCCAGACACTTCATCCCTGTCCTTGGCTTCTTCCTTCTGCGTGCGTTTTTTTCAAATCTGCAAACTCTCACATACTTGCACAAAAGCAAAAACTTACAACATGAAACATATAGCATTTTTTATCACGATTCCAACCATATCCATTTTGTGACCTAACTCTCAAAGAACAGAGAGAATTTTTGTAGCCCTAATTTCTGACCTAATTTTTTCATGAACTTCAAGCTTCAAATTCTCACTACTCAGTTAATATAAATGACAACTATGCATATGTACAGCTTCAGCAAGTTAAAGATTACATTTTTGCTTCACAAATCAAAGCTTAAGGATTCCTAAATAGAGAGATAGAGTTTTGAAAAATACCTTGTTCAGCTGTGTTTGGATATGCAAATGTAGGGACTTTTAGTGAGGCCTGAGGATCGTGTGAGCTTCCTTGAAGTTCCCTCAAGCTATTCCAATGCTTAGCTTGCCTTGTGGATGCTTGAAACTCCCTGCACGAGTCAACCTGCAACCTTCCAAAATGAAAATGGTAATGTCTGAAATAGGGGTTACAGTTGCAGTGCAAAGGCTTGGATGGTTTAGGTAGGATGTATGGAGGATGTTTGAAGTATTACAAGGCAAAACGCACGAGCAAATTTTGAGTTGGCAAGTGTTTTGCAGAAGCTGCCCTGTTTGGGCAGAAATTTGTGTTTTTTCTGTTTGGGAGAGTTTTGAATGTTGTGCATTCGTGTTTTCTGCTTGTAACAAGTTTGTGAAGTTGTTTAGAATGAAGCCAAGTCTTCTCTTTATCAGATGCACAAGCTCTCTTGACTTTTGCAACTTTTCTTGCTTTTGAAGAAAAGTGAAATGACTTGTGGCAAAGGCCTCTACAGGCTTGCTAGCTGCAGAGAGTTGGTATAAGTTGCTTGTTATCTATGGAAAATGCCTGCATCCAAGGAACAAGTCCAAGGCTCAAGGCTGATAAAGTTTGCAAAAGCATGCTTTATGAAAATGGCAATGTACACTTTTGGCCATTTATGGGTTAATCTTTTGTACAATGCTCCAAAGGTGAAAACAAAGGCTTTAACCACTGAGTTAGCATTAAATTATGGAGTGTAGAAGGAGTTAGGACCTGTATTGCAAGTTACATGCATGCTACGATCTGATTTGCAACTTGAAGCATTGTAAACATGCCTTGAACAAAAGTGACAAATTGCCATTTTCTCTTCTTCGATTCTCCCTAACCACAAATGATCTTGGAGAGTTATTGGAAATTTTGGGAAGCTTGTAACATGCTCTACAATCCATCTTCGAAATGAATTTTGAGATGCCTCTTGGAACTAGGTGAAAAATGTCCATGAAGTTGAGTCAAAAACCTGCCTAAATTAGGGCAAAATTTCAATAAGTTAAAAAGTTCATGGACCCCTATTCACAAATTCATAACTTGAGATGCAAGCATATTTTTGGAAACCTTTGTGAATCAAAGTTGTATATTTCATGGAGGATTACAACTTTCATGTTGGAAGTTTTCTTTGAATCCAATTGTATCATGGTGAAAAAGTTATGGAAACTTGGGAAAAAATAAGAAATTTTCTATACTTAGAAAAATTCTAAGTTATGAAAAATTTCAAATTAAAACCCTAATTTGCAATTTTAGGTTTCTTGGTCAACAAGTTTCACATTTTGACATATCTTGATGAATTATGACCTTTGGCACTTGATTTTGACCAAAAAGTCAAAGTTTGACTTTTTAGTGTACAGTTGACTTTTGATCAGTTGACTGCAAAATTCATCTGTCAATCCTATGCATTTGAGATCTTTTGAACTATGTGATTAAGTCAATATGATGCTATTGAGTCCTTGAAATCATGCTTGAACCCAATTGGTCATTGGCTAGGTTAAAAATCAGAAATTGCCCTTTCTCAGTCAAAACCCTAATTTTGACCATTTTGCCCTTTTGATGATCTGATCAAATTTCTTGAGGAGTTGTGATCCAAACTTGATAAAATGGTTCATATGAGTCTAAAATGTTGTTGTGGATCAAAAATTATGAAGTTTGACTGTAAATTGGCCATGGTTGACTTTTCCCCTAATACAGTTGATTTTTAGGTCAACTGTCCAATTGATTGGGCAAAAATGTGATTCAAGGCTTGAAACTTAACGTGAGAAATCTTAGGGGTCCAAAATGATGTATGGAAGTCACATGAAGCATTGGTGGTCCAAAAATCCTTGTGCAAACTCAAACCCTAACTTTGGGTTATCAGTGCAAGATGTGATGTCTTGAGCTGACCAAACCCTAATCTTGTCTTGAGTCCAAGAAGTCTTGTGAGGAAAATCTTGATAAATGAGCGGGAAAATTTTGGGAAACAATAGGAGCTTTTAGTCGTATTCTCCAGCTAGGTCTATCCCTATACCTGGTGGACAGAGCAGCCGTAGGGTTTGGACATTTCTTGTTTGCCCCTGTTTCTGATATTACGAGTAATCGTCTTTTGTTTCGCATGTAAATATTTATGAGCAGCAATTATTGTCAAATGCATATATCAAAAATGAACATTGGATGTTCTTGAGAAAAAAAATAGAAAAAGAAAAACAATTTGAAATTTCTTTGTGAAAATGAATTGTATTGATTTTGAAGTTGGCCTATAAATAGGCGTTTTGTACAAGAGGCTGACGTCCTAGTAAGAGAACACCGCTGAAGGATAGAAATTATGCAATCTGTGCAAAAGAAATAAAAAACAGTTATGTGAACAATCCCACTGGGTTCCAACTCTGTTATTGCCTTTATATCTTCAAGCATATCATCACTTTGCTACTTGGTTGAAGGTAGATCAGATTGATTAGTGTCGTCTGAGCTTGATAGTCGATATTGAAGTCTGGTTGCAAGATGATCTAATGAGACATAGTGTTACGCTTTGATCCCTAATTTTTTCCTGGACCGCCCTTTCGGGTTTTTGATCCACCGGGATACCCTTTTTTTCCCAAGCTTCCTTTTCAGGTTTTCGACTTGCCGGGTGTACAGATTTTTTTATTTTCATCCCTTACTTTTGCCCGAACCCTTTTGGTTCGCCGGGAAGCCCTTATTTTTGCCTAGGGCATTCAACCTAGCGGGTCTTTGATTATGCGTAGTATTTTTTCACTATGTCCGCATTAATGGGGTGAGGAAGGTCGTCACCATCCATGGTGGTTAGAATCATAGCTCCTCCTGAGAAAATGTTCTTAACCATAAATGGCCCTTCATACGTAGGGGTCCATTTGCCCCTGGGATCACCTTGGGGTAGTATGATACGTTTGATCACCAGATCCCCAAATTGATACTCTTGTCGTCTTACTTTCTTGTTAAATGCCTTGGTCATCCGCTTTTGATACGTCTGACCATGACAAATAGCAGTAAGTCTCTTCTCGTCGATTAAATTCAGCTGATCAAGTCGGGTCTGGATCCAGTCATCTTCGCTCAAACCTGCATCCTTCATAATCCGAAGAGAGGGTATCTGGACCTCAATAGGTAAGACTGCTTCCATTCCATACACCAAAGAGTAGGGTTTTACCCCTGTTGAAGTATGTGCTGAGGTACGGTACCCATGAAGAGCGAATGGTAACATCTCATGCCAGTCTTTGTATGTCACCGTCATCTTCTGCACAACCCTCTTGATGTTCTTATCCGGGAACTCAAAATTCATGGATTGGTAATCATCCACGGCCTGATGTGATAAATGATCTGCCAACACACTCCCCTTGATTGCCTTTTGGGTTGTGTATTGGATGTCGTACTTAGTTAAGATCATTTGCCATCTTACTATTCTTCCGGACAAGGCAGGTCTTTCAAAGATATATTTGATTGGATCCATCATTGATATCAACAGGGTAGTGTGAGTCAGCATATACTATCTCGGCCGGTGAGCAGCCCATGCCAAAGCGCAGCAAGTTTTCTCGAGCAGTGAGTATCGGGTCTCACAGTCGGTAAACTTTATGCTAAGGTAGTAAATAACATGCTCTTTTCAGCCAGACTCGTCATGCTGCCCCAGCACGCACCCCATTGAATTATCTAACACTGTCAAGTACAAGATCAAATGTCTTCCTTCAACTAGAGGCATCAGAATTGGTGGCTTTTGGAGGTTGTATGGCCCTCTCTTCCTGTAGTAACATTCTAGCAAGTTCCCCAGGAACTTCACAATCATCCTCAGCTTCGTCCTCGGCTTGGTTGATCGTATTTTTGAAGTCATAACTGGAAGTAGTAGAGTCGTTATCAGTGGGATCCAGAGTGGATGTGGATCTGTATTATGATATGTGAGTGTGTGTAAGACAATAGCTGTTTTGATAAAGTGCAAGATAGAAAAGAAAAACAAGGAGCGCAAAATTTATAATGCAAGAAAACGTCCAATGCTTTATTGATGATATATGAAAATGACAAATATTAAGCCCTCACAAACAAAGCCGAGGTTCCTCGGGCAAGGCACCGGGCCATAAAGTTTCAAATTGTTTGTTACAAATCTCGAAACAAAAAGTCAATTACTGTGTAATAAAAGAAACGGGCACAAAGTCTTTTTCCGTCCAGTTGTTCAATCCACCGTTAGTAGTCGGGTAAATCCAGTTGTCGATATCTGACTCTTATTCGTCATCTTCAATTGCATTCACTCCCTGATCATTGATGTGCAGGGGAGGCCTTCCAATCTGCACACTCCGAGCAGCCCTTTGAGCCTCTACAGTAAAACCCAAACCAAACTTATCAGTCTTGTGTGCGAAGTCAGGGAGTTGGCCCCAATTTGCACACCCACCTTTTTCAATCACAACCCTGGAATCCTTGAGGGAAGTCATCTTCATTGGAGATTCTTCAACAACAACTTCAGTTGACGCCAGGGTCTGGGGGACCTCTTCAAAATTCTGACACGGGGTTTCGATGAACTCTTCATCCATCTCCACATAGCGAAAGGAGTTAAGATGACTCACTACGTACTCCTCCTCACCTTGCACCGTAACAATCTTCCCCTTTATTGGATATTTCAACATCTAATGGAGTGTATAAGTCACTGCCCCAGCCTTAGGAATCCACGGGCGACCTAGCAAACAAGAATAAGATGGTCGAATATCCATCACATAGAAAGTAGATGCAAAAGTATGAGAGCCAACTTTAACAGAGACATCCACCTCCTCGTGCACCATCCTTTTGGACCCGTCAAAGGCCCTAACCATGATATTACTCGGCTTCAGAACTAAACCTTCACAGTCCAAACGATCTAAAGCTTTCTTGGGTAAAACATTCAATGAGGACCCTGTATCCACCAGTACGTGGGCCAGAGTAGTGCCCCTGCACTCGATCGAGACATGCAGAGCATCATTGTGATTCCTTCCTTTGGCAGTCAGATCTGCGTCGGAGAAACCCAACCTGTTGTTAGTGGTCAAACTAGCCACACAATCTTTGAATTGATCAGCAGAAGTTTCCTACGACACATGCGTAGTTTTAAGGAAAGCAATTAAAGCCTTTGCATGGGCTTCCGAGCACAACAATAAGGATAACATGGATATCTTGGACGGGGTCTGCCCCAGTTGCTCGACTATGTTATAGTCGCTCTTCTTGATAATCTTCAGAATTTCCTCTATCTTCTGCCTAGAGGTTTCTACAATGACCTTATTAGGTGCCTCCATCCGGGCAGGCTCACCTGTAACCTCTTTGCCCTGAGTGTCAGATGACTCGGCGACAGGGGTGATAACTGGAGTAAGAATTGGAACAGTAGCTGATGTACTGGCAGATGGAATGGCGACAGGCTTTTGAACGGTTGGAGGGGAAATCTCAGGAGAGAAGAGTCTTCCACTTCATGTGACCTTTCTAGCCCCGACAATATTGTCGGTCTCAGTATCAGCTTCTTCAACCTTCAAGTCTTGTTTGATCCCATGATAATACACATCGGCCCCATAGTGCCACGGGACAGCCTTATCCGAAGTGTATGGGATAGGACCAGGAATAGTAATGATCAATGGAGCAACTCTCGGAACGAATGTAATCCTAACAGGATTTCTCGAGGAAGCCTTGGAAGGATTGGCGGAAATGGTTATGATTGAAACATCTTCAACAGGAATTAACGGAATCAAAGTTTTCTCAAACAGGATCTCTTTGTTATCCATCAGGCGTTGAATACCTGATTTCAATAAATGGAAACCAGCAGGCAGGACTGAACATAGGTGGCAACCTTCGCCACAGCCCAGAAATAAACCGACCGATAATAGGTTCTTCTTTACTGTCATCAACGGAGTAGAAATGTCTTCCACAGCGGTCACAAATGAATCATCGTCCACAGCATTTACCCCATGCTCGGGCATAGGAGCAGTCATAACGTTGGGCTTTTCCAGTGCGTCAAACTCAATTTCTTTAGCTTCAAGCAAATCTTGCACCTTATTCCTCAAGGCCTAGCAGTTGTTGGTATCATGCCCTAGGCTATCAGAGTGATAGGCACAGCGGGCGTTTGGATTATACAGCGGAGATGTGGTGTTGAGATTCTTCGGGGCCTCCCTCAGAATTACCAGGTCGGTTTTCAACAATTGCGGCAGAATTTGAGATAAGGTCATACTGAGCTGAGTGTATTGTCTTTGCGGTCTCTCTACTCTTTGTTGATTTTTGTGTTGTGGGGCAACGGTGGGTCTTGATATTACTACCGCATTCACTGCTTGGCGGCGTTCAGGTCAGTTTTGGCTCCTCGAGCTATAAACTGCACAAGCTTCTTTCTTGAAAGGCTTCTTTTTTGTACTTGATGAAGCACCTTTATGTATCTTGCCACTTTTGATACCAGCTTCTACCCTCTCCCCAGTCAAAATCAATTCAGTGAACCCAGATGATGAATTGTCGATCAAGTGTTTGAAAAAAGGACCCGACAAAGTCCCAAGAAACATATCCACCAACTCCCTATCAGACAGAGGGGGTTGGACTCTTCCAGCCAGATCTCTCCACTTCTGAGCATAGTCCTTAAAGCCTTCACTTGCACCCATAGACATACCCTGAAGCTGAGTACGTGTGGGAGCAAGGTCGGCATTATACTAGTATTGCTTGTAAAAAGCAGCAGCAAGGTCCTCCCAATTGCGGACATTAGCTCCTTCTAATTGATAAAACCATTCAAGCTGAGTCCCTGACAGACTATCTTGAAAGAAATGAACCCACGGATTCCTATCAGTAGTGTGGGTTTGGATTTTTCGGACATACGAGCGGAGATGGAGTTTTGGACAGGATACTCCATCGTACTTAGCAAAAACCGGAGCTTTAAACTTATGAAGAATCACCACCCCAGATGCTAGTCCCAAGTCCCCGAAATCCAAACCAGGGACCTTTTGAATCTCCATAGCACTTAGTCGGTCTTCAAGTTGTTTGTACCTATCCTCAGCAGGAGGGTACTGTTCATCATCAAAATCAGTATCATTATCAGAGACTACAGGACTAGGACCCTTTCCTTCCTCTTGATTCTCTCCTCCTCCAGATGAATGAGACAAGTCAGCTTCCTGTCACAACCTATTCCCAAATATGTGACCCATATTCAGCAGAACCACCTTCTTCTTTTTCTTTTTCTTCTCCTTCATGATGAGAGTCTTCAAATCTTCTTGGCCTTTATCCAGGTTCAAGAACATCTCTTTGAATTGAGCATTATGTGCTTGAAGGGCTTTGATGGCTTGATCGGTAGGTATTTTAGAAGACATTTTGTGCTGAAATAAACAACGAAGAAGATGAGAAACCTGTAATGGTACCTGTGATGAAGTGCATGATAATGGAATGCGTATGAAATGATTTCAAAGATTTGGGAGATTTAAATTTACGAACCAAGAAATAAACAAACTTTATTAGATTCAAACTTGTAAAAATGTTTAACAATGCCTTTGAGGCGTTACAAAAGAAATAGATTGAAAACAAATCTAAACTAGAAAAAGCAAAAATCAGAAATCCCATGGTCGCTTTCCCTTCGTGCTGACGTAGTCATTGATCGTTCTTTCATTCTCAAGTTTCCTGGTGAGCTTCAAGATCTTCCTTTCTTGCTCATGGTACTTTTCCCGATAGGTATCCCTCTCCTCTTTCAGCTAAATCTAGGATCTCTTTAATGCCCCAAGATCAGTGGGCATGTAGGGATAAAGGACTGTATAGGGAATGCCCTCTTAATTGGTAGGCTCCACAATCACTGGCAAAACAGCTTCATAAGGCATCCCAAGCTTTTGAGCATGGGCTCGAACCCACTAGAGATAAGGTTGCATAGGGAGAGAAGTCTTTGGTCGTAGCTCGTGAGGGTCATACCTGTTCACCATGCCCCAGGCTCGTATAAACCTTCGGCGATGCTTTTCAACGTCCTCCTTATAGTCAAATACAATATCTGTAAGAAGCAGCTCATGAGGACCGTCTCTCCGAGCGCGACCAAACTGTCTTAAAGCCAAATAAGGACTGTAGGTTATTCCCCCTCTAATTCCAAGAAACGGGGCATTAGGGTATTCCCCATATCGATCGATGACAGAAACACTTTCCATATCCTTAGAGCTCCAAAGAATGTCTGTATGGGCAAGTGACATGATTCTGTAAGACCATCATAATCCTTCCTCATTCTTCAACGCGGACTTGGTGACGTGCGAAATAAACCACCTCGCCAACAGCGGCATGCAACATATGAGGGTTCCTCTTCTACGCGTCGTGCGAGTATAGAGAGCATGCAAAATATCACCCAGGAGAGTAGGCACAGGATTGTGAGACAAGAAGATCTTAACCGCGTTCACATCTATGAAGGAATCTGGATTCGAGAAAAGAACCAAACCGTAGATGAGGAGAGCCAAAATGTCTTCGAAAGCCTGAAAGTCCAAGTTATCCCAGAACGGTTGAGCTTGATCCATCAGAAACTTGGCCAAGAAACCTTTAACCCCGCTCCGTGTCTCCTAGTTGGATACTACATCAGCCCTTTTTAGATGCAAAGTTGAAGCAATGTCCTCTGGTCTAGGAACCTCTTCCAAACCTATGATGGGTGTCTACTCGAGGATGGATATGCCCAGTAAGTCATAAAACTCCTCCAAAGTTGGAACGAGCTGATAATCCGGGAAAGTGAAGTAATGATGCACTGGGTCGAAGAACTGGAAAAGCACACTCATCATCTGCTCATCAAATTTGGAGGTAACCAAGCTAAGAAGTTAACCATGTCTTCTAATGAATGAAGAAGTATCAGAAACTCTCGAGGCTAAATCTTTGAGTTGAGCAGGTATTTGCACAAAGTTAACTCGGATGGTGTTTCTGCGCATGGAAGCCATAATCTGCAAAACAGAACAAAGATAAATCCTCTCGGTCTTTGAAATGGTTAGTCTAATGAAGTGTGCATGCTATGTTATGATGCATGATGTCATGATAAAACACACAACAGGTATAGCACATAACAGACATGGTAAAGGCAAACAAGTCACACAAGAGCCCTTAAGTTTCAGGCTTGCATGGGGTCTAGGAACTACCCTCTTAAAGTTTAGTTGGTTTTAACCTGTCCTAATAATAGTAATCGGGTTCTAGAGGTTCTCAATATCACTGACCATCCTCCATCGATCATGGTTTCAGCTCACGTAATCTTTTCTTGCGGCCGGAACTATCGTGAGAATATGGTCTCAATGAGTGCAGCATCGAGTATCAACCAGTTCCCAGCTTTACACCGAGACCGGATATCTCACTACTTCCTATGGCCAAGTTGGTCAATTATAGGTTCTAAGGTCAGTTGATGCTTAACAACCCATATAACAGCCCCGTATTCTCCTCGTTTCTCCATAAGGGATATCGGTACCAACCAATGTGCCACATCAACTTAGCTACTGCTTCAACCGTATCAGTCTACGCCATACAGTTCCCTCACAGTTTATTGCTACTTACCTAAAAGGTGTTCCCCATATCCGGGTTAGGATCTATAGTAACTCCCAATACAAAGCCCTCAAAGATAAAGCAATCAAAACAAACAAGAGAAGCAAATATGATGAACTAAATCCTAAGGTACACCCCACTTATTAAGTCCCCAGCAGAGTCGCCAGTTTTGTGGTACGATGGCCAGAACCGGACTGTTTGAAATGCTGGTTTGCGTTTTGCGTTTGTGTTTGCTAAATGTCACAGTAAGCAAGAGTCGCCACCGACTTTTATTTTATCCAACTGGAAAGGAAAAAAGCACAGAAAAGTTCCTTTTTTGAGATATTCTGAGTACGAGGGGTAGATTATAGAAAGGGAAGGTATTAGCACCCTTTTTATCCATGGTTTTCCACGGGCTCTTAGGTACTTACTCATCATTTTTAAAATTTCTTGTGTGTGTTTGATTTGAAAGAAGTTTTTGTTTTACTTCGATTTAACCCTTGCTTCTGTCTTCAAGAGTGTTACGAAGTTGTTTTGAAAAAAACTTTGTTTGAAAAGAGTGTAAGTGTGAAAAAGTTTGATTGTTTTGAGCAAGTACTTAAGAACTAATCTACCTACTCGAAAAAGAGAATGTTTATGTTCTTGTTTCCTTTAGACAGTTCTATCCCACTATTAGTGAGTAGGTAGCACCGTCATTGGATTTTTAAGGGTCAATTTGAAAGGGACGTACGATCACTAAATCAATGTTAGGACGTCTTAGTAATAACCCTAATGTCTTAAGATCAATATTCGAGGCAACATATCCAAGGCAACCATTCCGAGGTAACTTTTCCGAATGGGACTTTGATCTTTGTTTAGACAAGAGAGCGACCACTAAAATACCCTATACTTAATGACCGTTTACCGAAGGCAACCGAAGTGGGAGTATACCCTAGGAGTGCGCATGTGCGAGTGATTTGATTTCAAGTTATTATCTTTGCATATTTAGGGTTTGCTAACCGTTTTAAAGTTAATCATACATTCTTGTCATGCAACCCTAACATCATACATCTAACAGTTTAATATTTTGCAGAAATTAAAGTGCGGAAAGTAAAGCTACGCTATTACAAGGCTTCAGGTATTAATTTACATAGCCAAAAACATCCCGTAAAAAAATGATAAATGAACGAAAAAGTCCTAATTAATCTATTACATCCCATGAGCAATTACATCAATATTGTAAAAATAATAAAACGCGCGCGATGAATTAAGAACGAAAAAAGTTAGGGTTTGACCCCGTCTAACCTAATTACAAGAAAAAACATTTTTTGGTTTTTTTTAATATTATTTTTAAGAAAAAAGAATAAAGTTTTTAAATTAAATACAAATCTAATTAGTAATTAAATTAATTTAAAGAAAATAATTTACATGACCTATTTTTGTATTTTGTTATTTTTAAGAAAAAGAAAATAGAATTTAAATTAAGCAAAATCCTAATTTCTAACTTGTTCTAATTTTTATACAAAAGGAATTAAAGTTAGCTAATAAATTAAATGAACTAATTAAATTAATTTTTTTGATTAAAAATAAAACCTAGATCTAATTTGGGTGAAAATTTATTTTTTTATGATTTATTTTATAAAAAGAATTAATTTTTATGTTAGTAAAAATAATTAAATAAATTAAATAAAGAAATATAAAAGAAAAAGGAAGATAAAATTGGGCCTGCTTGTAAGTAATTTAGGGGTGTGTCAAAAGCAAATTTGGGCCCAAACCAGCGGGTCCATGTTGACTTCCACGCTTCAGTGCTTGCGGGTTGACTGGGCTTTTGGTGGATCATCACATGGTAGCCTTTAGATATGGCTTCTTGGAGATCCAATGATGGAGCCTTGAGGGTATATGGTGGACCTCACGCTTTATGGGATATGGAATCTGTAAAGAAAATTCAAGAAAAATGGCAAATGTTGGAGGCAGGGGTCGAACCCCTGACCTCATGCCCTCTAATGCCTTAGCGCTTCCTTGACCACCACTGGGCCACTTGGTTCAGTTGGTTAATATATGAAACAAAAATAATAAAATACATAAAGCGAAGCTGACTACCAAACACGCGCAAAATTTCAAACAGGCGAATGGGATGATGCCACGCGTGTCATCTTCTTCCTCTCTCCGTTGGTAAAAGTCAAGTCAGAGACTTTTACCTACAGACAAATGTCCGTCACTACAACCCTTGCTTGTTTCAAAATCTCACTCGAGCATGATAAATGGAATATAAAGCCATGAATCAAACTGCCTTGGCCTGCTGAGCATTATGGTGACCTTCTTGTGGACCAATTTTGCCTGTGTAAGAAAAACCCAAAACACAACAAGGAACCCTAACAATGGTGGATTCCTATACAGCTAACAATAATGCAATTAAATGGTACTGTCAGCTTGCAAACATGATCAGGATTACAAATATGCTATTGAAACATGATAAGGATACAAGAATAGAGAGATTTGATTCTGAAAATAGAGACAAACTGTGGACCACTTACAGTGAGTTCTAGCGCGCGGGGATCCTTGTTTTTGATTGCTATGGCTTCCTTGCAATCCCAGGAAGTGAATGGGATGGCCTATGAGTCTTGAAAACGTATGGAAGTGTGAAATCAGATCACCACTTTCTTTGAATTTTTTCAAGTTTGGTTCTCCCTTTGTGCGCCTCCAAACCTTGTTGTTTTGGCTGCAATTGTACCCTATATACCACTGATTGAATTAGGGTTGCCATTGTGATCTCAATCTTTGTCCATTATGATTTGTGATTTTGATTTGATTTCCATGAAATTCCTTCCAAAATAGGCCAAAGTCAATATTTTTGTGCCCACCTATGCCTTGCACGAATTGATTCACTTGCTAGCTGGATATGGGATCTGAAATGTACACAAAATCTTGAGGTTTAAATGATTTGGATATTTTCATGATTTATTTTGATTTAAATTGATTTAATTGAAATAAAAAATCTAAATAAATAGAAAAAATAATATAAGTACGAATGTAAAGAGCTAGGGCTCTTGGACCATGCTACAAACTCAATACAAATGCAAAAAGTTGGGCCCATTTGACAAAAATTGCAATTTGAGGCACTTTTGACTTATTGCAATTTTGCAAAAAAAGGTCAACTTCACCAATGCATAACTTCTTAAATTTTGACTCTTTGAATGCGTTCTTGGACTTTTTAGAAATATAAAGATGTCTTCTAAGTAACCCTTTTAGTCTCATCTCAATTGAGTCTTCCATGTTCATGTATGAAGCTTTGACAAAAAAAGGGTTTTTGTTGACTTTTCAAAATGACCTATAATGTCCAAATTTGTAACTTCTTGTGAGTGCATATTTTGAACTTGGGAGCTGAATATGGATTGTAGATAATTTCATCCTCTTCAAAATGAGCTTTGGATGGGTCATTTCTCATAAATTATGAGAAAGTTATGCTTAGTCAAAGTTGAGTTGACTTTTCCTACAAAACCCTAATTTAGCAACTTTTGGGTTTTGATGAATTGTGAGCAATCCTTAAGGAATCATGATGAACCCTTGATCAAATGATGAATAATACTTAAAAATGAGAATGTTGACTAAAAATCTTGAAGTTTGACTGTATGTGAGCCACAGTTGACTTTTGCCCTAGCACAGTCGATTTTCAGGCCTTTGAGCAATTGGCTGAGCAAACTTCCTCTGCAAGGCTTGAATATTGACATGGATGATCTTGAGAACATATTAGGGAAATGGTGAGCATTTTGGAGCCATTGTACTCAAGTATCTTGACACAACGTGAAACCCTAATTTGAGGTAGACTGCCTTAGGAGAGAGTTTGTCTGGTCAACCCTTGGACTTCCTTGAGCCATTTGAGACTTTCTCTTGAAATGTTTTGATAAATATGGGAGGGAAAATTTTGGGGTACAACACTATCTTACCATTGATTTGGTAAGAAGCCCCAACGTTGGATGTGAAGGGACGAGCGTGGGGCGTTTGTATAGTCATAGAAGGCAACCTATGGGACGTTTTAGCAATGTCGTTTAGAGACTAGATCGTTTACCGAAGGCAACATTGAGGGTCATTGAGGGACTACGATATTTTCTCAAGGGTCTTTGCTAAAATGCCCATATTCGATGGACATGACTATTTTTTCCAAGGCAATAAGTGAAATTACCCTAGGGGTGCATGTGTGAATAGTGTGTTTGATTTGCATGCATTTAGTCTTTGATTAGAGGTTATTTACTTGTTGTTTTTATCTTGCCACACATCCTAATTACTAACAACGTATGAAAGCAATAAAAATGAGGAAAATAAATCCTAATTATTACATCATTTCAGGGATGGGGATACATATTTATAAATGGGGATTGCAAGAATTTAAATCCTAATTATCTATTACAACCCTATTGAATTGTACAATACAAGAAAAGGAAAGGATTTGTTTTGAAAAGGGTTTTTTGTCTTAATAAATTAAAAGAAAAATAATTAGTTAATAAAAAGAAATATTTTTTATGTCTTATTTATATTAATAAAAAAGGTATTAATGCTAAAAATAATAAAAATAAGAAATAAAAGGAAAAATAATGAAAACAGGATTAGCATGTTGCTGAAAACAAAAACGAGAGGGACCATAAGTTCTGATGCTAGGCAATATTGTAGTTCAGAAGGAAACGTTAGAAGAAGCCAGAAGTTCTGGGTTGCTGCGCGCTGAAGTTCTGGGTGTTAAAACAGTGAGGAAAACCTAGAGGTTTTGTGTGTTGTGTTACAATAGTGAGAAAGACCTAGAAGTTCTATGTGCTGTGTTAAAACAGTGAGAAAAACCTAGAAGTTTTGTGTGTTGGGTTACAACAGTGAGAAAAACCTATAAGTTCTGTGTGTTGTGTTGCAACAGTGAGAAAGACCTAGAAGATCTGTGTGATGTGTTACAACAGTGAGAAAGACCTAGACGTTCTGTGTGCTGTGTTACAATAGTGAGAAAAAACCTAGAAGTTATAGTCCTAATTCTGAGCCTAGTTTTCTTCAAGAAGTTCTGATCCAAAGTTTTTCTACTTAGGCAATGATATGTACAGTCTCAACACTATGATATCTACATTTTCAATGATGTTCTAAATGAAAATTCAAAATCAAGATGACTTACCTTGAATTTGAAGTGTGTGTTTGGGACTTGAGCTGCTGCCTTCGAATGTTTTGGGGTTTGCAAGAAACGGGACAGGAATATTATGTTCTTTGATTCAAAGGGAAGAACATGGGTATCATTTTGATAATTATGGGTTTAAGAGTGTTTGAGTGTTTTCTTCTCTTTCTTTTTGTGTTCAATAATTCTCTTCCCAAAAGCCATCCACTTAGAAGTATGGTGGAACAATTTATTTATAGATGAGTTTACTGTTGTTTTGGGGGGGGGGGGGGGGGGAACAAATGGGATTTGAACCCTTTTGGCATATTATTTCATTGCTTTTTAAATACATTTTTTATGTGCTAATTTTGTGCAAATATGGGGTTTGAGAAAATGCAAGCGTGGACTGGGTCAGCAACAATTTTAAAGTGTTGTGGCAGCTAGATGCAGGACTGTGTCATAGCAGTACAACAATCTGTTTAAAATGAGGTATTAGGGCTTGGTGATGTTCTGGTCGAAGAGTTAAAAGACTAGAGTGAGATTCGAAGGGTGATGTTCTGATCGAAGAGTGGAACATAGTTTCTATATGCTGAAGAGTGAGACTTGAAGGGTCATGCTCTGATCGAAGAACACAACTTCCATATGTTGAAGAATGAGATTCGAATGGTCATGTTCTGATCGAAGAGTAGAACTTCTATATGTTCTGATCGAAGGGTCATGTTCTGATTGAAGAGTAGAGTTTCTATATGTTCTGATCGAAGGGTCATGTTTTGATCGAAGAGTAGAGCTTCTATATGTTCTGGTCGAAGAGAAGAGTTTTTATATGTTCCGATCGAAGGGTCACGTTTTGATCGAAGGTTCATGTTCTGAATCACTTTTGCAAATTATGATGATACTTGTGTGAAAACTGCCCAGAAGTTCTGAAATTATCATATTTTCTTAACAATTAGAAACTTTTCGAAGTGTTTAGAAATTTGACTTTTCAAAGTAATTTTTGACTTTTGATTTCTTGATGAACCAACTTCATGTCTTGATGAAATATGATTTTTGAAACTTGATTTTGATCAAAAAGTCAAAGTTTGACTTTTCCGTGTGCATTTGACCATTTTGCCCTTGTGAATGACCTTCTTGGAAAATTGTAATCCGAGACTTGAAACTTGACAGAAGCAATCCTGAGGATCCAAGATGATCCCTTGAGAAATGAGAGAGCAAATTTTGGGGTACAATAGTTACCCCTGTTCAATCTTCTTAAACCTGAAGAGTTAGATTGACGGGTTCGCCATTCGTGACTTCAAGGTGGAAGATGATTGAACACTAAAGTGCCCAGAAATTTGCACTCGATGATATTGTGGTTGAGGTGTAAGGAATGGGCTTAAAGATGCTATTTGGAGAAATGATGGAGAGTTGGCGGAGATGGGCTTATAGATGCCATTTAAAGGTAATTGTTGACAGAAATTAGACTAAGTCTAAGTTTGACTTCAACTGGGACAAGAATCAGAATAAACCTTTGGTCGATTTAAAACTGAACCTAGCAGAAGACTTGAATAATCTTTAGCTGGAAAGAATCAGGATAAATCTTTGGAGTGATTTATCTGAACCAGGGAAAGCGTCTACTGGGAAAGCATCAGGATAAACCATTGAGATATTTAAACTGAACTAGAGAAAATGTCTACGGGAAAGAATCAGGATAAATCATTGAGAGATTTAAACTGAACCAGCAGAGGTCTTGAATATTCTTTAACTGGAAAGAATCAGAATAAACCTTGGAGCAATTTATCTGAACCAGAGAAGATGTCTACAGGAAAGAATCAGGATAAATCATTGAGAGATTTAAACTAAACCAGCAGAGGTCTTGAATGTTCTTTAATTGGAAAGAATCAGAATAAATCTTGAAGTGATTTATCTGAACCAGAGAGAATGTCTACGGGAAAGAATCAGGATAAACCGTTGAGAGATTTAAACTGAATCAGTAGAGGTCTTGAATACTTTTTAACTGGAACGAATCAGAAGAAATCTTGGAGTGATTTATCTAAACTCTAGGAAATGTCTACTTGAAAGGAATCAAGATAATCCATTGAGATGTTTAAACTAAAACAACAGATATCTTGAATACTTTTTAACTAGAACGAATCAGAATAAATCTTGGAGCGATCTATCTGAACTAGAGAAAATGTCTACCGGAAAGGAATCAAGATAAACCATTGAGAGATTTAAACTGAACCAGTAGAGGTCTTGAATACTTTTTAACTGGAACGAATCAGAAGCAATCTTGGAGCGATCTATCTGACCCAGAGAAAATGTCTACCGAAAAGGAATTAAGATAAACCATTGAGAGATTTAAACTGAACCAGCAGAGGTCTTGAATATTCTTTAACTGGAATGAATCAGAATAAATCTTGGAGCGATTTATCCGAACCAGAGAAAATGTCTACCGGAAAGGAATCAAGATAAACCATTGAGAGATGTAAACTGAACCAACAGAGGTCTTGAATACCTTTTAACTGGAACGAATCAGAAGAAATCTTGGAGCGATCTATCTGAACCAGGGAAAATGTCTACCAGAAAGGAATCAAGATAAACCATCGAGAGATTTAAACTGAACGAGCAGAGGTTTTGAATATTCTTTAACTGGAACGAATCAAAAGAAATCTTGGAGCGATCTATCTGAACCAGAGAAAATGTCTACCAAAAAGGAATCAAGATAAACCATTGAGAGATTTAAACAGAACCAGCAGAGGTCTTGAATATTCTTTAACTAGAACGAATCAGAAGAAATCTTGGAGCGATCTATCTGAACCAGAGAAAATGTCTACCGGAAAGGAATCAAGATAAACCATTGAGAGATTTAAACTGAACCAGCAGAAGTCTTGAATATTCTTTAACTGGAACGAATCAGAATAAATCTTGGAGCAAATTATCTGAACCAGAGAAAATGTCTACCGGAAAGGAATCAAGATAAACCATTGAGAGATTTAAACTGAACCAACAGAGGTCTTGAATATTTTTTAACTGGAACAAATCAGAAAAAATCTTGGAGCGATCTATCTGAACCTAAGAAAATGTCTACCAGAAAGGAAACAAGATAAACCATTGAGAGATTTAAACTGAACCAGCAGAGGTCTTGAATATTATTTAACTGGAATGAATCAGAATAAATCTTGGAGCGATTTATCTGAACTAGAGAAAATGTCTACCAGAAAGGAATCAAGATAAACCATTGGGAGATTTAAATTGAACCAACAGAGGTCTTGAATACTTTTTAACTGGAACGAATCAGAAGAAATCTTGGAGCGATCTATCTGAACCATGGTAAATGTCTACCAGAAAGGAATCAAGATAAACCATTGGGAGATTTAAACTGAACCAGTATAGGTCTTGAATACTTTTTAACTGGAACGAATCAGAAGAAATCTTGGAGCAATCTATCTGAACCAGGTAAAATGTCTACCGAAAAGGAATCAAGATAAAGCATTGACAGATTTAAACTTAACTGGAAGAGGTCTGAAGGAAGTATTTGTCACGTAGATAGTCACCCAGTCCTGTCTCGGGAATTGAGCTGCAATTGAATTGTCCACAAATAGTTGTCCTGCCTTTGTTAAAAAAAATTGTTGATGATAATTTTCTGTTGATTGATCTTTCCTGAAAAGGTTAGGAGTTAGTTGTATGAAGTATTATGATGTATGAAATGCATGGCGTAATGAGATTATGCCGTATGCATTTGTGTTGTATGCGCTTATCATGTATGTAGTATGATTCATGAAAGGTTCTTGGAATGTAATTTTGTCTTGGAAAATAAATCCTAGACAAGTGCTAGGGAGTTTTGGGAAGCTGAATCTCGGACGGCCATTGGGAATGAATAGTATGCACACTTTTCCAGACCTTGCTTTTAGGATGTTTCCGCTAGGGAATCCTATTTTGTTGTTTGAGGAGAACTCTGTTGGGGAGTGTTGATTTTGCTTGAGAATAAAAACTCTGTGGAGAGTGTTGTTCGCTGCTCTATTGGGGAGCTATTGGGGATTGTAGGAAAGTCTACAGGGGAAGAGTAGTTGTGGTCCCTTGGTGTGTGATAGTCTGAGAGGCAAATTCAAGCTGGGGAATCTTGTCATTTGTTGGGGAAATAAACCTTGTCGCCAATCTACTGGAGGGGCGCTTTTGACAAAACTCCTCGAGGATTCTTGGAATCAACTCAGTTGGGGAGAAGTTTTCAGAGATTGAACTCTCGCTAGGGATCACCCTTTGAAAAGGACTTTGTGGGAGACTTGTCATTTCCCCTAGTAAGTGCTTGTAATACTGCTAGGAAACATTTGCTTGACTGTATACACCCTTTTATTGGAGTTCATATTCAATGCCCCAAGTGACTCGGATGCAAATCTGCCCCTAGTTACTCAGCACCTCTCAAGAGATTTCTTGGAATATTGACTTGACTTCCCCAGGACAGTGATCACGCCGTGCCCCCTGTTTACAGAAGATTTTCCATTGGAAGTGTCATCTTGTTTGAAGTGATTTTGTCCACTGAGAGATTTTTTATTTGCTGGACATTCGTTGTGTGAGTTTGTCCGTTGTCAAATAATTAGCCATATGCAAACAACAATATTCAAATAATGCAAAGTTTATGCTTGTCTTGAAGTTTTTAAAATTAGTTTTAGCAAGTAAAATAATTTTTGTAAGAATGTGAATTCAACTTAGGATGTATAGTAAGCCTTACAGGAGTCAGGATACCTTTTGTAACAGTATGATTTCAAACTAACCCATGCTTCAATTAGGACTTTTGAAGGCTTGTAACGTGGATTGGTTCATGATTTAAGAAACAAAGGATGAGGCTCAAAGTGTATTTATACCCGCCTGTTCTTCGTGATGTTCTTCATTCCTAAACTCAGTTAATTGTGCGTTTGAACTCCAATTGAGCCTGGAATGGCGTTTTGGTGATGGTTCAGACAAGTTAAGCTTGATTTGTTGGAAAGCAGTCATTTTTGCCATATTTTTCATGTTGTCGAGGATTTGTAGTGACCTCTTCTTGACTTATTATCCCTGATTTTGCCTGACTGTTCTTGTTTATGAGACTATAGTCAGCGGGATGCCTCAGTTTTTCTTAAGTCTCCTTCGTAGGTTTTGAATTAGTGGGCTTTTCTTTTGAGAGATAATGACTGCCTATTTGATAGGGAACCATCATTGTCTTTTGATTCCAGAGGTATGTTTTTGATGTCATTCATTGTGTACGAAATGAAAGCTTGCGATTGAACACGCATTTGAATTAACTGAGAGACTACCCTGCCCTAGGTTTTGATTAAAGGTTTTGATTTGTGTAAAAAAGGAAAATCCTACTTCTTTGGCCCAAAGGGGTTGACTAGGGATTATATTCCTTATAACTCCAGTGTTTAGGAATTGAAAGAACGCTTGTACATCGTCAGCAAGGTCTGTCCAAAAGCATATTGTATGAGATTATGGCATTGTTTTTGTCATCCTCCCTCTAAAGGCTTGCAACTTTTTTTTAAAAACAAGAGTTGAATATCATAAAGGGAGTAAAAAGCATAGAGGAAAGTGAATAGATTAATTCAAGACAAACATACGTTGTGCATTAATGAGAGTAATCAAAGTCTGACATAAAGATAAGTGTTTGAGCGAACAAAGAAATTACAACTGAAAATTTGAATAAATAGAAAATTTCCTCGCCCAGACCGTTACTTCAATTGGATTCCCTTGAGGGGTGGTAGAAGAGCTCCAGTTGACCGTCTTGCGTGAACTCCAACGCTCCTCCGTCGATCATATTTTGAATCTTGTACTTCAATGCCCAACAATCATTTGTGCCATGCCCAGGACTGTCAGAATGATAGGCGCACCTTGCATTAGGATTATAGCTGGGGGAAGTAATATTGGGGTTTAGATGAGGCCCTATCAATGTAATCAGATTCATCCTCAACATGTGTTGCAATGCTTGAGACAATGGCATGCTGATGTTAGTAAACTGTCTCTCGGGCTTGTTTTGCCTTTGTTGTTTTTCCCGTTGATGTTGACGAGGTCGTTGTTGGGCTCGTGACGTAGCAGCAGTTTGGAAAGGTATGTTCTCCCCCTGATTGGCTTCTTGTCTCACGAGGGGCTGAGTAGTGACTTGATCCCCAATCTTGACCATTTGTTTCATACGGTTACAATCGTCTTGATGAAGTTTATTGACGAGGGTCCTTAGCTCTTCTTGTCCCTGAGCTAAGTTTTGGATAAGATCCATCTGGCCCACCAGTTGTCCCATCATATGGACTTTCATTGTTTCCATTTCAGTTTGTAGTCGCTCCAACTGGTCATCTTTGTCGTCCTCAGGATTCCCTATGATCATTCCCCTAGTGAGGAGTGCTTTCACCTCTTCTTGTCCCTTGGACAGGTTCAAAAACATTTCCTGAAGTTGAGCCTTTTGAGTCTGAATGTCTTTGATAGTCTGTTCTAGAGCCATCTCTACTGAAATAAACAGTAAGCGGATGAGAGACCTGTGTGGGAAAAGCCTGTCATGATATGATGCATGGTATGCGGATGCATGTTCTCAAGGATTTAGAAAATTTAAATTTGTTATAGACACAAAAAAGAGCAAACATCAATTGTATTAATAGGTTTAAATTGATTACAAATGTGCCCCTTGGGTTTACAATGGAGGAAATAAAGCAAAATAAACTCCTAAGACAAGAAGGTCGAGCGCATATTCTTTGGTGCAATGTAGGCGTTCAGGTTTTTCTCCTCATGAAGCTGTCTCGTAAGCTCCAGGATCGTCTTTTCACTCGCATAGAACTGGGCCTCGAAAGTGTCTCGTTCTTCCTTCAGTTGGATCCAAGCTCTTTGTAAGTATTCAAGAGAAGTAGGCATGGTAGGGTGAGAGATAGCATAAGGAACATCTCCTTCAACTAATGGCTTCATGATGATAGGCAAAGTGGCAGGGTATGGCATTCTGAGTCTTTGAGCACGAGTTTGTACCCACTTAAGATAAGGCTCCAAAGGAATGGAGTTCTTACGCCCCAATGTCTTACTATCCACTTTGTTCACCATCCTCCAAGCTCGTATAAATCTCTGACGGTAGCCTTGATCATCACTCTCGTAGTCGAACACCAAACCTTGGATGAGTGCATCGTGAGGACCATATCTTCGTGCATAGCCAAATTGTCGTAATGCAAGAGAAGGGTTATAGGTTATTCCTCCCCTAATGCCAAGAAAAGGGACATTAGGGAATTCCCCATAATGGTCAATGATAGTAGTGTCCTCCAAGGATCGAGAACACCAATAAATGTCCGAGTGTGTGAGGAACATCATCCTTTGAGACCAAGTTAATCCTCGCTCATTCTTCAATGTTGATCGAGGTAAGTGTGAAGTAAACCACTTAGCGGGTATGGGAATGCAACATAAGAGAGTACCTTTTTTCTTCATTGTGCGAGTGTGGAAACAATGTAAAGTGTCTCCAAGCAAAGTAGGTATAGGATTACGGGAGAGGAAGACCTTGATGGCATTCACATCTATGAATTGGTCCGGATTGGGAAATAGAACCAAACCATAGATCAGAAGAGCCAAGACATCTTAAAAGGCTTGTAAATCCATATCTTCCCAGAATGAGCGAGCCTTATCCAACAGGAATTTGGCTATGAAACCCTTAACTCCGCTTCTTGTCTCCCAATTTGCTATGATGTCGACTCTCTTCAGATGTAGGGCTTCGGCAATGACTTCAGGCTTTGGAGTCCCTTTTAAACCAGTGAATGATAATTGCTCAAGCACGGGCACTCCCAACAGTTGAGAGAACTCTTCTAGCGTAGGGACCAACTGATAGTCAGGAAAGGTGAAGCAATGATACATGGGATCAAAGAATTGGAAGAGCACACACATCATTTCTTCTGTGAATTTGGAGGTAGCCAAGCTGAGAAGTCGACCATATTTCTCGGTGAAGGGAGAATCTCCAGGAACCCTTGATGCTAACTCTTGGAGTTGAGGGTGTGCTTTCACGAAGCTGATCCGGATGGTATTCCTTCAGATGGGATTCATGACCTACAAAACAAAGCAAATATAAATTCCTAAATACTTGAAATGGTTAGTGAGAATGCTTATGATGTTATGATGCTTATGATGTTATGTACAAGTATGCAAAGCAAGCAAGTTGTTATGTACAAATAGTTATACACACAAAGCATACAAGTCCTTAGGTTTAGGCTTGCATGGAGTTTATAGGTAAGTACCCTCTTGAAGTTTAGTTGGCTCAACCTGTCCTAGTAATAGTAACCGAGTTCTACGGGATCTCAATATCATTGACCTTTCTTTTAGGCATTGTCTCAGCTCAATCAATCTTTTCTTGCAGCCGAGATATCCCAAAAGTCTGGTCTCAATAAGCGTAGTATCGAGTATCAACCAATTTTTAGCTTTCCACCGAAATCGGCTATCTCACTACTTCCTAATGGCCAAGTTGTTCAATTAAGGTTCTAATGTCAGTTAGTGCTTCATGACGCTGCTCAGCGGCCTCGTATTCTCCTCGACTCAACAAAAGGGATACCGGTACCAACAAATGCGTCACACTAACATAGCCGTTGCTTCAACCATATCGGTCTACGTCGTACAGTTTCCACAATCTATTGCTACTTACCTAAAAAGGTGCCCCAAACCCGGGTAGAGGATCAAGACAAACCCAAATAAGGAACCATAATATAAAGCAAACAAATTAAATAATGAAAAGAAAGTAAAGGTGATCTAGCCCTAAGGTAACCCCACTTTTAATTTTTGTCCCCAACAGAGTCGCCAGTTTTGTAATACGGTGGAAGAACTAACTTGGGTGTTTTTCATTTGATTGCAATTGTTTCGGATAGCAAGAGTCGCCACCGACTTTTCTTTTATCCAATAAGGAAAGGTTGAAAAGAACAGAAAAGACCTTTCGAGATTATTTCTTGGGTTCGGGGGGTAGGTTATGAAAAGAGAAGGTGTTAGTACCCTTATCATCCGTAGTTATCTACGGGCTCTTAGTTGCTTTCTAGATCACTTGCTTTTGTTTGAAAATGTGCTTGTGGTGTGGTTTTTGAAATTATTTTAAAAAAACGTCTTTGTAATGGTTCTCGTTTCAATAAGAATATGCACAAAGTGTTATTTTGAAAATAGTTCAAAGAGGTGTTTGTGGAATGTGTTTTTGAAAGTGATTTTGAAAAGGTGTCTTTGTAATGGCTCTCGTTTCTATAAGAACGCGTACAAAGTGTTGTCTTTTGAAAATGTTTCAAAATGAGAGTGTTGGTGTATAAAATGTTTTTGTTGTGAGCAAGCGAGCAACTTGGAGCAACCTACCTACTCAAAAGGTCTTAAAAATTATTTTCCTCCTCCTTTAGATGTTTCTATCTTACCATTGATTTGGTAAGAAGCCCCATCATTGGATGTGAAGGGACGAGTGTGGGGCATTTGTATAGTCATAGAAGGCAACCTATGGGACGTTTTAGCAATGTCGTTTAGGGACTAGATCGTTTACCAAAGGCAACATTGAGGGTCATCGAGGGACTACGATCTTTTATCAAGGGTCTTTGCTAAAACGTCCATATTCGAGGGACATGACTATTTTTTCCGAGGCAACAAGTGGAATTACCCTAGGGGGCATGTGTGAATAGTGTGTTTGATTTGCATGCATTTAGTCTTTGATTAGCGGTTGTCTACTTGTTGTTTTTATCTTGTCATACATCCTAATTACTAACAATGTACGAAAGAAATAAAAATACGGAAAATAAATCCTAATTATTACATCATTTCATGGATGGGGATACATATTTATAAATGGGAATTGCAAGAATTTAAATCCTAATTATCTATTACAACTATATTGAATTGTACAATACAAGAAAAGGAAAGGATTTATTTTGAATAGGGTTTTTTTTGTCGTAATAAATTAAAAGAAAATAATTAGTTAATAAAAAGAAAATATTTTTTATGTCTTTTTAATATTAATAAAAAAGTTATTAATGCTAAAAATAATAAAAATAAGAAAGAAAAGGAAAAATAACGAAAACAGGATCAGCATGTTGCTGAAAACGAAAATGAGAGGGACCAGAAGTTCTGATGTTAGGCATGTTGTAGTTCAGAAGAAAATGTTAGAAGAAGCCAGAAGTTCTGGGTTGCTGCACGCTGAAGTTCTGGGTGTTAAAATAGTGAGGAAAACCTAGAAGTTTTGTGTGCTATGTTACAACAGTGACAAAGACCTAGAAGTTCTGTGTGTTGTGTTACAACAGTGAGAAAAACCTAGAAGTTCTGTGTGCTGAGTTACAATAGTTAGAAAAACCTAGAAGTTCTGTGTGCTGAGTTACAATAGTGAGAAAGACCTAGAAGTTCAGTGTGTTATGTTACAACAGTGAGAAAGACCTAGAAGTTTTGTGTGTTGTGTTACAACAGTGAGAAAAAACCTAGAAGTTATAGTCCTAATTCTGAGCCTAGTTTTCTTCAAGAACTTCTGATCCACAGTTTTTCCACTTAGGCAATGATATGTACAGTCTCAACACTATGATATCTACATTTTCAATGATGTTATGAATGAAAAGTTCAAAGTCAAGATGACTTACCTTGAGTCTGAAGCGTGTGTTTGGGACTTGAGTCGCTGCCTTCGAATTTTCTGGGGTTAGCAAGAAACAGAACAGGAATATTATGTTCTTTGATTCGAAGGGAAGAACAAGGGTATTGTTTTGAGAATTCTGGGTTTAAGAATGTTTGAGTATTTTCTTATCTCTCTTTTTGTATTCAATAATTCTCTTTCCAAAAGCCAACCACTTAGATGTATGATGGAACAATTTATTTATAGATGAGTTTGTTGTGGTTTTCGGGGGAAAACAAATGGGATTTGAATCCTTTTGGCATATTGTTTCATTGCTTTTTAAATACAGCTTTTATGTGCTAATTTTGTGCAAATATGGGGTTTGAGAAAATGCAGGCGTGGACTAGGTCAGCAGCAATTTTGGAGTGTTGTGGCAGCTGGATGCAGGACTGTGTCATAGTAGTACAACAGACTGTTCAAAATGATGTTTTGGGGCTTGGTGATGTTCTGATCAAAGAGTGGAAAGACCAGAGTGAGATTCGAAGGGTGATGTTCTGATTCAAGAGTAGAACATAGTCTCCATATGCTTAAGAGTGAGACTTGAAGGGTCATGTTCTGATCGAAGAACACGACTTCCATATGTTGAAGAATGAGATTCGAAGGGTCATATTTTGATCGAAGAGTAGAGCTTCTATATGTTCTGATCGAAGGGTCATGTTCTGATCAAAGAGTGAAGCTTCTATATATTCTGATTGAAGGGTCATGTTCTGATCGAAGGGTCATGTTCTAATCGAAGAGTAGAGCTTCTATATGTTTTGATCAAAGAGTAGAGATTCTATATGTTCCGATCGAAGGGTCATGTTCTGATCGAAGGGTCATATTCTGAATCACTTTTTCAAATTTTGATGGTACTTGTATGAAAACTGGCTCAGAAGTTCTGAAATTATCATATTTTCTTAACACTTAGAAACTTTTCTAAGTGTTTAGAAATTTGACTTTTCAAAGTAATTTTTTACCTTTGATTTCTGGATGAACCAACTTCATGTCTTGATGATATATGATTTTTGAAACTTGATTTTGATCAAAAAGTTAAAGTTTGACTTTTCAGTATGCATTTAACCATTTTGCCCTTGTGAATGACCTTCTTGGAAAATTGTAATCCGAGTCTTGAAACTTACAGAAGCAATCCTGAGGGTCCAAGATGATACCTTGATAAATGAGAGGGCAAATTTTTGGGTACAACAATAAGTCAAAAAAGAGGTCTTACAAATCCTTGACAACATGAAAAATGTTACAAAAATGACTGCCTTCTCAAATAAACTTCCAGTATCTGAACCGTCATCTAAAAAAACATTCCAGACTCAATTGGAATCCAGACGCTCCATTAACTGAGTATAGGGTTGAAGAACATCATGAAGAACGGGCCGGTACAAATAAACTTTAATCCTTATCCTTTGTTTCTTAAACCATGAACCAGGCCACGTTATAACCCTTTAAAAGTCCTAATTGAAGCATAGGTTAGTTCGAAAGCATGATGTTACAAAAGGCATCCTGACTTCTGTAAGGTTTACTATAGATCCTGAGTTGAATTCATATTCTTACAAATTTTTGTTGCTCTTTAAAAGTGCATTTTTAAAAAAAAAATTCTCAAGACAGACGTAAACTTTGCATTATTTGAATACCAATGTTTGCATATGGCTAATTGTTTGACGACGGAGAAATTCACACGACGAATATCCAATGAACGTAAACTCTCTCAATAAACAGAATCATTTCAAATGGAAAGACGCTTCCAAGGACAAATCTCTCATAATCAAGGGGCATGACATGATCATTTTCCAACACATCTAGGGTAGTCAAGTCGAGATTCAAAGAATCTCTCAAAAACATGCTTAATAGCTAGGGGCAGATATCCATCTGAATCACTTGGGGGAAATGTTACATTGATCATGGGCTTGAACAAAATCCACTATGAAGACCTCCGATACCACCAAATTACTTATTTATACCAGTAGTACCAGACGGTGTTAGTATCATGTCTTCAGATCCTTCCATGGCAGTTCTTAGAAAATACCGAGACTTGATCAAAAGATCTTGGGTACCATCAAATTGCTTGTCTGTGCCAATAGTATCAGATAGTGTCAGTATCATGTCTTCGGATTCTTCCGTGATAGTTCTTAGAAAAAGATACCTAGGAAGTTCAAGACTACCAGAAATGTGATCAAAACTTCAGACATCATAGTGCACCAGACTAACCCTAGGGGCAAACAGGCTCCCACATATGAAAAGTCATGCTTGATCGAGCAAATAATTTCTGGCATTTCTACAACACTTACTACCATAGACAATAACAATTCTCCACACCTTGTGAACACGGACATAGTCGGAAAATAATATGCATGAAAAGAGACCCGCTGGGTTGTAATATCTAGGAAAAAATAAGGGTATCCCGGCAAACCAAAAGGTTTGAGCAAAAGTTAGGGATGTATACAAAAGATTGTACACTCGGCAAGCCAAAAACCTGAAAAGGTGGCTTGGGCAAAAGTTAGGGATTAAAATGTATGACTATGTCCCGTTATCTTATCATTTTGTCTATCAGTAAAAGATTTGTTACTCTGATCAAAATTTACTAAGGACTCTAGGAGAAGACAGAGTTAAAGATGTCCACAAATCCCCGTAAGGCCAAGTTAATGGATATCCCCACAAAATCACTTCAAAAAGATTATCCCCACAGAGTTGAGTTCATACAGTCTCCATCCGAAGTCTCAATCTCCTGAAAATCCTCTCCCCAGCTTGGTGTGGCCTTAATTGAAAAAATGAACCTTGCATGAAAGAATTCATGTCCCCAATAAGGTCTCAAAAATATTCTTCTCAACAGGTTTTATTTCCCCAACAAGCTACGAAATCCCCACCACGAGTCTTTTCTCAGATTATTACAAATCAACGACAAAACCCCTTGTTCCCAGCGGAGTTGGTACTACCCCTAGAAAGTTGTTGCGAAGCCTAGAATCTGACCAGATAACAGTTTAACTTTATCCTCCTAGAAAGTTTTTGCGAAGCCTGGAATCTGACCAGATAACAGTTAACTTCATCCTCCTAGAAAGTTGTTGCAAAGCCTGGAATATGACCAAATAAAAATTAGCTTCATCCTCCTAGAAAGTTGTTGTGAAGCCTGGAATTCGACCAGATAACAGTTTAACTTCATCCTCCCTAGAAAGTTTCTACGAAGCCTGGAATCCGACCAGATAACAGTTAACTTCATTCTCCTCAAAAAGTTGTTGTGAATCCTGGAATCCGACCAGCTAACAGTTTAACTTCATCCTCGCTAGAAAGTTGCTGCAAATCCTGGATTTCGACAAGATACCAGTCAACTATCCTCTCCAAGACGAAAGTTTAACCATCTTTTTGATCCCTAGTCAGAGTAAATAAGAATTAAGTTCCCCAGTAGAGCGATGGACAACCAAAAGCTCCTGAACTCTATTCCCCAAACAAAAATCCATGCCTCCCCTACAGAGTCTTATCAAACAAGTAAACAGGAATCCCCAACGGAAGCATTCTAAACAAGGTTGAAGATACACATACTCTTCATCTCCAGTGGTAGTTCGAGATTTAGCTTCACAAAACTCCCCAACAATAATCAGGGATTTATTTTCCCAGACTAAGATACATTTCAACAACATTCATACATCTTGACATATGCATACAAAACACATATAGCACAATCTCATTTATTTTGAGAACATCATTACGAAATGCATGCATCATGACATTGCATACAACTAACTCTTTACCTTTTTATGAAAATATCAATCAACAGATGCATGTCATCAACCATATACGAATTTCTCCAGAGGCTAAAATTTGACAAATATTTCCATCAAAGATTTGTCCCAGGGAGTCATTCTAAAGAATATCTCTCCGAGACAAAATCAAGCTTGGATTCCTCCTTTTACCTGTTGAAGTAGTAGTAGTCAAGATTCCTTCATTACCTGTTGAAGTAGTAGTCGTCAGAGGTTCCTTCATTACCTATTGAAGTAGTAGTCGTCAAAGATTCCTTCATTACCTGTTGAAGTAGTAGTCATCAGATTCCTTTATTACATGTTGAAGTAGTAGTCGTCAGAGATTCCTTCATTACCTATTGAAGTAGTAGTCGTCAAAGATTCCTTCATTACCTATTGAAGTAGTATTCGTCAAAGATTCCCTCATTACCTGTTGAAGTAGTAGTTATGATACGGTGGGAGAACTGGCTTGAGGTTTTGCGTTTGTGTTCGCAAATGTTTCGGTTTAGCAAGAGTCGCCACCAGACTTTTTATTTTATCCTAAAGAAAGGTCAAAAAGCACAGGAAAGACCTTTGAGATGTTTTCTTGGGTTCGGGGAGTAGATTATGAAAAGGGAAGGTGCAAGCACCCTTTTCATCCATGGTTATCCATGGGCTCTTAGTTACTTGTTTAGATCACTTGCGTTTGCTTTTCTATTGTTTGAAATGGTGCTTTGTGTGTGGTTTTGAAAGATATTTTGAAAAGAGGCCATCGTTGTGGCAACCTTTGTAATGATTCTTGTTTGAATGTATACAAAGGTGTTTTTGTCTTTTGAAAAGATGTTTCAATGTTTGAAAGTTTGATTTGGGAAATGTTTTGAAATTGTGTTGTGAGGTGTGTTTTGAAAATAGCAAGGATGTTTTTTGCAAGTTTTGATCAAGTAACTAAGAGTTATCTACCCTATTTTACTCAAAGATCTTTCCTATATGTTTTTAATCCTTTTGACAGTGTTCTTTTACCATTTCATTTTGTAAACAACCTTGTATTAGGATGTTAAACGGGACAGGTGCGGGTCATCGTATAGACCATGATAGCAATTGTGTTAAGTATCTTTAGCAAATTTTTGAGGGACTTGATCATTTTTGTTTAGGCAACCAAGATAGCATCATCGAGGGACTATGATCTTTTGTTTTGTTTTTTGTTTTGCCAAAGTACTCAACAAGCATAACATGGCCTATTTTTAAGCCAACAAGTGGATGTAACCCTAGGGGTGCAAGTGTGCATTGTGTATTGATTTTCATGCATTTAGGTCTTGTATTAGGTCAAGTTACTTGTTCATTTTGGATTTTTTGCATACAAACCCTAATCTCTAATCATGGCATAACTGAAAGCGTAAATGCGTAAAATAAATGTACCACTATTACAACATGGTTATGGGGAGGGGGATACAATTTTTGAATGGGGAATATTTGACAAGAAATTAAAACCCTAGTTTTACTATTACATCCAAATTGAATCAAACGACATAAATAACAAATGAATAATATTTAAGTAAACAAATTAAATAAATATACAAAATAATATGAATATGCAAAAAAGGTTTTTGCTTATTTTTATGTATGTAAAATAAAATTAAAAAAAGATTATTATTTTTTTATTAAGGGTAAACCCTAATTTTCTTTTAAGAATGCAAATATATTAAATATACTATTTATATACAATAAAATAAAATAATGTATATACAAAAAAATAAAATATATTTAGAAAAAGTATTATTTAAGTATAAATAATAATAAGAATAAAAGTATAATATTTTTATGTATATATGTATATATATATATATATATATAATATATATATATATAATAT